>OY744519.1:39020300-39075300 GCA_963556195.1 Sepiola atlantica | reverse complement strand
GGCGATAGAGGAGCGTTGTTTTTTCGTATTTTTCCCCTTCGTAAGAATATGAAGGATACTGCATTCAATCGCCCTGACTCGGGCGTGTGATTATTTTAATGTGTGCATGGCTACCATATATATATATATATATATATATATATATATATATATATATATATATATATATATATATATATATATATATATATATGTGTGTGTGTGTGTATATATGCATATATATATACATATAATAATAATATTATTAAATATTTTAATACCTACAGACATCGATGTTTCATGCTAACGCAATCTTCAGTGTAGGAACTAATTCTCAACAAATACATATATGTATATATATATATATATATATATATATATATATATATATATATATATAGTATTCGAAAGTAACATGAATAGACTTAATCAGTTTAAATAGATCAGTTTAACCGTACATAAAAGCGGGGAAGGCTTGTTTATAACATCATACAATCAAAATACTGCAAGTATAACATCAGCTAAATATAAGAATGTCAGTTCAAACAGTGCTATTGTAGAGTAAATTGAAATAAGTAACTATATAATATAAAGTCCAAGACTCTAGCGTAAACAACACTTGTAGCATACAATTGTTTCTTAGACTATATATGATTTATTAAATCATATATGTCACTTTTTCAGCACTTATTTGGTGACATCACTAATAAAAGTCGAACAAAACACGACATTATTTATCCTTAAAAAAATATTTATTATAGAAAAACACTTAGCATTTGATATGCCAGGATACTTCCAACTCTCACGTAAAGACTCTGACAAGCATATGCACAGGTTCGGTGTCTACATCTGTAACGTCTTACATTTGACTAGAGAACTTTGTTTAGAATCAAATGATTTGGCGTACATATGATTTAAATTAATCACTCAACGCAATGTTTGTTCTCAACATTTCTTCTAGAAATCTCCTTTGTCCCAAAACTGTACTGTGCTAGACTATGTTTCTGATAGTGTTGCACTTTCTATTAACCCGAGTTCTCAAATCTCTGTATTTGAAGAGTTATATGCCAACCATGGAAATTGCTTGGGCTTACCGTGCTACACAGGAGCAGCTGGTAAAAGCGCGCATAGTTTCTCAGTCGCACATTCTCTTTCACAAAACGTGATATTCGCGACCAGCGTCACAAATCGTGAAACCTCATTTCTCGACCTTTATTTGACAACAGTGTCCACAGCTTATGAGGGATTCACATAGGCAACCTAGGCACGCTGATAACCTGATGATAATGGTATATAACACTAGAAACTTCCTATCCCAAACCGAAGCGTCATTACTCAAAACGACGATATACAACTAAGGAGCTGATTCAGAATTAATAAAAAATAACAATTATAGACGCCCCATGGAGTAACACTATTTTTCCTCGTGCTCAACAGTGCATAAATGAGGTCAAAGCAGGAATAGTCACACATATTTAAACGCTGAAATTATATCGTTAATCCCAATGATTCACATCGGCTTGACCAACTGCTATTGTTCAAAGGAGGCAATAATTCCGCCGATTCAACCGCCATAAGCCATTCATTGTATGAATGCAATTACGACAGCTAAACGGAGACATACTGAGATAAGCAGAAAACGCCTTGAGTCGCATAAATAAGTAACCTGCGACTTCTGAAAAATCTATAATAGTGTAGTGTATGATAGGCAATCAGTAATCCCCCTAACGATCCGATAATCCTGATGTCGTCTGAACGGTAGTGGATGTTTTACTGCGTGTCAAACGGTTCGCTTTGAACTCAACCTGACCCTCAACAAACCAATCCTCTCTAATTTCGCACTACGGACATACGCCATACATGATAAACTGATCATGACCGATTCCCATGTCAAGGATATCATGAATCTACCCTATTTCGGGAATAGATATACTCTTTTATACACTATGAATAGAGTGGTGATTAAGTGTCGTGGCAGTTTTTGGTGGCAGCCATAGCCACAGTATCGGACGTAGAATGTCTGTAACATAATATTTCTGTAATTTTGTAAGTACACGCTTGTAAATATAAAACCGTATTGTCTAAACTATTATCGGCAATTCAAGATTTCACAACAGTGGATATTAGGTACATAGTGAGCTGGCCGCTGACTTAAAACTCTATCACAAATGCCTTACCAAATCTTGCTTCTTCTATACCACAGGTATTGCCTCTGCGGAACCAGTGTTAAAGGATACTGGTTAAAAACTAACATACACAATTATCGCCCGATTACTCATCTCCCGTTCGTCGCAAACATCTTTGAATCATTAATCAATCTGGCGATAATCCACCACCTAGTAAATGCTAAACTAAATTCTGACCAAATGACTAGATCTAGGAAAATCCTTTCTACTGCAAATATCGTAACGGTCATCCCTAAACGCATATCACATACACTTGATAAAGAAGATTAAGCGAAATCGGATGCTATTGATATATATATATATATATATATATATATATATATATATATAAAACCTTTGGCAATGTCTGCTAAAAAGGCGTTCTCACTAAACTTAATCCAAGTGGTATAACCGGAGAGAATATTTCATATAATCAGATGTTACTTATCAAAAATATGATTCAGAGTATTCTCTATGGCAGTACATCTAAATAACATGGCATCTATTACGGGGTATTTTAGGGGTCGATACTTGAACCTTTATTATTCAATGTATTCATAAACGCCCTCTCTGGTGAAATTGCGTCCGACATCGTTATAGTTACTGTTAGGCACACTATTTCTTCTCAACATGTTTGAAATACGAAGGCACACATATCCAGGACAATATCTTAATTTTTACAAAATGACATCCAGTCTGTAGTAGAATGGGGTTTAAAAAGATGGTTGCATTTAATTTTACTTACACAAAACTTCCCTTTAAAAATTATAATAAACCTTTCCCAGCACGCATTGCCATAAGTTATAGACCACTACTCAACCTCTTCGGTATAACATTGACAGGTCACACGAACTTTAATAAACACATAATGGATATTTCCAAGTCTGCTGCAATGGAAAATGGGCTCCATCTACCGTACCCCAAAATTATCTCACCTGGCAGTATTTTATGGCTATACAAAGATATCATTAGCCAATGCATATTGTTGAACCATCCAATACTCTCTCTCTCTATAACAGGATTTAAAAAGAGCCTCTAATCTTATAGGTCTCACACTGTCTATCAATCGTCAGCTTTTTCACGTCGCAGCAACGTTTAATTCTTGCGCTTGTGTTTCATGTACTTTAATCGAAATGTGCGCTGACGAACTTGCTGCACTTGTGTACTTCCAACAAGCCCGACAATCAGCAGAACCCCATCCATTCACTGTACTGGATAGCTGATGTCGGAAAGTTTCTACGTTAATAACTGTTTTGCTCGAACTGCTTGCCTTTGGAATCCCCTCTCTACTCTCTGTTTCCCCGACTGTACTAACATGTAGATTGTTTAATTGTATGTGATAAAACATCTCGCGGCACAACTAGTAGCGTAGTATGCTCCTATAAATCGAGCATTTAGTTTACAATAGTCCGTTACGTATTTGCGGTGAACGCAAGTAAAAAACGAAATTCAAACCTAACAATCTCAATTCTAAATTGTGCGGGATGGCACATCAAAAGTGGTCAAGTCCCCGACTTTGCCCATTTTAAATATGACGTTCAAAATTGTTACTAATAGTATACTAATAGTATTATATAGAATGTATTACAAGAGAAGTGGGAAAAGGCGGTACGTTTAACTGAAAAACAGAGATTCAATGCATATTTGTTTTGTTTCTTTACACATTTGACCATAACAGAATTAGTTATAGATAGATAGCCTGGCTTAAGTGGTCTATCTGATTTCCCTAAGGTATAGAATCGAATCTTCTCGCCTCCAACAACATAAAGGATTACACCTTTAATAGCCCAGTATCTTTTCTATTGTGGTTGTATAAACGTGTATTTAATGTTAGTTGCTTACATATCCACATTATCTGTTTATTCATTTAATACCTTTTACAATAGAAGTATTCCTAAATAAATGTCACGTTAAATTTTAAACACTGCCCGGTTTAAACAATTACAATTCTGTTCGCTTATTGTCATCATTATCATTATCATCTGGTCGCGGTGAGGACACGACTACTCCTGATTCTCTCACACCACTCGTTGTATCCTCCATCACAGCTGGTAGGTCTTAATCGGTGCAGTGTGAGTCTTCTGTTAGTTGTGTGATCCACTCACTGAGTCACATCCCTGTTTTGGCATCAACAGAAGAACAGCGCTGATGAGTTCTATTCTTAGCTCTTTAACAATCTCTAGCAAATCTGTGTTTTCTCTTTTTGATCAGAGCATAAATCTGAGAGTGGTGTCAATAGACTTGCTCTCTCGTTCGTTGATATCTCCAGGATATATTAAGAGCAGCTGTTAGCAGGCTGATATATACACTCAATTTTCGTTTTCAGTCTTTTGGTGAAAGTCCAATTGCTGCGATCATATACGAGTTCCTATGCTGCAATGTGTTAAAAAAGTCACTTTACATCTTGGTAGGAAAACTTGACTTCCAGATCGCTGTCATCTTACACACTCCGTCCCAGGCTTGCTGAAGCGCACCTTCAGTTTACACTGTGGAATTTTTCTTGGCCCATTACTACTGAAATAGGTAAACTCGTCGACATTTTTTAGAAAAGTTCCACTGAGGGTAAAATATATATCCATGTTTGTTAAGGAGAATGTGCGCTGTTAACTAAAAGCCCAATGCAATTTTCCGTTTCTTCAAAACAGTGTAGTAAGGCTTCTTATGGATTTGTTGTGTCAGCAAAAAACTGAAATGTCATCAGCATAGCCTGCGTCTGTGATTTTATCTGCTGGATATTTTCTGCTTCTTGCAGGTACCAATGTAAGCTTGCCAACTGACATATGGAGGATGAAGTCAAAGCAAATTATAGATAGATAGGAAGCTATAGTATAACCCTAAACAACACTCGCATGGACTTGAAAACATTCGGTGCCTCTATCAGGCGATTGTACCATGACCTAAGTAATGATGTACGAGATAATTATTGCATTCACAGTCTTCATAATTCTCTGAACCGTAAAGATGTGTAGTGTATATGTTTATAGAAATTGATGTTAGAGGTACTCGTCGTTAGTTGAGGCAATTCCCATATCTCCTTTTTAGGGGGAATAAGAGTATGCTACCCCTTGTCTATTTATCTATGCACTGTTGATAATATACAGCGTTACATAATTTAAGCAAGATGACATTAAATGCCCCTGTTTTTTAGACTGTTTCTGCTAATACAAATTGGTATTGATATAAGTTATATCAAAGTTGCCTTTTAAGAGTTGTTGTCGTTGGGTATTTAAGAATTCTACAACAAATGAATGAAGGTATTTAGGAATTATTAATAAGCAAGAAGTAAATTTGCATAGTTTTTTTATTCCATGAGCACACAATAATCGATTAGATACGAACACTTGCCCACCTGGAAAATAGCTGTGAAATAAACATTGACCACTATCCTTAAGATTTATTTATGTATTCATATTTCCAGAAACGATAGTAATTAATTGTGGTTATTTTAAGATGTGGAAAAAAAGAGAGATACGTAGCTAAAACTCCTCACGGCCTTGTAAGATTTGGTGTTACTTCAAACGACTTTACATCATACAGTTAGGCAAGTAGTAATACCACAATTTTCGAAGTAACAGAACACTTACAGCTAGTGTGAGGTAAGGAGCGTAGGGCCGGCTGTCCGCTTCATACAAAAGTAATTGAATAAGTCGTCCTAAAATTAAAGTGTTTCTGACAACCATTCACGTGCGATGAATACAACGCCAAATATATCAAGTGTATTCATCGAAGATAACTAAGATTTATGTGTTTGTATGCGCGTATCGAATGTAAAGATAGTTAACGGGCTGTTTTTACGACAGTAGTATTATGTGACTAACATATCACATCATCATTTCAGCGTTCTACGGTTTGTTATGACACAAGGAGGTCGAAGATGCGACGATAGATCCAATGTGCAGGAAGCGTCAGTATGAATAATGTGACATGTGCTCTATGATCTCTAGGGATATTTTTTTTATTTTTAAGAGAACGTGTTCATACAAGAAAGACGTAAGATACTCAGCCGTTAAAAACTAAAAACAAAAACAGACGAGACGCTGAATCACTAAACAACACGTGAGACGCAAAGCCGTTGAAAAGGCAGCTGTTTTGATTTCATTGAACAGTTATATTGAAATGCGATTCAGATAATGGGGTCTCACATTAGATAGGAGGGCTGATACGCACAAAAACCTTCTGGAGAAAGGCCCTGAAACGGTGCGTATTCTCTCCTGATGACCCGGCATTGTCTGGAGGCTTAAATGAAGTATTCCATCAGTAAAACAGCCTAGGAAATATATATATATATATATATATATATATATATATATATATATATATATATATATATATATATATATATATATATATATATATACCAGCCCACTAGGTAAGCTGTTTTTTTCCAAACAAGAATATCTTATGTTATTGTTACACCGCCGTTTTAACAGAAGAGAAACTACACCGGTTCTCACTATAAATAGTTCGAGTCACCAGAGTCACGAGAGAGAGAGAAAAAGGACAGACTTGTAACTGTATAGCCAAGTGCCAGTCAGTTTCCTTACCTTGTACCTTTTATGTTAATACACTTGTTATATTACCCCAACCATGACTTGACTTCTTTTTACTGTTGGACTACTTCACAACAGTTATCAGCTCGCTTCACAGCGAGTTTCTGCTACTACTCCGGTAGCTAGTTTCATTCGCGTATCGAATGTAAAAATAATTATAGGGCTGTTGTGACGGTGGTAGTATAATGTGACTAATTCAGCGTTCTACGGTTTGGTATGATACAAGGAGGTCGACGATGCGACCATAGATCCAATGTGTAGGAAGCAGCAGTATCAACGATGTGACGTGAGAACTATGGTTTCTAGCGTGAACGAATACATCTTCCAACTTCGATTTCTATTGTTTATTGTGAATCGAACTAAAGTAGATGGAAACGGTAACTAGCACATGTGTAAAGATTTAGACCGTGTACTTTTGTCGTCGGAAAGCGTAAATCTAAATCGATGTGAGCTGATATAATACAGCGATATTTCTGTGTTATCACTCAATCTTCGTTATTAAAATTGTCAGAATATTAGAAACCGGCCTTAAGTTCTTTTCAGAACTGTAATCTGTAATATTACTTAACATTTTTGCATTTTGGAAAATAACTAAAAACTACTTAATCAACACTAGCGGCATTTGAATGCTACTATAATATGACACAGATAACACCCAACATTGTATTTAAGTAACTTCAGTCCAATTATTTGTAAGAGATTTCTGCATTGTATTACTAGATTAATAATATTAATAATAAAAAAATAATAATTATTATGTTTATAATGTTTATTAATAGTAGTAGTAAGAGTAGTAGCAGTAGTTGTACACGACTGATTGGTTAAATACCCACTCGGTCTTGTAAGGCAACATCATTCCAAATTGAGTGCAATGCTACTAAATAGTTACCAAGAGAGCATTGGATAAAATGCGTGATGTATCGTTACTCATTACAGTTGAAGTTTAGCATCACTTTATTACAACTAAACAAAAACATAGAACACAATTCTATATTATATTCGTACATAGTATAAAGTTGAATATCAGTTTACTTTCGACAGCCACGTGACTCTCGCCTCCCTTATTTTGTCCTTTAGTCATCACATTTCATAGGAGATGTTTCTGATGAAGTGGGAATAATTGCTGTTTTCCGGGTTTGACTATATCCATCTAACATTCATCGTTGGCTAGTTTTTGTCCTTGAGTTTATATTGTTTTTTTTTAATTTTTAGATTTTTACATTAAGTTATTTACGGTTTGTCTGAAGGGATTTCCATATAGAAATATGTCGCGTTAGCAACAGAAATGCTAGTTAAAAATAAAGTATTACATACCCTATAAAAGTGACATAGTGTATATTATATAAAGGTGAATAATCACCTGTAGACACTGGTGTTAAAGCAGAATGTTTTGTGACGACCCTAGAGTGAAGTTTTACCAAAGTTGTAACACATACTATACATGATATACACATTGTATTTTTTTAAATTATCCGATTAAACTGAAATATAGTTTTGTGACAGCTACTAAATAGGCCTTATAGTATGATGTGAATCTATGTAAGTAAGTGTACTACCAACACGAGAATTGCTGACAACGATTGAAACATGTTGAAAACAAAAATACGAATTCAAAATGTAGAAGCAATAAAGAAAGTTGTAAAAAGGTCTTGCATTATTTAAATCTAAGACTAAAAAGAGCACAGCATATTTTAGGATGGACTAATTGCAATGCTTTGCGAGTGGCATAGCTGTTCGTCTCCGGGAGAATTTGTATTCAATTAGGTATAACGGAAACTAAATTGAACGTATATGACAGTTGGCGTTCGGCCAATAGGACTCTATTACTTTTTGCGTCAAACTTAATATTTCCTGACACACACACTAATATATATATATATATATATATATATATATATATATATATATATATATATATATATACATATATATATATATATATTATTTGTATTCATACTTCAAGGTTTTAGCCTTATGGATATTAATTTTAAACTCCATAGCATGAGTAACAACACACATTAGATTCTAGTGGTCATGTCTTTAATATTTCTAGTTAGTTACTATCAGTTACATAATCACACAGACAAATAGAATACCGCGTTTTGTAACGTGTATTTGTGACTCATTATGAAGATAGCACAACATTATGCCCATAATATGAGAAAAAGAAACGAAAATTACATACTTAAATCATATTATATGCAGCTTCATTGGTGCATAAGTATTCGTTTACTCTAATAAATCGCCCCTATGTCTTTTACTGGCAGAGCGAGTTAAAATACGTATACTATTATTAAAACGTAAGTAGTTCAGATAAGATAGAATAAGATCAAAGTAGAAATAAAAATACAGAGTTCAAATTGAAATAAAAAATTAAAAAATAACTAACAAAAATGTAGTATTATTAAGAAAAATTCTTAAAAATTCAGAATTGATCATTTTTTCTTATTAATAGTTTATTCTTTTTAAATCTCATTTACTTTCAACTAATACAAGTGTAAAAAGTATAATTTATTTTTTTTTAATTTAGACAAATTATACAACTCCATATTAAATTAATTACATGAATGTGCCTATTTAATGAATTCCTCGAATACTCATACACTATCACAAAAGTCAACAATCTCACACTATCTAAAAGTTATAGGCTATATATTAACTTTAAATACAACTATAAATAATTTCAGTATCAGTATAATACTAACTATTGCATATTTTGTGTTGTATTATGTATTATGCGAAGTACTACTATTCTTTAATACTGTAATGTTTAAAAACATAAACACTTGTATGTTTTATTTAAATGTCACACATTTTCCTTTAATATGTTATTTTGGATTTTTTATTTTTTTTGTTTCATGTCCTCTGTTTATGAAGTTATCGTTAGACTTTATTGTGTGGTAAGATTCAAAGATAGAAAAGTTGCATTTACACATTTACAAGGGGGATATTTATTTCCTCTTCCGTTTCAATTCATATGGTATTTTATTATTGTGTAGTTCTCTAACATATTTAGCAAATGATGTGTGGTCATTGTTAAGGTAATCTTTCGATACTATTTAAAATGAATATATGTGATTTCCATACCTGTCGCACCTATTTAATGTCTAATATTATCCCCCTTCATATTATTGCATATATATATATATATATATATATATATATATATATATATATATATATATATATATATATATGAGGTTAGTTAACATCAATATAGTTTGAACATTGTTCCATAAAATTCAAAACCAACAACCATTCGAAGTACGATCGTTTCCTATACATTTTTGAAATATTTTATTGTTCATTAGTGTTTATGATTTCAAAACTCTCTTTGTCAGCGCATTTCATAACATTACATAGAGAAGTCTCTTGAGAGAAACACAAGATTCTGTACTCAAAGCACACACAAATGAGAAGACTTTCGAAGCAGAAAAAAGACATCGATTTGAATAATTTATCAACACATGTAAAACATTCAGAGCCTTCACATTACAGTTTTAATCTAGGAGGGGAAATACCATAAGAAAGCACAGCATCATGAGCGAAAATACATCATCAAAGAAAAATAAAATAGACATATTATCAATGGCAGCACTAAACAATATTAAGAACAATAAGAGCATTTTTGTAATAACACCTAGTGTTGTATACAATAAAATGAAATACAATTAATTAAAATAAGTGAAGTTACATAAGGTATATAGGAAAGTACAATTTAATAAAATAGAATGATGAAATAATAATGATTGCTGAGTAAAATTCAGTAAAGATAAATTGAAATATTTACTTATCATAAAATGTTTAAATATAATAATGCATATTAGGGAAACAAAAGATTCGGTGTTTAACTTAGCGTATTACTATAAATAGAGTATTTCAAAATAATATAGTGGAATATTAATTGTTATTAGAGTAACCTGTTTTGAGGGTTGTATAATTGTGATGAATAAATAATACTTCGTATTTATCCATTTAGATATGTATATATATATATATATATATAGAGAGAGAGAGAGAGAGAGTGAGAGAGAGAGAGAGAAATAGAGAAAGAGAGAGAGAAAGAGAGAGAGATAACAATGATACTAATAATAATTATAATACAAAAATAAGAAGAATAAGAAGATGAAGAAGAAAAATCAGGAAAGCATAATCAGAAAAGCAACGAATTAAGACTGCAGATCTGATAAAGCTCTATACAAATATTAATAAAATAATAAGAAGCTATACCTTAATATAAACATATATATATATATATATATATATATATATATATATATATATATATATATATATATACATGTCTATAGGTGTAATCAGTCTACAGAACGTCATAAGCACCCAGGTTTGAAGAGAAATATAATGATAGTAGTTAATAAAAAAACTGAGAATGCAAAAAATTAATTAACGTGCAACTTACAATTTCGTGCAAAGTAACGTAAATCCCAATTTCATTTTTTGATTTTTGTTGGGGTATAGTCTGTAGAAAATTTTCTGGAAACATTGCATTCAGCAAGCCTTCTGATTGAGATTTGAAAATAGCGACCTTGACTTTATTTTTATTATGTCACAGATCGGTCACCAAGTGTCGCCTCCAAATGTCATATATGGAAGGTACTTTTTGTCTGTTTTGTTTCCGGTACATATATATCAGGAATGAAAAGAAAACAAGATAATAAGGAAATAGGGAGTCGTTAAGTTAAAACTGTCTGCTCGGTGTGTGTCGGGTGCCCCTTGTTACACCTTGTCTGTCTGACACTAATCCGGAAGGAAAATAAAAGGAAAGACAGAACATGAAGAACATAACTAATACAAAAAAGAAAAGAGAAGAGAGAAACTGATGTCCACAGGATGAATACAATTATGTGCTGGTGGGTGTCCCTCTCATAGGTAATATCTTTATAGAGGTGCATATCTAAAATTAAGTGATTAGCATGGTGTCTGTAAACATAAATATAAATATACGTTAATATTAATACACATAACTGCATGCACTCATATATACATAAATATAAATATGCACGCATACACATACAAATATATAACCATCAATTAACTTATATATACAGTGTCCGGTGGACAATAGTACATATCTTGCTAAACGAGGGGATGTGCATGCGTGTTAGTTAGTCAGTGCGCGTGATAGAGAACTCAACTCAGCGGTGTGTGAATCCAGCTGATCATGTGGAGCGTGTATCTCGGTACCCTGAAGGGCATATATATTGGTGGTGTGGTGAAAAATTGTAGAGACTAATAATTCCGATATCTACGCTTATCTCCTTGGTATGAATGTTTAATTTATGGAATAATTTATTTCGGTTTATTTTTTTACTGTGCACCCATGGAATACTGTATGTAGTTATATACCCTCTATGTGGTGTATTGTGTTGTTTACTGCGTTGTAATGTGTTGCAACTGGAGAGTGGGGAGTGTTGTCCCTGATCGCTTTCTTGTGGTTATTGAATCTTAAGCGGAACGGTAAACCAGTCTCCCCGACGTAATCGCTCTCACTGCAATATTTTCAGTGTAAGTTATAAATAACGTTCTTACTGTAGCACGTAAGACATTGTAGTTCGAGTTTGGCATGTGAGTTGGGTAAAGTGATGGCGGGATCTGATACTATATGTTATCGAATTAGTCGGCGATATTCGCGTAGATGGAGTGGACGTGTTGTAAGTATTTATAAAACACACACAGGGAATCTATATCAAGGCGATGGAACAAGGGCAGGAGCTTGGTAGAGAGTGTAGTACCGAAAAGTTTAGAGATGATTTTGTACTCTGTTCAAGGGGAAAAACTATTGTTTGGCGTAACAGCCTATATGGGACATAATAAACAATGCATAGATTAGCAGTGGCGGTATAGAGATATAGGCTACTAATAGATGTGAAAAGATGCCAACCAGGTAGAAGATGAACCGCTTTTGGTAGAACACTTAGCAGTATATACTATGGATATATTCTAATTCATGTCGCTTTATTTTTATTTTTCTGACTTATTAACACACATTGAGAAAACATGACGTGTTATTTAGTACAGCGTGGAATGTAATCCGGGCGGAGGTTTGATGAGGCGAAGAAGTGTTGCAGGCATTAAGTCAATGTTGTATGTAGGGGGTTGTGAAGTATTTAGAATAGGAAAAGGTCGGGAGAATATGTAAGGCAGGTAACTAGCATGAGATTGCTAGTGCGAGTGAGTCATGGTATTGAGAGGAAATAGATGGTCGATGAGCTAGCATAGGATGTCATGAGCAATGTTTAGGTAAACCATGAAACTAAGAAAAACATGTCGTAAAAAAACTGAGGTTATCACCATCGTTAAAATATCAACACATGCATGACTTCACATGAATACGATATAAGTTCACCCACTGCTATAAGCAGTTTCGCAATTTTCATATGCCAACTATTATGGTCTTAGTTTCGAATCTTCCTAGATATAGCCACACTGCGTAGACGTAGAGACAATGAAACACATGTATATATATATATATATATATATATATATATATATATATATATATATATATATATATATATATATAACTATATACATATTATATGTGTAAATTGTAATATTCCTACACTAAAGTTTTCATAGGTGACTTTATTTGGAAGAATGAAAATACCGAAATAACTTCAAGGGAATATTAATTAGTTACTACGCATGAAGTAGACAAATTGATGTTTTTAGTAATATATACTACTTAGTTTATCTGATTGAAGTTGTAAAATAAGTATGTTCACTTTATTATCTGTATCACGAAATCCACACTGTAAACTTTATACAGAATATCACACGTTTAATAAATAGTTCAAATATTCATCTGATATATCAAATTCTTTTTTTTTACAAAATGTATATTTAGATAAGAGATTCAAATTTGTACGATTTCAGGAAACCATCCTACAAGAATATAGCTACTGTGTATAGAAGATCATGGTTGTAGTTTATCTCGTCTGATAAGACATCATTGTTGAGGAAGTGCCGAGTCCTCTCTAGAGCTGATTTTTCTAGTCCAGAGTAATATTCTTAGAGAAGTATAGTCTTCGCACCAGAACACGACCTTATAACTAATTGTTCCTTTGTGGAAAGGAAGTAAAAAGTGACAATTTAAATGTGTGATAAAATCTTCAACGCTCAGTCGCTTCACTTCTCCAATTTCTCAAATTTACTTTATCTGATTCTATGATGATTCGCGCACAGAGTAGTGAACTTTGGATGTTATGATAAGTATCATATCATTTAATTTAAGTACTATAGGTAGTTGTTTTGCCTCTATATTAGCATATATTTTCAATCTGTTTCAACGATTCAGTAATGCCGTTATTCTAAGTACGTAAACAATGCCTTCATTTCATTAAACTATGAATGTTAAGCGTTACATTTTATTTTAATGAACCCAGACACATATAAAGAGCGTTGGATTTTACGATAGAATCAGAGATAGCCAATAGGCAACAATATTTTAAACGGGTCGATTTTATTAGTAATAATTATAGAAAAACATATTTACCGTTCTCCATATGAAAATGTTGTTTCCTTTGCACCGAAGTGTATCTACACCGTGTTACCTCTTGCTGTTAAAATGGATTCCACTAGTACACTTTTACGGGAAATATCATGGGAAGATGTGTTCATAATACTTTATTCTGAAAATGCGATTCTTTTTTCTTTAAACAGTAAAGACTCTGAGTTCAAGAAGCTAAGAAAGTCGGTCACTTAAAATAGTCAGGATAATTGAAGCTTCCATGAATTGAAGACTCTAGCCAGAAACTGGATAAAAAAGGTTACGCACTGCGTCACGAATTCTGTCGTCTCTGTCTCGTGGCGTAGATATTTTTCTTGCACAACAGATGATTTTCCGTCTTTTCGCAAATATAGCTTAGACTACACGATGCAATGTTATTCATACACATAAATGCACTCGTGCTGTGTGGAATTATAATCGATCATCTGCATTGAGATACGCGGATAACCTAGGACATTCTATCCAAGATACAAATGGGACGGTTTAAGGTCCATTGTACTAACCTGTCGTTACAATGGGCAGGGATACCACATAATAAAATAAATAAGTTTCGGATGATTCATGAAGCGCTTCCCCCAAGCTATTTTAGTCTTCTGACATGCATCTATATTTGTTTGTTTTTTAATTTCTGGATGATCTTAAGATGTCTGTTGATGTCTTACAATAACTATTCTAATTATAATAATTTTCACAATTCAAATGGATGATCTGTAATCGTTTTATTCAATTGGAAATCTTGCTATCACGTTAAAATGTACAGGCATTCATACTCCTCCCATTTATTCTTTATTTTCATCATGAATGATAATTTATATTTGATATATTATTTCCTATTGAAATACCACTAGAAAGTCAAACAGTGTTTCTTAATACTCGTTTTACAACTGGGTTTATGCGACATTAAATCACGTAGAGCCGTGCAGTGATCGTCGATCAGTTTAACTTTCCTTTCTCAAAAATTGCTCAATCTAAATGCTGTAAAATTAATATTTCATTTATAAAAAAAAAAAATCAGATGCTTTCAAAATAGATTCACATGCACACTAACACATACCCCCCATATATATATATATATATATATATATATATATATATATATATATATATATATATATATATTGTTATTTGATGTATTCACAAAAATGTTAGAATTATATATATTTTTATGTATCAAGTTTCAGTATTTACTTACACAGTTCTCGATACGTGAGTAGATTATGGTAATAAGTTATTATAATATATTTGTCGCAATTAAGCTGCACAGAGGCGTCCCCGTTTGATTCCCGTTGAAAATCGTCACACTAAAATGCATGAACTTAGTTTTACCGGGTGTTATCATATGCACATCTAGCTAGTTAACCACTCTAATGCTTTGTTGTTCTCTAAGTCAATCGTTGGACTTCTCAAAAACAAAGGTTCGATTTATTTTACTTTCTATTTCCTACTTTAGTGTTTTTTTCTATATTATGATTCATCCCAATTTCTCACAAATAAAAGTACCGTTGATTTTACTTCATATTTTCTATTCTATTGTTTTGTTTTCTCTACGGTGGCTTATACCTGGTTCTTTGTTGTGTCGAAAAAATAGGTGACCTTATTTAAACAGGTGCTTGCTTGTATTTCCAATTTAAATATAATTTTTAAGTTTTGAGGTTTTAGTTTTGTTCGGTGTTTGTTTATTCATGTATTTGCTTATTTATTTATGTATTTATTATGTATCGTTAACCTACGGAGAATTTTAGTCTGTGCAGGCAGTTGTTTGCAATTTCACTTCTACAGTTCTATAGGATTTGGGGGTCTTTAAAGTTAAGGATTTTAAATTTCTCATTTAGACATAACCTTCACGGGCCGTTTACATTTCTACATGTACTGACCTGTCATATTATTTTCTATTCAATTATTGGTTAGCGTCCGTTTTCATGAGCTCCCAATAATGGTTTGCTAGTGCTGTTTCAATTCGGCGTTATTTGTTATTAAATGTGCATTTGTGGTCGTAATATTATGTTTTAAAATCTAAGGAAGTCATACCCACGTAGCACTTATTGTTATTCAGTCTTTCTTTGGTAAATATTGTGGCTCACTAAACAATGCTTTTGGTTAGGCATTTATTTTGTAGTAGACAAAGCGTACTATATAGGCAGTTACAACTATTCTCGTCATTGCTAACTTTTTAATTTCTATTCGAGTGATTATTATCATTCGAGGTTCGGTTGTTACTATTTGTAGTTCTAATATGTTTGTTCTTCGTACTATTCTGTGGTTATATTTGTCACGTTTTCATGAAATTTGTTAGTTTATTCTTCTCTGCTCTTTTTTTATAGTATTTTCGTATTGTGTGCCTTAATTATAATTTCCAAGTTTATATATTTATAATCTATAATCAGCTGCTAAACAACACTTCGGCAATTAATTTCTAAGTCTTACTTAAAATACTTCCTCGTAACCAATTCCCGGCATCAAATATTTAATAAAAATAATTTAAAACTATCTTACAGCCGCTACAAAAAAACTGGAAATTATATATATACACATATATATATATATATATATATATATATATATATATATATATATATATATATATATATATATATATAATTCCATAATTAAAAATTATAAATAAATAAATATACAAAATAATAGTATAGAATAAATGAATATAATAAGAAATAAAAATAAATAAATAACATTATATAACGATACAAAATTAATAAATATAGAAATACAAAATCAAATCGTACTTCTCATTTGCAGGTTTTCGCCGCAGCTGAAGACAGTTTTATGTTATTTTTATTGAATATTTCATGCAGGGTATCGGTTATGGGAAGTGTTTTTCAATCAGATTTAGTAATTGCTTGTCAGTTTAGTTTTTATCATCTGTTTGTAGACTGGTGTATACCAGAAACTATTTATTTTTCTTTGATTTTTAATTGTATTGTACTTATTTGTGTCCTGTATCTTATATTAAATTTTGATATCATGGTAACCATATTTTAAGAGCTGTATTGTAAATATTGCTTGACGTTTTTAATACATTTTTGTTGCTAGAATTATTGATAATCCTACGTTCGATAGAATTTGAAATCTGTGTTATGATTGTTAGAGGGTGATTGGACTTTTCCTTTACGTATATTGGATTGTCGTTATCTTTTAAATATGCTGCGAAAACTTGGAAATGATAACTAAGGCACACACTAACAACATACTAAAACGGAATATCAGAGAGGAAAAAAAATGACACATTTAAAAAAACCACTGTAGACATGATGGGCTACTTAGGAAAAAGTGTAAAGGTTTGGAGGGTAAAACTTAATTACGAGCTGCGCAGCGAGATGTCTGTTTACATTAGTTTTAAATTTCTGAATGTCAGTAACGTCATGAAAGCAGGGCACATGGAGGGTGTCCCAGAGTCCAGCAGCACGAGGAAAGAAGCTTTTGGAGTAGAAATCTCTTCAGCATCTGGGGACGTCCACAGTGAATGGATCGGATTTAGCAGATTTTTGGGTTGGTCTAATGAATTTACATCATGAGGGAACAAAAGCAGCAAGCTTATCTGACCACAATCCATTGACGTGCTTGTAAACCAGGCACAAGGAAGCTACATTGCGGCGATAGGACAGGGGCTACAGTTTGATGTATAGTGAAGGACCGATCAAGTTGGTGAATCTTTGTGTGCCTTGTGTAAGCGGGAGAGACTAGTAAATGATGCACCAGCCCAGATGTGGAAACATTACTCCATGCATGGGCGGATGGTGGCTTTGTAGAGATATTGGATAATATCATGTGTAGGAAGTTTACTGTCACGGTAGAGGGAGCCCACCATCTTTGTAGCAGCGCTGACAATGTGTTCACTGTATTTATTCAAATTCATGTTTTCTATGACAGTTAGGCTGAGAAGTGTGAATGATAAACTCTCAGACAGAGTGCTAATTGTCATGTCAATCGGTGATTGAAGAGGTTTCTCGTAGTTATTGAAGCGAAGTAGCCTTGTCTTTGCGGCATTAAAAGTTACCATCCATTGTTCACCACATTCCACTACGCACTGGGGTACATTTACTAAGGTTTCAGCTATTTCCTCAGATTTGTGCGCGTCGGTTTTGCCCGCATAATGAGAGTAGAGCGTGGTGTCGTCAGCAAATATTCCTATCTCTATCGCAATGACATAAGGGACGTAATTTATAGAAATAAGGAACGGTAGAGGTCCAAAGATAGACTCCTGGGGTACACCCGCATTTATCACATGTTGCTTAGAAGAACGAACATCGAGAGACAACCTGGATCCTTCCTTTTGTTAGGAAGAATTAAATTATATCAAATATTTGTCAAGTAATATCATATGAGTGCAGTTGTAGGAGAAACTCTTCATGCCAGACCTTGTCAAATGCCTTAGATATATCGGGCGCTACCGCCCTAGCTTAACCTGCCTTGTCCAGGGTATGGTATATGCGTTCAGAGATGCAGTAGATTGTGCTGGTTGGAATCCGTATTGATAATCAGAAACAAGTTTAGCATTACTGCCTGACTATCGTTAGATTGATTAATGATTCAAAGATTTTAGCAAAGATCGGGAGTTGACTGATTAGACGGTAGTGTAGAGGATCAGTTCTATCTCAAGAATTCATAAAAACTGGTACTACACCGGCAATTTTGCCAACTATAAGGGAAACAAGATTCAGTAAACCATTACTGGTATAAGATCAGGCGCACAGGCTTTGGAGGTGTCAAGGTGTGTTTATGTCTCTGACTTGAGATGGGGTAATGATAAGGTTGCAAGTAGTTCAGCCTTATCAGTTGCCGTGCAAACAACATCGTTGTGATTTGATAGTGGGGAAATTGTCGATTGTCTATTGTTTATCACACTATTTTATATTTTCCAGAAATCACGAGTACCTAGTTTCTGTGACTGAATGCGTTTTTGGTTTTCTATGTATATCTTTTTTTTACTTCATCTATCACTACTTTGCAATCATGTCTTACCCCCTACACATTTTTGTCTGTTCGCAGTTGACTTATGGTGGCTGAACTATAGGAATGCCTTCTTTGTCACAGCAATAACAACTGCACATTCATAGGTGAACCATTGAGGAGAGTGGGGTTTGCTGAAGAATTTTCGCGTGAGGACATAAGCATCAATGCCTGCTTTGACCCATTTGGTTACCTGAATTTGCACACTGGGCAGCAGAAAATGAGAAAGTTTCACCTCATAGGGTGTCGCTGATGTGATCCCTTAGGGATTCAAAATCAGCCTGCTCATAGTTTCTCGTCGTTTTGAGCAACTACTCGTCAGAGTTTGACAGGTTTTTAAGGTGATATCATTACGCAACGTGATCAGAGTTTCCGAGTAGGTAATTGGCATTCACCATACAAACCCTAGGTAGTGAGGTCAAAAACAGATCGAGAAGTCAGTATTGCTGGTCCGTATACTTTTAGAGGACAGAACTTATAGTAAAATGGCTTAAGCTCAATATACGAGATAGAGTAATTGTTAAGATAAATGAAGAAAGAGAGATAAAGATGTACGAATGACAAATTTATTTCAACTTCGACTGTTCAATGCAAGGTGTACTCGATAGAAACATGTTTTTTTTCGTTATGTCAAGGCTTTTCAAATATTAACATCTTGTCATTACAGGAATTACATAGATGGATAAGTTGGCAGTGGAAAAGTCGAAATTCCAAATTTAAAAAATTATAATGTAATGGAGAGTAAGAGTGTACGTGTAAAAATATGGAGGCTGTCCAATTGGTGAATGTCGGTAGTGAGGTGTCCGGTGAAAGGAGATGTAAAGATGGAAAAAAAGGGTGTAAGAAAGGGTTGTTCGTGAAGGCAGCGTAGACAATGTTCAAAAATAAAGTAAATCTAATAGAAAGATTTTTAGTTCAATTGTAGATGGAACGCATTTATTCGGATGTGATTTTTTATTCATCTATGTAATTATTCTGATGATAAGATTTTTATCTTTGAGAAGCTTTTGCTTAATGAAACCAAAAATAAACATGTTTTTACCGAGTACACCTTGAATAGAACAATCGAAGTTGAAATAGATTTCAGTTAGCTCATTTGCACACTGATCAGCTGGGAGTGAGAAGGTTACATCCCATATATATATATATATATATATATATATATATATATATATATATATATATATATATATATATATATATATATATATATGAGAAAGTAAGAATAAGAGTAATCCGACGTAATGGGAAATTAAAAAGTTGTGGGGTTTGCATGATGGAGAAATGAAGTAAAGTAGCTGTGGCTACTTTAATCGCTGGAGGAGAGTCCAGGCTGTGATAAATCAGTAAACTTTTTTTCATCTCTCCATCATGCAAAACCTAAATTTCGATGTACTGGCATGACATTTTTATGCAAATTATAATCATGAAGAAGTCTTACAATAAAGACGACACGTTAGGAATGTATAAAATTATCCCTTGTTTGTTTATGTTTCATTGTCCATATATGTATATATATATATATATATATATATATATATATATATATATATATATATATATATATGGGAAATGAAAAAGAAAAAACAAAAAGGATGTTTTTTCTTCTTAACAAAATAAAAAAAAAACATTAAGGTAGAAAAGAAAAACATACAAAGCCTAGATGTAACATCGCTTTATACTAATGCTCCAGTTTAAAATGCCTAAACTTAATCCACATACATCTAAAGAAAATCAAAACCGACTTACCATTTCCCCCAAACATTTTAATAGAAATAATTCGACTCATCACTGACGTAACATATTTCCGATTAAACGAAGAATTCTACAAACAAAAATTTGGAATTTCCATGGGCAACCCCCTAAGCGGTGTATTGGCCTTCCTCTTCTTAGAATTCTTAGAATCCGGCCCTTTCAAATTTAGACTACCCCCTAACCTCGAATACTTTATACACATTGATGGTATTCTAATTTTCCTCCCCTTAGATATACAAATCAATAACCTCAAACACAAACTCAACACAGTAGAACCCTCCATAAAATTAACACATGAGACTGAAATAGACAGCTCGATACCATTCCTAGACACTCTTATAATTAAGTTCAACAACAAACTAGAATTCAAGGTACACCGCAAAAACACTCACAAAAATGACTACATACACTTCTACTCTCACCACAATAGCAAAATAAAAACAGGTATGATTACAGGCTTCTTCCTACGCGCTCTTAGAATCTGTAGTCCTCCAACACATAGATGAAGAAATAAATTACATCATTAATTCCTTAAAAACACTGCAATACCCCACACATTTTATATTTAATGCCAAGAGGAAAGCCTTTCAAATATTCTCCAAAAACAACACACAAAAAATCATACACCAAACACCTCTCTCATAGACAGACCCCTTCTCTTGCCCACGCATTCAAATATCACACCCATATGCAACACACTTAACAAACTAGGCATTCCAACAGTACCAACCACATCACAATCCATAAAACAAACATTAAACACATCAAGACACTTAAAAAAACAAACACATCCCATGCCGGATTATACACTGTCCCATGCAACAACTGCCATCAAATGTACGTGGGAGAAACATAACGTGAATTGAAGAAAAGATTGTGTGAACACAAACTGGACATAAAAACAATAACTCTCTCAGTGCACTTTCCTCCCATGCATTAGAGCACGGTCATGCTTTCAAATTTGAACAAGACAAAATTACCAAATACATCCACAACAAAGCTCAGTGAAGACTACTGGAAACCGCACTAATAACAGCCTCAAACACCATCAGACAACGAAATGGCTTGTATATTCTATCCCCCTTAATAAGCAAAATTATACTCACTGAACTAAAACTTAACCTAGATCATGGCTAACCTCTATTTTTTCTCTTCGCTCTCAGTTATACTCACATACAAGTCTCCGCATACAAACCTCTCTCACACATTTTCATTCACCACGAATCCAAACATTCTAACTTACACATTCCACCCATTCTTGACATAGCCAGCTGGTCAAACACTACTACTTTCAAAAATGTCACACCTAACCACAACAAAATCTCCCCTATCTTACTTCACCCATTTCACTCTTTCGACTACTTCTCTCACACTCTTACCCATCCACCCCTCCTTCTTTAAAACCACCTTCATCATTTCATCATTTTTTTCAAATCTTTTCTATAACCGCACACAAATCACAGAGACCCCCTCCCCTCCTATCTCCCCACTCCTATACTTCTTCACTAACAGCCATCCACATTACTTCCGTTCAACCCCACCCCTCCACTTTTTCACTCAGAACCATCCTCATTAATTGCATTCCATGCTACTGACTTCAATAAGCCCGGACCTCGGTCCTGCGCACTCAGTAGTTGGCTACTACTTTTTCACGTCAACCAACCATGTCAACCCAATATTTTTACGCACTTGCATGACATTTTTCTTAAAATTATTACCCTGAGGAAGTCTTACAAATAAAGACGAAACGTTGATGAATATAATAAAAAAATCATTTTTGGTTTTTCATTTTCATTTCCCATTCATTCTTCCTTTATTTATTTATATATATATATATATATATATATATATATAATTTTTTAAAACATATATGTATATATAATTTTAAAAAATACTTTCTTATGTAATACATTGGAATAACATCATCATTTAATAACCTTCCATATGGAAGAACTGTAGCTGAATATTAAAAATGTGATGTGGTAGTTTTAAAACATGGTGGTGCAGGGACAACGAAGGAAATACGCAGTATTCATGGCAAGATGTTACAACGTATCGGCAAGTAAGAAATGAGTTGACAAAGTTTTGTCCCGTGCATTTGAGCTTGGAAAATTAGCCTAGTCGCCCATCAGCCACCGATGAAGATGTTTTAAACACGTTAGTGGAGAATTATTGTCTTCTAAACTCTCGTGAATTGGCAGAAGAACTTAATACTTTAAACCCACTATATGACGAAAAGATAAAGAAAGTTAAACAGGGTAAACGTTTACGTTCCCCATTGTTTAAGTGAAAAAATACGGTAGACCATTTTTCCATCGAAACATATTCTTTCCAAGCATCGAAATGAGCGTCTTCTCGATCGTGTCAGAACAGGTGATGACAAATAGATTCTTTATAGAATTATTCGACGCAAAAAGCCGTATTTTGATCAAGTAAATATCCATCACTCCCTTTCTGAAACCTTGGATTCATGTAACTAATATGTAACATTGCTTTTTGTAAGGTTCTCGTACTATTTATCATGGGTTTTTAGACCGGAACAAAACAGATGCAAACGTGAACGCTTAAGAATTGCAGTGTACGGATAAAATATCCGAGTAAACACTTTTCAATGACAATGCAAGCATACAGGATGGAAAAGTTAAGCATGAAAGAGAGTGTGCAATTTGTTCGGTCTGTTCTACCCCATCCACCATATCCCCTGACCGAACGCATACGGAGTTTAACCACTTTCGATCTTTACAGAATGCACTTTATAGAAAATATTTCACTTAAGACAAACAGGTGAAAGATCACATCCAAAGGTTAAAAATAAAATTAAAACCATCTTCATTCTCTTTGAATATCATAAACATGTTTATTAGTAAATGGAAAAAAGGTAATTTAAAACAATGGAGTATACACAATTGATTAACATTTGTCAATTCGGTTTGTATTATAAATTGAATTAAAGATCATAAAATAGAAAGTATCCATGAATCGACCTAATATATATATATATATATATATATATATATATATATATATATATATATATATATATAATATTGCTTGAGGATAATTAATCGTTTTTTATGCCGTCCCCACCTTTTATCCTCTATTTAACAATCTTCCTCTTTCTCTCCTGTTTCCTATCTCTAGTCGATCTATTTATCTCTTATGTATATCTTTAGCCATCCTTGTACTTTATTTTTCCTCCTCTTTCGCTTTCTCTCAACATTATTTCCGTGGTTATTATCGTCCTACTATTTTTATAAATAGCCTTTTATTTATATCATTTGCAGGTCGCCTTCATGGCATGTTTTGTGACGCGATCTATGATGCAATATAACAAGACATATTTATACTTAAAGTAGTGTATATGTAGATAAGTAATGTGTATCAACATTGGGCGTGAAATTGATAAAGTATTGCTTAATTAGAATGAAGCGTTTATTTTATACACGCCCATTTAATTTTAGTTGACATAGATCTGATCCTCGTTCTTTTAGACAGTCACGTTTGATTCATTCTGAGAACATGTTGATAACCATCGTCAGAGTGAAAAAATAGTGCTCATACACAACATTCTCGTGCTAACAAATTATATTTGCTATAATATGTAAGTTCTGTTTAGTTTGCTTATTTCACAAAAACACAAAACAAAATATATCATGAAAATCACTTAAAACGATTTCTTCAGCACTGTTAATATCAAAAGGATTCACACTGAGTTTAATTGTTACACTAATTTTGTACACAGCATATATGATGTAGTCATAAAAATCAGGATTCTATCATATCGTTTTTACAAGTCTCCGAAACGTTTTGATGTGCATAGATAATGTAAATAAAAATGTTAAAATATCTGAATTTTTCTAGGAAGTGTACTGAATAAGAATACATAATTATGATCCAAATAGTTTGGCACTAGTAACCCCCATTGGCTAGTATAGCGCTAAATAGCACATTAAGTGATTTAATTACGTGATATCAAAAAATTGTAGTTCCGGTTTAGAACTCACAATGGAAGTAATTTCCACCGAAATTACAACTATATAGTGGTTATACCCCCGCTGCTTTAATGGAAATCGCCGATTTTTTTAGAAAAAATAAATCATATAAGTATAGCTGAATATAGTGTAAAATCAAATAGATAAATAACTCGTTTATATTATTATTTGTTTAATTATTCAAACCATACACTGGAAATCTACACTAACACGCACGAAGATAAGATGACAAAGACGAGAATATGAATAACATGTACCTATTCATAGTAAGTTATTCTGATAATTTTATACTCGGTGTGGTAATAGCCATCATTATTTTTTTTTCTGTAAAAGCATATCAACGCATATTCTGAAAACAACACACCGAAGTAATATGTAAGTGGTCATTATCATAGTTTTAAATACTATTTCGTGGTAATACCTATTTTTCAAGTAGTTTCGTATAGTATTTTGTGTTTATGGATATCTGGTCTAGCTAGTGGTAACAATAGCGTATTTTAAAAGTTTAATTTAGTTTACCATCTGTCGGAGATGCTGGAGTAGTCTCGTATAGTAAGACCTTTTATTTAAGTAAACAAGGAGAAGTCACTATTTCTAAAGAGTTCAGTCTAAAGAAATGCTCAACTCAATAGCTTTAAGTTATATCCACTAGACAATGACGATAATGTATAACATAAGTTGACGATATGTTATGAATAAGGTTGCGTTTTGGTTGACCCTAATTTGTGGGTAGATAGTGCTATGTATCCACTAATATATCGACGGGACTAACTACGTAGAAAATCCATGTTCTATAACGTACCGATGCTACCTTCGAGTCGCTTTACTTACATTTTTATTCACTTTTGCTTATTTGTAAATCGCATTAATAGGTTCAAGTGTTCTTTGTAACGCTTAAACTAATACACAACTAGAAGCTCCATCCCATGGCGAGTGAAATGATTCCACTAACAGAAAACGTTTGCATCAATCTTACGAATATGTAAATAAATATATAATAAATAGATCAAATTTAATACAAACCTGAAATATTTCAAGTTTAAAATGGAAAAGTTTGCCTATATTCTTGCACATAAAGCCCTTTAAATTACTCCCTAATAAATTAAAATTTGAAATATTTATAAATGTATGTCCCATATAGGCTGTTAATTATCACGAAAAGATTTCGTCTCATGTTTACCCTCATTTGCTTAACACTTACTGAAACAAAATATATCTAAGATTAGTGCGTCTTATGACATGCAGCTGTCTTCCAACTTTCATAATGATTTACTAAGTAGTTTAGGAGTAGATCATGTACATACACATATATACACATATAAACGTACCTAACTCTATAAATGTAAACACAAATTAATCAGCAGCAGGTGTGTAAACTCAGCAATATGGACTCAGGGTGCTGATTATGTGACTAATGAAGTGAGGGATGCTACACTGTGCTGGGTTTGTGTGTTAAAGGAAACAGAGGAAATATAAACAAAACTTCTATATGATAAAACTGTTTTTTAGTTTACCCCATTGCAAATTCCATTTGAATGAATTATTGATTAATAGTTAATAAATAATTATACTTCAATGTATAACTATCGAATTCATGCTGACGCGAAATAACGCACAAACTTATTTTTTTAAGTATAGATATAAAAATACTTTCATGTTGTTGATGAAAAAGTAACTTGGTGTCTTTGATAGAAAAATAGGGAAACCTTATGCATGTTTTTACCTTTTTAGTTGTTGGTTGTGGATGTATGATTTGTTTCGTTTTTGACCTTTACTGATGTAAAAAAAAACACCGCTGTTCTATCTTGTTTTGTATTACATCAGACGTCAGGTTTGAATTGGGAACTATTTTTCATGTAATTGAAGTTGGCCTCAATTAGTTTTCGGTCAGTTCTGGATAATTTCAATGCCATGCTCAACAGAAACTACCATTCTATTTCTATTTTAGATGCGTCTTTGTGTTTAGATGAGAGGTTCTGTATGTCGGTCGGTCTGTAATCACTTATTTTGACATAGCGTTTAAATCGTTCAATATGCAGTTTGAATGGACGCATTTTCATTTCAGATACGTCTTCGAATTTTAAATAAGATAAAGTGTCCGTTGTTAAGTCTGTCGAACTTTCGTTTAGAGTAAGATTTTCGTTGTTTTGTCAAGCTTGAGTTTCAAGTAAAAACGTGAAAATGCTTAATTTCGAATAGCATCTTCGTTGGTCTGTCACACTTTACTTTCAAATAGCATATTTACATGCGTCTACCGATCTTTTTAAGAGATTCTGTCACGCATTTTTAAGTAGGATTTTAATTAGTTTAAAAAAGAAGCAGAGGAACGCTTAATTTTATACAGCATGTCTGTTGGTCTGTCACATTTAGGTCAAGTATTATCTTCAGGTGTATCTACGCATCTCCCCGAGAGATTATATATGTGAGTAGATCTGTCGGACATAAGTAGCATTTCTATTTTTACGCCTCAGTTTTAAGTAGGAACGTGATAATTTTTTTAATTTTAAACGGCATGTCCGTTTGTCTGTCACATTTAAGTTTCAAATACTATGTGCGTGTGCGTCTGTGCACTTAAAAAACATATTTTCTGAATCTGTTGGTCGCTAATTTAGTCGGTGAGTCTAAAGTTTGAAATAGCATTTTTAATGGCCAAACACATCCATTGAATTGACGCACTGTAAGTATATTCGTTCCAGTAAAACCTCTGCCCGCCAAGTCAAATGAATCGATTGGGAAAACGAAGATTGCGTTTTCCATTTTTAAGTAAAACAAAAACCTGTGATGGCAATTTATTTTCCGAGTTAATCATGTTGTTAAAAACAGTCTGGGATGGAAATGAAGAAAGTATATTTTTTATTTAAAATAGACACTTCAAAAACTTAGAAAACAATATGTGCGTGGAAAATAACTACCCTACATACAAATAATTATTTATAAGATCAAGACTCGTGAAAATTCCAGGTCACTTTTTTATAAAGGAAAAACCACTCTTTAATATAACGTTTTTCATTATGTTTCATTATATAATAAAAGTATAGCCGTAATAACCATGTTTACTTTTTTTTTATACATTCCTATCTATGCAATTTTAGTATAAACATTCATAGCTGTGTCTTTCATAATACAACTTTGAAGAATTTCACCTTTAACATTATTGTTTACACATACATAACCCTTTATTAATACTGCAACTGCCTCCATCCAATTCAGGTGGGTTACATTACGGCCGTGCTAACTGAATAAGAGACAAATACAAATCATTATTGCATGGATAATACGACATTAGTGTTATGCATTTTCTTTCTTTCTTTCTAAGCGGCTTTAACACTAGACAAACTGTCGTTTTTTTCCGAGAGAAGAGGTATCTCGGGAATATTAAATTCACCAGCGGTCTTCAGTCGCATATGCAAAGCGATTATGGGAGATTACGCTCTTAGAAGTTGCAGTTCTTCGGAAGAAAGGTTACCTATCTGATGCTGATCAAGCTTAACGCGCTTTAATTTGGTGATCTAACACGAACCGGTGTGTTAACGTAATTATGCCGTGTATAGTCACGAATGATCCAAGTAAAAGGCTGGTTTACATTTTTGTGGTCTCCTGAGCATTTTTTTTTAATACTTAAGACTGACCGAACAAGAACAATCTACCTCCGTGGATTGAATAAAAAGTTAAGTTTAAGAGTGCATATGGATTCTCAAGATAAAGATTTCTGAGTTTGAGAAAAATCCCCAGAATAAGTGCAGAGTTTGTATCGGCTGTAAAGCTATGTGAATAACGTCTACAATGAGAATAGTTGTCTGAGTAAGCTAAATAATGCCAATTATTAATCTTCATCTAAAAATTCCCAAACATTAATCATTTCTTCTTTAATATTTTATACATATCAACCATTACATCTGATGTAGAATCATCCATTTGTATTACAATTGTATTAGCATACTGAGATTAACCTCTGTCAGTCGGAAGACGATAATCTTAATAGATATTTTTCCTTAAGATGAACGCACTTTTATCAGTTTAAAAAGAAGTTATACTCAGCAATATGTCTAATTGCTTGGAAATGATCAATATATAATATTCGTATATTTCACTCGAGTGTCTTCACTGAAATATGTCGGTTTGCTCATTGTGTATTTTCAATATAACTGAGAATCGTGGAAAGTGAGTAAACTAATCAACTCAAGTACAATTTATTTAGAATAAATAGTAAGCTGCAACAAGTTAAATAAGGGAACAGTCTAAATATTTGTCCAAGGCTTCTATCAACATGGATATGGTAGTCAGCGTAACGACATTCTCTGGCAAGTTTTTTTCACGGAGCAGAATGCTGTTTTTCTTTTTATTGAGCCCAGAACGACGGTTGTACGTTTTCTGCGAGTGATCGTGGAGTCCCGTACATGGCGCCGGGATGAAGTTATTCTCGAAACAAAATCTCAATTCCCGGTGATGATGTTGTACGTCAGAATCAAATTTTCGCACACCCGCCACCGCTCAGGTGAGAAGATATTTTATTATTCGACCCTTTCTTTGTGAGTAACCTGGAGAGTCGTCTCACAATCTTGGTTTCTAACCGTTGAACACGCTCCATATGCACGATATATTTGTGTAGTTAATGATCTGTTGATTGAATGGCATACGAGATAATATGCTTTACTATAGTAATGTATAAAAGACTAGAAGTGTATGTTGTTAGGTTGCGAAAACATATCCGGGTAAGAGAGAATCCGCCTGGCTTTGTTCGCCATTGCTATAAAATACCACGTTAATTTAAACGAGTTACCCACAACCTTGTACAAAGTGTAATACGATTACGATGGTATTAATTTAAACCAGCTGAAAATGGTTTTCACCTTTTGAGAAGACGAATTCCAGATACGAATGATTGTGAAAGGATGAGTCACAACGGAAGAGCATAATTTAAACGCTTGTGCGGCGCATCGTATACATTTCATGAAGTTATTGGTCATATGAGGGTAAATAGCATTCGGTAGTTACGGTCGATACTTTTGAGTAAAAGAAACGATTTAAACGACAAAGGATATCATACTTTTAAATGTTCGATAAAAAAACACATTTAAGGTAGGGAATAGATTTTAAATATATTTATATTTTAAATTTCATGAACACTTTGTATTTATTCGCATTGTATCGTTTCAACTGTATTTGACACACACAGCAACTAAGTTATACGTTTTACAGAAACATGAAAGTTATCAAATTGTATTCTAAATGTTGGTCGTTGGATTTTCTTTGTACGAGCTACGCGATTAATCCTCCCCGATTGAGGTAACGCCACGCTTTAAAGAATTTTCTTTTATACATTCATGAATGACCAACTCTAGATGGAATACATAATCCATTTATTTACCTTGGTTTTTGATCTAAATCACTGCCGATTGGGGATGGAACACATACAGGGAGACACGTTGTTTGTGTGTGTGTGTGTGTGTGTGTGTCTGTGTCTGTGTCTGTGTGTGCGCGCGTGCCCGTGTGTGTGTGGGTATGTGTGTGATAGAAAACACTAATTAATTACAGCCTATCAACACGCTATGTACTCCAAAGCTGACTATACGGTTACTTTATCACACATTCTCGTTGAACCTTATGAATCCATACATTGAGGAAACATAAATAAGTTTCTGATTAGTCAAGTATTTGCTCGATGTTGATGCATTATATCAGTCTTTGTAACACATTAATAGAACAAATTAGAATAGTAAATCATCTATTATCTTATACCTTCTTTACTTATATTGGATAGCGAAAATGAGGCTGAGAGTTATGATACTTAATATAAGTAACTTTCAGCCTGATTTTCGCTATCTAATATAGATAGCGAAAATCAGGCTGAAAGTTACGAGACCATTCGAATTGGTTGAAGAAAATTATGTAGTTGGAGAACAGGAACTTTTAAATATAAAATTGATGAGAGGCTTTGATAGTAACAAGTAAACCATGAGGGGCGAACGTAAAAAGGCAATGGTTTTTAAAAGGATCAAAGAATTGATGACACAATATGACCGGCCGGTGATATTCTCGTCAATTGTCCGAGAGTATATATGAAACTACTTTGATTATGCCAAGGAAAACTAATAAACCCGACTATGAATGCCATTCAGCGAACGAAATGAGAGAACCTATGCCAACGATTACCATAAACAACCTGTTATACTAATATTGTGTAACATTTCAATATTTCGCCAGATTTACGTAAGGTGGCCAATTTTTCTATACTAAACCAGGTAGGAGATGATTATTCATGGGGGTTGTTTCCCCCCCCCCTAACGTAATTTATTACCAAGAATTTACGCAACTACATTTGAACCAATGAATGTTTACAATGACATAGGCATAACTTTACAGCAATATATTACTAGATTAATAGGGAGATAAAGAGACAGAGGATGAAGATGGGAGAAGAGCTAATATAGTTGGATAGTGGGTATTAGAGGACTATATTTCAGACGGCTGTTTTGTTCGTTTTTCAAGGAAATCTCTTCCACATGCTTTCTTTATCACGGGATCATTTTCTTTTTCACTTTCGTTGGCTCATACTCACATGTCTTCAAAATGCGACATTATATTTGACCTTAGGATAAACGTTTTATATGGATATCAATATGCCTTAACTAACATTCCATTTTGGCTGGACCAGCCTAACATGAAAGGTTACTCCAATCTATTTTCCTTTTGTCACAGTAGTTGTTTCTTCCAGACCGACACTTAACTCTACATCTGTTATATCGATATGGCTGAACTAACTAATTAAAAAAATCCAGTAGAAAATGGATACATCTGACCTCAAATGCCATGTAAATAAACTAAATGCCCTGAGACATATAAAACATAATTTTTACACTAAATTTACAGAGCATATATTATAAAAAAGCGATTGGATATCTCATTTAAATCACGTCATAAAATCACCGTAAAAATTACAAATCGTTCGACTAAGTTCCGAAAGTAACAGTATTTCTCCATTAGTCCAGGTTGATAAAAAGTCGTTATTAAATAAGAAAACAAGAGTTACATGTCCATACATTGGGAAATTGAATCCACGCTGCTCACAATATTTTCCATGCCTCGTTCTTGTCAAGTTAGGAATTGCAAATCATGACAGGTAATTGATAACGTCCGCCAAATCTAAGCCGGTCCGTGATTTTCCTCTCGTATTAAGTGGTCAATAATTCAACGTCTATACACAAGAAAGAACTCGGTCGTGTGCAATGTCAGTAACGAAGGCAAATCACGGCTCGCTGGCACGTTCTGATGTTGTCCTAATTGACGAATGCGCAAAGGAGTGTCGATTAAAACCTAATCAGGGGTGTACGCCCGGTTAAATGGTCGCCTGTGTAGCTGCCCACGATACTGAAAAACGTGTCAATGTATCTGTTTTCCATTGCCGCCTGACGTAACAGAACACTATTTTTACTCCATATCATTGACATATTACTGAGCGTAATTGATATCATGGCGGGTTTCCAATTTAATATCTCTGCCCACCGCCCACCTCTCTCTTATATATATATATATATATATATATATATATATACATATATATATATAATCTCGGAAGTTTCTCAACCATTAAAACTATATTTAAAAAAACAAAACAAAAAAATTCAGGTCCCAAGTCTTTCAGTGGAAAATCACTCTTGTAAGTCAATTTATTTTTTACAGTTATTATATTAGTTTGTTTCTAACACTATTTTAAGGGGTCATCAGTTGTTTACCATGAAAAACTGTTTCGGGAATTTAAAAACAAGACAGTATTTTATTTCATGGCTTCCCAGAAGAGTTGATCAGACCCCACTCCCCTTAAAAGACAAAAACACAAACGTTCCTAATACTAAATCTACGTGTTGTTCCATATAAATGTTTTGCAAACTTATATATATATATATATATATATATATATATATATATATATATACATATATATATATAGTAAGCAATGAAAATGTGTATGGCAATCAAGCTACACAGAGGCCCACGCGTTTCATCCCCGGGGGGGGGGGGGGGGGGGGGAATCTTCAGGCTAAATGCCCCCGGGGATGAAACGCGAGAGCCTCTGTGTAGCTTGATTGCCATCTTTAGCACTGTTTAAGTTAATACTGAAAACTGATACATAAAAAATATATCTCCTTGTAATATTTTATGTGGATACATGAAGTACTATATATATATATATATATATATATATATATATATATATATATATATATTATATGCGCGTGTGTGTGTGTTGTGTAGAGTTTGGAAAAAGACTAAAGAAAAACTAATCAAAAACAGGAAAAAACCATAAAAAAACAAAAACAAAAGAAATCACATGATCATAGGCTCGTTCCTCATAGCTGGTTGAATGTGCAGCCGAGCCTATCTCCACAATGAAGACATTATTTAGAGAACACTTACAAAACTTTAAAATAGCCTCAATTTTTATCCAACACGCTAAACGCAAAACCTTTAATATCCACAACCAAAAAAACAGACGAAGACTACACAAATGTTACATCACACAAACATCACCAACATAAATGACACTAACATTATTGATAAAAATACATCGTACCTTGTTCTCCCCAATAATGCCATATCTATGTCTTTACGGAACAATTCAAATCTGACATAAATATAATAAAATCAAATTCTAAAACAACTAATGAGTCATTAAACATAAAAGGCCGCCCCTTTACTCCATACATGCATTTTTTCCTTAGCCGGCATTTACAAAAAAATGTGTTTTATGTTCGATGTTTTATATCGGGTAGACGAGCAGAAATATAAATCTCCGCATTTACAAACACAAACAGAGCATCAAACACAACAATCCAACAAACGCCCCAGTCATATACAGAAATACATTAAACCACAGTAATTTACAAACTGCTCCCTCCTCAAGACCGAATACTCTCTCTCTCTCTCTCTCTCACGCCGCAAATGCATTGAACGCGCTGTAATATGTCTCTCATCATCATTTAATGTACACCTAAGACTAAGATATTATTCTTTAAGCAAACATCTAGCAATAGCTGAATTGAAACAATGCAATATATATCATCACTTCATTACACACCTCGATCAGCTCTTAAGTTGTTTTCACTTCTTTTCATCGATGGTTTCTATATATTTTAATCATTTCTCTTTTTTTCATTTATCCCTCATTTTCCCATTAAATGTATTTACCACACGTGTTTGCATAGATGTGTTTATTTTTTAAAATAATTAACACGTGCCAGACATATCCCGTTGTGCGTTCTTCTTTTTCATTTTACCTATATTTTGCCGTTATTGAATACATTTCCAAATCCTTATTTTTTTCTGAAGTAATTCGTTGATCAGAACTAAACAAGTAGTTTTTATAATGGTTTTTTTCTGTTTTTGTCTCTTTAATACATCCTGTGTTGACGGCATTCAATGTTATGATATATCGTGCATTTTATCTTCACATAAATATATAGTCGAAAGAAGCTTTATATAATTTTAAACAAAAAACGAAAATGCAGTTTTAATTCCCAAGGATACTAACTAAATTTAAAATATCGCAGACTAAGCATAATGCAGAATAAGATTCAGGTATATGACAGTGAAACAAAACAGTGGTCTTTAACTTACATTGTGAAATATTAAACGTATGCTACTGTTTTGAAGATTTAAAAACAGAAGGGTTATAAAATGTATGGCTCTCCAATGGTACTGATCAAATGACAACTTCCCCCCCCCCAATAAAAAATTAATTTTTACTTCACTAATATATATATATATATATATATATATATATATATGTATATATATATATATATATATATATATAGAGAGAGAGAGAGAGAGAGAGATGTATAAATAAATAATAATGATAAAACAATATCGTCAAGACTAAAATGTGATAAACTAATTTGCATAATAATACTAATCATAACAACAATAATAACAATAATAATAATAATAATAATAATAATAATAATAATAATAATAATAATAATAATAATAATAATAATAATAATAAGACACTATGTGAGATAATGAGGAGTGGCAAAAATGAATCGTAGCCGAGTCCATTGTCGGTTGGGCGTCGAGAAAGAAAGAAAGCGACTTGATAACTGTTAAAAAGGAGAAGGATCCGCAGTGCAAGCGAGAGTTGCAAGGCGGCAGTTTCAATAACGCGAGATCCGAAGCGCTTGGTGATCGAAGTAACGGAAAATAGGAGTATACCGGTGTTCATGGCACCGATTAAGCTTTATTGGCTATGATACCCAAGCCCGGCTTGCATTTAGGCTTTCGTGTTCGCTGACTAAAAATGCGACAAATAAGCAAGTTGGTACTAGGAAGGAATCCCTGTACTTGTATTTACTCATACAGAAAATCGGAAGTGCTTGTGGAACGATTGATTCAGTCCACGCTCGGATAGACAATGTTGAGCAAATTGATGTATATATGAACGAGTTTCGAGCGGAAACCAAGGCTGTGACCCCAGCAAGTATAATACTTTCATGAGACAAAAGTATGTTAAAAGATTGTTGTATGTACGTAGCCAGCGTAACCATCCGGTGATGGGAAATAAAGAAAACCAAATTGTTTCCATATACGTTCTGTTTTTTGTCTTTCTTGTTGTATCTTAGCGTGTGCCCTGACAGAATGGGTAATGCAACAACTACACTTAAGAACAATTCTGAGATATTGTAGTTAGCATATACACTGTACAGGAAAGGAATACATGATACATAAAAAATATATATTCAATATTTTTTATTTAATTTTATGCCATATCAATGTTATAAATGATAAATTCACTTCATTTCATTACACTTTTTTATTCAGCATACACATGTTTCGGCTTACACTAAGATATTTGTAAAATCCTCCTGTTTATTTATTTCTTATTGTGGCTATTGTCTGTGGTAATTATACAAAGCAAAGCAATAAAGCAAAACCAATGACAAACTAGGCGAGACGATCCTAAAGAACAACTAGTACTCATTATCAATATTATATATATATATATATATATATATATATATATATATATATATATATATGTATATATATATATATGTATTGTTTTTATTTTATCATGGAACTATGGTCTGATTATATGCATAAACATATATGGGTTTCGCCGTTTGAAATTCAAATCATTCATCATCAGCTTAAGTATTGACCTTAATATTACTGAATTAAAAGAGATATCTTCACTGAGCTCCTTTGTTGTTTCACACAAATATTTCTATTTTTCCCTGGGTGTTTAGTCATCAGTGTTGCCTAATTTTATATTTTCATTCTTACATTACACGTTTAATATCCGTAAATATAGGTTCCTTCCGTTTTGCCCGAGTCACCAGAAGTACGCAGACTAACTTATTTCTAATAGTATTTACAATATTATTTAACATATTTTTAGAAAATATGTTTTATATTTAATTATAAACACTTTTCATATAATTAATGAAATAAGGAATTAATATTTAAATACTACCAATAATCTTGTAAATAGTATAATTATCGTTAGTTTTTGATAGAGTAGACATAGATAAGTCTGTGTATTTATAGTGACTCGGGCAAAACAGAATAGAGCAGTGAATATATATCAACAATTCTAAATATAACTAAAAATACACACGCATATATATATATATATATATATATATATATATATATATATATATATATATATATATGTATGTATATATATATATATATATATATATATATATATATATATATATATATATATATATATATATATGGGTGTGTGTGGGGGTGTATGTGTGGCTGTGTAATTTTGGGTCATAGGATAAACCAGCTAAGTGCTGGAGTGTTTGTGCAATATATTTTTAATTTTCAATTTACACTATATTTTACCTTTATTTTCAATCGATATCTTTCATTTAACGAAAACACTAGAAAACTCAGCTCGCAGAATGTAATTGTTTTTGCAGTCGATGTTCTGATATTGCCACCCGTTAAATCCGGTGAGGAAAACACAAACTCTAGTATATGTTTTCTTTCAAGTAAAATAGATAAACTAGTAATGTTAACGTAAACGTAGGCTAATAAAATATAGTATACTAGCAGGACCCGTGTTTCGGCGTGGTCCGAGTGATATCGAAATGAATGATGTTAAGCCTAAGTCCGCGTTTTAGAACAAATTAGCTTCTACCCGAATACAATTTAATCCACAGATTTCATAAAGTTGTCATTTTTCTGTATGTAATTTACGTGTATAAACAAAGGGTTTAGTATAACTAATCGATTACAAATTGTGTAAACGCAGATAGTTCATACATTCGAGAAATAGTCCAAGTGTAATTGCTTAAAAACAATTGTTATTGTGTATACTAATTTGTTGTATGGAATTTGTGGATACAATTGTATTCAGGCAGGGGTTGTTATTTTTGCCACACGGACTCAGGCTTATGTTTTTTTTTCAAAACATGGACCTCTTACTCAAGGTAAATAAATATACTTAAAAGTATATAAATTGTTTTAAAGAAAATACATTTTACATATTCGTCAAAACTTGTTGCCGTCCATTTGTTTCATATTTGTGTTTAGTCGCTGTTTCAATGTAAGTAATTCCGTAGTTTAATATTGGATTTATTTTTAAATAGTCTGACATAGCAAGTTCAGCCGGAAAAGAATAATCTAGGTTGGCACACATGTATTCGTGTAGAGGTGTTATTATACCACACGGACCTCGGCTTAGGGTGTTTATTGGCCATACGGAATTCATAAATTAACTTTAAATGTAAGCATTATAATAATGAGCTGTTGAATGTAGAAGATTGTAAAGAAATACAATTGTGTGTATCTTACCACGCGCTAAAAAAACTAAGGAAGCTTTTCATTTGAAAATATCCGGTACAAGTAGAGCTTATGGCCATCGACGGAAGATCCTGAAACGCTTGTTCTTTACAATTTTTTTTTACTTAAGTAAGCACTATATTTCTCTAAGAAAATAAAATGTAGTTTTGTATTTGTTCCTGTCAATTTTGTTTTCAATAGTATATTAATTGTGATAAAAATAAACATACGGTGAGTGTTTTTCTTTTTACTATTTTTTCTGATGCAAAGTTGCAGCATTTTTATTTTGACGCTGGTTCCTTTATATTCAGCTGTTTATGTATTCCTGCATCTTGCATTAATTGTATAACAAGGCTTTCGACTGTGTGTATAAAACACGTATTCATACGTTGGAATAAAGCAGTGAAAAGTAACATAATTTACTCTTGAAGAAGCACATTTTCTGAACGTAGACATTCATTCATTACAAAAAAATACTGAAAGTCGGATAATTCAGATACATCTATTCTCTGTTTTTAACTAATATTTTCGCTGTCATTGTCAGTCTTAATAACATGTACGATTAAGGAAGTGCCGCAACACCGTATTGTAATTGTAATTGTCGAACGACGCATTCTACTATGGAAAAGATATGTTTTTCGAAAAATGAATTTAGACGTTGAAATAAAGCGGTGAAAATTAATCTAAGTGACCCCCAAAATTAACACGTTTTCTTTATAAAATAAACGTTTTGTATGAATATTTTTTTATTACTTAACAATACTGGAAATTTATTTCAGGTCGGATAATTAAGGAAAAGTCATTATCTGTTAAAACCAATAGTTTCACTTTCATTACCAGTCCCTTAGTATATCATAGTTCAGAAAATGGTGAACGAAATCAAAGTAAAACAAATGATGGTAGTGGTTTTTACCCAATCGGTCAGAACTATGATTTAGACACACACATACGCATGTATATATATATATATATATATATATATATATATATATATATATATGAAGAAAACATAGAAATACCTTATATATATACATATATATATATATGTATATATATACACATATATCTATGTTTATTTCTTTTACTCACGTTGTATATATATTTCAATCTCTTTATATCTATCCTCTTTCTATTTATTTTTCCTCCTTCGTTTTCTGTCTTTATTCACTGGTATTTACGAATAAAATCGTCATCATTGTAAGGAAATTAATTTTTAGGTAGGGCAATCAAAAAGCAATTATGTAGGAATTCTTTTATTGTTACTTCATAAACGTTTATTTGTTGAAACCATGATCTGCTTAATACAACTGATTGAGTATCACTCTGCGTTATTTAGGAGCCTCTCCCATATGTGGGCATTGTTTTTTTATCTGGTGTATAGTTTAACCTAATATACATTTGTGTTAGCATAATTGAGGCATATTATTTCTTTCTTAGCAGTAATTTTGTTAGTAATATACCGGCTTCTTTATTTTTTGACATCTTTCAACTGCTGAAACACATTTAGAATAGCAGGCATTCCCATGTTAATACTCTTATTTCTAGAGACATTATGTCTGTGTTACATTCAACAATAATATGATGATTACTTCCGAACAATATTTTTTGCAGACGATTAAATTTACGATTTTCGGAAATATCTTAGCGACTAGAAAATTATTTCCTCTGGTATAAAATTAGTTGTTAATAAGCAGAACTCTCAAGCACATAGAAGAAACGCCGTCGTGTTTCAATTATCTATTCTGGACCCAACACTCTCCTGATCTTCATCAAGTATTTTCAAAATAATATTCTAATATTATTTTTGACAGCAATGCAGACGCCACAACTTGCTATAGCAACACTCCAAAGATCTCGCTGACCCTCTCACTTCCGACGTGGAGCACGTACTGAAACTCTTCAGACTTACTTACACTGCAGACCTGACATAGAAGCATTACATCTAATATGTTGCTAAGCTTTCTTGGGGAAATCGTCTACCACTCAAGGAAGTCATTTACTCCTGGCGCATTTCCTTACTTATATGAGCCAAATAAGTCATAAAGTCGAGTACTGCTGTGTGGGTGCCATTCAGAGCATGTTATATTGCAGTAACATAGTACACACTCGCCTTATTCTAATGAAAGTGATATTACCTCTACTGACAGCCATTCTCTCACAGTAAAGCCGTTTGAACTCTTTATGTTCTCTATTGTTATTTATATAGAAGGCTCTTGATAGAGTCTAAATGTCTGATTCTTCTCTATAAAACATTTAAAGCAAGAACTCACCTTATTTTAATCATCACAAATAACTCGCATTTCGCTTTCTGGGTACCTAAACTACAATTCCTATGAACTGAGTTAATCACCAATAACTTTCTTATTGTTGACCACATTGCCACAGAATACCTTCCCGTATACTAGAACATGGTCGTCTTCAAACCAATGTCAGCAAACACTTGTTGGGTAGTTCTCTTAATGAATTAAAGTGTGTCCATTCCATTCATCGTTTGTATATGACTTGTGCAATTTTTTATCATCCTACTCATAATCTCATTAATATCAATTCTCAAGTAGCGTGTGGCCTTGCTACACGAAAACTCATTAGTATAAAATTGGAAAGAAATGAAAAGAGAGGAGGTTAAAGCGGATGAGGTAGATAAAATTACGACGTGAGTACTCGAGCAGATTACAGGCGGACACCTACACATTCTTGATTAAATTTAACATTGCCATGTCATTCAATTTATATCTTTCAACAGTAAAAAAATAGCAACTGTATTATTTAGTAGTGACTGTATTAAGTAAGCTACTAGAAGCATGACCGTTCCAGGGCATGTAAAATTAATTATCCGAACAGAACAGTTGTGTACTATATTTAAGCAGCTTAACAAATGTATAAATCAAGATATAAAAGTGCTAAGCCTTATACAGGGTGGGCCAAAAGAAGGGTCCTATCTTTAAATTTGAATAACTTGAATTTGAATAACTTCCACAAAATAAAAGTTAAACTCACTAAACTTTATGTGTGTGTAGACTGACCCTTCCGAGATTTTTTGAAATAAACAAAACAAATTTTAGCCGAAAAACACTTCTTAAAACTTACAAAAACTAAAGTATTGTTTTTTACACTGTTTTGAGTTTTTTAAGCAAACATAATGTTTTCTAAATGAGGGTACGTTCCTTAGGGCTAATACGGCTCATGCTTGCTTCGGAAGGGGTCCTTTACTTATTCTAAAAAAAAAAAAATCAATAAATAAAAAAGTTATTAATTTTTAAAAATAGGACCCTTATTTTTGCCCACCCTGTATTTAGAACGGTTATACGTATTAAGATCAGAATGCTTTACACTATTTTGATCTTAAAATGTAAGCATTAAGATTAATTTTATCTATTGACTATGTATGTAATTCAATGCTAATTTGATACATTTAAATGTTCAAATTAAAAGTTGTGTCGATATTATGGGGTGATTAAAAAGAAATTCCTGTGGTATTTGAATGTTCACGAAGGGTTTTTCCGCCTTTTTAATTATTTGGAATGAAAATAGATAACACAAGGTATAGCCCACATAACGACACTTTACAGGTAAGAGTCTACAACTGATAATAACCGGTTTATTAGTTTAGGAATGAACATGGACCATACAAATATATAAACGTATACAAATCCCGCAATTTGAATATTACAATCATAGAGTATTTAAAATCTTTATTAACTTCTTGGTACACTCCCTGATTTCAATGAGCAAGTGTTATTTAGATTCAGTCACTTTTAAATTCATTTTATTAATTCTTACTTTTACTTTCATTTTATATTTGGTCCATGTGTTGTTAGAAATATGAGAATCAAATACTACAGCTCATCGTACATTTAACATTAAAAGCTGACGGTACTGAGACATTGTTCGGAATTCATAAACACGTTACACAACAGTTTTTGTGACACGTTTTTGAAACGTTTTTGAGACGCTACTTTTTATATAAGTATGGTAAAATTTGCTACTTAGAAGTTATGCTTATTTACTTATGACAAATATTATCATAACACTTTATGTTTTGCCCCAGAAACATATTCTACGTGTGTGTGTACCGTTACTATCTAGTCTGGTATAGTTTGGAATGCATGTCTCCAAGAGTCAAATGGCAAACGTGACAGGTGTGGGAGGTTAGAGTATAACAGATTTTCAAAGATCTAAATGATGATGTGCACATATTTACTCTGTATTTAGGAATACTATTTCACGAGATAGACATCGAGTTAACCCCGAGATAGACGTAACATGTTCGCCGTAAGAACCAGAAATGAAGACAAATTAAAACAAACCTTCACTTGCTATCAGTGCATGAACGTCAGTAACATTTATGTACTTCATATATAACCAAACTATACTCCTATACGATTGTGTTCATGATGTTCTCCTCGTAGGCACATGCTAAAATATAGGTATACACTACAGGAAAATAAAAACCCATACAAAAGTATACGTTTCAAAATGAAAAACTTTACAACACAGAAACAACATACTCATGTAAGTATTACTATTAGTACTGTTACTACTATTACTACTCCTAATACTACTACAACTACTACTAAAATTAGCATAATTTAAAGTATTGGCAGCTTTTCCAGGCTAGGAGAGATACATATACCAGTTGATTATTTTAGATGGTTTTTGGAGAAGTAATCTTTTCATCAGGCTTCGTTAACAACAACATTTTGTTTGAAGTGAACTAATTTGTGAAATGTTTTTATTTCGTTATTTTTAAATATTTCCTTGCTTAATTTACTTAGATTGTGTGTCGTCCCTTAGTTGGTTGTTGACCCGTCACAGATTGGACATCACAGAAATCAATTTACGTCGGGCGATTATCAGTCGTTTCAAGTTGTCTAGAACACTTGTTTTTCTTTACTTTATTTTCAATACTTCAAATCACGAAAAAGAAAATATGATGTCTATTTACAATATATTGTTTTCTATTTGTGAATCTGAACGCCGTCTTTTTTTAAGAATCTTATTTAATAGCACGCACGAGATTGATCAAATTGCTTGCGGATAATAAGCTTCTTAAATGAAGTGGACCTTGCAACCTTAGTCACCAACTGATACATGATGATATTAATCTCAAAGTGTCGTTCCTTTTCACTACTTTGATATAGCTTCACTGAGCGTATATTATTTTTACTTACATTATTACATGTTTACGAGTAGTTTTTCTCAAAGTTTGTTGATAAATGATGGAATATTTTGAGTAAAACGTTTAAACTATGCGCCCTTTCTCTCTTAGTTTACTTGCTCAGTAGATTTAACAAGTATATTATATATCAGCAGTAAATCATTCTGAAAAGTGTTGATATGCCGTTAAAACTCGTTCAAGATTACATGAAATTCATCTTCCATCAAACGGAAAAACACACACATGAATAAGTTTAAACTGGAATTAATTCGATAGAGACAGAATAAGAGTTCGTAATTGCATAACACATAATGGTTCGATCTCACGAGATACCAAAGCGTCGCAAATATCTTAAAAGCACTGAGTTACATCGTAAGTTAAGAGGAGACATATTTGACGAAGTGAGATCTTGTGAATCGAGCAACAAAGAACTAAATTCAAATACGTATAATTAAGTGAAAACTTCCTAATTATCTGACACATCAAAATGCAATGGACTGTCTAATCAGCACTTCGACAAACCGTGTTTAACTAGATGAACTGCTTTGTAAACATGCACGAAGGTTGCCAATTAATGTATTAGCGTGCCTTCGTTTAGTCGCTAATTAATGAAAGAATGAGACTAGCTTGTTTATATCTAACTACCTGGATCTATGCGGTGTTGCCCGGGTATCATTAACTTATAATTTTCTTTCAGGTTTGTTCAATCATGCAATTTCTGAAGATTTTGAAAGTTCAATTTAATTCCAAGGCTATTGTTAACTCATTACATTACTGATTAGACGATCTGTGTAAAGCTATGTAATTATGTTGTTAAGCTATTCTTTTTGGATCTCTAATTATAAAACAAGCGAAATTAAATAAGCTTCCAAAGCGTTGAATCTTTTAAGATATGAGGATTTCCTGAGAATTATACAGCCGCAAATGATGTTCTATTCTACACATGATGCCTTTACAAACCTAATTCGAAATTTAAAGTTGCGAAGTATTTATTAATATTTGTACTGTTAAGCAATATCACAATAGCTGTCTGATCAATTCTATGCAGAATAGTTTATATAGTACTATCCACGCTTTAAACTCACTTAACTAAATGTATTGATTTAAATAACTTTTGAAGGTAGACAATCAAGTGTATGCTTACTTTTTACTCTAAATAACACCCGTATTAATTAAAAAATATTTTTCGGTGTTGAAGTTAAATTGATTTACATTCTGGTTATTTGTTGACATTTTATTTAAATAAGGCATTTGAAACATTATTCAATGTATATATATATATATATATATATATATATATATATATATATATATATATATATATATATATATATATGAACATCGATTTTTATCAGACGTCTCACAAAATGTTCAAATTTAAGTCGCATTGTGACAATATTATCGGTCGGAACAGTGTTGATTCGAAACCGAACCCTGTTTTTTCCTCAAAATATCTTTAGATTATTTTGCACTAAAAAAGAACGAACATTTATTAGATAAAGAAAAAGTGTTTTTTGTATATGTTAAATATTTCGGTGGATAGGGCATCCACAAATAGAAGGCGATGACATTCATCAACGTCTGTTGTGGTGTTAACAAATCTATCCACTGGCTGGTCGAGTATGAGGGCTGGGCCACCTGGTGTTCGTGTGTCGCAAACACAATGAAGCAGATAATGGCGATTGTGACAACATTGAAAATAAATAGAAAAAGATTCAAAAGAGAAATGTCTTGATTTCCTTAAGTTATAAAAACAAAAACAAATAGTTAAAAGCGTTTTGGCACGGAAAGGAAACACCAAACATTGATATGAGGAAAAAGGTTTATTTCGTCTTTGAAATGTTAAGATAGCATGCGTTCATGACTCGAATATTTCCAGAGAATGACAATTACATTGTTTGTACTAAGGATGCAGGCCATGTAGTCTGGATGACGGGTGGTGTAGTCTTTGATGGAATACTTTCTCTGTCTTTATATTGCATTTCTTGAAGAAAGCCTCATCGTTACTTTAATAAATGGAAATGCATTTTTTCTATGAATGTTAGTTTCGAGAGAGGAGAACCACTTGAGGTAACAGTGGGAGAAAGAAAGAGATAAAGAAGGAAGAAATGATACTGCGAGGTAGAATCTGTTGACCAATGAAAGCATTGAGAGGGCGAATCCGAGAGGGTGTAAATTACCAATATGTGAAGTAATAATAATTATATACGTGACGTCCCTTTGACGGGGTGTAGGATACAACATAAATACGTTTGCTTTTTTTCTGAAAACATTTAAAATAATGATTAATTATAGTAATTAAAATATTGCACATGGGCTAATTTCGAACTGATTTAATTTGGTCAAGGTAAAGGAAGGTAAAGGTCAAATAAAAAGGTGAATGTAAAACTATTAACGATACCTTTAGTTCTGCTCATCGTGGAGGCACGATACATAGCCCATACTATAGCCAATGCAAGTCTGTATAATATATCACGTTGATGTTGACATTGCTTAGTTAGTTTGACTAATCAAAAGTTTCCATCGAATAATTATGGGAATACTTTATACAATATGGTGAAGTGTAGCTCAAATAAAACTTTTATATATATTTACATTGCAAGGCGGGTGTTTGCAGTTTCTGAACTGGTGTATTTGTTTGTTATTGAGTCACGGTTTCACAAACGCCTCGGCAAAATTAGTATTCGTGAACGAAAACAAACTAAATGTATTAGATCCATTTCAACATTGTGTTATCGTGTTTTCTATGCCTCATTCTGCATCTCGAAATGTAATTATCGTCTAAACCCAACCTTTAATGCCTATGCATGTAGGATACATTCATAATATTAATATAGTAAGTATATACAAATCATAAATTAATGTTATACACATCAATTTAAAACGTCAAACAAGCGCGACACATGCACGAGTTTTCTCGATAAAATTCTAAATACTCATGAAACGTATGCTCCCACCTCTGAAAAGTTTACTTTCGACGAGTGGACACTTTTCTCCCAATATTCAGAAGAATTTTTATTTACCCACAAATGTTTTTTTTTCTTTTCATATCTCACGAACAAACATGGCGATCGGTTTGTAATTCTTTTAAGGACTTTTTTATAGAACAAGATAAAGAAACTGACATTTTTGGAAAAAATGTGATTGCTTTTAAATTTAATTACAACTGTTAGGTGCTGATATATAACTGTATATGCGCGCGTCATTTCGACTGGAACTACGTATTGAGAGTTAAGTAATTTTCAATCGAATTTTATGTGTTTTTACTGTTGTCTTGAAAGTGATTTACCGACATTATAACAAATTCACATATGCATCTATCGTTATGAGAAATGCTATGTCATAACTGATTTGTAACTGTCCGACTGCATAAAATTTATGTATGAGATAACAATGATATTGCACACACATTATGTGTATGTCTCCCTCACTTCTATCTTTCTATACGTATATATATATATATATATATATATATATATATAGTGTAAATTTTTATTCATACAAACATTATTGGTTACATATGTGCATACATGTTACGGTAGCACCCTTTCACAGAGAGCCACCCTCTTCAGCCCAAAAGAAGACAGAGAAGTGAGATGAATTTGGAAAGCTTTCCCTTTTAAATTAATCAGTTTTAGGAATGACATATGTTAAAATTAAGTATCGGGTTACATTCTGTACTTGTTAACTCGTTTAATTAGTTTCTATTTTTTTATCATTTTAATTACATGCCTTCTATCGCCTTCTTTTTTTTTCTATTTTGTTATTACCAACTTAGCTTCTCTATTAAACACTTCAAAGGGTAAATATTTTACAAACATATTAACGCATAAATATCAGATCTTTATATACACTACCCACGTGCGCACAAATACATAGATACACATGCACACATATAAACACACATATCTCTCTCTCTCTCTCTCTCTATATATATATATATATATATATATATATATATATATATATATTTATATATATATATATATACGTCTATAAAAAAACACTGATATATACGTAAATATCCATACACGAATATAAACATATATACACATATAAACATTTTCAAGCATAAATATATGGTCTTTATATCACATACACACGCGCGCACAAATTAATAGATACCCAAGTACATACATAGACATATATATATATATATATATATATATATATATATATATATATATATATATATATATGATAACAAACACACACACACGGATATATATATATATATATATATATATATATATATACATATATACTCATGTATCTATACACAGATATACACATATATACACATATATACATTTTCCAGCATACATATATGGTCTAAATATAAAATCCACACATTTACATAAGTTAATAGATACACAAGGAAACACATAAACACACACATATATGTATATATATATATATATATATATATACATAATGACACACACAACTATATACGCATATATCTATATACGGATATACAAATGTATACGCATATATACCATATACATATGTCGATATAAAATACCTACCCACACATATACATTGACATTTTCGTACAATACATATATGACTAGATTGAAAGGCGTATACATAGTCCGATAAACTTACACGTACGTACACACGAAATAAATATAAAAATCAAATAAACATATACAACTCATATATCTGGATCTATTGGACCTGATTTGCCCACTTGTATTTACCATAATACAAATACACGCATGTATACATATATACACACACAGATACATACATATATATACACGTAGATATAAACACACACAAACCAATACATGTACACCTACACACATACATACATATACACCACTACATATGTATATATAGATACCGTTATATATACATATATAACATACATAACCTATACATACGTGCCCATACATATACAGCTATATAGATACATGCACATGTGTATACATGCATTTGTACGCATTCACACACACATACCTATGTACATAGCCATCGATATTTCTATAATTAAAATGAAAGTGCATATATGATTCATTATTTCTCCTGTCTATATCAGTTGAATTTGCTTACATTTATACCTGCTCTAGTATTAATACAAATAACTTACATGATAAGTACCATAGAGTCAAGAAATCCTATCAAATATAGCGTATGTAATTACAATAGTTACTTCTATATATAAACAAGTGATAACTATGAGTAAGTACCCATATCTTACTATTATAGAGTGAATTGTAGTCATTTTGGATAATATAGATTACTTAAGTTCAAAAATATGAATACATCAGTATATGTATGGGCATATTTATACAAGTGTAAGAGTTGCATATTTTGATTTTATTTTTATATTTGTATTCGTATGTACGTATGCGGAGGTTAATGGACATATATGAATTTGTGTCTAGTTATATGTGTACTTTAAAAACATTCCCATGTATATGTGTGGGTAGGTATTTTATATAGACATATGTATATGATATATATGTGTATATACGTGTATATCCGTATATAGATATATGTGTATATATTTGTGATTGTTATATATATATATATATATATATATATATATACAGACATACATATATATATATATATATATATATTTATGTGTGTACTTGTGTATCTATTAATTTGTGTGAACGTGTGTATTTTATATTAAGACTAGATATGTATGATTGACAATGTATATATGTGTATAGCCGTGTATGGATATATGCGTATATATGTGTATTTGTTATTATATATATATATATATATATATATATATATATATATATATATATATATATATATATATATATATTTATAGGTTTACGTATATACTTGTATATGTATTAATTTGTGCGCACGTGTGCTTTTATAAAAAAGATCAGATATGTATGCTTGAATAAGTTTGTAAATAGATTCAAACTTTAAAGTGTTCAATAGAGAAGAAAGGAATCCCGGGTAAGTGGGTAATAACAAAATGAAAAAAAGAAATAAATAAGAAGCGGGTAATAAAAATGATAAAAAAGATAGAAACTAATTGAAAGAGTTAATAAGTGAAGAATGTAACCCGATACAAAATTATAAAATTATTTCATTCCCCAAAAAGATTCATTTTAAAGGGAAGATTTTCCAAATTCATCTCACTTCTCTGTCTTGTTTGGTCTGAAGAGGTTGACTCTCTGTGAATAGTACAACCAAAACATGTGTGCATAATGAAATCAATAATGTAGGTATAAATAAAAAGTTATACTAGAGAACAACTCTGCTTCTCATCGAGTGCTTTTTACAAACAATTTAGTTCTAACCTATTGTCATCTATAGAAACTAATACAATACGTGTACTATATATATATATATATATATATATATATATATATATATATATATATATATATTATACTGCAAAACACAGCAATACATTTTCTGTTCTAATCTGGTATGCTATTCGTTATAACCTCTAACCTTTTTGAGAATTCAGATATCAAACTTGGAAATGTTTAATTAATTTCGAACTGAACACTTTTATTCAATAAACGGGGGTGCGGCATACATCCATGTGAAAAATACGTGTACAATTTTCTGCGACCGTAAACATTTTCTTGTTTATATGTGTAGCATTACTATATATATATATATAAATATATATATATAAATGTATATATATACATATATATATAAATGTATATATATATATATATATATATATTATATATATATATATATTTATATATATATATATATATTAATTTATATATATATACATAAATATATATATTTATATATATATATAAATTTATATATATATATGTATAGATAAATATATATATATATATATATATTAATTTGTATATATATATATATATATATATATATATTAATCTATGTATATATATATATTAATATATGTATATATATATATATATATATATATATATATATATATATATATATATATATATATATATATATATATATATATATATATATATATATATATATATATATATATATATATGTATTAATCTCTTAATATATACGGCACAATCACGTTGACAGACCGGTTCCTGTTAGATCAACGAAGTTAAGCGGCGTCAAGCCTGGCCAGTACTAAATGGGTGACCATTTAGGAATACCAGGTGCTGTATGTTCTCTCTGTTTATCTCGGCATTGTTTCCAGTCGTCTTGTATTACTACTAGCAGTGTATCGGCTCAGGAGAGCAGCTGTTGAAGATTGCGCAACCCTTGCAATTACAAATTCACGCGCGGGCAGCCCCTGGCGGGGCACTGATACGTCGAAAAATCGATGGGAGAGTCCAAATATATATATATATATACATATACATATATATACATATATATATTTGGACTCTCCCATCGATTTTGCGACGTATCAGTGCCCGTGAATTTGTATATATATATTAATATATATATGTATATATATATATATATATATATATATATATATTATATATATATATATATATATATATATGAGAGAGATAAAGTGAAATAGAGAGTTCCGACAAATACAAGGTGTCTTATGAAGCAGAATCGGTCATTTTCACAATAACAATTGAATCTAATATCATAAAACTATTTTACAATAAAAGTCTGAATCTTAAAGACAATTACATCTTTAGATTTACTAAAAAGAGTATTATTGAATATTCTCACGAAAAACGTGCATTTTTCCTTACGTGGGAAATAATCTCTATGCCCCGCCATTGTATTTATTTTTGCATTCAAATATTTTACACGGACTTGATTCTCCTTAAAAACACAGAAAACACAAAATACAAAAATACATACGCGATTACAAAAGAAAATCTAAAATTAAAATCAAAAGGAAACACGTCACTAGTTTTTTCATGAACAAGCACATTCGTGTGAAATAACTAAATAATTTAATACGTAATAAGTAAAATATATGTAGATTATCAATATAATCATATGGCGTAAATGCAAAACATTTTAATGAACACTAATATTAGATAAGTAACCCATAGAAATAGGTGAGAGGTATACTAATAGATAACAAACATTGATAAAAATAGTAGGAAAACTTGATCTTTGATTTAATTTACGTATCAGTTTTCATAAAATTGTCTTAATTGACAAAAAGTTCCATTTAGAGAACAAGGATTCGCTTGCTTATGAAAAAGTAGTTGGATTTCGTAATGTGGATTTGAATTATATATATTTTTTTGTTAGCGCAAGTTAATTTTTTCTGATGTTATTGTAGTTGCGAAACCTCATTAACTGTTTAGTACCAACCATAGTGACGTCAGCTAAACAACAAGACTAAAAGAATGTCTTTTCTTTTTACAAAGGTCACGGGTACACTCGACTTTTCAATATGTACGCATACAATAGATGTGTGTTGCTTGTCTAGCAGTACTTGTAATTGGCTCACCCTTTGGTATTTTTGCACATACACATGTAATTGCATAAACACAATTCTTAGTCATGATGCTTCTTGAAGGAGGCTTGACTAGAACGAATAGTCTTCGGAGTGGTTGGTCGCTCCTCAATAGTCTTTAAATGGAATATGGATAACCTATATTCTAGATGTGTTCATACAAGTTTCATATAGTTTACAGTCAGATTACAGTATGTGTCCTTTTACATTTGCTCCAGATTTATCGGTGACAATGTCATACTCTTCAGATAGATATGTGGCCGAGAGAGTTATCTTCGGCTGCCCATCTCCTCTTTATATGTATGGATGCCACTAGATATTTTATGTTCTAGATGTCATTATGTGTAGATTAAAACACTTATCAAGAGTTTAGATCACCCGTCTATCGAAATTGAATTTCAACTTGTACCAATTTACACTATTACTATAATGAAAAAAGACTCGCCGTAGCCTGCAGAACCGAACACAGACGACACTAAGAGTATAATCTAGAATTACTCAAGACTGCCAAACCATGAACAACCTATCCTCGAAGCATAAATAAACGTTCCGTTAAAAATTCCATACATATTACAGAGTTCGACATCAATATTCCCGAATTAAAAAAGACATACTTAAAGATAGTCAAATGTTGTGATGATAACATCAGAGATTAGAACAGCAGTCCAAATAATCTGGATGGTATAGAATTACTCCTCGGGGTTCCGGAAATAAAATATCCCCAAATAATCTCTTCATAAGTAAAATAAATTCACAAAAATAAAAATGTATTCTTAAAAATAAAGAAAGTGTAATATTTGTATGTAAATGTCAACATTATAGGCTGCATATATATAAAATATTTTTAAATGTTTTAACATTTTTATGAACCGATTATTACGTTATTTGGTATATATATATATATATATATATATATATATATATATATATATAATCAGCAACTCGGTGAGTATCATGGGTGTATTATTTTTTGTAAACCTCACCATTTAGAGGGGGCAACAAAAACACGCCCTTAGAAAACGTTTAATCTCCTAAATTAGCAAACAGATCATTATGAATTTTGGAACATAAATTCTAAAAAATACAGTTATTTACATGGGCACATTAGTTCGTAATATTTAGGTCCTGCATATATATATATATATATATATATATATATATATATATATATATATATATATATATATATATACATATATATATATATATTTTTTAATTTTTATTTTTTTATTTTTTTTATTTATAAATACAGATTTTAATCAGACATATGGACCAGCGGTTTCTGACAGGAAAAATGTTGAATCCCCAAACCCCGTCTTCGTCAGCACTGCCTGAAATCGTAAATAATGAAATTTCTTCAAAGAATAATAAATATATGTGTTCAGTGTTAACCGTTATGAAACGCTATGTGCAGAAAATGTTAAATGAACAAGCGGGAAGACGCTTAATCGGGAGAACTCCTGAAGAGAAAGCCGTTATGTTGGCGTTTGTATATTTAGATGGAAAGAAATGAGAAAAAGAAAAGAAAAAAAAAGAAAAAGAAAAGGAAAAAGGAAAATAAAAATAAAAGGAAAAGAAAAGGAAAAGAAAAAGAAAAGAAAAAGAAAAAAGAAAAGAAAAGAGAAAAGAAAAATAAGAATAAAAATAAAAATAAATTATAAAAGGAAAATAAAGTTTAAGAAAAAACCGCATGGTTAAGGGTACTTAACTTTGGTTAAATTATCTCATGAGGGAAGGTAACTATTTAGGGATGTATATTATTTTATATATATATATATATATATATATATATATATATATATATATATATATATATATATATATATATATATATATATTTACAAGGAGTTCTATTAATAACTCAAAAAGTAATCCTGTTCTTTATTATATTACAACAAATACATCAAATACAGCTCATACCTACATGTATACTAAACACACGTATGCATGTACTTATGGTTGCATATATACACATATATATTTTTTACATATATATATATATTTTATATATTTATACATGCACGCGGGCATGCGCATTTGTATATGCACGTGTATTGGACACAAGTGTGGCGGTAATAAGGCTATTTATATATACACATATGTTATTTAAGTGAGGAACCCATTTATAACCCTGCGGATAGTATCGTGTTAAATCTATACAATGTGATAATATTACCGAAAAATATCTTTAAAATATATCTTTCAAAATATTAAATATTTATCCCTTATAATAATAATAGGAGGGAAATTTTTTTTACAAATATATATATATATATATATATATATATATATATATATATATAAACAGTAACGGCCAAATTAACGATACTCATGCTATTGGCTCACGGAATTTATATAGAAATATTTTTATATTTTTTTATTTTTTATGGATGTTTTCATATCTCTTTAAATCTTCTCCGGTTTTAATCTCATCTGTTACTTTTCACCCCTCCCCTTTTTTCAAACCTTATTACACTTACCTACACTAAACTTAAACAAATATACATAACACTCTAAGAAAATAACGCGTTTAAGCGAGAGTGACACGTGACTTCACATTTCCGAAACAGATGACAACAGAAGCTGTGCTTGAAACCGACGGTACGAATGTTGTACTAATTTTTCCGTACCAAATGAAATAAATATTACGCTCTTAATTTTTTATTTTAAACTTTAATTCTCAATTAATCGAGTACTCTGCTAGGATTTTTCCTGCTATATTACAAAGAAGTATATATATATATATATATATATATATATATATATATATATATATATATATATATATATATATATATATATGTATATATATATAAAGAGAGAGAGAGAAAGAGAATTATGAAAAGGAAAACAAACTATACACACATTAAGGTTGTATACATTATAAATTATTTCGAGCCTTTAATTAGGTCTCGTCAGACGTATGAACAACTACGTCAAAAAAACAAATAATAAGAGAAATTATTTGTTTTTTACGTGGTTGTTTATACGTCTGAGGAGACCTAATTGAAGGGTCGAAATAATTTATAATGTATACAACCTTAATGCGTGTATAGTCCTTTTTCTTTTTAATTATTTTGTTTTTCTCTGTTTACAGATACATTGAGCTCTTTTATTCGGATTCTCAACGCAATATTGAAATCTACACACACTATATATATATATATATATATATATATATATATATATATATATATATATATATATATATATATATATATGTATATATATGTATATATATATATATATATATATATATATATATATATATATATATATATATATATATACATAAACATACATAAGGATGTGCCTATTATACCTACTTTATGTTTTGGAATATATATTTAATATATGTATTAATATGCGTTTTATGAGATAGAAAGTATATTAACTTAAGATATGTATATTGAGAATCAGAATGAAACAAACGCTCCCTCGTGGCAAATTTGAGAAATCGCTCTGCCCTTAGCCGTTATGTACTCAATCATCTATTTATCGATCCATCTTACCATCAAGTGCATGACAATATTACTGACGTTGCCATGTTAGCTATTCTTATTCGTTAAACGTAATTAGGCATCTTGCATTTACACAAGTAAATTAATTCAATAACAATATGTTATTAATTTAGCGTTATTAATTTGTACAGACTGACAGTTCTCTGCTGAGTTGCAGCGTAGAAAAACCGTTCGTATTAAATCATGTA
>OY744519.1:38970300-39015300 GCA_963556195.1 Sepiola atlantica | reverse complement strand
TATATGAGCATTATTTTTTGGAGAAAAAGAAGGAAAGAAATATATAGGAATACAAGCGAAATGGTAACGTCTACGCATCACACGACAATCAGATATGAGTTATAATTATACAAGTAGATTTTGGAAATGACATGGCGCGTTTAAATTGGGTTAGCATTATTATTGTTAAATGATGATCTGAAGTTTTTTCAGTGAATATACAGGGTGTCCCGAAGGTCTTGTAACCATCTACTAAAACACACACAAGATTAGAAGCACAATCACCTAAACAAAGTGTCGTCACATGTCGGAGATAATATGTTGACATTGATTAGCAATGAGGTTAGCAAGTGTTAATCATTCAGTGCTACTTGTTGAACCATCATGGAAGCAGTAATGGCTAGACTATGAAATATATGGGTTTATATATAGACAGAAACAGAAACCGTTCACGCCTCCCTCACTCTCTGTGTCTCTTGTGAGAGGTTAAATCATTACATCTTAATAAAGTCACATATGTTATACACTAATAAACTGTATTTGTCGTTACTTTTATGTATTTTAACATAAAGAAATATATAATTAAGTTGTTTTTTTCAGCTTCCACGATGTGTTTAAATTGAAATGCAAGGGATCAGCGGCACGAATCCGTCCAAACCACTTGGAGGACAATATGGTGGACAAAGAGAGGACAAGCAGCTGGCGAAGTGGACGTAATCGAAGTATATAAAATCGAGAAGACAATTTAAAGAAAAGCAACAGTCCAAGGAATAATGGCACCGTTTGGTAGTGTTCAATCAAATCAATAAACTGATCCTATTACATCTTCTTTACTATTACACTTTTTATGGGTGTCTACTACACTAGTATGTTTGTTTGTTTCACTACTCGTAAAGTTATCTGTTTGACTTGACGTAAACAAGTAAATTACTCAAATAAACATTCATCATAGGATGAAACAGTCTACTGCAGTTCTTTTTCTAGGCTATACTATATAATACTCCGGGTCTTGTATATATTTATGATTGTATATATGAGATAATTTATAAAGAAAAACATTACGAGGGTCTCATTATCTATTAAAAATTAAAACGATCAGCACAATAATGTTTAGATTAAAAAGTCAGTAAAATTAAGTTAGAACATGATTTCTTGTGCATTGGAAGAATGACCGTCTCAGGACGATTACAATTAATTCCCGAACAAATCAGTTTGCAGCATCGTTCTTTGAGCGAAGTGTTTGATTCACCACCGGCAACAAATTAAGACTGTTCAGTTACTGCTAATTTCGCACCCTTCATAACGAGCCACTACTTATACACCAGACGCTTTATTTATTCAGCGTCAACACGAGAGTGTTGCTTACCAGTTACTGTATATTCAGCTACTTATCTAACTTTATCGTCGGTCGTCAACACAATTTAAATTATCTTTGTATTGATTTAATTTGTTATTCTTTCTGGTATTGTCTTGTTTATACAGATGCGTCTACATGAATATTATTCTATTTCATGCGGAGTTTTTACGATAGAAAATATATTTCAAACTAATCGTGACAACCCATCGGACCAACCGACTGGCGGTGAGAGAATATTTTATATATGTGTGGATGCATCCAAAACTGCTATTTCGACTTTAGCGTGCCACCCCGTCTAACCAACCGACACAACGTTTTGGATGTGTCTATAATAAAGTTGATTCATTTGATCTACGCGCTTAACGATTCAAATCATAATATAAACTTAATGGACACAGGGACGGAAGGTCCGACTGACAAACAGAGCCACCTCTTTAAATGAATTGATTGATCTAACAATAGTACCACTCAATTTAAATAGACACGTTCGTTGTTTCAATCAATTTAATAAAACAGTTCCACCTGTCACTGTTCTAAATAGAGAAATATACTAATAAATTACACTTGTTTCAGGGTTTAGTTCAGTAAATCCAACAGCCAATTTATAACTGAAATCATGAACTACTTTATTTTACTTGAGTGTAATATTGTTGGGAATCATTGACAAATCATATTAATTGTCACTTTGGTACAATTTGGACCCTCAAAATAACACTCATGACATCGGTAATGAAATACACATTTTTTTATCACTGCAACTACATTTCTTAAAGATACATTTTTGTCTATGCTTTTGTATTACATATATATTATGTTAGTCTATACATATATACTACATGTATGTTTTTGTAATTGAATGTGCTTTGTTATTATAATATGTGTTTTTATTTTACTCAGGGATTGTTTCTCCTATACAATTATTATTATCATTCGAATTTTCATACATAACTATTGTAACATTAGAGATGATACATTTAATAAAGAAGTTATTTTCATGTGTGAAAATTTTGTAGTTACAGTTTTTTCTTTTCTATTTAAGTAATTAGTATTTCTGTCGTAGTTATAAATATCGTTGTGTTTATATGATATTTATTATTGTTGTTATTGCTATTATTTTTACAGTGTTCATATGGTTTACGAATTTTACTATTAATTACCGCTTTCCTACCGAAATCTATTAATTTGTTAGTGCGGGTTTTGGTGATCAATTCTTAATTTCACCAAGTGTTGGTCATAACATTCTACTTATGTTTGTTTGTGTCGCCGTTCTAATGGGAATATGCATGTTTGCCTCTCAAGAACGACTGTATACGACGTGCAAAATGATTGATAAGTCTGTTGACATTGTTCTGATTTTGATGGCTCTCTTTAGTTTAGAAATTCTGTAGGAAGTGTCTAGAAATACATTATCTTTAAAAGTAATTCATTAGCCTTGTACAGTCACTATTGATGTTCGTCTAAACTATTGTACACAAAATGTATTTTTATTGAAATGTCTGAAGCCTTTTTATGCTATGCTATTTTAATCTTCTTTGCCATTATCCTTTTTATCGAGCCTGAGATATCAAAGCTAATGTTATTATCGTATTTATATTACAAACGTTTTCATAGTATACAATTTTTTAGGTAAACCATTTACATGTACCCTTAATATTACGTTCTAATTAACACTAATGCCCGATATTCCCTGGCATCTATACACCACGTGCGATTTGAAGTGTAGGAATATTTCTTCTAATAACATACTTTCTCTTTGATGATAGATAACAGTTGAATATAAGGTCAGATCAAAATCCATATGTAAAAATAGACATTGTTTTTAATGGCTGAGATAAGTATAGCTAATTTCTATTATTTGAGTTATTGTGATAACTATTCTCATCTTGATCCTTATATTCATAACCTTTCGCCGAATTTAACCCCCGAAGTTTATCACGTGGCTATCTTAGAACGTAGGGCATTATAACTCAACTGTGGGAACCTATACATTATTTGTAACTCAATCTTTTACTTAATGTGTGGGCATAGATTGTCTTCGTTCCATCAGATATGATCGTATACAAAATGTGCTATTTTTAGTTATTATCACATTAAATGAATATTGAACTTAAACTTTAAGAAGACTGTTATTTGAAACGTATTGTTAAAAAACGTATTGACTGTTACACCATATTTCCATGTAAACAATATTAACTTACAAGTCGGTGGCCTTTTTATATGATTTGATAAGGTTTACGATTCTACAAAGTAATATTATCCGCAGGGACCATGTTTATAATACAATAATTTACAGTGTTATTGTTATTCTGACTGAGTGGGATGTGCCCTTACATAGTATATACACTAGAACATAAAGATAACATAAATCTCGTTCTACTTTCAGTTTTTCATATTTTATATCATCCATTAGTTATCTTATATATCCATCTGCGAGCAATAAACTATGTTTTAATATGTTATACACTCTGCGTTTTTACGTCCATTTTAGTTTATTTCAGAAATATCTATAATATTACATTGCTGTGCACTGATATGCTTACATGCGAAAGGGTGTAATTGTTTTAGCTTAGATCCTAAAAGCAGTTGAGATTTCCGGCATCTTTTATTTTTTTATCTTCATGGTTTATTTCCTAAAATACACAACTTTCTTTAATTGTATTTATTTTTTTTATTTGATTCCAGCCGTTGAAGAATTCGTACGGGCTTTTCAACTTAAATTTGTCGGGAATATAGCTCATGGACTTAAGGGAACGTTTATTAACTGGAATTTGTTCTTCCGTCTTAGTTCCTCACAATAGGGGTACCTGTTTTACGACCTCTTACTCCATCCTTGATGTAGTACTAATAAAAAGTGGGTAGTATAGTCTTGGTAGTTTTAGTGATCAAAGACACATTTTAGTGAATTAAACCTACCAAAAATATATAAATAATAAAACAGTAGATGCATATGCTGGTCTGTAATTGTAGACCAGAATACAATGCGTCAAATTCCAAACTGACGGGCGCTGCGTTAACACACTTCATAATTAGCAACGGTGTATAATTAACTTAGTTAATCTCATAGGATCTTACTATCGAACGCTTATATCTCAATGAATTCACCCTATAAATCAATTCCGTATAAAGAATAAAACAAGCAAGTTATTCACCATGAAAACTTAAATTAATTATTTACACATTCAAGTAACATATTCAAGTTGAACGTACAGACTTATGTGTCACAAACTTACATTAGAATACAATTGCGGGGAAGTAATACTTTTGAATGTTGAGTTTTTGTTTTTATTCGTTCTTTTTTATAACAATATTAAATACATGTATACAATTTAATTAGTGCATATAAAGAATAGTGGTATTCTATTATCAATTTATATAAAGTAAGTTATGTGTGTATATGTGTATACTTATATGTATATGGTTCATTTCTAAACTAATTAACTGATAATTATGAATTTTGGAACACAACATGTACGTACACCGGGTATTTTGAGCTTGATTTCTTAATTTAGTTTCATGGAAATAGGGAAACAGGGGATATATGCCCTCCTGAAAATACATATACTTCAGATTTTTATGATTTTTTGAAAATAAAAATTATATACTTTCATATTTGTACTAAATCTACTTCAGAATAATTAGACACAAATTTAGTAAGATTTTCTTAAGAGCACTTAAGCTTAAGCTTAAAATTTGAGATATTTTCTAAAATCAAAACGATAAAATTCATTTTGATCAAAATTGGAATAAATATATTAGACATATAGTTAATATCATCAGATCTTGATTTTAATATTCGTACGTAGACATAAATGCTATGAAGCTGTTGAGTTCGGGGAATACATTTTCTTTGTCCTATGACAAGTATTCTAATAATTTAGAGATATATTTAATGTTGTTTTTGTTTTAAGCTAAATAAATTAAGATTTTAATATCTGGATTTAATGTAAACGATGGAAATGTGCGTTCGATTTACGAATGTCTTAGCATAATACCTTTTAATTATTAAATCCATTTTCCATAAATAATCAGAACATTCATTGAGTGAAGTCATAGTATGCATAATGCAAACACTTATTTAATATATTTATGACGGGTTGCTGACTCTAAACATCATATTCATTCCACCAGTATCCTCGACATGTTTCGAAGATAAACTCGAATATTCTCCGATTGATACCTATATCCAAATCTAACAACATGCAGACAACATTATAACTTCAGCAAAAAATCAACAATTTATATAAAATCAACCATTCAGTTAACTGTAAAACTACTCTACAATTCCCTTGCTTTAATTTCATGCGCCCATCATGCTACATTCGATACATTATATGGTTTACTGTTATATGGAATCACTAATAATTTCGAACCTTATTTTAATAAAAAAACGTTGTTTTATTAATGTATTTATTTTACAGTTAAACTAGTTTTGTATCATGTATGATAACATATTATTAAAAGTAAAAATAACACAACTAATATACAATTATAATTATCTTATATACTATATCACATAAACTTCAAAAATCTCATTGCCAATTTATTTTGATATGTAAATTCATAAAGTTTCTAGTGATGCAAATTTTCTCTTGAGCTTTGATTAGAATAATTGATATTTTCAAACTCTATATGTCTCTATCATGAAACATCTTGTCAATTCATAATAGTAACGATACAAGAACGTGAGTTAAAGTATGACAAAAACGAAAGAAATTGGAGAAATATAAATATAAATGCGTCAAGCAGAACTTTATTGCCTGGACTAATAACAAGGCGTATTACGAACAAAAAGTATAAATATCACTTTTTCACACATTTCACATGATCTTATATGTCGAGTAAGCGTAAATATGGCGTAGTGATCTCCACTACAGTGCGTTAACCAAAGTATTATTGTTATTATTTCTCTTGGTACTATGCACTATATTTAGTTGATCAGTCGGCACATATACTTGTCAGATAGGTTAAGATTTTAAAATATTAAACATAAAATGCGTTTCATCGAGAAATGTCATTTGTATCGACTCATGTTTCACTCTTATCTTATGTAAAGTATTCAAATATGGAGGTTCAAACATATTCTTACAATTAAGTTAATTTATACTTTCTATTGTTTCAATCAGTTTCCTATGCGCACTTCCTAATTAAAACATTATATGCAAAACACATATTCAGTGTCCGTTTTGATATTGGAGAGCCAAAATAAATACGACAACATGGATTTATAGAAAGTACATCCACCTATGGGGACAGAATTGCTTCTCGATTGTCATAGTGCGTCTCTCTCTCTCACCACCAATTATCAGTATTCATAGTGTCCGCAAGACTGCATGTAGTTATCCAATTATGAAAATTACGATGACAGTGCCAACATATGAATGACATTATAATAAACTCTCAAATAACGACAAACGAGTTAATCTAATATTTTACTACCGGGCACATCTCTTTCTCTTGTTTATATGATTTTCTTATACGCCCCATAAATACATTTTCTTACACATTTACCCAAATCACGCCGTAAATTTTATTGGATATGTTTATGAGGCGAAGTGTTACCGAAGTAAATTAGAACTTGCCTTTCCACATTTAAGTTAGAAAAGCTGCAGTTAATCGAACCATTTCCAAATTGCAGGTAAGAAAACGCACAAAAAACATCGTTGTCAATAATGGTATCTGAGTGATTCTTCCATGATTAGTTCCGTGTTTTTTTTTCTCCATAGGTTGTTGCATTTCTATTTTTTGGTTTAATTTTTGTTCATTGAATTTAGTTTCAATTACGATCTCGAAGAGCTTCGCAATTGCGTTTTCTGAGATTCTGAACTGCAATTTGCATTGATGTAATACATGTGGTGTGTTATCTTTACATACTTACGAATCTGAATATAGTATGGCTCTAAGTGCGACATACGACGCCATACAAAGATTTATTAGATTCAGAATTCCTTTAGTTGTGGAATGGACTAATTAACTATACTCTCTCTACATACAACTCAATGTTAGTACGTATGTGTGTGTCCTATGAAAAAGGTTAGGACATCTAGATCAAGTCTAAAAGGGTATTCATATGTAAAATTAACCGGAAAATGTAATGGAAGTATCCCCGAATCTCTAAATGCACACCTAAAAGGGATATGGCGCAGATTTGTCTGGGGGTCGATTATTTCAGCTATTTTCAGTTTAATTTCAATTTAAGTATGTATTAATTCAAATAGACAACAATTATATTATGTAGTAATTCGTAAAAAAACAACTGCAAGTCATTCGTGAAAATAAACCTGCAAGTCATTCTCGAATGTACAACGGTAAATTACCTCAGAGGGAGGCTGCGAAGTGGAGGAGATAAACATTAATAGACGCTAATTCTGGGGAAATGATCCTTTACTCTATCGGTATGAGACGAGTTCGAATAATAAGGAGGCCCACTCTCTCAGGCTTTACCTTGATACTCGTGTCATTCCTACGTCATAGGGACGTCATAGGGAGTTGGAAAGGAGAAAAGAAAAAAAAAATCCGATTGATATGCATGGTAAGTTCTGTAATCCGTAAACTTTCGTTTATTTTGTACAAGATAGGCGCGTCTGTTATTTTTTGATTCATTAATACAAGAGAGGCGCATCTCTAAACTTTTAATTCTTTTGTACAACAGAGGCGCGTACGTAAACTTTTTATTATTTTGTACAACAGAGACGCATCTCGAAACTGGATTATTTTGTATAACCGTGGCGCGTCTCTAAACTTTTGATTCTTTTGTACACCAAAGACACGTACATAAACTGTTGATGCTGTTGTACAACAGAGACACGTACATACACTTTTGATTCATTTGTACAACAGTGGCGCGGCCGTAATCTTCTGATTATTTTCAGTGGCTTCTGCAGTTTTGCCCCCCCCCCCTCCTATGGGAAACATTTTTCGGGAGCCTGTGCAGTTCAGGTCACGTATGGAAAACGCTTTTTGAAGGCTTGTGCAGTTTAGGGCACCTATTGAAAACGATTTTCAGGGTCTCGTGCACTTAAAGTCACCAATAGAAAACGCTTTTCAGGAGCTTGTGCAGTTTAGCCACCCGGTAAAAACACGTTTTAGGGGGTTTGTGCAGTTTACTCTGTCCCCCTTTGGAAAACAATTTTCGAGGACTTGTGCAGTTTAGGTCACCTATGGAAAACGGTTTTCGGGTGCTTCTGCAGTTTACGTAATCCTACGAAAAACGCTTTTCAGGTGCTTGTTCAGATTAGAGCACCTATGAAAATGCTTTTGAGACTATTGATTTGATCTACATTACGTTTTTTTAATATATTACAATGGAATGGAGTAAGAATTAGGCATTGATGGGACCATTTGTCCGAGATACATAATGGTAAGATTACATTATTACTTTTGGTAACTAGTATATATTACATCTCTTTGGACTATTTTCTTATCAACACCATTAATGTTAATCATATTCTGAAATAAACGTGTCAAGATATGAGCTATAGACCGACACTATCTGTTCTACTGGGCATTGCCAGGATCAATTATCATTATAAAGATTACTTTTCTTCACACTTTTAGTTTAACGGTACTTTTGGTAGTTCAAACATAACAGTATTAAAATAGAAAGGTAGACAGATAAAGAGATGCTTATATATATATATATATATATATATATATATATATATATATATATATATATATATATATATATATGTATATATATATATATATATATAGAGAGAGAGAGAGAGAGAGAGAGAAGGAGAGAGAGAGAGATAGAGAGAGAGAGGGTGAAGTATGAAGTTTCAACATAAAAATGTTAAACAGGCTATTTAACTTCTATTTTGTTTTGATGCCGCGGAGCAATAAATGTAAGATTACACTATTACCTTTAAAAGAGACAGATTCGGAGGAAATCAATTACATTATTATTAGTTTGTAACGCATTTCAACAGGACAAGAATCAGATGGAAAAAGAAGAAACATAAGGTTGGGGGAGGGAGGTAAATAAGAAGGGGCGAGAGAAAGACAGACGGCTAGAGAGAGGAAGAGAGATTGAAGTTTTTATATAAAGATGTTACACGCACTCTTTAATTTCTACTACTCTGTTTTTTTATCGCCTAGGGCAACGCCGGTTAGCTCTGCTAGTATAATATATTTTCCATCGCTCGTGAACACAAGCCGTCTCTAATAATACGACACACGTATGGAATCTGGCATATATTCTTAATGTGTTTGTCGCGTGTTCCTTTTCGCACAGTGTTAGTCATCTATACGTGTTTTACTGACTTAAGCTAATGTGCAATATCCTAACATTGAGCCAACTAGGGTCTGATTATCTCGTGTCACTAAATTCAAGTTTTATTCTATTATATTAAAATGCAGATGTAAAGTTGAAATACAAACTAAAATTAAACTATATATTATTATTATTATTATTATTATTATTATTATTATTATTATTATTATTACTTTTCGATTTTATATTAGAATTGATCAGTTGCTAGTTAATACATCCGAATAACCTAAAGTGTGAGTCTACGCAGATGTCAACTAATTTCTGTTGTTTTCTCTCACCAGTGTAACTCACTTGCAGTTCTCTCAATAGGCGTTTACGCGCAGTCGCCCCTTTATAAAAAAGCTAGTGGTGTAATCATGTGTTAAAAGTGACAAGCGTTCTCCGCAATATTAGAAGTAGTATTATATAGTGTGTTGTAGTAGTAGTAGTAGTAGTAGTAGTAGTAGTAGGAGGAGGAGTAATACTAATAGCACCAACATTAGCATTTCCCTTTGTTCATCGGGCATATATTTAGGTAGTATAGCAGATTGAAGCGATCAGTTCAATTTTAAGGTGTCTAATTTTATTGTTTTTGTTTTCTCGTAGATAACAGAATGCTCGTTTGATCTGGAATTTTAGTGGCAATCGCCTTTGCAATATTATTATTAGTAGTATTAATATTATTTTGTCGTATTCGTATTATTATGATTATTATTATTATAAGTAGTAGTACTAATAATAGTAATAGTAGTTGTAGTATTTTCCTTGGTTCTTAAGGCAGATATTCGAGTAGTATTGCAAATTACCAGCCATCAGTTCAATTTGAAGATTATATTTTTATTTTCTGTTTACTCGTGAAAAAAAAGTTATATTTATAAATTTCTGACTGGCTTTCTGTGATTACTTCAGATTCTTCTTTATTCTTTATTCATTTTATTTTTTACTCGTATTTTCTTCTTACAGTCCTGATTTTTTTCAAATGTATTTTTCCTTTGCCTGAAGCTGACAACGAGGTTCAAAATTACTTTTCAAGCGCTTGCAAGTTTTTCCACTTACAAAGAAGTAATATGCATTTTCCCTTGTGCAAGATTATTCTATCCCTTGCAACTATTTCATTTCCAAGTGCCCCATTCATCGCAAGTGTCTCTGCATTACCATATTTGAATTCCATCTCCTATTTCTCTTTTTTATATCTTTTTTCCGATACACACTTCGGTTTTTAGTCTCAATTATTACGCTAACAGCAAGATTTATAGACCCGTTCTGTCGTGATTATCGGAGATTCTGCTATTTGCCGGAGAAAATTTCATTTATATACATAATTGGTGCTAGTCTGTCTTCAGAGGAGAAGAAACACTTTGAAATTGAGGCAATTTTATTTGGTACATTCACTATACGGTTCCCCTTGTAGGGGAGCTGGTTTTCATACATAAAAATACGACCATGTATCCAGCACATATATTTAAGTTAACACCAGATGAAATCTTAATTGAAATCCAGATTCATTTTTACAACCAAAATAGCTTTATATTCTGTTCTAAAATTAGAAAAGAGGTATTAGCCAAGGCAAACACATTTTCCATGTCTATTATGCAATGACTCTTTACACCTGTGCTTCTCTGTTGTCGTAATAAAAAGTGATTTCACGGCATTTTAGCCGGGATCAAAGTGTAGTATCTGTTCCGATGGATACTGCCCCCCATAGACTGGTATTGCATTGGCCTTCGGGGCTTGAGTTACGCCGGTCTGTGGATTTGTCCTGTGCAGTTCTAGGAGGTCCACCCTCCAAGTCTTTGCCTCCCCTCTTTGGGGAGCAGTAGGTTTATTGCTTACTGTCTGAGGGGTATGCCGACGAGGCTGCCCAGACAATTTTAATAGTCAGAGTGCTCATTTTCTCGAGCGCTGGGTTTTCAAATCCAACTTTCCCGACCTTGTGTCACATCTTACCGCTGTGGGAGGAAGATAAATAACGTCGTAATAGCAAGTGGTGTATTACTGGGAATGACATGAACTTACTTCGGTTGTAAAATTAGAAAATATTATGTTATGCCCAACATGGTGTTTTCTAAGAATTCTTTAATTAAATATGAATATATTTTTTTCAATATTATGAAACCCCTTTACGATTCGGTGTTGAATTCTCAATTTGGAAGTTATTGAGAGTGTGAATCGCCAACATAGTTTCAGTTATGCCTATATACATCGTGACCCGAACATATAGTACTAGTAAGCGTTAAATAGAATCCGTCCTTTAGTTAGAGTAACCTAATTGGTATTATTTGGTGAAACATTGTAGCACAGAACAATAGTTGCTGTTAAGCCGACATTTTTTCTTAAATACTTATTTATTCTTAAATATTATTTAGAAAATATGCGTTAACAATCGAGTTCATCAAAAAATCCATTCGTGTCGTTAATTTTAAGCATAACAACGGACATGATGCTGCATTAAATAGACCTAAAAGTGTTTATATGCATTAAAATCAAACTAATACTAAGAAAACCGACCATTTCTAAACTAAACTCGAATATATTATTAATATAGTTAATATACGAAAGTGGTTGTGTTATTCTTATCATCAGGTTAGTATAGCTAGAGTAGATGGGGTGGTCAAGAAAAAATGTCGGCCCGGAAACAAGTGCATCCATGGTGATAGAAACATAATTACTGTCTCTTCAGTTGATAGAAAAAATGGTTTCCTTTTACTACTGAAGCAACTTGTCAAAGCTCTTTATAATAGTGGGGATTTATTTAGCTTCATATGTTCACTCATCCGAGATATCAGTCATGTAAAGAAGTATAACTGAATGTTTGATTGACACTACATAAGTTCTTCTTGCTAAAATCAGAGATTGGAGCTCAGTCGAGCACATACCATGGAAATAACGACATATTAAAGAAAGACTAGTAATGTGTCATTATTAGGAAAATGCTGTCGTAGATAAAAGAGGATATTTCAAACGAAATTTGGAAGTCGATTTTGTATTCTGTCAAGACAGATAAGAGCGCTCCCCAGATGTTGAAATATTACCTCATCTTGTGGCGTATTTTGCTCTGATATATGTGGAGCATTGCGTCAGGAGTGAGATACGTATTAGCGAGGTAGAATGCTCCAACCATAAAATTCTTCCACTTCAGTGAAAGTCAGTCTTAGATGCCTATCACAGCAGGTGCTTTCCTCACGAAGAGAGCCATTCGTTTCAACAAGGACACCATGATCACCTAATCGTTGGCAGTAAAAGGGAAGAGGCTGAGCTTCTGATTTAAGAGAAGTACCCAGCCACTGTTTCCCAATTGCACCACGGACTTCAGATCGAAGAAAGTGAATTAAATTATAAGATGAAAATACATTGTAAAAAATACTGCCAGTGGTAGTTTTCAGATTCAATTAAAATGAATGTTTATTTGAACTGAACTCATTAGTAAAAATGTTGGGTGTTTTTCCTGTGCTGATTTTTTAATTTAATTTTTCTTAACAATCGCTAGTTTATTTCTGCAACTTTCGCTTGTAAACATATATTTTAATTAACGTTTGTTCATGAACACAAGTGTTAGCATTTTCATTCTTTAAAACCTAGTCATATATATATATATATATATATATATATATATATATATATATATATATATATATATATATATATTAGACTAGCGATATTCACTCAGCGTTGGCCAAATGAATACATCTTACTGGTCGAAAATAATTTCAAGTATAAAGATATCTACAATTTTTACCTTGAAAGAAATTTTTTTTTTTAAATTGCAATATGAGACACGTAAAAATCAAATATTAGCGCACTTGTATTTTCTAAATCCAATACTTGTTGACGCTGGGTTTTGTTGTATCTAAAAGCTACAAAACACAACATGGATTTAACGAATCGAAAGTTATTTATTTCTTTTAAATACTGCATATAACAATGCAATATATAATGTAAACATTAAAACCTTCTTTTTCTTTATCTTCCTTTCACAAGGTAAGATGTGACACATGTTAGGGAAAGTGGGATTTGACAAGCCAGCGCCCGAGAAGGTGAGCACTCTGGCCTACACAAAATGCCTGGGCAGCCCCGTCGGCATTCCCCGGTAAAGGCGCTTCAGGTAGTAAGCTATTAGCTTTCTCTTCGTCAAAAAGCAGAGGCAAAGCCTGGGTGGCTGGACCTCCTAGAACTGCACAGGACAAACCCACAGACCGACGGAATCAGGACCCGAAGACAAAGACGATACCGGTCTATAAGGTTGCAGTATCCATCGGAACATATACTACACTTTGATCTTGGATTAAAACCTTGTTTTATACAATTTCATTGATATACACTTTTTTTGAATTTATGTGTGTTTTATACAACACAGAAAGACAATGTAAAATTTATTTTGCTAATTTACTTTCTCATATATTTCAGTTATTTCATCGAGCTGACCGATAATTGTTTCAAGTAAACTATATAGACACGATGGACAATTCAAAGGGTGTCTTTTGAGTATGTAAACAAATACATCTTATGTAAATATTTGAATATTCTAACTGTTAACAGATCGTTTTCTATAGAACACAAAAAACAAACATTGCCTTATGAATAGAGAAAACATACATATCAGATTTGTCATCGAATTTAAAATCAAGATGTACTCCAACAAACGAGTCAATCAGAACATTTTTACTAAAGAGGAACAAACAGTCAGATGACAGTTTTCTCTGTGTTCATGACATGTCTTACTGCCGTCGCTATATCTTTCAAATTAGGTCATTTTGGGTACGCATATGTTTTATTATGTTATCCTGTCGAAAATTCCTCCTGTATGGCGTGAGTATTACTTATATCAGAATAAGCTTTTCGTTTATATAACATGTTTGTCTTTTAAAAGTAGAATTTCCCAAACCAAAGGAAAAAGTAATTCAACAGTTTACAATGACCTGGATATATATGTACACACTTGACTATCAATAGTAAATTAGTCAATTATGTAACTAAATATTCAGTATGAAAGGTTAGCATTATGTACATTTTATAGCTAAATCATGAAACTAACTTATTAAAATATGTATATTTCACGTGTAACTTATTGAATACTTTAACCTTCACGATTAAATAACGAAAGTATTGCCAGCGATAACTATATTGGAGTTGGAGAAATAAAACGAATTAAAAACAGAGTAAAATGCATTTCATTCCGATTGTCACAATAAATGGCGATCGTATCGAAGTCGGCCGCATTAGTTCTGACAGGCAATCACGTCAAGTTTAAATTTGCAAATCAAATTGTTGCTTTGAAAATCCAACGGCAAGAAAATTCTTGCCAACATTGTCTGAGGAGCGGCGGTGGATGTGAATGCGGCGATGTCTCATCATTCCAACAGGAACCGGCTCTAGCCAGCGGCAGAATCAAACAGAAAAACAAATTGCCCGAGAAAAATAACCAATTTTCACTTTTTCGTTTTTTGCTTTTCTATTTTATTTTATTTTCGATGTATTTTGCAATTTTCCAGCAAATCATAAAATGCTTGTTAACTTTTCTTTCCATGTTCAACCAATTTTCGTCCTCAGTAAATGAATCTTTCTTCCTCTTTTTAATCATCATTTTCTTTTACTTATTGTAATAATAATAATAATAATAATAATAATAATAATAATAATAATAATAATAATAATAATAATAATAATAATAATAATAATAATAATAATAATAATAATAATAATAATAATAATAATAATAATAATCACTTTGATTTTGAATGCGAGTCGCTGCCAGTAGTTTATCGCTGATAAAAACAGCTGAGATTCCCTGGAGTCTGGTTGACAGAAAATCTCAGATTTACCAATACTTTTCATCTAATTACATTATTATTGTAACTCACCTGGTGTTTTTACACGAGTCACCAGTGATGTCTCGCAGAAAACGTTCAGTGTTTCTCCCAGTAGTGTAATAGTATAATTAAAATGCTTATCACTTACCTATAGAAGTATAAATGCATGTGGTCTATCGATATGATGTGTCGTCTTGAGGTTTAAATATCACATCCCCCCTCGTTTCATTTCATAGATCCACGCGGGTGTTTACATTAGTTTGCTAAATCGATTACACTAATTAATTACTCGCTCCACCCCACAGCATCATTGCTGGGGCAAGCCATTGTCGCACTCGTTTATTCGCTTATTAGTCTGATTGTAAAAAGAGGCCATCAAACTTTGTAGGTGAACTCATTCAGATTTCAATTATCTTACCTATCATGGGCATAATTTTTTTCTGTATGATCCCATTTCCACTGATCTGCTATTCATTATACTTTCGAATGAGCATCTTACGTTCGCATTATATAAGACAAAACCCATGGCTTAAATAGTAGAGTAAACTTTGTGACAGAGTATTATAAAGACATCAAATCTACAAAAAGAAGGGACACATTGATATGCCATCTGTCATGCAGAGTAGCGAATTACTAAAACTGTAATGCGTGTATTCCTGCCGGTCCAGGAGCTTTACAGTTTGACATTATTCTTAAAATCATCCTAGATGTTTATTCATTAATAAAAGTTACCGTTTCTGCTTACATTTATAGAAACTCGGCATTCCTATAGCGGTCGTGTCTTTCTCGCAGGAATTTGACCAAACTTTATTTTTGCTGATGAATACAGTTCTTTCAATTGTGCCGTTCCCGTTTACATTCCGGTAAAACTGGTTTCCACGGTGTTGATTGTTCTGTTCATATCTATATACGTATTTACCTTCTATGTACGCTTGAATGTTTTGCCTCAGTTTTTCTTGACTAGATTTTTTCGGCTTTTGTCAGTCATATTTTCCCTCTTGCATTGTTTTTCTAAATTGGTTGCTTCATTATTTTGTTTATTAATTCGGTATGTATTTGTACTTAACATTCTGTGTGTGTTGTTCTTTTTTTCTTGAATTGGTTATGCTTCACCATTAAAGATTTTACCCCATCATACATCAAGCCGTTTATGCCTGTAACATTGTAGTAATACACCATTTTCATTTCATATCTTGCTCTATTCCTTCTTATAATTTTAAAGGATCACATTTTATGACTTTCTTTGTGCATGATCTCATCGTTCAACGTCTGTTGCTTTTTTCGTAGTAGTATATGTAAGCAGTTGTTTTCTAGTTGTACTGCCTATATTCTGCTGAGTTTCTATCTGTTGCCTTTTATTGTCGTATGCTTTCCGATCATTCCCTTTTGTAATGGTGTGTTCAGGCTATTAAACTATCATATAGCATGTTATATGCGATTTACGTAGCCAAGGTGCGTGTAATTGTTTTCATACTAATTTCCATTACTTATCTCTTTCCTTTTGTGGTCTATTTTTTCTCTCAGTTATATTTGATTTCTTTTGTTCATCATATATGATAGTCCTAAGTCACTGTGTTTGCTTCAAGACATATCTTCTCTGTCGCTCGTTCATTTGGTTTTATGGTATTTTTTAAGGTTTGGTTATTGTATTTGGCAGCACAAAGTTCTGGTTATATTTGGAAGTGATCCTGCAACAGACATAAAGTTAACCATATGTCGAAATAATAGCAACACTTTCATGCAAAATTGGAGGCTAGTAAGAACAAACCGAAGTAAATACATACGTATAGAGACAGTAGAATAAGTGCATTACTGAAGAAAGTACATTTCTAATTAAAGAACACATTTTATGCTGCTGCAGTAACACTTCTACGGTATGAACCTTTGCGTAGTATAAATAAGATTACCTAGCAATGGTATCTTAATTAAAATATATATAAAATGAGTATAGGTTTGAACAACTGTAGTAATATTTTATAAGGATAATTAAAATCTATGTGTATACAAAATAGAGGTATTAGGACGATTAATAATGATCAACGCAACTCAACATTAAATTAAACAAATCTCTAATAGATATTATATGTATATCACTGCACAAAAAAATATTGAATATCCTCATTATTTTCAAAATCATTACATTCACTGATTTCATTGAGTCTTTTATGTTTTCCCGAAATGTAAATACTTTTTTCAGTTCAATTTTGTTTTTACACATTTTGTTGAGGACGAACCATCTCTATACTGTAGTTATTAAAGCAACGTTTTTATCCCAAGAATGTGAGAAATGGTTCCGTATTTCTTCTCGCAGTTTCCCATGACATTTTCACTGTATTCAATCTGGGTTCCGAATGTGCTGACTTGTTGCAATTATTAGAGTCAACAAATATACGACACTAATTTGCTTGATGTAATTGCTAAGCTTAGTTCATAGTGTAGGAAGTTTATATTTAATTTTTGTCATGGCGTAGAAAGTTCATAGTCTATAGAGTTCATAGCGTAGGAGTCTTAATGTATCTGTAAAACTTGTAAGATAAACTCCCTTCTCATAATGTATTCCAAATAAGTAAGATCATTTCAGGTTTCGCGATAGACAACATTTCAGGACGCTATTTCAAAATATCTGACATAAATGTACGTGTCTGTTAAGTAAAATAATGCTAATTAATGTTTATTTATTAACGCCATTAATTTCCTATACATGAGAAGGTTACATTATAAATGGCGTCATATGCCTCTCGCATGCACAGTTTTGATAAAATAGACATACAACTACAGCATTCCATTATTATTAAACTAAAGAAACTCTTTTCTATGAGGTAACCACATATGTTTAGCATTTACCCGAAATTAAATGCAAATATTCAAAGTCCAATCGTTCACGCTTTGCTTTTCCAATATGGTCACAGCATATCGTAAATTTGATTCAGCAACGGTCATAATGTTACATTTACACATATATAACACGTTGTCTTTAAATCTCTGGTCGTCGTAGAACCCTTCGTCTGTTGATCCCGAACCGAACGGCATCGCTACTAATGGGACGATATGTCGTTTCTCGATTCGAGAATCCCAATGGCCCGGAAAGTATTCGTACTAACCTTCTCTCGTTGTTGTTGCCTGACACAGCAGTAGACGCAATTTGGATGATACTTCCCTTTCTTTTTCTGTCAATTCTCTGTTGTCTGCAACCCGACTGCCACTGTTAGCCTGTTGCCGTCGCCGCCATCACTCTTTGCAGACGCTCGCTGCTGTCGTATTTTCGGGCCGGCGGTTTCTTTCTGTAACCGAAACCAAATCTCCCCGTACACGATAAAATATAACAAGCCATTCCTTTTACTTTGAGCCATTTATTGGTATACTGCTTGTCGACACTGGGCGAGTTCGTTGTAGCAGAGAGAGAGGCTTACGCTAGTTAATTTTCTAAATTAATCACCTAATAACTTAGCTACTTGCAAAGGAAGTCAGATTGGAGATTCACTCTGGCTCTCATTTTTGCGAATTCGAAATCCCTCAGTTTGTAACAGTTACATGACTATCGTTGTTCTCATGTCGGCTTCCAATCGAGAACTGTATAATCTCAATCTCGTTTTCCCATGGGGGAAAGCTGTGACGTCACGAAATCTCGCGATCAACACGCAGGTGTGACCTAACCTTTTGAACTCAAGGTCTCGTCACCCGTCACCGCGACCGTGATAACAACATTGCACTAAACCTGCACGAGACGACCTCGCTACAAATCGCGCAAGTTGAACCCGATCTCCAATAGATGCGTCCATCTCATAGAGCCATTATCTACCAATAATAGTATAAGATGTGTTGATAAAAATCGACCAACAAAGCAGAATTTTGAAATTGCTCTAATGTGACCAATTGCATAATCCATGAAAATGCTCATGACATGGCAGTAAATTATTCTAAACAAGGTCATAGAATACTCATTTTTGTATTAAGTGTGCTTATTAATATAGTTACCGTCGATAAAATATGTCGAAACAAAAAGTATTGTTTTTAAGGGAGCGTTTCCTACATATGTTCGACTTTCTTAATGCGATGAGTTTAATACGTTCAGAAACTGAACAGAAGCTGATTCTGTCAGACTATGCCTATTGTGTAAAAGAATACTATATCGAATGTCCCGATGTTCTAATGTTTGCGTTTTTCCATATGTTGTTCAAGATGGATGTCAAATCCATTAAAATGTTAATCACGTTAGTATTTATAATTAGAGGTGAGATTTCGAAAATGTTTTTTTAATTGTATTTTGTTGTGGCGTCAATATAAGAAAAAATATCATTATCTGATATGTGCCGTCGTATTATTTTCGAGATTATTAGTCAAAAGGATGAATTACTAAGTTTTGAAAATTCTCATAACTTCTTCATAGTTAATAGTCAACAATGGTTACGTAATTATTGATATGATGTGTTCTTTATAAAATACTCATGTTATAACATAGTCTGAAAACCGACACGTATTGTTATCGAGGTGGAGACTTGGAGAAATATGTTTAACATGCCCACGTAATCTTAAAATATGCTTGCGATTTGTAAATATGAAAACGTAATTCCTAGTATTAACTTTGATTACTCTCTATTCATAAAATTATTTGATAACATATCGCGTGTGTCTAAATACGGATGATGTTTATTTGAAAAATTTGATGGGACTAATCGATTAATAATTTCAATAAATTAATAAAAAAAATCTAATAAATCAATTTAAGTTTAAAATCATATTAAAATAAGATTTGTTAAAAAAGCTAGGCATGCACGTTTGAATTTCAGCTAATCTTTAGTATAAAAATGTCGTGATGTATGTGTGTCCGACTAATGAAAAAGCAAATGTATCTAATGCCTAACGTCAACAAATAAATGAAAAGTAACTAAAAAATATAAGATAGGGTAATAACGTTGAAAAGTAAATAAAAGAAGTTGTGTAATCATTTTAATCTTATGATCCTAATATCTCATGAGGGTGTTTGCATGTAACAACACGTTTAATCAGATAAACAGAAAGGGAAAGACGAAAATGTAAATATGATTGCTATAAATTATTTTTAAAATGCTGTTATGAAACAAAACATAAAAGAAAATGAATATAAAACAGGTAAAACGTGTGCCCTTTAGCGTGGGAGAGGTTTACAGCAATCTGTTCTCCACGTAAGAACCGAATTAGGCGCATAACGAGCTTTTTACAAGGAATTCAATCGTTTATCATGATTCTCGTAATGAAAAGAAAAATGTTAAGGAACTGATGCGTTTAATATCAATCGTTTTTATATTTTCGTTAAATGAATAATTCATTAGAAAATTAACACATAATTCATTCGAAAATATACACATCTATTAAAAAATCAACATATACTTCATTAGAAATCTATAAGTCATTAGAGAATTTACAAATCTACAATTACTTAGAAAATCTACACATAATTCAAGGCATGTAAAGTTTTATCCGATAGAACTGAATATTTTGTGACTCAATCAGTTATATTATTCCAAGTCACTAGCTCAAACTTTGCATCTTAACAAACTATCGTATTTCAATTAGATACGGTCAGTTTTATCGTCCTCTTTTACACACGGTGGTGAACAACTTATCCACCTACCCTCATATATTTTGTTTGCTTTCAGCCTACAAGAGGGAACAAAAAAAGAAGAGATACGTTTGCGGCAAAGCTCTATACTACCGTCTTGTCTGATTGCCTGTTCATGCGTCGATAAAGAGGAATTAAAGGGGGGGGGGGAAGTAGACTTGATTTACACTCTTAGTTTACGCTGGATCGCGTCACAGTAAATTATTAACTTATTTATTAAGGTAATTAAGTGCATTAAGAACGGTTTCTTTATAGGTTTTTATTATCTTGTTTTAAATTAAATCTCTTAAAAGTATTTTCATTAAATGTATTTACTTATGTGTGTTATAAGCTTGAGTTGCCCTGTCACAGGAGGCTGTTATAGCTACTAACATATAAGATTGATAGCAGTAAATTGCTTGAGTTCAGAAACCAATTTTGTTTGTTTTAATAAGATTAAGGACTACTCAAGGGTTCCATTTTCGTAAAGTCCAACATGAAAATAATAAATTTGATATCGATATGTCTGTTTGAAGCTGAATCTAGAGTATTACTTTCTTATCTGAAGCCGAATGACACTATTACTATATCTAAATGCTCAATTCCGTTTACTCTACTATTTCAAATACATGTACTATCTTACAAGTCTCAATTAAGATGGTTATTGTAGAACCTCTTTCTATCCTACTATTCCCGCAGAAATTACCTCTTTATTTTCTATTAGGGATAGGGTAGTATCTGTTCTCATCAGACTATTGTCCTTAATATTAACCCCTCTTTTGTAGGATTGATATTTGTTTTTTGGACATGATAACAACTTTCATCGGAATGCCTTCTCTTTTTTGTGAGAGATTATGTGTACTATTTGTTCTGTTCCCATGATAACATCTCTCCAATCAGTATCTCATTCTATTTGAGGGGAGGTGTCGACTGTAGTGTATGTTTTGTTGTCATGAGGCTGTAATTCCGAGCACTACCCCCTCGTCTTTTGAACAATGTATTATAAGTTTCTCTTCACAATACCATTATCCCAAACATTACCTCTATCTTTGAGAGTAGTGTACTATATCTTCTTTCCCAATAAGAGCATACTCCGAGCCACTACATCTTGATTTACGGGTAATTACTATTCGCCTATTTTACTATAATTTAAAATGAATATTTTAACATGTGTTTTAGCTGACTATGTTCTAAACAAGTCAATCGACAATAATTAATTCATGTTATGTTATGTTAAATCGATAACAACGGGGTGAGTTACAATTTTATTACATTAACATATAATATCTGAGAGAACATGCTGCCACTCAGACATTAGGTAAAGATCAACGGTTTTTATCAATTCAAAACACTATTAACATATCTTTTGTAGACTTAAAGGGAATAATAATAATAATAATAATAATAATAATAATAATAATAATAATAATAATAATAATAATAATAATAATAATAATAATAATAATATAGATTAAAATTGCAAAACTTTTAAGAACAAACTCACTATTGTTATGGTACCGTACCTATAACGAACATTTTGACTCATCAATTCTCAATAAGTGCAGAAAGCATAGACTTCTCAACGTTGAGGCCAACTCCAGTCTTCGGACTGGGTAAGACCTGTCGAGGATTTGTCCTGGACAGTCAATCCGGCAGGGGCTGGGTAATTCCGGTGGCTTTTTATCTGCCGGGGTGAGGGGGTGGGTCCTGAGTAGTCCTAGGAGGTGTAACCATCACGGCTTGCCTTCCCTTGTTGTGGTTTAGTAAGTTTATTGCTTACTGTCGAAGACGCCCTGACAGGATAATGCTGACGAGGCTGCCTAGGCTATGTTGTATAGGCTAGAGTGCTCCTCCTTAAGGGGCACTGGCTTGACTCTCCCCGCCCTTCAAACCTTGTGTCACATATTCCTGCGGTAGAGAGGAATTACATAGTTAAGGCCAATCCCAGTCTATACTGGCAGGCAGTACTGACGTACTGCTTGTTTTGTTCCTCTATTGTATACACTTTTCTCCAATATATTTGTTTTACCTAAACCCCGTGGCCGTGTTCTTATTCCGGCCCCCAAACAGGGCCATCACAATTGGCGACAAGATATTCGAGGTGACACAGGGCTCCACTATCACCATTACCACAATAACAAAAACAACTGTTGACTGGATATTTTAATGTACACGTGGAACAATAACATTAAGGGGTTGTCTTGAGAACCTTCAAAACAGGACCGCTTAAAGATAAATTTACTACAAATTCAGCATCCTATTTCAAAAAATTTGAGTACGGGTAAAAAATAAAGAAATACACTTAACACCAACTGATTATTCCCTTAAGAAAAAAAGTCTACAACTAAGATTACGTCTAGCAAATATAACTTCCAAAAAATAACTTTTTCTAACAATCCGTACCGGAATGAACACATTTACTTTCTAACAAAAAAGAACACAGTTTAAAATATGGAATAATTTAAAGCGACGATTGCGGAATTACTAAAAATTCAAATGCAACATCAACTAGAACATCATTAACAGACAGACGAGAGACTACAGAAAACTGAGAAAGATTTCTAAAAGCTTCTTTAAGAATACAATTAAAAGATAAAATAGCAATACAAAGAAGTAGACGACACTATTAGTGTAGTCTGCTTCTTTTTATTTATTGAGAAAAAGAAAGCAGCCGACGGCATACTTATAGAGCAAAAGAGAGAAACTGACAAAATTATTCTCAAAGACAGGCAAGAAGCTGACGAAAAGATGGAGGTATTAATGCCCAATAGAAACTAAAGTAACGAAGACGGTAATGCTTTTTTCGCAAGACGCCGTGTGGAGTGCGATCGATAACTTCTCCCGATAACAAGAACACTTATGCCTTGTATTTTAGAAAATATGAAGATAATATACTGAGGATGCGCAACACGTTTTAAGATAAAATAGGAAACACTAAATCACATCATGTACATTCAATGCTATAAGATATGAGCCAACAATTGAATAGGGATTCGAAAACCTGATAAACATAATCGGAATTATGAGTCAACACCTTCAATAGAATTAATAATATAAAAGTCTGCACTACTAGAGATGAAAGGTGGAAGACCCAGACCACAGAACACATAGAGCTTCCAAACCAAGATGAAAGCACTTGGCGAATATGTCACATATAGATTACTGGGAGTTCTGAAAGCATACACTATCACATGAAATAAAATATGGCATACCTCTTAAAAGCCATATTAAACTGCCGAAATCTTATACAAAAGCAACTACTTGGGCAGTACCCCACATACTGCGATAATTTGGACAAAACACTCATCAATCTTAAGAAGAAGACTAATTGGTTAATGTCCATGCACAATGCACTAAACATGAAATATGATACTGAATGTCTATCTCTAACATTGAGAAAGGCTGGTTATTATACACGATTGCGTGCGTTGAAATAAAGCAAGAAAAACCATAAATAAAAACTGAAAAACGCTGAGTATCGTTGCCAAATTGACTAGACATGACACTTAACGAAAACAGCGAAGTTGAAATAAAACGGCGAAGAATAAACAACTAGAATAGAAGCGGCTAGATTGAATATTGATAAGACTAACGTGAGAAGAAATGCCCGAAACAGCCTTACAGTTGAACCGAAACGTACACCTGCACATTGGAATAGAATTGATACTGACATCTTTATACATGAACATAATAGGAACGACATATACCAACGCTAAAATAAACAGCATGAAGGTAAATAGTAAATGTTGGCAAAGAGAAGTAAAAGAAAATAAGTGTATGCAACAAACCAGCTAAATCAGAATAAAAAATGGACACGATTACGTATAAAATACATTGCAATAGTGAGTATACATACAATTGCATTCGAACATGTAGACAAATGGTACAAAGCTAAACTGAATACATCATTGTTAAATAGAAATCATGAAAGTCTCTGTGGCATTGATTTACTTACAGAAAAGCTCATAGTCACGGCAGAAAAAAAGACTGTAGATAAATGTTTACGAAAATCTATGGAAATGCATGTTACTAACAAACGAACTGTAATAGTCTTTATCATGATGGCAATTACTATGATATAAGTAACTTGAAAGGCATGACGTCTTGAAAAAACGAAGAACACAATGAAAAGGAATGGGAACCGAACAGAATAACATCATGCAGCCCACTGCACTGATTAAAACAGCCGGAATATAAGAGTGGACAACTGATATAGCAATTAAAGTTTAATTTGAAATAGCACAACACATATAGAAATGATTTCAGACTTATCTAAGACAGCTAAAACTGCAGAGAAATCTCATAATCTGACATTCCAATACACACGCACACACTGAATTTTTTCTGATATTACACAAAATAGGTGTGTATACTCAAATAGGGTAAGATACGAGCATTTTGAACAACAATTTGACTTTTAGTAAAAGTGTGCAAAGAGAATTGGAACCTTACAGTCACCCACAGTTTTAGAAGACATTCAACCGTAGTCAGCGAGTAATATATGGTAAACTGTTGATTTACAAACAAATGTCGAAGGAAGATATTAAATATGATAAATATATTAAAGATGTAAATATGGCGGAAATGACTGTCACTCAGAATTCAGTAAAAGAAACTTGATTTGCCCCTTTAGCAATCTGTTATAATGATGTGTGTGAACACATCGAATGAGAATATATAAGGCTAATGAACATAATGTGGGTTTAATACTATTTGTTTCGAGAAGATGTCGTGCGTAATAATGTAATAATATTAACCATGATAATATAACTAAGGCGTCACCTGCTTTAACTGCAGACATACCACTCCTAATGAGTTTTAATATATTAGTACTCATTAATCATTAATGCTAAATACATACGAAATACGTTTGTAGTAAGCTGTAGGAGGTGCTATTTCGAGTGACATTCTTGAATGACTAGAAATTATTCAAACCGTTTGGAATAAGTGTTTCGCTAATATCATTAATACTTACGAGAAGCCGTATTCTTACGTAAAAGTGCATCGTCTGATTCCATTTCATCGTATGTTCAGTATCGATTAGAAATGGCGGTCATGGTAGTGGAATTCAATACAATGTCAGGAGCAAAGTAATAGTCATTCCGATGAAATGAAAGAAAAGTAGAATAGTTGTGTAAAATCTAAGATACCCCGCTTTAACATGAAGTGATTTATCTGAAAACAAACTAATAGAACAATATAGATGTCTACTTTGAGTGTGTTATAAATCATTCTTGTTCAAGATTAGGTTATATATATATATAAAGTTAAGTCGATATTTCTCCCTGTACCTTTTTGAAAAAAAGAAAATAATCACATTTATCACAGGCAGCTAAACTCACCACTATATTACGCTTATTGACTCGAGCTTGTTTTAGTAAAAGTGTTATTATGTCTACTAGCTAACGCTACATATTAGTTTTAGGACCACCATATTCGACTTTTCTCAAAACATACGTCATATAGATGGTAGCAAAATATTTCCCCCTAAATCATTATCATTCACACTGACCCGACGACACTGGGAACTAATGAATGAAGTAAACTTTTTAAAAAGTGTTTTTTAATATTTAATATTTGTCTGCTAGTAATTTACTGCATAATACAACACATTACGAACACATTTAATAGATGCTTCCGCGCATTTTGCTGATTTTCGAGAATATCGGATTACGTTATTTTTACGTATACATTTATACTCATCTGGTGTTTAGAGAATGCAATTAACACACATTGTTCGTTTGCACAATTTGATCAGTGAACATGGCGTAAACAATTTGTTCAGCGAACCGACTCCTGAATTAAGTATTTATCTGCCAAGATACTCGACCGAACCATGAAGTTTGCATTTTCTGCGTCTTACCCTATTCACACGCATACTATAAAAAAATGGAAAAAATATCGATCTCTTCGTATATAAAGTACCTAAAACGTGTTATTAGTGGACCTTACATTTGATTGCCTTCTTGCAGGTTGTAACATCAAACTCATGCCGGTATACAACGTTCGTTTAAGTGGCCTATTTTTTAATAACTCATTTACTCCCTTACGCGGTTACGAACATTAATCAAGACCGAGAAGTTTAGCGTTCGATCCCAGTCGACTCACACAACTTTTTTTTAATATTTTTAAACTTTTGCTAACACAGGATATGGGGAAGGGGGCACTATTTTTTAAAATTCAATGTCATTATGTAGTAATACTTTAACTATTCAATCAATTTAATAGAACTTTAAGTATTGTGAATTTCATCATTTCTATTCGAACGCACATTGTGTATTAGTCCTCTGCAGGCTCCTTAAATATGTGTGTGCGTTTCAACAGTGCTCATTTTGTTCTTTTTTCTCTCTTCACAAAAAAATGTCTATACAAGAATGACGGGGGAATAGGTTTTAATAGCGCTATGTGGGACTCTTTAATTTGTAAAAGTGGCCATTATCATAGATAGAACAGGTGTTTAATAAAAACAAAACATTTCAGGGGGATACCGGTAACATGGAATGGGCAGGAAGACTCCTACTTTTCCTTCATTCTTTTTTTCATCCCTTTCTTACTGTTATCCGCCTTAAAAAAATCCAAACCGATCAATACAATGGTCCGATGTGACATATTTGCGGTCTGTCGGCTGTTGGCAAACTTTAATTGATCATGTTATATTTTTCCCGGGAAACACCTGAAGACGGGTTCCACTAGTAATATATACAGTAATTTTGTCGGATTGTATAAGTCTTTCATCCATGGGAATTAATCTGATAAATCATTCTTTCATTCTGATAATCCAATTGTACTTTTTTCCTAGTACATTGTTTGCATGCAAAAATACATAATGCTTGACCCTTTAATACAACGCGAAACCATGTACATTTATCAACCACACGAAGCCGGCTGCTAACCCTAACATCCCTAAACATTAAAAAAGGATTCATGTTACTCTATCTATGTCGGCTTTTCATAACTAATACAATCGTCTTACATTTACATTAAATTAAGTATTTCTTTTGTAGAATAATTTCAGTTCTAAAATATGTGTACATTGTTGTTGTACTGTAATGTTGCATTCGACATTAAATACGAGAATTCTTGCTAGTATTAAGTGACTGTAGAAGTTTGTAACATATCTGAGTTAGTTGCTACCTAAACAAGCCACGTGACTCACAAGTAATGCTTAAAATAGACACTTACACACTGACAACTGATGAACACAATGCAATTTGCTGTTACCTAAGACTACGGCTACTAAATCGTACGACGTTTATAAACAATATAATTACAATGGTTTCTTACCTATATGTTGAAGTATGGTAGTAGTGATTTACGTTTTGCGTCTGCGATATCACTTTTTCAGTAGCTTTTAAATATAGTATTCTCTGCCCATGATTGTTACTTAGCGGTTTTCCAGCGAGGCTGATCGGATGATGATGAACTCGATTATATAGTTTCTTTATTTTTACTTAAGTTCTTATCTGTTAATATTTGATCTGCTGTCCACGATGCATACATTAGTTTTTATAAATAGTTAATACATGTGCGGAAGTGTTGCCCAGAGTACTCTTTACTGCCTTGACATTATACTAAATACATTTAAAAAATCAGTTAGGATGATGTATTTTCTTTCCTACAGCCAAATTTAAAATACGAAATGTTGCTAGTCTTCCTCTGATCTATCGTTATTTTCATGATGGGTGCTCGACTGAGCTTCGGTCTTTGGTTACCATGTAAAACATTCGCAGAAAAGATTAATCAAGTTGCAACCTTGATCAATTAAACGATAGTCCGCCATTTTCTTCAATGATCAGGTTCATTCTGACAATCAGTATTGATTTTAACAAACACGATTTACTACAGACATCATAACGGTTATTTCTGAAGGCATATAGCATATACTTGGCGACACGGGAAGCTTGATATATTACCCGCTTTTGACAATGTCTTGCATGAATCTCATCTCATGAAAATTAATTTGTATGATATTACTGGGCAAATAATTAATATTATTTAATATTTCCTATCCAACAGAAATATCAAGGTTTAGCTAGATAGTAATAATAACATGTCATTAATACTAGACTAACCCAGGGGTCAACCCTTAGAAACATTGCTCTTAATTTTCATTAATAGAACCTCCCTGATGACAGTGTGCCAGGGAAAAGTAGATGTACTGATGACACTAAATTTACTCTCGACATGTGGGTAAAGCAAACGCGCACATATCCAAGGAAATAGTTGAATGTTTATGACTTTATATCCAGTCTGTGAGTTAATAGGGAGATAAATATGTGGTACCCGTTAATGCTATAAAGACAAGGCCAATTTCCTTTAACAACTACAAACCACTTTCTAACCACCATTTGCCATGGTTAATAACATCCTACCGGAGAATCCAACATTCGAACTCCTTAGCTTTATATTCACAGGAGACATGTTTGTGAACAAAAATGTAGAAGATGCTTACAAATAAAAGCAGACTACCTCAACCGTGCTAGAAAACGTCTCACATCTGCAAGTACTCTATATCTCTTATAGGGGACCATATGATAATAGCTAGAGTATTTGTTATCACATTTGAAATGTTGCACTAACCATGAGGCTTTTCATCTTTACAGAAATTCTAAGAAAGATTATTTACTCTAACAAGTCACACACTGTCCACCAAGTGCAAACCCATGTCCTATCGTGGCCATGTTGTATCCTTATGCATGTTTTCAAGTGCTACAGTGGGATGTGCTCCGACAACTTTGCTCGTGTAGTGCCCCCGCCAACAACGTAGCTACACCCGACCACCCTCACAATCAGTTCAATCTCATCCATTCACTGTGGAGGTTCGCAGATGCAGGAAAGATTTCTACTCTAATAGCTTCTTTACCAAAATATTATCCTTTAGAATTCCTCCCTGCACGTTGGTTTCATGAATGTACTGCCATGATGCAATTTAAATGTGACTGTACTGACATGATGCAATTTAAATGTGATTGTACTGACATGATGCAATTCAAATGTGACTTTACTGACATGCAGAAATTTAAAAGTAATGTGAACAACATCTCTCTGCCCAACTGTGCACTTCTGATTCCCTCTATTAATGTGGATCCTAATTCATAGTCGCCCCTTACGTGTCACTTGCAATGTACGTTGTTTGAGGTTAATTAGCATGAGAAAGAAACACTAGAACACATAAGAGCATTTACAGCGTGACATTAGATAAAGCCTGTCGCCACTTAACACGGTTAAGAGCTCTACCAGTTTCTCACACACGGATAAGATACACCCGCGTGTCATTGTCACAGTACTGTTAACAGTACTTCTTTATCGACGCTATCTCAGTTAACAATTCTCTTTCGAAACTTCTAATGTCAGCACCCTTGCCCTGTATTGCAAATTTTCTGTATCTTTATCAGTGAGTTCGTACAGGTCCGGATTCTGCCACACCACGTCCTCATTTATATATATATATATATATATATATATATATATATATATATATATATATATTTCGGCAGCAAGTCGTTTATTAGACATATGCCGTTGAAGACCACGGAGTTCTCTCTCTTTATGATATTCCTGGTCAGTTTGACGACTCTGCGAGCGATTCGTCGGGTTTCTGATATCAATTGATGGATCATGGTATATCTAAAATTAAATAAAAGAATAAAGATATATATACATATATATATATATATATATATATATATATATATGCATATATACATATGCAAATAATTAGATATACCAAAAATAAAACCATCAATACGCTACGAATCGCTCGCAGAGTCGAGAAACTGACCAGAAAAATCATAAAGAGGGAGAACTCTGTGGTTTTAAACGATATATATATATATATATATATATATATATATATATATATATGTCATTAGTATACGCCCACGTAGCTCTTCTTATCTTCGCATCCTGGTCCAACACAACTTTGAGTAAAGCTCACATGATAATCGTCTCCATTCTCACATGTTCTGTGCAAAGACAACTGACTCGATAGTGAGTGCATTACTATAAATGTTTAATTCAGGAAAGTCCGTTGTATATCCAGGTCTCCAACTCTCGTTTATACTTCTCATTCGATTAATCAGATATCGTAGATTTGGAAATCCGAGTTCTAATCTGCTTAGTATTTCGACCCGCAAACTAATGTCATGATGCAACCTACCCGCCCTTTTGATCGTCAAATTTTGTCAACAAAATAAGCGTTGTTAATACGAAGCTCTGTACAGATGGGTTGTTTTTTGCCGACACACGACATTCCCTGACAGCGTTATTCAATCGCCGCTAATGCCTAAATGACATCGATAACAAGTAACATATTAAAACCAAGATGTATTCTTACTTGGGCAGCACGTGGATTGTGGCAACCTAACCAGTCTCCGTGAAATATGCTAAATGTGTCATTTGTGCAGCAGGCCAACGTAGCTCCGATCAATGTTGTTACGGATATCGTCTGCATTGACCCAGACTTACATAGCTTTGAGCTTATAATAAGGACCCAGTGTCGAGGAGAGCAACACATAATGCATCATTAACATAGACAATAATGATAGGTAGCGCTAAGTTAAAATTCTGACTGGCGCTGATGTCTCATCTCCAACCTCGTGTCTTAAAGAATCTCTGACAAGAATATCAGTCTTATTGCACCAGTAACAGCGTTAGCGGATTGTACGCTGTCTCTCACGAAAATATTAAAGCCATTTGATACATAACACGTAGAATCAGATCGCCGTATGCTCACATGTGGTAGAATGATTCGGCAGGCTTTGCCGCAACGACTTGTCTCCCATCTTCAACATTTACCTTTATCAACGCTCGAGATCGAGCAAACAGCTATCCTAAGGTTAAATAATCACCTCTGGAGGTGTAACGGAAAGCGGCCGACTGACGTCAATGCCGACACTTGTCGGCGCCGTCCAAAGAGGCAGCGTCTGGTATGCTGTGTGTGTGGGGCGAACCCGCAAACGTTCGCTGATGACAAAAAAGAAAGGAGTGGGAGGAGAAAGGCGCCGAAAGTCAAATAAGGTTTTTATTTAAAGATCCGGGCAGCGGCGTCGAGAGAGAGAGAGAGAGAGATTTTTGCAAATAAAGTTGGTTTGCATGCGTCACATTTTTCTTAATAAGAGAAGGAAAATGAAGATTCGGGGACAGATGTGGAGATCGTTCTGAACGTGGGATCGTAAAGCGAACGAAATGAGAGGATAGTGCTGGATTTTTTTTATGTTGGACTGAACGACGTTTTTTTTTAACACTCGAGAGACATATTAACATTCATTTGGACTTGATCTTGGCGACACCTCTCTTTAACTGTTCCGATACTATTTCTTTATTTTATCTACAAAGGGGAACCGCAACATGCTTTTAATAGGGTCAGAATGCCCCGTATGAACACGAACACAATCCAATTAGTTGCCATTCTGCCAAATATGACTGACAGAATCCGAAACTCCGCTATATATACATCTCCAGTCTCACTTGAACACAGCACACGTGCTCTGAACTTTTTATACACCGTAAATATGTGATCGACAAAGGCAGTAAATAGTGCTTCTTTGAGTCGAGCTGTATCGGGTGTCTTCTTCAGTTAGTTGTCAGCAACTTGCGAATGCTTTCTATATCAGCTATTGTAGGATTGCATGATCAAGCTGCTTAACTCCAGACAATCGCACACTAATCACAGTGTATCAACCACTTACAAACTGCTCTAATTCCATCAAACTCAGAAATGATGTTTAAGTTGAAACGGCTGACGCTTTTAGTTGGAAATAGCTTGCAATCAAACAGTAAGAAAAATGTTACAAAGGCAATCCTATTTCCAAACAGATCTCCAGCACTACCACTTGCTCTTTGTTTTTCCCTTTTCGCTATGAAAATCGACTCACATCTTTTCATTTGTCTTTTTATCTGAGTCAGTTTCTCTCTACACATGCACATTTTTTATTCACATGTACAAATCAGTCTCAATAATAAAAGTCTACACTTGTAAACAGAAACTCTTTTTTTCTAAAAGATGTGGCATGCATGACTTGCGATGGGTTATATTCTGTTTTTCGCTGGTATAGGCCGTAACCAGAGTTTTATATATGCTAATCGGCTGTTGTGAATTAGAAAAAAATATTTGCAACAGTTTGCAAAAGATACTGGCAGACAGTGATGTCAATCCACGAGATGTGTTTTAACATTAATCTCAGCGAACTTAACGTACCATTTGGCAGTAAACAACCACTGATAATGCCTCGTGCGTAAGTGTTTGTTTAATATAATACAATCGTAAATTCATGTATCATTTGAAAGAGAAGTATTACCATTAAAAAGTTTTATATGCAGATGAATGAAGAAACCAAGAGTGGACTTTCTGCAGGATACGTCTCGTACATATAATCACTCAACCGTTAGTGTTGTAAATTCAATAACTATATTTGGAATTATCCGTAGTGGTGCTCTTTCAATTGACATGCTTCAATAAATAACAGGATTATTTAATTCTATTTGAAGTAAGTGTTTTGCTAATATGATTAGTTTGATGTTAAATCGTACTCTGTGTTTAATTTCATTTTATCGATTGGTTGCTGGTCATCAAATGAAGTGTTTATTATACTTGAATCCACTTCAATTTCATGATCAAAGCACTGGTCGTTTAGACAGCCTGACTACGCATACATGATGTATAAAAGACAAGAGGCGGCACTTTACCACGCACTGACTCATGCCAAAACGACTAATACGTCTCTGTCAATTTGATTTTGTAATATATGTCTAAATAAGGGACCGAATTATTTCCATTCACCCGCTATCTTGAAAATAAATCAGTATATATATATATATATATATATATATATATATATATATATATATATATATATATATGTATATATATATATATATATATATATGTATATATATATTACTATTTCATGTATCCACATACCATTTCATGAGGAGATATAATTTTGTATGTATCAATTTTCAGTATTTACTTCAACAGTGTTCAATATGTAAGTAAAGCTAGGTAGTAAGCTACAAAAATATATTTATGGCAATTAAGCGACACAGAGGCTTCCGCGTTTCGTCTCGAGGGGAAATCTTCAGGCTAAAATGCATATATTTATATATATATATATATATATATATATATAATATTTGTATGAAATGTTATACCATTTCAATGTTATAAAAGACAAATGCACGTCATTTCATAAAACTTTTGTAAAATGCTCTGTGGATTTATTACTTTGTGTTAACTACTTCAGTGCTAATTTTACCCCAAAAAACTAAAAGTCAAAAACACATGAACACCAAGACGATCAAAGCCTAAATTACAGTAAGTGTTCATTATCAACGGTGTATATATATATATATATATATATATATATATATATATATATATATATATATATATATATATATATACATACCTATGCGCCCTAATATACTCATTTGGTAACATATATGTATCTTATCGTTCTATCTATGTGAATTTCTACTCATTCATAATCCGCTATAAGTGTTAATCTAAATATTCCTGCATTAAATATACATTTCCCCTAACTGTCCTTTGTTGTTTCACCCACTAATTTCTTTTTAACTTCGGATTTTTAATGATCTGATTCCTTATTTTATTTTTTGTTACATTATATGTTTATATCGGTAAATTTAGGTGACTTCCGTTTTGCTCTGATCACCGGAAGTACAGAGACTCATCTATTTTCTTACCCATTAATAACGTCTTAGATCTACAACATTTTGAAGATTATCGGTAGTATTTAAAATATTTGTAGAAAATATTTTAATATTTAATTATGAACACTTTTTCTATAATTAATAAAATTAGGTATCATATTTAGCACTTACCTCTTCATTACTTTTTTCGCTATAGGGAATGGAATTGGATATTCCTCGATGCTTTTTTAATTGTATTCAAGTATTATTTGTATGCATTGTTTTATTTAATACGTTTTTATTTTATATATACTAAATTAACAATATTTATATGTTAGAAAAAAGGAACTTTTGCGTTTCATTTTCAATTTTCTACGATTGTTCATTTATTTTACAAAATGTCAATGTCATAATAATATTTAATTATTATTTCCAATATATGACCAGCAGATTTTAAGTTCTTCATCTCTTATCTAATTCAAATTATATTTCAATATTATAATGTATGTGTTTTTTTTACAATTCAATATACTGCTAGTTTTTTTTAATTTTCTATTTCGTTAAATATCATACTAGAACCTTGTCATTAGTGTCGATTTATCCATATACATTATTCCTATATAGTGATATAACATTTATTCTAATTCTTATGTATAAAATATATCTATCAACTTTATCATATATACTTTTCATGTTGTGGTTATAATAACTCATTTGGAGTAGTATATATGGTTCATAATCGCTATTCTAATATTCGTATATTTATTTATAATTAGTAACCAAACATTTCCACATCACAACGAAACACATACTATGGTAGCATATTAGTTTGGCATAGTAAAACATATATTCTTTATATATTTTTTTTTAAATTCTTTCTGTTTAATTTTTATCTTCTTACATTCTATTGTTCCATGTGGTAGGTGACTTCCGTTTTTACCGGGATATCGAAAATACACTGATTTGTTTATATTGCTTTCTTTATATGTATTTTATTATTCGGCAATTAGTTCTTTATTGTTTATTTATAGATATGTTATTCACCTATATTTATCTATTATAAGAGCGATACAGTATTGCTTTTGAAAATTTATATATAATCTATTATATTATATGTTCTTCCACCATCATATTTACTATATTTATAGTTGCTTTTATCATATCATTTGTTTTGTATATAATATTTCCTCTAAATGGCATTTTTTCAACTGATTCAGTTATACATAACTTGTATCTTTTTCGCTTGTTTGGTAAACATCTACTGACTTTAACTAATATTGACTATTCTATAGTGTCTTAGTGTTGTTGGCTTCAAGCTAATTTATATTTTAAGCTAAGGAGGTGGTATATTTATTGACTCTACCCTACAAACGTTTCTAATACTTGACCTATCGTTATTGTACCTCGATTTGAAAAGACCCACTGTCGAACCTATGTATGCGGAAGACTTGTTAATTTGCACTGCCTCGCTGTTATACACTATACTCTCCGTCATACAGTATCCTTTATATAGGCATTCATCATTCCGAATATAATTACAGTCTATTGCTTTATTCGAGTGCCCTACATTATCAAGACTATTTTTTTATCTTATAATATTAGCTTAATTCGATGAGATTAGTGTGGTTTTAATGTTTGCTGAAGTTAAACAGGATCATTTTATTGTGTTCTTATTGAGTAGTTTACTTAATATATTATTCCCTTTGAAGTTATTATCGATTATTTTATATAAGTTCTTAGGTATACCGATTTTACAGAAATACTCTATGGGGTAACCATATAGTTTTTATTTTCCTATTTCTTTTATTACTATCCTTATCCGTATTATTTATATCTTTAATTTTATTCATCTTATTATCTTTATCCGCTCTTTTGTCTTCTGTGTAATATTTTGAGTATATCGCATTTCCATTGTATCCCAATTGTTAATCATCCTGTTTGTTCTATTACATTATCATTATCACTGTATCCAGAGTTGTTCCTCCTAACTGTTTTAACAGTTTTCCCAAAAACCATGTTCTACGATATAATGTTATATTTTCTATCAGTAGTTTTTTTATTTTGGTTAGAAACATCTTCATTAACATACTTAATATTTTTTTATTTTTAATTAATCATTATAAGATTGCTCATGTTCATTAATAACATTTATATTTGCAGACAGTTTGTGAATTCTATTAGATATATTATTCATTAGGGTTTCCTAAATTGGTTTTGGATGATCGGATAATTTTTCTGTATAAAATATTTTCTGGTGTGGCTTATGGAATGGCTTGAATTTACTATCATTTATGTTTAGGGATAATGTCCTAAAGTTAGCTTCCTTATCATTCTGATGAATTTTTATATTTTACCTGAAGTCCTTAAATAACCCACGGAAAGCTGTTCTAATGATATATATTTGTCTAGCTGTTCATCTTGCAATACATACCGCATCACCTTTATTTACACCCCCTTTGTCACTTAGGTATTACTTTCTCAATTTTCCTTAGAATATAAAGTCTTACCATATCAGTAAGCTGAGCCGACCCGCTGAACCCATTGTAACATAAAAATTCAAACTCCTATTTCTCCAACTCCGTATATTATAATCATATTTATTCAAATGTTATTCAAATTTGAATATGTCGATTTTAAGACTGATGATATCAGTACATTCGTCAGCAATTAATATAGTCTTATTCAAAAGTTCGGAGGTAAACGATGGGCAATACTTGTCTATGTCAAAATGTATACATCAAAAGTTTATCTCATTTTAATGTTCTTATATATATATTATATATAATTATTTAATTATAAATATTTAATTAACTACAAAATTTGACTGTTAATTTTTTCGGAATCGTCAGTTTATACCCCGAAATACGAGTAACATTTAACTGAAAATTGACACCCACTTGATGAGACTAGTCTATATCACTATACGAATTGATTAGAAATACATTCTATTATGCTGAGCAGACAAAAATAGTCAGTCGTCTTAATAATGTTCAACAAAGGGGAACATGCATTTATAGCTATGATTTGACGACTATATTCTTACTGTTTTCTATAGTGAACGTGTGCTTTTAGTATTGGGATCATTACGCACATTGTGTCTCTAAGAGTAAGCTATCGATAAATGAATGATAAACGGATGAGCCGATAACGCAAATGTAATATTTAATCGTACATTTTGGGAACGACAACGGTTATTTGTCTTGCACTGTAATTATTTGTAATCGATACTTATCTCGCTTGTTCTTTCTGATGTATATAAACATGAGTGCTCACGTTTATCGTTCTTACGCACCGGGCGACCGACCAAGTAACATCGTGTGTGTGTCCTTTTTTACCTCTGTCCCCTTTGCCTGTATTACTTCTTATTTTCAGTGAATAACCACATCATAACAACTGGCGACGAGACTTTAAACGAAAACACAGTATTCGAACATACGAGCTAACGTTTTTTATTCATAAAACAAAAACCAAAAAAACAGACTGTCTCACAACGGTCCAATGCATTTTCCAATTTTTAGCGTCCACGAAAATCCGAGTACTCACGGAAATCGTTGGCAAAAGTGGTTGGACAAACTTGAGAATATGTTCGTTGTTTTCGATATTTGGGGTGACGGTAAGAGGAAAGCGTGCCTACTTCACCTTGCTGGTGACAAAGTTTTTGATATTTTCCACAAATTTACGGAGATACTAAAAGGCGTCTGTGCAACCGTCGAATCGGATGGATCAAAAATACCAAACACCTACGAAGTAGCAAAAAAGTCACTGACCGACTATTTCACACCGCAAAGAAATATGTCTCATGAGATCTTCAAATTTCGACGCGCATCACAAAATCTTGACGAATATCTAGACTCATTTCATGTGAGATTGAGGACATTAGCGTCCACGTGTGACTTCATGGATACAGATCGGGAGATACTCGCACATATCGTCGAAGGCTGTTCATCCTCTAAAGGCAGACGAGATAACTCCACACTCAAACAAGTCTTAGACGATGCCAGAACAATTGAATTAGCTTGCACACGAGCCGAAGACATCGAAAGACAAGAGGTGGCCAGTGCCCTGTCGTCCCATAACAATAAACGATACCGCAGGCAGTACACAGGCAGAGAAAAAGAAAAAACAAATACCCAGCCATGTGGCAAAGATGCCGGGCATGTCTGCCACTACTGTGGATACTCAGCAACACATGTGAGGTGTCCTGCTAAGGGACAATAATGTAGGAACTGCCGGAAAAAGAACCACTTCGGAAAAGTGTGCAATTCAAAACCGGTAAGACACATTTCTTACTCATATCGAAATGATATTGAATCCCTTTCCACGTCGAGTGATGAGTCTGTCTACACAATAAAAACTCCCACGTCGACAAAAACACCTACAGCCACCATCCTCTTTAATGACTGCCCAGTGACCTTCGTTTTGGATACCGGTGGCAGTGTAAATATAATGTCTGGACGCACGTACGACGGTCTTCATTACAGGCCGAAAATACGCAGCACTGTTACACAGATATTTGCCTATCGGCCCAGGAAAGCCATGCCAGTCCGTGGATTTATCACTACCCCCATCGAATTTGAAGGAAGACGCTGCAAAGCAAAAATGTTCGTCATCAACAATGAAAACCCTTGTTCGTACACTTCTACAAAATCTACTCGGTGTCCACTCTGCTGAAGCACTGGGTATGTTATCCTTTAATTTTACGTTTAATGTGACAACATCTATCCCAGATGAATTCCCCTCATTATTCGACGGAAAGATGGGAAAGATTTCTGGAGCCACTGTTTAGCTGCACATTGATATTGTGTCACCGGTGACACAGAGACAACGGAGAATACCATTCCACGTGAGGAAGGATGTTGATTCGGAACTCAAACGCCTCAAGGAGATGGACGTGATTGAGGATGTTACTGGACCTACCCCCTGGGTAAGTCCCGTGGCGATAGTCCCCAAAAAAACGAATAGCGTGCGAATCTGCATAGATATGCGAAAAGCAAACGAAGCTATGCAAAGAGTCAAACATCCATTGCCGACCGTGGATGACTTGTTTGCAGATGTAACCCACTCAAAGGTGTTCAGCAAGCTAGACATGTCGAGCGCGTACCACCATTAGAGCTGGGGGAGTCTAGCAGATACATCACCACGTTCATCACACATGCTGGACTATTCCGATTCAAGAGACTTATGTTCGGAGTAAATACAGCCTCTGAAATATTTCAAAAGGCCATTGCGGATCTTTTGAGGGGCATTCCAGGAGTCAAAAACCTCTCAGACGACATCATCGTCTACGGACGTGACCAAGCCGCACATGATGCCAGTTTGAGGTCCACGCTGAAACGTCTACAAAATGCAAGGGCCAGGCTAAACAGGAAAAAGTGCCATTTCCCAGTGAAACAGATCACTTTTTTTGAACATACCTTCAGCGAAAAAGGGGTGTCACCAGACCCAGACAAAATTGCAGCAATTGAACACTGCAAATCGCCCACCAACGTTGGATAAGTGCGCACATTCCTGACCATGGTCCAATATGTGGCCAGATTCATCCCGCACTATGCCACTGTCACCGAGCCACTTCGACAACTCATAAGAAAGGACAGATAATGGAGGTGGTCCGAGACAGAAGAGAGGGCAGTGATAAAATTAAAAAAGGCCCTGGCTGGAGCTGGAGTTATGGTCTACTTCGATTGGAACAAGGAGACAAATATCCTGGTAGACGCGAGCCCCGTTGGACTAGGGGCAATGCTTACACAAGGTGGGCAAGGCTTGTGTTATGCAAGTCGTGCTCTCACAGATGTGGAACAGCGATACTCGCAGACGGAGAGAGAAATGCTAGCCGTTGTATACGCTGCTGAACATTTTCATCTTTATTTGTATGGGTCAAGGTTCACCATCACCACAGACCACAAACCACTTCTCGGTATTGTAAAATGTCTCACACCAGCTACGTCCAGAATCGGACGCTGGAGCCTACGCCTCATGCAATATGAGTATAGCTTGGTATATCGGCCGGGAAAAGATGACCAGATCCCCACCGACTACCTCAGCCGACATCCTCACCACAGACCCGAGAGAGACAATTCGTCTGAGGCATATACACCGTACGTGGCTCACCATGCGATACCTAAGTCCATCACCCTCGAAGAGATGAAGACCCCTTGTTACAGAAAGTGATGATTGCACTTTCAGATGGAAAATGGAACGACCCGCAGTCATCCAGTCTCACACATGTCAAAGATGAACTATCTGCATATGATGGCCTCATCCTTCAAGGTCACCGCCTTGTGGTCCCGTCCACCCTGCAGAAAAGAACCGTAGATATAGCCCACCGTACACACCGGGGCATTGTTTAGACGAAGCAGCTAATGAGGGAAAATGTCTGGTTATATTGGAATTGACAAGCTTGTGGAGGAGACAGTGCGCAACTGCATCCCTTGTAAAGCTACCAACCCGACATCGTAACCGTGAGCCCATACGCACCACACTACTCCCTGCTTCTTCATGGACTGAAATCTCCCTGGACTTCGCAAGTCCTTTCCAATCTGGATATTATGTGCTAGTCGTCATCGACGACTACAGCAGATTCCCAGAAGTAGAGATACTTCCCTCGACATCAGCAAAAGTGGTCATTCCCCGCCTCGACGCAATCTTCGCCAGACAAGGATACCCCGATATTGTAAAGTCTGACAATCGTCCCTCTTCCAAGGGCAGGAATTACAGGAGTTGGCCACCCAAGCAGAATTCCGCCACAGAAGAGTTACCCCTGCGTGGCCAGAGGTGAATGGAGAGGTCGAACGGTTTATGAGAACTCTAAACAAGTATGTTCGCGCCACCACTGTGGAGGGCCTGAACTGGAAAACCCAACAAATTCATTTTCTAAGGCAATACAGGGCCACCCCCCACAGTACAACCAAAACTTCTCCATTCGAAACCCTCACTGGAAGGAAGATGAAAATCGGCATACCTGCAAGAACCCATGCCAAAGCCGATTCACACTCACATAGCGGATAATTATGCACGAGGGACGAGGAAAATGAAGACCTATGCCGACACAAAAAGAAAGACAAAGGCCTCTCGTCTTTGCGTAGGTGACAAAGTACTAGTCAGGCAGAAACGTCTCAACAAGCTATCCCCACCGTTCGACCCGAAACAACTGACGTTCATCGGTATAAAGGGTAGCGTGGTGACACCACAAAGAGAAGATTACCAAATCACCCGAAATTCCTCTCTCTTTAAGCGAATAAGTCCAGATAACCCTCCCAGAGAAAGTGTAGAATCAGACTCTGAAGATGATTTATACTCACATCCACAACAGGAAAACTAAGACTCCAGACACGAAGGCCAGACGCGAGTGACGTCCACATCGGCAACACCAAAACAAAACCCACCAGTGATAAGACGCAATCCAACGCGGAAACGACTATCACCAATACGCCTCGAGGACTATATCAGATAGTTAGATGTGAGAAAAGTCTCTATTCTGTCTTAGACATTTCCGTCAGCTCCCCTGAAGAAGAAACAGATTCTGATTCGGAAGAATCGAAAGTCGATCCCCCTCCATTCTGCTGACGACGTAAGTAGTTTTCAATGATGTATTTTACAAAAAAAAGAAAGGAAAAACGATTCTTCTTTGACTGAGACAATTGTTTAATCGGTCAAATATACTTTGATGGTTTCCCTTTTAAATCAGAGAATCCCCATGGACATATTGCATACATAAATGATGGAAATAGTGGACTGTACTCCCTCCCCTTACCATACGTACGCACGCGTACATTTAATTGAAGTAGAGAGAGGTGTAATATTTAATCGTACATTTTGGGAACGACAGCGGTTATTTCCCTTGCACTGTAATTATTTGTAATCAGTAATCATCTCCCTTGTTCTTTCTGGGCTATATAAACATGAGTGCTCACGTGTATCGTCCTTACGCACCGGGCGACCGACCAAGTAACATCGTGTTTGTGTCATTTTTGACCTCTGACCCATTTGCTCGTATTACTTCTTATATTCAGTGAATAACCACATCATAACAGCAAACTGATTTCAACTGTTAACGAAAGATGCAGAGAGTTCTAAAATCTAGGGAAAATGTTGTTACGCAGACCCCAGGAAATACTACCGGTGTTTGCAAGTGCGTAATAACTGGTAATTACTTGTGTAAGGACGGCGACTAATTAAATAATAATAATAATAATAATAATAATAATAATAATAATAATAATAATAATAATAATAATAATAATAACGTCAACCACACAATATAATTTTGATTGGTCTAGGGGGATTGGAACACCGACGGGAAATGCCATGACCAGACCTACTTTGCAAAAGTGGAGACCTTGGAAAGCGCTTATTGTTACCTAAATTCCAAAAAAAAATTGACGCTAAGTAATTTTCAATAGTTATTGAAAGTGATGAAGAGTACTGGAAATCCCGAAGGACTTGTTGCCATCCAGACCCCAGAAAACCCACCGCCTTTTATCAGTGAGTAAGCAATGATGATACCCTGTATTAGAACCCCTAGTAAATAATAATAATAATAATAATAATAATAATAATAATAATAATGATGATGATAAGTATACTACTACTACTACTACTACTACTACTACTACTACTACCACTACTAATAATAATAATACAAAAAGGAAACAATTTCGTCGAAACGACAGTTCTTTCTGCACTGAGCAAACATTTGAACTTGGAGCATGCAGACAGATGCTACACACACCGATGGTTGAGAGTTGTAGAAAACGAAAATCATTACACTTGGTGAAACATGGGAGTACAAACAGAACACGCATACAAGCAAGGAAAACAGAAATGATGATAGTCCAGGTGAAGGTAACACCTGCCACTTCATACACTACGATGAGCCAGAAGGGCACCAGCTAACGATCACGGAAGAAAACTAAACAAATAGATTAAACCTAGCAGAGAATTGAAAGGAATATGGATCATAAAGAAAGTTTATGTTTTACAATTAATCTAGGGGCATTAGAAACAGCTACAAAGGAAACTACAAAAGTACGTGGATAAAATTGTTATAAACAAAATGATAAAAAACGTAAAAGCATGGAAACAGCTGACATATTAAGTACAATTTGTGAGTGGCAAAAACTAAAAGGCATACGGAACGAACATCGACTAACAACAGGTCAGTAGATATAGACATAGAGCAAACACTATAGAAATAACATTACACGTTCAAAGGAACTGACACATCTAACATCACTTGATCGCTTTCTTTCACAATAAAACACACACACATATGTTGGGCATTGGGCTGACTGTTTTCACCAACGAATTGTCATAAAGGATCAAACAGGATGGAAAGACCGAGGAGGAAAAACACCAATCACATTGGAACTTGGAACTTGGAGATGGTTATTGTCATTCAAGCTCCAGAGAAGATCAACGGTGATTATAAACTAAAAATCAATAGTAATAAGGTGTTGTTACAATGCAAAATGTTCTACAAGTGATTTTAATAGAGAAGAAGTGAACTGGAAATATTGAGAAACCTTTCACTCGAAGATCATTTGTTATTGTCAGTATGCAATTACTGATAATAATCATTACAGAATAATGATAAGTATAACAAAATAAATAATAACTTATTTTTAATGGAAGTTTAATATATGTTTGTCTGAAGCTGAACATGGAATGTTATTTCTACTACATTGTACTATATTTTAATGGTAAATTATGTTTACTCTATATTTCAGATTAGTGGCCTATCTTTAAATGATCAATGCATGCCGTAGTATCTGATATACGTTCATGATACTATCCTCCCAGCCATAAAGTATTCAATTTTAGGTGGGTTGTTAGTTTATTATATGTTCTATGGTCATGATAGAATCACCACAGAGAATACTCTCTCCTCATTGGAGAGGGGGGTCGTGTATTATTAGTTCCATTTTCATGAGGGGTCTCAGCTGTTACCTACTTCATTGGGAAAAATATTACCTGTTCTCTTTAAACCATCCTCCCATGCATTACTTCCTACTTTCCCGGATAATGTAGTATATGTCTGTTTGTCATGAAACCGTCCTACCAGCTATTTCCTCCTTTTAAGAGGTAATATTGTATATGTTCGTTCGTCATGACACCATCCTTTCGAGATCACCTAAAATACTAGTAATCATATTTAACTAATATCTATAGGCAACAACACAATTATTCAAATTGCACAATCCGTGATAAAAAGAGCAATTCGAATGTCGCGTGTAATAACTTTAAGAATACTAGTTAATGAGGTTAGCCAAAGCAATCAACGGGCATCTAACGTATCTCCATAACAAGTACATTATACTAGTACGTTAAATATAATACAACCGCCGTTTATGAATACTTAAGCAGCACATTGTAA
>OY744519.1:38860300-38965300 GCA_963556195.1 Sepiola atlantica | reverse complement strand
CTTTCTTCTTAATCACTCCGCAAGCAACACAAAATCAATGCACACACCGGGAGGTGCCCAAACTGCCTCCCACACAAAGAGAACTCATTTCGTCGTGTGATGATATCGGGAGCTTCTTGAACCGTGTTTCCTCGCTCCCAGCGCAAGACGCCGCGCTCCCTCCAGACTATTAATCCCAGCACGCGTGTGCCGTCCCCCAACCGCTCCGGTTCCTCACATTCCAGTCAAAACCAAGCTAAATGCTCCCTGACACTACAACGGGCATGGCATCTTCATTGACTAGGATATCATCGATGAAAGCCGATGTTGCGCGTGTAGATAAAATAAAGAAATAGTATCGGAACAGTTAAAGAGAGGTGTCGCCAAGATCAAGTCCAAATGAATCGTAATATCTCTCTCCAGTGTAAAAAAACGGCGTTCAGTCTAACATAAAAAATCCAGCACTATTCTCTCCTTTCGTTCGCTTTACGATGCCCACGTCTCTAACCGAATCTTTATTTTCCTTCTCTTATTAAAAATAATGCGACGCATGCAAACCAACTTAATTTGCATAAATCTCTCTCCTGACGCCGTTGCCCGGATCTTCAAAGAAAAACCTTATTTTACTTTCTGACGCCTTTCTCTTCCCACTCCTTTATTTTTTTTTTCGTCAGCGAGCGTTTTCGGGTTCGCCCAACACACACAGCATACCAGACGCTGCCTCTTTGAACGGCGCCGAGAATTGTCTGCATTTACGTCAGTCGACCGCTCCCCGTTACCTGGCTTGCTCCTGCGACAGCACCGTGCTGACGATCACTTTCATGACAAAGGGGAGTAACATTTTATCTAAATCCTAGCTGCGTCAGACAGTACCTCTTTCCGTCGATCTTCAGCGTTTGGTACAGCCACATCGTCTCGTAGATTCGTATTTGAAGGTACACTGTCCTGAGGTCCAGCAGAGACACGTTAGTTCTTTTCTGGCGCCATTCGCGCATCTTAGCAGCACACACATCTTCGTTTGCTGTAACTTTTTCCACATGTTCGTTAAGTTCGCGATAGCCCATCACTGGGGGCATATTTGGCTTAATCAGCCCCTTGGAAGTCCTAGCCTTTCTTCCGGATATGGCACAAGCCAACCTTGTCCATCCATGTTCGGGACTGCTGATCATAATCTGGTCGAATTTCCGCAGCCACTCGCTATTCATACATTCCATTACGCAGCAACTTTTCCATCGCCGACCCGAACCGCCCCCGTAGGTCCCACAGTGACACCTCCCAACGCCTTCATCGCATCGAGATCAGCCATAGAGACAGTCAGTTTGGACCTGGGATTCGGCCGTGTAGGTCGCTATCCTAGCTGCTCGTGTCAGCCGGAGCTGCCCCCTCCCCCATGGTTTTGAGTAGACAAGTTATGTCTCAATTAAAGCTTTGCAGTCGTAAAAGTCATTCACACACACACACACACACAGACCGAGAGAACGACGGCGAACTAGTTTAGTAAACAAAGACATTATCGAAGAGTAGACTTAATTCAACGTTCTAAAAACAGTTGTTATCTTGTTAATAATTATTTGATACAAAAAGACACCGCCGAGTTTAAATTATTCCTATTGTTGAATTGTCCCGCTGTGTAACTTTGCTTTCACAGAATCACGAAATCATCACTATCCGACCCGGAGGAGATTCAACACATCTTTCTTTTTATAGCCGCTATTGACGATCACTGGCCAAAGAGGGTGTTCGTAGTCTAGAAAGATTTCTGCGCAGAGAACCAGACGTGTGAGTACAGAGATAGAGACACGAGTGGGCCACCTATGTTACAATGGGTTCAGTGACACGGTGCAGATCAGAGTGGGGTACCTTAATTTTAAATTTGGTGCCGTCACGGGACCAAGCGTGTGGGCTCCTATTTTACAAAAAAACTAGCGCAGCACCTGATAGCATGTATCCACAAAACAGAAGTACCAGAGTAGATGCTCCAAAAAAAAGACCCTCTCATACAAAACTTGCTAAAAAGGGAACGACATCAAGCAACTACAAGCCAATAATATGTTTACCAACAATGCAAAAAAAACTCACGGAACATTTGTGCAAACAAATCTACAAATCCGTGAACAGTCGTTGACTGCGCCCAGAAGAACAATAAGGGTGCCTGAAAGGGAAGATAGCACACATGATCTGCTATACATAGATCAAAAGATCCTGACGAAGATGAAATGCAGACAACAGAAAATATCCATATTGACTACAAAAAAACTTACGACAGAATCCCTTAAGTGTGGACTATCGAATGCTAAAAAATATACAAGATACTCTACAGGATTTTTAATTTTATTAAGAATAAAATTGAAACATCGATACTGGAAAAGACAGTTGGAGGACAACACTATACTGAAATAAAAATACAGAGTGGCATTTATAAAGTAGACTCCAAATCACTACTACTGTTTATCATAGCCATGATTTAACTCAACAACATAATCATGTGATGCCGGATACAAGTTCACAGACACAGAAAGAAATAATATACAACTTGATGTACATGGACAACCTAAACTTATTTTGCACAAAGCAAACAAGGAACTAGACAGTTTATAAATACGACAAGAATCTTCAGCGAGGGCATTCAAATCGAATTCGCGATGCAAAAGTGGGCACTACTAGAAATTAAAACGGGAAAACTGGAGGATAGAAAAAAAAGAATGGAACAGACAAATGAACGGAGATGAGGGCTCTATGCAAACAGAAGAGTAATACAAATCTGAGAGTCCTGGAAGCAGACCCCATCAAATCTACAAAAAGAAAAAGGAAGATTGGAAAAAAATATTTACGAAGAACAAGATAACAATTAGAAATAAATTATATAAAAGTAATCTAGTAAAAATCATACACACCTAGGCAGTATCACTAACAGAATACTCTGTCCCATTCATAGACTGACCTTTATAAGTAATCAGGCACCATGACCATATGACACTCAATTCTGTGACTATGCACGAATCACTAAACATAAACGATAATATAGACAACATTTACATGAAAAGAAACGAAGGAAGAAGATGAGTGGGAAGTATAGAAGACTGTGTGGAGGATACAAAATAAACTAGAGAAATACATAACCCAGAACACGGAAAGGCTAATAACTAGAGCAAGAGACACTATCTCCACAGACAACTCGAGAAGCACCGACACCAGAAACAAAAAGGCAAGAAAAGAAAAAAAACGAAGAAAAACAACTATATTGACGCCTCATTAGACTAACAAGAGAATGGGCCAACGAAACTAGCCGGGCATACCTAGGAAAAGGAACACTTAAATAGGGAAACGGAATTTTTACCGATGGCCGCACAAAACAATGCGATTAAGAAAAAACACATCAACGCTAAAATGTATAAGACAGTTAATGAAAACTGTGTAGACAAAGAAAAACAGCAGTATATCATATAATAAGTGAATGCAGCAAACTAGTCGAAAATAATTCAAGAACATACATTATTGTGTAAGGAAAGCAGTACACTGGGAACTGTGCAAGCAATTGAATTTCGAATACGTAGACAAATAGTACACACACACACACCAGAACCAGTACTGGAAAATGAAAAACAAAAACTCCTCGGTGATATGAATATACAAACCAGCAAATTAATATACGCAAGGAGACTGGATGTTAAAATAATCGACAAGTAAGAAAAATCTTACAAAATTGTAGACTTCGCCGTGCGGGTAAACTACAGATTGAAGATCAAGGTTACGAAAAAACGAAGCGAATACACGGAACTAGCCAGAGAACTGAACGGAATGTGGAGCAAGAATAAAGTCAGTATAATACTAAGAATCGTAGGAGTACTACGTAAAATCCCCCAAAATATTGGATAAAAGACTGGGAGAAATTAGGATCAAATGTATCATTGAGACCATACAATAGATAGCATTGATCAAAACAGCTGCAATCTTAATAACACATTTTTGAATGATGAAACCAACCATAATAAGCTACGAAGTCTAACCAGTCACATAGAATTTACAACAGGAAGGAAACAACTTCACACGAAGAACACTACATCACAAACAAAGAAAAAACTGCAAGAAAAATCACTTCATAAGCTCACCCCAATAAATTACACCGGCCTCAGCTGACACCCCACACAAAAAATAAACCATTAGACAGAAATTGCAAGAAATTCCTAAGATGACACAACACAAACTATTTGTTGAGGTTAAAGGAAGATGAGAAGACTAAGGAGGGGCAGCACACACCACTGGATCATCATGAATAGTGCTGGGACATTGGGGAAGCTTATTGCCACCAAAATGGACTTCATCAGCGAGAAACCAATGGTTAACGGCTGTTGCGATACTACAATGCTATTTGCGGTATTTACTGAAACGAGGTAGATAGTACCTAAGATCTAGGGAGGCGTGTTGTCACTCAGACTGCAAGGGACACCACCGGTTGTTGCCGATGAGCAATAACTCACGATGCCCTGTATAATAACTCATTGTGAGTAATAATAATAATAATAATAATAATAATAATAATAATAATAATAATAATAATAATAATAATAATAATAATAATAATAATAACCAAATGCATGACAGCTAAAATGAAGGAAATACGCAATAGAAACAAAAAATAGTATAATTCCAATAATGATATGAGCGAATGGGAAAACATTTTTTAAAATGGAAAAATACTAAGAAATTATAACAGGGGTTAAGATTAATGCACGCTGATGATGAAGAAAGGAGATACATTAAAGAAAATTCTCGAATTTAAAAACAAACACCACATAACTAACGATGGCTAACTATTTACATGTAAAAAGAAATAGAAAAAAATATAGAAATGTCATCGCATGAACAATCTGCGTGAACTCCCATGAACTGAGACATATACACAGGTGTGACACGACCCTCGGCTGACACTACACAGAAATGTCAAGGATGATGGGACAATTGAAGTAAAAAAAAAAACAGACGTCAGAGGGAAGGGTGAAAAGTTAACTGGCACCGCGGGAAGTCTTTTTGCCAACCAGATTCAAGATATATCGGCTGTGATTTGTGGGATCCCTTTTTCTATTCAGACGCCTAAAAGACTAGTGGTTATTATCAGTAAACACTCACTTCAAATGAATAGTGTGCAGTTCCCAGTGTATAAATAATAATAATGAAAGTCTATAAACAGAAATAATGTTAGTTAAACTTTTAATAAAGATGTTTGGCATATCGGATATAAAATATAAAGAACACTAAGTAATATTCTACTAATAAAACTAAAGAAGAGTTCCATTGTTTGAAGCCACACTAAAGTCTATTTATTAGTGACCCCTTTATTATTATTATTATTATTTTTATTATTTTTATTATTATTATTATTATTATTATTATTATTATTATTATTATTATTATTATTATTATTATTGTTATTATTATTATTAGTAGTATCGTTATTATCATTATTGTTATTATTATTAGTAGTAGTAGTAGTAGTAGTATCGATATTATCATTATTAGTATTATTATTATTATCGTTATTATCATTATTATTATTAGTAGTAGTAGTAGTAGTGGTAGTATTGTTATACTTTGAGTCAGCCATCCACTCTCACAGGCAGACTTAGACACAAAGTTAGTTTTCAATGTTGGAACAATCTAATTCACATGAAGTGTCACTTTATATTAGGCTACACAGTAATATTTCCTCAGTTAAAACGTATTACTCATTAACTTACAGATGACAGAAAGATAAAGTCTAGCAACAGAACAAATACAACACATTTCTCATCACCAAAACGCCAAGGAACCCACCGTCGCTAAATAATTCAGCGACGGAGTTGAAGTCTATTTGCACGCATTGATCTTTCGAGTAACATACTATGGAAACAAGCATTATTTAACAGCATTTGGAGTCAGTTTATCACTAATATTTTTAATCTGATGCCACGGTGTCTTCTTACGTAAGTGTAAATCCTCTGATTGAATTTCACCGACAGTTTGGATGCCACCAGATATGACGTTCATTATATGACATTCAACTTCGGCGTATTGATCAAATTACTTTGCACTCCAGACAGTGAGAGGGAATGTGTCTTTTGCGATACAGAAGCCACTTTATAAGCAGGTACTGTCTAATCTCTAAAGAGCTAATAAACGCAAACAGATTGAAATGTCACTGTATTATATCTGTGTTTTCGAGTGTGCGTCTTGAAATTCCATTATATATATATATATATATATATATATATATATATGTGTGTGTGTGTGTGTATGTGTGTATATTATCTCATAATATAAGTGGATATCCATGAAACATGAATAAATATATTTAAGTAAAATATTTTTGAATATCAACACATGAGGCAATTTAAAGCAAAATATCATTTTTGTTCAAGCTTTCCTTGTAAAACAACTTTGACAGGCGACACTATCTTATAGTTTTCTTTTTCCTTTCTTCTTCTTCCTTATTTTGCTGGTATAAACCCCGAGGTGTCTCATCATGGTAGAGGCAGAAAAACACGTCAAGTTGTAAAATACGTTAGGATAAGCAGATTCCGGTCGATGATTGGTGCAGATTGGCGCTTTTTGAATAAGGAAATTGCCGACATCTTTGAAGCACCAATGAAAATGTATTTAAGTGAAATATTTTTGAAAATCAACAATAGATGTTTTCAATTTTCATTATTCAAAAACCGCCAATTAGCGCCAAACATCGACCGGACTCTACTTATTATAACGTGTTTTACAACTTGACGTGTTTTCTGCTTCTATCGTGATTTGACCCCTCGGGGTTAATCCTATCAAAATGAGGAAGGAAAAGAAAAAAAAACTATAAGACAGTATTTCCTGACAAAGTTGTTTTACAACGAAAGCTCGCAGAAAAAAATATTTCCTTTAGAATGCACCATGTGTTAATTTAAAATAATATTTTACTTAAAGATATTTATTTATTAGATATTACCCGAGATTTGCAGCCGAGATTTGACTTCCCTGCGGCTACAGCATTAGGATGGGAGAAAGGGTGTCCCTAACCACACATAAGAGTAAAAAAGCGACGGTAATTCGCCATTTGAAATGTCAAAGCGTACGTAATTTTTTTAAGAGATGATAGTCGACTATATGTGCCGTCTGATTTTCTGTCGCTTAGGTTTAGGATGAAGCTGGGTATCGCTAATAGGACGCACGATTCGCTTCTCATAACTGTAAGAATAAGGATGGGTTAGGATGGGTTAGACGGTGTATGTCCAACATGATACAACACTTCGTACTTCTCTAGTGTGTTTAGATTAAATGGACAAATCGAACAGACAAAGGATGAGATAGATTTTCCTCACCTTGATAACATATCCATGAAAATACATGGCATTTATCTGCTAATTTCCATTCAACTTCCTTTTATTTGTAACAATACACATATATCTTCTATATAAATTAAATAATTTTCCCCTCCCTAATCAGTTCGAAGTAACCTGTAAAAATAATGCATCACATGAATTGAAACACACCACTTAAGTCGTTTACAAACACCCACCAGAAAATGACCACTATTTTTTAAAAGCTATTCCATACACAAAATAATTAGCCCCACCTGTAAGCATCTCCCAACTAAATGAACCAAAAAGTGAAGGTAGCAAATTATATTCCCGCTGACGATTTAGTTATCCCACAAAACTAAACATAACGTAACGTAACGGACATATTATTTCATAAAGAATACAAGAAGAGGAATATCTGTTTCAGAATTCGCAAACCAGCTAATCAGCGATCACTAACCGACATCCATAATACCGCTGATAGCTTTGATATTTTCATAACTTTGACTTAATTTTGACAACTATACATTACCCGTAAGTACCGTAAGTAAGTACATATTTTTACTACCTAATTAATACAAGTAAAAAAAGCTGTCCAGTTACAACACGAAGTACCAACAAATGTTTCTCATGTTGTCGCCAGCAGCAAGAAACGTTCACAACTATTACTACACGTCTCCCCACGTAACGATTACAAGGTAGGCGGAGGTGAATGATTTATTCATATCCTCATTACTGATAGTATCAATGTATTTTTTATTTAAATAAACTTAAATTAAAAAACAAAATAACAATAACAATTCGCTTAGAAACAAAACAAAATCAAGACTTAAGAATAAAAATATGCAAGTAATGGTACGTTTTATTTATTTACAAAAATGACTTCGTACTCATACATAATTTGACCCGAACTGTTTATTTGTTGTTGTTGTTGTTTTCTCTTGAACATTAGGATAAGACAAAACTAATCCTTATTTAAGTTTAAAGTTTAGTTCGGCAAAAGTACGTTTGGTTCGGTTCGGTCTAAATTCTCTACACCCGGTTATTGACGGAGATAACATTTCTACACTGAAGATATCCTTCTACACTGTGACAAGTTATATTTTTGTAACACTCCGAGGTAAACACTTTCTTGGGTACATAGATTTTCCACAAGTCAAAAGTAACATTTGTTATTTTATATTAAAACTATCCGTTGTGACCTATTTGCGTTCAATCGGCAGTTTACACATTTTATTTTATTATTTTACATTTATCCTGGGCGACGGGTACCCGCTAATATATATATATATATATATATATATATATATATATATATATATATATATATAATAAATACGTGTGTCCCCTTGACAATCACCAAAAACAGCAATGCTACACATTTCCAGTAAACACCAACGGCAATATCTAATGCGTATTTGACAAAATAATAACAACATATCCATTTCTGTATAATTTTGATTATTCTCAGGTGAAAAAGTTTCGTTCGATGTTACCCACGATTATCTTCAGGTGTATCTTGCCGAACTCGGGAATCTATCTGTCCAAACTCGGGGATCTACACGCAATTTCCAACGGACCCCATTAATTAATGCATGGGTCAGCATGTTCTCGTTCTCTCAGCCATGACCGATAGAAGTTTTCACTAATTTACAATTCCTAGTATCACCATCAGACGACTGAACCGTGACCTGCATGTTTTACTTAATACGTTAGCCGTTACGCCACGAGTCATTGCGGAAAATTCATGTATGAATTTTCGGAATCTCAAACTTATTCTTATATTTTAGATGTGCAATCTTACTATATATCACTATAGAAAAATATCTACTTCTACATATTACGATACATTTGTATATATATATATATATATATATATATATATATATATATATACCAGAAGCATTGACTCGCGCGAAGGCGTTACCCGAGAACGATATTAATGGAATTAAATAAATGTAAGTATTATACTATGATTTTGTAGTAAAGAAGTTAAAAATAACCATGTAAGTAATTGTCACTATAGTAGGATGTATCCCTGTTTTAAATATAATAGATGTCTCTATGTTTTAAGTGACTGCCCTGCTCCTACGATGTAAGTATAGAATTATTCGTGAAAATAAAAGCAAATCCCTCTTAAAAAGGTAAATGTAATCCAAGAATATGCGTAAAGCTTTTCAATATCAGTGTAGGAAAACTACTTTCATTTGGAGGCAATGTTTATCCTAATTTCGAGTGACCCTTTTTATTGGGTATATTGAATTTACCAACATTACAAATCAACCGTTTTTGTAACTTTGCACTTGATTTAAATACATGACGATTGATGTAAGATATTTGTTGTTGTTTTGTATATATCGACGATTAACTAGTCTGCTCTTTAACCATTACCTATATTGTTGATATTTAGTGACTTCAACACGAGAGGAGAGTAGGGCAATATTATTTTTAATGTGGTGAAAATTCATCTCGTTGAGAAAATTGCTGCAGTCAAGAATTCAAAAATAAAAATAAAAATTTTCAGAGCATGATTGTTTTTTTTTCTCGTTCCTTTTGCGTAACTCAATCCTGTTCTTGAGAGTAAAACACTAAAACAATGCTTTTCTCCGGCTTTAATAACACGAACGACTTAAACACATGATACGAATACAAATGTGAAGATACCTCTAACTTAAAGCATAGGCAACTATTACTGGTATGACTGAATTCGGCATTAAATAACTCAAAAGAGCTTGATATGCCGTAAAACAAACATCCGAAATCAAACACAACCAGAGTAAAATAATAGAGGCGGCGGTAGATAGGTAGCTAGATCGATCGATAGATAGATAGAAAGATAGAGAGACAGATATAGAGTAGGAGGGAGTTAGAGTAGGGTGCTGGCACATTAATAATAATAATAATAATAATAATAATAATAATAATAATAATAATAATAATAATAATAATAATAATAATAATAATAATAATAACAATAATAATAATAATAATAATAAAAATGATAATTATTAAAATTATCATCATACCTATAATTATAATAATAATAATACTAATACTAATAATAATAATAATAATAAAAATGATAATTATTAAAATTATCACCATACTCATAATAATAATAATAATAATAATAATAATAATAATAATAATAATAATAATAATAATAATAATCATAATCATAATAATAATCATAATAATGTTTTATATCATGAGGTTTTACATTGGGTAAAATTAAATTCTGGAAAAACCTTTTTCCATAACCGAGGAGATTGATTTTGCCTTTTCTGTTAGCGAAACTTAGTCCTTGTCTGCAAAGTAAAAACAAAAAACAACAAGGTATTTATAACTTGAAGCATACACACATTTTTGCCAATATGACTGGATTCGGCATTAATAGGGTTGATATGCTGTAAAACAAAGCAACCCAAACCAAACAAAATTTTAAACACATACAAATTAAAAAGATACTCATTTCGGCATTAAATAAGCCTGAAAGTGTTGATATGGCGTTACACAAATAAACTAAATAAAAAAATAAAAAATAAAAGTACATGCTTCGGCATGAAATAAGCCTGACACAAGCAAAACTAAAAGAAATCAAAAGAAAAGTAAAAAATAAAAAAAAAACGTAGCGAACGATAAGGGGCGAAGAGTGAGAGTGAGTGGGAAAGAAATAGAGGGATAAGAGAGTGGTTATTTGTATCAAAATAATTTGCCACTGCATTAAATAAGGCTGAAAGGGTTGATATGCCGTTAAAGAAAACACCCCAAAATAAATAAAATACAAACACAAAAACAAAAGTAAAAATTACAAATAAAAACGAAGGAAACGATAGGGGGATAAGAAAGAGAGAGAAAGAGATATAGATGAAAATAATAATAATTCGATGTTTTTCGATTGTTTAAATAGTGTTATTTGTGTGTGTATGGATTGTCTGAATTGAAACAATGCACCTATGTTTTGTGTGAATGATTACTTCGATGGAAAAATTAAAAGCAAGTGAATGTTTTTGACCGAGATCTGCTGTGCCAGTTACGCTGTAAGTATTTCGAAAATAATTTTAAGCCTTAATATTGTTATGTATGAAAATGCGTAAATAGCAAGGACCTAAATATTGAAGATAAATAAAGAAAGTATATCTGATTTAATGATAACACTCTCTATTCTGGTGTGTTTCTTGCTCATCTCCCTCGGATTAGTCAAAATATGCAGCTGATCTAGAAGTTGACTTGGGTTCGGTTATAGATGAGGGTACGAAATGGCTTGTTTAATTATGTTACGACTAAGCTCGTGTCTATCAATCGTAGGGGTGCTTCTTTTCTTCCTTAGATTATCATGTATGGCTCTGCTCTTGAAAATAAATCGATTACGATACGTATTAGTATTTCGCTCTCATTATATAATTATTGGAGTTCACACCTTAGATCCATTGCCCTTTTTTGCTTCTTACATAGTCAGTTCCCTCTATCGCCCAGACACTTTCTCCAACCTGAAGTTATTCGCTATCTCTACAAATCTCTTATCGGACAATGCATGAAGTACTGTTGTCATAATTGTGCCGGCGAATCTTTGCCATTTTTCAAGGTGCTGATAAGATGCAGAAACGTATCTGTAATTAAATTGATCACGCCCTTTATTCTTACCTGCATCCTCTCCTTCACAGATGTGATGTTGCAAGTCTCAGTCTTTTCTATAAATACTATGATGGCATGTGTTCTTCAGAATTAAGTGGTCTATTATTCGCTTATTTGTTCCAGTTCGTTTAACTCGTTGGTCTAGTTGTCTCAATTAATTCACTGTTTTGATAATCATTGTAATACAGCTACCTATTCACGTATCTTCTTTCCAAGAACTGCATTCTTGTGGAATTCTTTTCCTGCTGAGTTGTTATCTCCTACCTAACAGGCAAGTACACTTTTTTCAATTTACATTGTTTACTTCCTCCGACATATTTATAGACTTCTTTTTATGAGAAAAACAGCTCAAATGTATTTAGTAATGCCGTTACGTCACGTTTTAATACGTGCTAAAATATTAAAATAAATAGTGTAACCATACGAAGACCAGCTGATTTTTATTTCTCTTCGAAATAATTATCAACTGCATCACCATTCAAAAGCAAAATATTCCCTTTAGTTTGGGGGTAGATAAAGGTGCACAATGACTAAAAAAGTACTGATACGTTTTTATTTGAGTCTTATATATCATGTTAGAGGTCCACAAAGCTTCAATGACCTCACTACTATATCCGGTCAAGTTCTTCTTCTTCTTTCGTGTGAATCAGATGATTCTGGTGTTGGCATTAGTTTCCCCGATGTTTTTCTAATTAGAAATCTTTCTGGAAAGACATCGGGTACTTACGGGAAGGACCACGAGAAGGTTGCCAACATCCCTAAGTGAAAGTGGTAGTATGGAACCGACTGGAATCGAACTTGGAACACCCAGGTCTTCAGTCCGTGTCGATATCCACTTAACCACCGTCACCTCCCTCCGGTCAAGTTAAGAATGAATAAAGGGGGGCATGTAGTGCACATAGACTAATACAGCTAATTACTTATTTGCTACTTAAGAAGCTTTTATATTTAAATAGTTGAAACATTTGTTGTCATCGTCTTCTCTCTATGTGAAGTGTGTTATCAAAAACGACTTGGAGATACAAACTGCATAGCAAGCATCAGTTGTTCGGGATGGTATTGCACAACTAAATAGAAAGCCGTCTTCTGAGAAAGACTTCCTATTGCTCCACGTGAAAGTCTCGCTGATGAGATCAATGCTTGCATAAAATTGCAATATTTGTGAAAATACATAAATACTGTAACATAATATACAACGTGCTTGTTTATCTCAATGGCAAGATTACAACAACAAATCATGGCAAGAATGTTATTACTCCATGTATTCCATTAATTATTTCATTTGTTCTTTTACATTAACACTATGGAGTCTGTGTTCGTGATGGACGATAAGAAGCACCAAATTATTCTATAGTTACATATTGGGCAAGTATTTTTTTCAGAAATTCAAGTTTCCCGTGCATCACCGGGGCACGGGTCAGCAAGTACATAATATAATCATCCAATATTAGCTGTATAGTCGTTTACGGCCAATCGTTATGATTGACATAGCGAGTGTATCCCCTGCAAGATTGAAAACAAACAGCCAACCACCGTATCATTTACGCTAACAAACACTCAATTATATATATATATATATATATATATATATATATATATATATATATATATATATATATATATATATAGATATATATATATAATTTATTTGTTTACATATATATTACTACGTTCCGAAGTAACTATACTAAGCGAATGCAATGGAGGATAGGAAAGACAGAATGATTGCCTCATGAATATGAATGATCTGAAGAAACTGACATAGATAAGAAGCAGCAAGCAACACTAATAAACACTAGGGAAATCTACAGTCCATATATAAGTATTGTTTCGAAATGGACAAATGTGAAAACTCGCAATAAAGAAGGGGATATTAAGAACAGGGAAAACCATAAAACTATTCAATTGAGATATAATACCGGCACTTCGTGAACCTAGATATTCTGGAAGCGGGCGCCATCTGATCAACAGAAAGCCAAGAGAGAATTAAATGTGTATATCTGGTATGAACTAGAAAAAAAGAAGAACTCAGTAACTCCAGTTCAAAGGCTCCAAAAATGACTATACATAAAACACTTGACGTCAAGTATGATACTGAGCGACCTTATCTAAAAAGGTCAGATAGGAACGAGAGATGGTAAGTATTTTATATTGCGTAGTTTATTAAAGTAAGGTCTACTGAAATGGGTAAATCATCAGAGAAGCTAGTTAAGGTCGTCAAAATAAATCGGAGAGAAGAGAAACAGAAAACATAAACTAAATACAATAAAAATAATAAGAAAATACGGAGAAAGGGGAAAAACCGACGAGAAAACATTGCAATAGCTGCAGAAAGAATGCCTTAAAAGAGAAACTGAATCGCTACTGAGAACCGCACTAATTATTATCTGCTACACTTCTATGGTGTAAGCATGAAATACGTGAGTTTATAGGAAAACATAATTAAAAAAGTATGTATATGAAATATATTATTTAGCCACTGTTTTACAAGAGCAAGCCTTCTTTAAGAGAATTGATAGTAAGTTCAATCTCCGACGTAGACCCCCGTTAATAGAAGCTTACTGTGTATGCTATTTACTCGACATTATATATAATTTAATAGTGGATGTTTACTTTGTGATAATAAAAAAGTATGTATATAAACTATATTGTTTAACCACCGTTTAAAAAGAACACACCCTCTTTAAAAGAATTGATAATAAGTTCCGTATGCGCCGGAGAAGACCGTCAATACTAGCTTACTGTATATGCTATTGACTCGATATTATATAGGTAAAAAACGAAAAAAAATATTTATATACAATATATATATATATATATATATATATATATATATATATATATATATATATATATATATTCCAATAAACTTATATGAACCTTAGAACAGCCTAATCGAGTTAACTAGCTTTTCGATGTTAAAATAAACTATTAATTTGTGAAATGAATCAAATATTTTTAATCGTCTTACACTTCTAAATATATGCTAATATGTTGATTCAAGTTTAGACTAGTATGATGTCTTATGTATACTTTTTATGCCATTTGTGCTACGTAATGTCAGGCGGTATCCTTCGGATTTGCATCAACATGATCTTATTGTGATAGTCTCATGGACACCTCTGGCTGCGTTACGCTAGATCGCTCTATCCTCTATCTATTGTGTAGGTCTTCATAGCTGCATTGTCAGTGTTCTGGTAATTGTTCATGTACGTTCTGAGCGATCTTCCTACTGAATCACGTCCTTGTTTTGGCATCCACAAAATAAAATCGCTGATGATGTTATCTTTACTTCTCAATCCGTGTCAAGAAAACATGATTCTCCTCTCCATGATCAAAGCTGGGTCCTGGGGTAGGCATCAGTAATGAAGCTCTCCCGTAGAACCCTGTATCCTAGATATTTTAATTGATCACAATTAATTTCTTGTGGCATAATTATCTTTATTCATACTATTGGGCACATTTCTAATTAGTTACACTAATTAATCGCATGTTCAGATACTAAGTCATCATCATATTCGTATTTGGGAGTCATTCCGATACTGCATGATGCTCATTCTGTTTTTTATATTCATAGTTAATAACATGCAGAATCTGTTCTTTAACATGAGTTTTTTTTAAATACGTCTGAAAGGTGATAACATACTACGGAGATCAAATAGTTTAACGTATTAGTATATAGACTAGCAAATACATGCCCCCCCCCCCCGGCCGTTTATTTTTGCTAGGCTCCGCCTCATTCGCTTCTCTCTTGCCGTCTTCGAGAGGGTGTTCTTATTTACTTGTCTAGCATTATATAATTATGAAAGAAAAATACAGTACATTATTTTAACTATTAAAATAATTTTCAACGCTATTGATGATGTTTGACATTTACTTATTTTAAAAAAATGATGGCTATACTTATTTTCTTAAGGAAATGTTTAAGAGATAAGGTCTATAAGAAAGTGAAAATAGTTTAGTTGGTAGAATGTCAGGCTTAAGATCTGAAAGTTTTATTGTTGTGTATTTATTATTATTATTATTATTAATATATATATATATATATATATGAAAATTATAACTAAAAGGTAAACTTTTAGAGAGTTGGACCTATTGTGAAATAAGGAAAGCTCAATATACTGGATAGAGAAAAAATATGGTACGTCAATGAAAATTAGTAAGACCTGCAAATAGAGCAAATCGGTATTTTCAGTTGTTCAAAACAAGGAGTAGTTTAGTTAATAAAAACATTTATTTTTCATCTCTTTCTTTCCTTAAACCAGGCTTTTCAAAGCTTTAAAAAGCCTGGTTTAAGGAAAGAAAGAGATGAAAACTAAATGTTTTTATTAACTAAACTACTCCTTGTTTTGAACAACTGAAAATACCGATTTGCTTCCATTTGCAGGTCTTACTAATTTTCATTGACGTACCATATATATATATATATATATATATATATATATATATATATATATATATATATATATATATATATGGGAAAATGAAAAATGTCATGCAAGTACAAACACATGTACTTCTTCCCCACTCATTTTCATCAACATTAATTTTTCACTCCTCACCAGGTACGGACATCCACCCAGTAATGGCCATTATTTTCTTCCCTTTTTCCCAATATGTCAACTCTACATGTGTTTGTAATTGCATGACATTTTCCTTAATATTATCATCCTGATGAAGTCTTATGAATAAAGACGAAACGTTGATGTACACATAAAAACATCCATTTTTTGGTTTTCTTTTTTCATTGTCCCATCACGTCGGATTACCTTCATCCTTCTCTTCCCATATATATATATATATATATATATATATATATATATATATATATATATATATATATATATATATATATATATATTCATGACACTTTATAAAAAATAATGCCAGGAATCAATTAGTCGGGGGAGTTCACATATTTCAGTTAATCATCTGTTAGACGTTTGAAGATGTCCAGTACCTTCATAGTTGCTATTCTACATATTTCATTGTTTCTATGCGACTGCATTCTATTTTCATTCATCAGACATCCAGACGCAGATTTCAGACAGTCGTCGAATACCTGATTGGTCTGACTGCATTTCGGCAGAAAATCTTAGCACACATGATTAACCAAAACGAAAAGATCCGGAATTAATATTTATGCATCAATGTTTTCACAATTGCTGCTAGACATCCAAGAGGACAGTATGCAATCGTGCTTGTACATTACATCAGAAGGATCACCCATTAATAATTAAAACTCAATCGACCTATTTGAAATGTATTTATTCCTCCATGAAATCATTAAAATATACTTAAAATAACTACAATATAAAGTAATAATTTATTTTATATATGACAAAAGTTTACACAAAATATTATGAAATTAGCGAGATCTGTGGAAATCTCACGATGCTTTCTTCATTAATCTGTGTAATGCACTGTTCATAATGATGATGTTAGTTTTTAAATGCTAAATGTATGTCACTGTTAATATTATATTATGTATCGATTCGACAAGTAATATAATGAATCTGTTATTTGAAGTTTAAATACACATCGTATTATTTAAGGCATGAAAAGACGATCAATCATACTTTTTTGAGACATACTAAATATCACACCAAAATAAAAATAAAAACAACTAATAGACCAACTTTCTGGAATTCTTGTAAGTAAGGCAAAGGCAAATCATATTTTTGCATCTTTGATTTTTGAAAAAAGTTGTTAGCATAAGAATAAATAAAAAATAAACTATTTTTTTAAGTATGAACCTGTAATAAGTATGCATACTTCCTATTCATTTGGTTTCCAAGATTGTATCTATGTAAACATTTCCGGGGAATTTCTTAATTCCCAGCTTACTGTATGATTTGGATTATTTCGACTACTGTGTTCATCTTGGATGTTATTCACACAACGTTTCGGCCAATATAACTTCCGATTTTCTTCAACTACGTTAGGAATCTCTATGTCAAACTCGAAAATGTGTATGTAATTCATAACGGAAACATTAATTTAAAACACAGGGTAGCTAATTCTCGTTCTATCAACTATGACCTGATGAGAGTTTAAAGTCATTTGCTATTGTATTCTAAGTATCACGCGTACTGAAGATTAAACCGTAAACATCTAAAATACTTTTACTTAGAAGTGACTATTAAACAGCGCCTTATCCCCTGGGTTTTAATTGGTTTAGAAGTATCGAATGTTAGAAGATACGACGCCTGAACCAAGCCGGATGTGACATCGGCAGAAACGCTGGTAGAATAAAATCAAATATGAGATTACTAGTGCGCCTAATTCAAATAATCAATCATCATCTAAAAAATTCTTAAATTTGACCTAATTTACATATTTATGTTGCGATAAAATTTGCGATAAAACTATTACGTTGTTTTGATTAATAATTATTTTTAAAAAAAGATCCAATTACTATCCTTAATAAGTACGAACATTTTAAACTTATTTTATATCTCGTTATATCTAAGTTTTACTAAATTTAACGCGTTACAAACGAACTCAGTATCTACTTGTGTATATACTTTACGCAGTGAACCTTATACCTATTTTACATAGTAGCTTTTTGTTTTACCAAAAATGTGTTCCGGTTTTTTTCCTGCACACGCAACCGTAAATTGTAATGTTGCTTTATCATGGGTAGCACATGAAACGGTTGGAAGATAAGAGGAACTGTCAAGAGTGTGGAAACAGGTGTGTTTACATACACATTAATTTATTCACACATATACAGTTTGACGATCGCAAGCGTAAAAAAGGAAATACGAAACATGCCAATGGTACTTAATATGATATAATGAATTGTAGAACCCGACATAGTTAGTATACAGATAAAAAACTAATGCCCCATTAATCGATAAAACACCCATATTGCCGCGTTTTGAGTTTAAAAAAATATGCGTGAACAATATATATTATTAATGTAGATTTAGAATATGTCTGTCTAAAGTTAAACTATACTATTATTACTTCTATTAATTCGACTATCTGTTAAGGCTAAATTTAGTTTACCATACTATTTTAGACAAATGTGCTATTTTACAATGTTCAACTCATGGGGCAGTATAGTATATGTTCCGTTCTGATAAGAGCATATTATTATTATTACCCCTCTTTCAGTTGGAATGTAGTATCTGTTCGTTCATCATGCTACCAACATCCTACGCATTACCTCTTTCCAGTATTTACCTACTTATTTTGTTGTGAACGGTGTATGTAGTATCCGTTCTGTAGCAATAAGAGCTTCTTATATTGCATTAGTTATTTATCTTTGTGTAGTGTAATATATGTTCGTTCATCATGATATTATCATGTTAGGAATTACTTCTAGATTTTGTTAGGTAGTGTAGTATATGTTATGTGATCATTATACCATTTTCACATGAATTAACTTTTTTCTGTTTCGGAGAGTGAAGTAGTATTTGTTTTGTTGCTACTATACCATCCACCCAGGTATTTCATCTTTCTAGTAGTGTAATTCTTGTTCTGTTGTGCTGATACCGCCCTCCCAAGCATGAACTCCTTTGTATAGGGCAGTATACTATATATATGTCTGTCTACTATACTAGCAAAAATACTACTTAAATGTGTGTTGGTTGTAGTGTTCTGGGAGTTTAGAATATGATATACGAAAAGTAATCTGAGGAACATTACGTCACTGTATAAAAAAAGCATATAAGAACAGCAAGGCAGTCGGACCAGATCCTAACGCGTTGAAAACACAACTGCTAAATATTGCCTACTTTTTAAAAAAACTTCCGGAGAAGAGAACGTCTTCCTCTATGGTTTTTCTTTGATTGTTATTGTTTTATGAAATGGCTAAATAGCTCAAAAGTACAAACAAGGCAAATATTTACACTAAGAAATAAAACTTTGTCACTTAATATGTGATATAACATACCGAGAAAATGTTTACATCAGTTTTCAACTGACTTTTTATATATTGCTGTTGGATGTGAAGTCAAATGACACCTTTAACATGTCGGTAGTAAGAACATACGTCATAAAAATAGTTATTACGTTTTAGAATTAAATATGAATTATAAAAAACTTATTGAATTATGTTACAAAATAATTTCGATTGCGCATCATTTTTACATTTAACTATAATAATTCATTTGTAAATATATACCCGTCCGGTCAACCAAAAGTATATTTGACGAATAAGGAAATGGGAACACACACATCTATTTCTATAATCATCTTTTTCTTTATTAATTTGTGCTTTCTATACCGACTTTACGTTTTTTTTAAATTCATTATTGTTTTTTTTATAAAACGGTTCAGTTACGGTTTTTTTTCTTTCTTATTTTTCTTGCGTTAAAGAGGATTATCTTCTTTCAATTTTACTCATCACGTTCGCTCACGTCTTCGATGTCATCCGTTTTAAAAGTCCAGTCCTCCCTCAACATCCCAATAACTAAATGAAAGAAAATCACAATCAATGTTTGTGTATTTTTTGTTAGTCTTTAGGTCATCGGAAATGGCACATGTTTGTTTTTCTTACTGAGATAATTAAGTCTACTCTTAATTAAATTAAAATAGTTAGAAAGACTTCTATTGTAAAACGTATAAAAAGGCATACTCAATCTGCCGTCTCAAATTAATTCGGAAGAAACAATCGAATCTAAATGAAGAGTCAACGTTAAATATTTTTTTCTTTAGGTACTCATAAATGATCGTAATAAAATATATATGAAAACGTTAATTACTGACAAAATTCTCTGATTTTATATAAATATTCGTCATATGAATTGTAAAGCATAAGTTTTCCGCCATTTTTTACGAAACGTTAACAAAAATATATGTATATTCAATGTTTTCGTCACGTATCATTATCCATCTACTGCGTTTTAGACGAGGAAATCAACTTAAACAGACGTTTCTGTGAGAATCCTTTTTCTAACGAAATTCGGCCGTATCAGTTAGGAATACAGATTATATTCAGGCGATTATACACACGTGTTTTGGAAGCAGTGTTGATTAATGTGAACTTATTTTGAAACGAAGTTTTAACTATTTTTACGGCACTTGTTCGTTATTCACCACCACCATTTTTATCACCTTTTTTTGTATACAATTCCCGATCCTTTCGCTAGAGAATACTTTTTGGGCGGGAGCTTAGTTTTTTAATAGTTTAGATTTTGGAGTGGGGATTAATTTCCTATATAAACTTACGTAAAATTATTACCCACATTATGGTCATTACTAATGTTACTTTATGACGATTAATAAGTTTACCCATTTTTTCTATATTTTTTCTATATCTATATTTCTGTGAATTTCATTTAGTAAGCCAATATGTTATATTTTAAAATGAGAGATCAATTTGCATCCAATAGATTCCATGGTTGTACCGCGCTGAGACGTGGTATGTGTCTCTGTTTCAGATTATTGGCAATGGATTGATTAAGATGTTTTAAACTCAAATTATTTAAAAAACATATAAAATAATACTGGAACCATTACTTGAACCGTGCCAAAATTGTTTTTAATGATTTCATGAAAACAAATTTGTTTCACTGATGTCGTTATTTTAAAGCACTGACACATGTATGTGTCAATGTTGCGATTCAATGAAATTCTTCGCAATGGAATGGATATTGTTTAACGCATATTGCAATTAATCTTTCGAAATTCGAATGATTTCAATACATTTTGCATGATAATCGAACTACTAATAAAACTGTGATAACACTTGATGATTTTGTGAAAGCAAGTGTGATTTTCAAGCACTGAGGCGTATTATGTGTCAATGTTGCGTATTAAAAGCAATAGATTTATAATGCTTGTTTTTCATTGAAACATGTCGGTGCGTTTTAAATAATGTTATAACACTTAGTGGCACAGTGCCAACAATGTAATGAGTTTATGAAAGCAAGTTTGCTCTAATCAATTTTGTTACGTAATATCATTGAATCATTTTATGTGTCAATTCATCGTAGGATTCCCAGTGGTTTTATCATTTGCTTTCCAAATTAACATAATTTAGAAAAGTTTCAAATTATATTCGAACATAAGTGAAACTTTTCTAACAACATAACACTAACCCAACTCCTACCCCTTACCCTTCTAACAAGTTGGTATGAGTTTGGAAAAGCCAGTTTGTTAGAACAAATCTTTTCAAAATTCAAATTATTTCGGGTGTGTTTACAATACTCAAAGCATTAGTGAAATCGTGATAACAGTGATTTAATATTTCGTGATGCATAACTAGGTTACAATAAATATCATGATTTTATAGCATTGAGGCATTGAGTTATATTTCAAGACTGCCAGTCAGTTGCAAGGTAATGTTTTTTTTTAACTTAAATAATTTCGAGACGTTTTAAGTACTAGCCGAACCAGCAGCGAAACGTGCACACTTTTTTTAGTATTTTGTGCAGGACACTGTGTCGACGAATTATGTTATTTTCAAGCATTGAAATATTCTACGTGGCAATTTTGCGAATTATTGGCAATGACTTTATTATGTGTGTTACAATTCAAATTATTCTAAAAAAATTAAAATAATACTCGAACCATTACTGGAATCGTATCAACATTGTTTTATAATTTTATGAGAGTAAGTTGGTTTAAACTAATTTTATAATTTACAAGAACTAATACATGTTATGTCTCAATGTTGCGAAGTATTTATCATGTGTTTCAAATTATAAAATGATTTCGAAGCGATCTAACTAATATTCGAGCTATTGGTGAAACCTTACCAACTATATGTAGAAGCCAGTTTGTTTGAAAAAATGTTGTGATTTTGAAGCACTATGTGTCAATCCTGAAAATTAGTAACTTAAGATTTATCTTGCTTCTATATTTAAATGATTACGAGCCATTTTGAGCAATACTCGAGCTATTAGCGCCACTGTGCCAACAAATTATTATGATCTTATGAGTGAAATCAACTGTGTTACAACGAATTTCGTGATTTTCAAGCACTTAGATCTTTTATGTTACAATGTCGCGAATCGATAACACGATTCGAAACAGATTTATGTTGTTTAACACATGTAATATTTTTTATCAACATTTAAATAGCTTCTAGGCATTTAGAATAAAACTCAAAGCATCAGCAAAATCTAGCTAACAATTTACGTTTTCCAAAGTTCAAATAATTTCGATGCGTTTTCATGATTTTTTAAAGAAAGTTTTTTTCTAAAAAAATTCGTGATGTTTAAGCACTGACACAGTTCATGTGTCAATCATACGAATTATTTGTAATGGATTTATCGTGATTTTAAAAGTGCAAATGATTTAGAGACATTTTAAAGAATAGTCGAACCATTAGCGAAACCGTGCACATAGTTTTTTATGTTCTTTGAAAGCAATTTTGTTTCAACAATATTCGTGATTTTCAAGCACTGATATATTTTCTGTGTCAATGATGCGAATTATTCGCAATAAATGTATCATGTATTGCAAAATGAAAACTATTTCGAGGCATTTCGAATATCATTTTTTGATCAACAAATTTCGGAAAATTAATGTAGTAATACAACGTGAAGCTTATTATTTATTGACAATCGAAACATTTTTTTGAAGAATTTGGGTGCTCGTCTTTTACTGACGATTTAAAAAAATATATCTACAATTCTAATACTGGTACAGAACAGTGTGCAAGTCGTATAGTTAGTGTTTCCGTCTGACTCAACAATTTCTGTGAAGTAGTTAATTCACTACCTAACATTAAAATACATTTTGTGTATGATTTTGAAAGATCCATTCCCTGAATTTATGCTCTCAGTCCATGCCTTGTATTTCACAATTAAGCAGCACTTAGAGCAGTCAACGATGACTAAATGAACCTCGAAAGCACTAGTTTGTCGATACAACATTAACTGGTAAACAAATGCATCTGACGTAGATAGCCCTTTCGAGCAATGTGATGTTATCAGTTTACGTTGAATTTATATAATCCAAACTTTTATACAAATTCAGATGAATTTATTGTTTATACAGATTCGCGAATTCTAACAAATTTATTAATATACCTTTGAAAACACTTTTTAATGTGAACTATTTTACATTTGATGACACATTATTCTTTCATACTAACAAAATGGCGAGGCCTATATAAGTAAGTGATCTGTTTACGTCATTTTCAAGAGGAAACTGATACCTCTTTAGAATCGAAAATAGTTGGAACAACCAAACGGGGATTTTCTAGTGACATGATCTATCATTGTATTCAAAGAAAAGGAAAAATAATGATATTCATGAAGTGAGTTATCAGTATACGTCAATTTATAACGGTATCAAGTACACCTGTAGAATCTAAGATATTTTGACCAAACAAACTGGAACTGTGCAGCGATATTATCGGTAATTGCACATAGAAAAAAGAAAACAAATAGTAATAGTCATGAATTGGGTGATCGGTTTACTTGAAATTAATATAGCAAACTGATCCCATTTCGAAAATCTAAGCATTAAAAAAAGCAAGTAAGAAATCTCTGACGACATGATAAGTTATTGTGCACATTAAAATAAAATAAAGGTGCCCATAATAAAAGTTGACGACATTAGGTAGTGGCAAATAATGAACAAGCTCCAAATTACCTAGTAAATCATCACTTTTAATAAATAAATCAGCATAATATTTAACCTGTGTATTTATGGCAAATTCACATGCATACAAGATAAGTTACTTCTAGTCGTATTATGCTTTGCTTGTTTTTAGATGAGTATGCATTATCGTATGTTTTAAACAGGGACATTATCTTGGATATTATAAATGGTTGACTTAGAAATGCCCACATTACTCCTACGAAAAATGTCCAACTTACCGAATTCAGTAATACTAGACAAGTGTATCTTCTCTTTGGACAGTATTAGTATACTACCTGGGTATAACAATTTCAATAGTAACCTGGCGTCTACCGCACTATACTAGTACAAAAAACATATATGATAAATATCGTGTAAAATACACTATTTTGTATTTGCATGAGTGTAAGTAATTATGATGAATTTATATACGTATTGTTTTTATTGACAACGGATATTATGTATTATGTTTGTAAGCCAGACTCATTTGGTTTGAACTAATGCTGCATACGCTTTACTTCTATGTATATTGTGTATTGTATATTAAAAGGCATTTAGTTTTAAGAAAACAATATATATTTTATGTCGTTATCTCGTTTTGATTCAGTTAAATGCATACAACAGTTCAAATCGTTTAACCCTACGTGAGATTCGACTCGGGTATTCTAAACTACTGCTGTAATAATTTTCAATCCGCATATTTCTGTTTTTGTCAAAGATTACATGCTCCTATTAGCATACGCACTTACTAACTCGAAAAACACCAGAAGTGTTTAATAGCATATTAATTATTTACATTGGTTGCGTGCACATATCAAAACTGAAATGAACTTTATAAACAAAAACACAATAAATATAACACACACATATTATGTTCTTACAGAAAAAAACACATATTCAGAATAAGAAGCTATTTTCTTCAACATGAGAACATTTGATCTGGTTTTAAAATTATCTATATGATAAGGTAAGTTCGATTTTCGTCTATTTAATTGGCTATCACAGCTTTAGAATCAAAAGTTGTATATGCTAATCTGTTCAACACACCACAAATGCAAATTCTTGATACGTGTTTCTAAGAAAATATGTGCTAGTTTCGTTCACTTTAAAAATGGCTTTTATTTTTCCGGGAAAGATCTTCTCCCTCAGATAATAATTTTCAGAAGAGATCTGCAAGAGTGTTCACTCTCACGCTGATATATACTCCCACGACCACCAGAAACACCGCGGTGTGTTGTTCATGTTTTTATACATTTTATTAAACACCATGTCTGTCTCATTTTCTAAGCGACTATTTTCAACCTATATAATCACCGCTCTATTCATGTTGCAAAGTTTTCATTTCTATTCTGAATGCTATTTTCCACATTCCAATTTCATAAGGTATACGAATAGCATTTTTGTAAAAGCCACTTTAGTATGAATACTTTTACATACTTATCTATTTACACTCATTTCGCATTTCTAACATCGCAGTATTTCTGTAACAACAGAAAATAGCATGACGACGATATTCCTGGGAAATTAAGCTTAGTAAGCTAAGTAAGATTACTTTTTTAGAACCCGAATTTTATTCGAGAATAGCAGATTATGCTTCAGATTCTATTTACGAACGCTTTACTTTCTTCTGTCAAAATAACAGAAATGTCTGCTAAGACTTTTTTCTACACTTATCTTTTACTTTATTTCCTTTTTTAAAATTATTAAACTAATTCCATTACGAACATATACATCAACTGTATTTGTTACATAAGCTTTGCGTTTTGTTTTTTGAAAGTTTACACACATTTTCCTTATCATTACAAAGTGTAAGTCTCTTATTTTTCATGTGTTCTCCTTAAAATATTATAGAAACACTCCCGTCTCTACATTACATATTGCTTTTCATTTTTTACTTTGTATTTGCCGTAATAAAAGGTGACGATGTAAACTTTAAGTTTTCATACATTTACTGATTATACCAAGGTGTATTCCGCCTCTAATCCTATTTTCGTGTGTTATATTTCGTTTCCATTTAACACATTATAGAATCACCCGTTGCATGTGTTTCTATTTTCTGCAAAAGTCTACTGATACATACAGTTGTATGATTACAAAAAAAAACTACTTCGCTTTATAATTATATTTTCGTGCTTTTTTTTTCTTTTTTCTTAGCAGAAATTATAGAAATACTCGTGTCTCTACGTTGCATTTCTTTGTGCTGTCGGTCTTTACAAAATATTATTGTTACGTATGCTTGCTTGACGATTACAAATAGGATTTGTTTACTTATTTTTATTCGTCTTTTAATACCATACCTTTAACATATATCAAACAACTTCTGTCTCTACCATAACTTTCTATTTATCTATACTTTTTTCATTTAGTGTACCAATACATTTGCATGATCATAACTAATTGCACTTCACTTTGTAATAATATTTTTCGTGTTTTTCTTTTAAACAACTTATAGATTCACTCCTCTCTCTACATAGCATTTCATTTTTTTCCTAACGCGTGACATATTTAAGCATCCTCTTTCTTCTCCTCTTTTTACTTTCGGGAACACTGTCTTCTAATTTCGTTTTTAAGCAAAAATAAAATATTGTATAAATAACTGTTGCTGTTGATGAATTATTATATACTTTTTATCGTAGCTGTCTATGTATTGAATCCCTCAAGACTACGTCGCATAATTTTTCTTTTTCTTCTACGTTTATGCTTCTTTTTGTTATGCCTTTTATTTTGTTTGTGTTGTATTGTCGGTGACATTACCTACTTACTTCAGTTTAAGGTAAAACAACAACTAAACACAAGTAGCTAATTAAACATCCACCATAAGTCCGACAGCCATCTTTCTCTACCCCGAAAATTGTTTCACATTTACATCGTAAGGTTTTCCTTCGCGTCGGAAAACCTAAACGAAATAAAAACAAATAACTCAATATATTTATCGATTTATTTTTTCGTTTTCTTTTTTTAGTTTTGTGAAACTGCACCGTAACAGTGCCCCTCTTTAAAAAAAAAACAACAGGAAATGCTCTTCATTAAGCCCAACGACAACTGTGTGGTCCCTGATGGAAATAAAACTACGTCGTTTAACCCGGGTGACAAGCCCTCTAAGAATCTTTCTTTAAATTTACTTCGTGGGGCCTGCCCTCATACCGAGAAAGTAAAAGCAGAACATAAATAAGAAGTTCAATGTTCTCGCCAATAATTTATTGATTACATGTACTTCTCATCGGGAACAGCCTGGCCACAGCTGCCGTTATAACTAAAATAATTTCTGACCTAGGACGAGTAAAATTTATTCACCGAACGAAAGACTTTACACCACATTTATATACCCTCATAAAAATGTTAAACAAAGATATAATGCTACTAACCCTTACGTCAAGAATTCTTATGAAACTTCGATTAAAATCCATTACGTCATTTTTATGTAAAAAATGTATAACATTGAATGTCTTAGTTTTAGCTTACAGCCAACTCACCTCCATATGTGATATAGTTCAATGATAAACGTTGGAATCAAGAGAATCTTGCTTGAGTAGTGTCGACTGACTAAGCATCACTCCTCATATAAATATGCAGTCTTTCAGTTTTCAAATGCTAGTTTGTATCAATACTTAACTACATTAAACCATTCAATATACTTCAAAGAAACTGCACTTTGAGAAATATTTGGTTATTTACGTATAATAAATAGAATGTTAGAGGTATCTAAATTTTTGCTGAAGGACTTTTTTTTTATTTGCATCGAATGAATAACACTAAATATAGCCCATATTAACATCCCTTACAACCAGCAGCTATGTTCCAACAGCCGTAATGATCAGCTAATTAAGTAAAGAGGGGATCATGTACATATAAGTATACAGACGTATACACATATCTTCATAGGAAGAGAGTTATATGAAAACAATGACAAGATAACAGCGAAAATTTACTCAGTGTTAGCATTTTATTTCAAACGTCAATGTTTCGACTAATACACCGTTCAAGTATCGCTTTGTAAGAATATACCGAAATATATAATATATAGTATAATTATAAATATCTGACACAATTTACAAACACATAAAAGATAAGCAGGAGCAAACTAAAACAAAATACACTACTGTTACCGCTGGATGTATACACTGTATTACCCACGTGTTGTGATCGTAAACCAAGGCACTATTCGTCTTCTGATATACCGACTCGAACGCCAATGCGTATGAGAAAAGGTTTATTAAAACAGAAAGACGCACACTGACAAACATCAGTGAAAGTGTACTTATATACGTGTTAGAGAGAGAAAGGAGAGACAGATATATAAACGGATAGGTCGTCTCGCTACACATAGCTACACTGTGTGTTCTGCCCTCCATTGGGCACAGCATTAAGTGGCGTTGTCACTGCTGAAGTTTAGCCAACCACAAAGCAAGAAAACAATCGGCTGGAAGTCACGTGATTTAATCGACTTCCGCTGGACTCACCTTTAACCATTATGATATCACTAACATGTTCTATTCAAATACGGTCTTTATGGTGTAACAGATACATGTGTTAAAAACCGATACTGCGCTTCCTATTTTAATTGAAGTTGATGCCTTACTTTAAATATGACCTTATTTTAATAAGACAACTTAATGAACAGGGTGTAGAAAACGAATGGATTCAAGTGGTTTCGGAAATAGAACGAGCTTTTGAAAAGAGGCGTGAGTAGTTGTTTTGATCTTGAAGGGCCGATAATAATAAATGAAACACGGGTGTATATTTAAGAGAGGCAATTTACATACGTGCAGTATAGCCATATTTATATATGTTGTGTACTCGTTACTTACAGATTAGAGTTTGCCACAGCCTACCTAGATGAAATACTAATAACCAGTAAACACACATCACACACATCGCAAAATAATTAAAGATTATGGTTTTCATTAGAAGGCAGAGATGTGCGAATTTTCTATGGAAGACAGCAAATATCTAGGTCAAATAACATACAAGGATAGTACAATATCAGAGCAGAGCGAGTTTTTTTAAAACTCTCTTTTCTAATGGGTGTGTAGCAGTCTATCAGAAACCGTTGTGACATGTCTTGAAACCATTACTTCCGCTAGCGTCATTCAAGATTGAACATTGCTATTCAGGGTTATCCTATGTACTTGTATACATTCCTAAATTGATTTTTTTCAATCGATTTCTTAAACACTTTCTTAATATATCAACGAACCGTTTTGTCTTGCTGTCTGGCTATTGCTTCTTCGCATACAATGGCGCGATCGTGACCTGTTCCACTAAAAAGTGTGACAGAATATTTTGAATTAAATAGGCATGAATTGCATATCGTTATCAATACTATACAGTCAACCACGCTGAAACCTTTGAACAATTCATGAGAAATAGAATTGCTGATTTCAGAGTTGGTTTCTTATATTTCAATATCTCCGAACATGGTGTGAAACTGCCCACTACTCTTTGATAATTGAACACATCCAGTTGATCAGCTAAATCAATATGGATCCTAGAACACGGTCGGTCAGTTAGAGGCAAAGGTCTACATTTTATAGGGGCGTCTTTGCTGCTAAAGAACAACATTTACATACTTAAACCGCATTTTCAATATCTTTGTCGATGCTCTTTTAATATACATGACTTCACATTAGAATTTAATTCTTGAACTGCCCTACTGACCGCAATAAACTCTCCGATACCTTGCCCCTCTTATGCTGAAGGAATGACCAGTCAATCGGTGTACATCACTACATCATAACAGATAGAATATACTTCGGAGATTTGTCAATGTGTTTCTACCTTTTTTAATGTTTTTTTAGAAAATTGCTGTCCAGGTCTTTACGCTTAACCGGAGGCTCTCTAAAGCTGGTACATAATGTATTTTTACTTAAAGGTGTTCAACATATTTTGGCATCAGACTAGACAATCCGTCAGCATTCTTTAGAAAATAGAAGATAGTCTATTTTGTTATTGTAATTTAAGAGAATGGTTTCCCATTTCTATAGGTTGTTCGCAGTATGCGTTGGTAAACCATTTTTTGATCCATAAATTTTTAACAGTGGTTAATGGTGGATTTGTAATAGCAAATGTCTCCCGTGAGCAACACGATGAAATTCTGAGACTGAAAAAATAATACCCAACTTTTTTATTCGATTGGTGAGAAACTCTTTTCTGTATGCAATAATGTAAAAACGCGATAGGGTTGTGCAAACTGCCTTTGATTTTGTGTAAAATGAATGCTCCAATGCCGTATGAACTAGCATCATTAGCTACGATGATTCCGAGATCTGGATTAAAATGCGTTAAATATAATTCACACGTGAGAATATTTTTATTTACTCAAATGATTCCTGTCATTCTGTCGTCCAGATTCAATATTTTTCTTTCTTCGATAGTTTGCTAAGACGCATTAGCAACTTGTGCATGCTTGGAATAAACACTTTATATATATTTCTGAACCCAAATAAACTTTGAAATTATATGTTTTTGAGAGCTGAAATATTTTTCGAAGTTGCTCGTTCTATGCAAGGTGGAATTATAAAGAGTAAAATCAAGAAATTGTATTACTTAATTTTATGTCTTGAATCCTCATTTCAATGGTAGTGAAAATCAATTACATGATTTCGATTTTAGAAAATGTCTAAAATTAAAAGTTTTAAGCTCGTGGTTTCTAAAGAAAAAAATTAAAATTGAGGAAATATTGTTTTGAATCTTACTCATGGCTAAGAATAAAATATGTTGCACATCTGATGTATTTGCATTTATCAAACATAATGTTGTGCATTTATTATGCTGCCTAAACTCATAACAATACTCCAAAGAAACTGACATATTGGAAAATGTACTAATTAACGTCTAATACATTGTGTAAAATTTTACAATCTTAACCCTCTGAATGCTCAAGAACGGCTTTCACCTACAAGCAGCTATGGCATTGTATATAAAAATATGCAAAAATATATATATATTCAACTTTAGAAAGATCCACTTATAAAAACAGAGACGAGAGTGAGTGGCAGAGGGTAATTGCTTGTTAGCTTAACGAATACGGCGCTAAACTCAGAGGCGAATTTAGATAGGAACAGCCGTACGAATCACGAATCTGGTCGTTGATACATGCACTACGACTTGTAACACTGCCTAGTTGTAGACGATAGAACAGCTATCTGTAAATTACAATATAATGTATATATATATATATATATATATATATATATATATATATATATATACAACAGTGGTACAGAATTGCATTGGAGCAATGAATATGAATATAGACGTATATGACAATTTTTTTGTGGAATGAAATTGAAAAGTGTAAAATCGAGAAGAAAACAAAACAATATATATATATATATATATATATATATATATATATATATATATATATATATGTCTGTGTGTGCGTGTGTGTGTGTATATCGTAGAATACCGGTCCCAAATCTTCGATAAGTAATATAAATAAATAAATAAATATATATATATATATATATATATATATATATATATATATATATTTATATATAGCATCAATTTTAAACGTGAATGTGTGCTCTTACTATGCTGAATACGGCATCGTTTCGGTGTTACTCTCCTAAAGGGTAAAGTTTACAAATAAGAAATATGTCGAGGTTACTCACCCGTTTCCTAAAATATATATTCTGTAATCATTTATGGTAAGATTTTACCAAACATGTACATATTATTAACGATATCTGCTTATCACCGATCCTTTTACAAAGGTATAAATATATATATAACAGAAAGCCTTCTTTAGAGCAATATTTGTCTTATCAATTTTACGTATCAAACACATTTTAACATATTTTTAGATAGATTGCTAGGTTTACTAAGCGAGCTCTCTAAAAAGTAAAGTTTGCTAACAGAAATAATACACCCATGTTACTCACCGTGTTGTCGAGGATATATATATATATATATATATATATATATATATATATAAATTAATATTGATTAGTTCATTAATTTAAGAGTTTATTCTTGACACACACACACACACACACACACACATATATATATATATATATATATATATATATATATATATATATATATATATATATATATAATCAAATATAAACCAAAAGTAAACTTTTAGTAAATAGGACCAATAGTGAAAAGGTTAAGGTCAATATACGAGATAGAGCAATTATAAAGTTAGAAGAAATAAGAGTGATAAACATGTTCGTATGTCCAAATTTATTAAAAATTTCGATTGTTCAATGCAAGGTGTATTCTGTAATAGACCAGTGCTTATTATTCTTTCCTTAAGCCAAGACTTTTCAAAGATCGAAATCTTATCATCAGAGGAGAAATACAGATAGAGAAGTTTGCTGTAGAAAAAGCCAATTTCAAATATTTGAACAATATTAAAAATATAAAAAATGGGTGAAAAAAGTTCGTGTAAAAAGGATATGTGGTTTGTCCAGATGGTAACTGTCCGTTTAAAAAGTGTCCGTTGAGGAGATTTTTGAGAAGACGAAAAAGAAAATGTATCGTAGGAGCAGTATAGAGAAGGTGTTCAAAAAGAAATAACTCCAAAAGTTAAATGTTGAATCATAATTGGACATATATTCTAGCGAGCGAATCCCCAAAAAAACTAAGTGAAAAAGCTATGCTAAATTAGGGGGTGGGTTGGGGAGGGGGAGAGTGAAAAAATGAGGAAATAAAGTGGTTGGGTGAGATGAGAAAGCCACAATAGCAGCTGGGAGGTCAAAGCGGGGTGGATGGGGGAAGGGGGGTTTAAGTGATAAAGGATTGGTAGGTAGGTGCGGGCGAGATTGGGCAAAAGTTGAGAGATATGCCATTGAGTGTAAAATAATATTTTATATTTCACACTCAATGGCATATGGTAATATTGTCTTGAGAACGTAGTCGCTATATAGATATACCTTCAATTAATACATTTCAACAGTGAACAACGTAGAGGGCCAATTCGATATATTCTACTCGAACAATGTTAAACAATTATATATATAAACATTATGCGAACAAAATGACGAACCCTTTTGTAGAAATACATTTTGACACAACGCTTAAACTCATAGCGAACTGTATTCCATTTGAAATCTCATGGAGTTCATGCCTTTTCTATACCTTTATTGAAAATAACTTACACTAGAATTAAAAGTATTTGATTTTTAATTAATGTTGTCTGTAACGTTGATAACACATTGATCCAGATATTACAATATTGATCAGAAGAATTAGGAGATTCAATATAAGGTAATATTTATGAATTTTATTCAATTAAACTCGCTTACATATTTCGTGGTTTGAGTTCGCTTGTAAGAGAATGTGCGGTTGCTACTTAGTCAACTGCAACGTCTATCGTGAAAGTATTGAGCTCTCTATGCAATTGGTTCTCTGAATGGTAACAAACATAAACGTAATAATTCGCTTTATTTTATAGTGTAAGAGGTATTGACTGCAGCCAAAGAGTTGGATTTTAACACCGGCTTTAAACACTCACTACATCAAGCTACATTGAGGAATGGTGACACTGCGGAAAAGGTGTCTACCTGATGATATATATATATATATATATATATATATATATATATATATATATATATATATATATATATATATATTAAGTTTTAAGTATTTATATATTTAAGTATTTATATATTTTAAGTAAATATTGAATTATTTTTACCTACATACGCCGGCATTTCACACTTTTGCTCTCAACAATTTAGCAAATGATCATCTCAGACGGTCGCAAAATTCGAACCAGGTTACAGAGTCACCGTATTCTCCGCAAGCAAGCGTCATAACCAAATGACCACGAGACATTACCACGTTTAGAAAGAGAATGCAATTTCTATTCATGCAAAGGATGACACATATAGAAAGGGTGGCTAGGATGTTCGAGGAACGTTGTCGAACATTCAATATAGCTTAGTGACAGTCTATTTTTAACTTCAATTCTTTTAAAAGGGCTAATAACGATATTAATTTTAAGTATATATTGTATTATTTTTACCTACATACGCTGTTGTTTCAAACTTTCACACTCACCAGTGTAGCAGATGATAATCGCAGACAGTCGCAATATTCGAACACGGTTACAGAGTCACTCTAGACTCGGCAAGCAAGCGTCATAACGCAACGAACACGAAAAATTACGACGTCAAGGAAGAAAATATAATTTTTTCATGCGAAGGATGCACATATGGAAATACTGTCTAGAGTGCCCGGGCAACGTTGTCTGGGCATGCTATATAGCTAAAAGACAGCAAACTTTTAACTACGAAAACATAGCTACACTTCAATTATTTAAAGGGGCTGATCAAATATATAGTTTAGATAAATATAAAATTATATGTAACTACATACGCTAGCGTTTCAAGCTTTCGCTCTCATCAGTGTAGAGAATTATTATCTCAGACGGTTGCAAGATTCAAACCCCAGTTATAGTTTCACCCTAGACTCCGTAAGCGTCATAACCAAACGACCACGAGACATAACGACGTCAAGATAATACATTTCTATTCATGCGAATGAAGCACATGTAGAAATACTTTCTAGGATGTTCGACGAACGTTGTCGGACATACCATATATATATATATATATATATATATATATATATATATATACATATTATAATAATTTTATTATAGATACATAAACACAGAATGCTATAATTTTAAAATTCAACCACTCGAAATTGTATAGTTTCGTTATATATATATATATATGAAAGAGATATAGTGGGACAGAGAGAGAGAGAGATAGAGAGAGAGAGAGACAGAGAGATAGGTAGATACAGAGAGAATATATTTTAATTCATACAAACATTGTTGGCTACCTAAGTGGATGCATGTTTCAAGTTTCAAGCACAATCGTGTTAAAAGGCAAGCTGTCTCACATCCTCTCTGCAACTCGAGCATGCTAACCGTTAGATTAGGTCGCAGCTGACACATGTATGCACGTATGTAGCAAAATATGTGTGTATAAATAAGAATGTTACTAACATTGTACTAAAATATTTCGTTACATTTAATAAAGCACTACCTTATACACATTGTAGCTTCAATGATTAACATCTATTAACTAACAGCCATACAAACAGTCTGTGGTTTGAGAACGCTAGATTTGGAATTTTGGTCGTAGCTGAAACATGTATGCACGTATGCTAATAAACCAACAGCCTTGTGATAACCCCATATGATATGTTGATTAAATTAGTAGAATTGCGGGCAACCAACCGCGTTTACCACTTCGTAAGTGTTTCATTTTTTATTAATCAAGGTCATTACTTCCAGTCTGTAACAAAGTGAATCTCAATGATACACCCATATGTAAAACATATCAACCGAAATCTGTAAAAATCCTAATCTTCTCTTTCACATACCTCATTTTTGGGGAATAATCTTTGTGTTAGCCATTATTGACAGCAGTCGTCTTGTAACTATAGATCAAGTGATAACATAACTAGGATATTTAGAGCATCTTCTATTTGAATGTGAATTATTATTATTATTAGTAGTAGTATTATTATAATAATAATAATAATAATAATAATAATAATAATTATTATTATCATTATCATCATTATTATTTTTATTATTAGTATTATTATTATTATCATTATTAACTACTCATTATGAGTTCACACACTAGCCATTGATCGATAATTGACACGTACAGCTGGTGTTCTAAGGAGTTTGATTACCAACACGTCCCCCTATATCCCCCTTACTGGTATTTCTTTTGATGCCCTATAAACTCAGTTTACATTTTCGCAAACGCTGTTTCCATGAATTAATCTATTATTAAGATCATTTGATTCATTTGGAATTAAGAGTCCAGAAGTATCCGTGATCTTTAAGTGGAGTACTAGTCTAGTTTTTATATCTTTTACATGATCCTTCATGGTCATTGTTGTAGTACCAATTTATTCTGTTGCAACAACGTTTCGTGGAATAGGTAGGCTGACAGATTATGAAATGTTATTGCTGTTTTCCAAACCATGCCACTTTTTAGCTCCATTGCTTCCGTGCGATGTTCTTTTTATATTTTCTGCTATTTTTATTACAAGTTTCATATTATCGCTCGGTGTTAACTAGGGATGTAGATTATTATGCCCGATGCTTTTAGCAATATTCTGTTTTCTATTATTTCGATCCTCCATTTTATTCATCATCTACTAGTCCTTTTCCAGGTTTTACGGAACCTTTTCTCAATTCTTACAATCATTTGTATTAACTAGTTTCCGAGATATTCTCCATCTAGTTGTCCATCATCAATCTCCTAATTAAGAATATATGTATTCAGTGTTGTCGCGATGCTTTCCAGTTTGTTTATTTTCTTTAAGGTAATCATTGAGTGAATCTTTAGTATTTTCAGGTTATATTCTTACTTCAATTTTCTGTGTTTCTTTATTCGTGTTCTTCACCCCTTCTTAAATTTGTGTAGGTGTGTGTTGCTTATTATTATTTCTTGATTTCCGCAATGTTTAATTACCTGTGGCGTCCTCAAAAGTGTCATAATCAACGTTTGACTACTGGCAGTAACAATTAGTGTTCTCTGGGGTTTCAGTGACAACAATTCTTCCGAGGTGTCCAAGAATATCCGCTACGTTCAAAATCGTTTTGCGATATCGCAACAACATTTTATCATTGATTTATTATGTCAGAAAGCGTTGGGTTCTTTAGCAATTTGAGTAGCAATAAGTCTATGCGAGTTTCCAGTACTCTCCGCAATGTACGTACGTAGGCTTAATTAGTGCTCGCCTTCTTCGATGTTTCCACCATCTTTGACATTTCACGATCGTTGTGTGTAATACAATCCAAAGCCAATGCCAACTACATGTATACGTGTGTATTTTTTATTAGAGAGTATTCGATTTTTTGGTATCTGGCAGTTTTAGTTCCTTTTGTCGAGTGTGATGCTCCTTCAATACTTTCTGTTCTATTTCTATTTTAAGTCACACATGATTTTAAACATATTTTTATTAATCCCAAAGAAGGTATATTGCCATTGTGGCAGATTTATAAGAGAATCGTAAACCAGATGTTTATTGAAATTACATTCGGATTTCTCCATGTTGGTGCAGTCGGGGAAAAGGGATCAGTGAATAAATGGCAAAAGCAATCAGTCCGAAGAAAGAAAGCTATTAGACTAGAATATCTTCCGGCATCTGTAAGTCGCTACACTGAAGGAGTTAGATTCGGGTAGTCGAGGGTATTTAGTGCGAAACGTAGTAGATCAAGGACTAATCTTTTCACCGTGTCAAATAGCAAAACAGCTGTAATTACTGTACTAGCCTAGATGTGGAAACAATACTCTATGAATGGACGATTTGTTGCTATATTGACATATATAGGCTAGCGAATGTGAGAAGTTTTCATGCCCGGTAGACAGAGCCTATCTTTTTGTGACAGTCTTGGCACTATCTACTATGCGTTTATTTCAATTCAAGTAAACGTTGAATGTTAGGCCAATGTTGTTCCGCACTTTACGACTTTTCTCAATATTGCGACTGTGTACACAATTGCCGTGGGTTGAATGGTGGTAATATTTTATTCAATTTAAATTCCATCAATTATTATATTCTAGGTTCTACCAACTGTTCCAAGTTTAATACACAAATGTTTTTCATTTCTTATATTCAATCTAGTATTCTGACACGTTCTATGAAGTTGTTTAGTTTGTCTAGCCTCCTTGATCTTCACTCCTTGATAAGATGGGACGGCGAAATATAACATTTGCTAGTTGTTTCCCTGCATACTTACTATTATTGCGTGTTCTCTTATTGCTTTCGGAAGTTTCTCTGTTTGTAATGTAATGTCTGAGTAAATTTTTAGCTTATATTTGTCTAGTACTGACGCCGATTTGTGTCTGTTTAGTTTGATAACATCTTAAAATGCAGACATTTTCATAGTTCCTAGTAAATTGCTTTCCAACGCAATCGTTTCCGTGTTTGTATTCTTATTGCGCGAGTTTGTAAAATAAACCTATCATGTGTGTTATCGTTTTGTCTATTTGTTCACAAACATCTAAGTTACTGTTTACCAGTTTTTTTCTATATTGACTTGAATATATTTCTGAGAGTAGTGCTTTGCGTCTGGCTGAAGTAACTTTTTTTAAAAATCCACGTGTTTCTCGCCGTCTCTGTTTACTATATAAATCGTTCATATAGTAGCTTTTTTATCATTCTCCTGCTGGTATACATATATATATATATATATATATATATATATATATATATATATATATATATATATATATATATATATATATATATATATATATATATATATAATTAATTGTATGGGGAACATACTATGTAAAATGAAAAAAAAAATTTAAACCGTTATGTACGATGTCGAAATTCACGAATAAAACTAGAGTTCACAAATTCGAATTTAAAAAAAGAAACAAAAAAGGGGGAAGACGACCACGACGCAAACAAACGAGCTTAAAGTTCCCAAGGCGCCTTTCAACCGACTCTCGTCAGGGGAATCGTCGGTTGGATTGGATAAGTAAAATACACGAAAACCATGAATTGGTGTAAAAACCTGTTGAAAGTAGGTGGTTGCATGTGATATACGTGCGAAATTATATATAAAAATAAAAAAAACGAAAATAAAGGGGAACAATTTTAAATCAACCTGCAAACGACCACGAATTACCAAATATCTGTAAAGAATGTTTCAATTCTCTTTGTCGTCAATTCATGATGATGGCCTCCAATATGGCCAGATGAAAGCGGTGTCGGGCTCTGTGCACAATGGAGAATGTATTATCAGAATAATGATCACGACAGCTTCTTTTGTCCAGCAGGTGGTCACTTATAGCAGACTCCTGAGCCTGTGAACATCTGGATGACAGGACCGGTTCATGTCGGCGGCACATGTTGAGCCACTCTAACAGACAATTGCTGAATGGTCTTGCTTACATAGTCAGCGTTACACAAACATTGAAACCGATAAATAACGCAACTTTTCTCATTGGTAGGCAAGACATCTTTACGAAAGGAAGGGAAAGCGCATCGAGTGGAAAAAAATTAAATTTAAATTCTTTTTTTAAAATTTTACATAGTATGTTCCCCATACTATTTATTATTCATTTTATAGTGTGACACCATTTTGTCTCTTCATATGTTTTGAGTTTGCTGTAACCATACGTTTATCTCTTAATTGAGTTAATTCATTAATAATTAAGCTTCAATTTTCTTTTTATTTATAACGACATCATACATAACAGTTTTTTGGGTTTTTTTCTCCATTTTATATAGTTTGTTCGCCATACTATTCATAATTCAGTTTGCGGTGTGACACCATTTTCTCCTCATATAACTGAGTTTATTCATTAATAATTAAGTTCCTTTTTTTACACTAAAACCATGTTCCCTCTATTTAAAGTTGTTTTGTCTTTGTGTGGCACTAAATATCTTTTTAGATTATTAAGAGAGAGAGAGATAGCCACGATTTCATAAACGCCCTGAATAAAACTGTTCGTTTAAGAGGCAAACTACGTTCTCTTAAATGCAAAATCGCCTTTCTTCGAATATGTTTGAAGAATTTTGTTGTCCCCAGGTACATCTCTGTATATGTATATATATATATCGCTAAACTTATCATTATTTGTTCTATCTCAATGGATATTTTGTGGCTCAGTAGTATAACACAGAGGAGTGAGGATAGTAAGCCTCCGGCAAATAATGTTCGTGTTATTATATTTGCCAGATGACTTTTAGCAATCAGTGTTAGACTTTATAATACACTTACTTCACCCATGTTAGCATAATGTTGTCTAGTATTTTACAAACTAACCTATAAATTATCATCATAATAATCCATATATTAATACGCTAAAGTATATTGTGTTGGAACGTACATTATGAACAACAACCTCTTAAAATGTTATAGCCTGATTTCCGAATAGTCAATTAAAAAAACGATGTTAAACGTTAAGTTCGTTTTAAAATACTTTCTTGGCCTTCGAACAAGGATTAAAGTCTTGTATATGTTGGATCTAAATAGTGTAGAATTATACCGTGGAAACTGCGTTCGTACCGAATATGCGTAGTATGAAAATATATCACAAACTCTTGGTAGAATTTTTTAGATAGAGCTACATAATCATGGCCGCGATATTTAACAGACGAAGGATACCACTGTGGAATTTCATCGGGTCCCGCCAGTTATTATTATTATTATTATTATTATTATTATTATTATTATTATTATTATGATTATTGTTATTATTATTATTATCATTATTATTATTATCATCATTATTATTATTATTATTATTATTATTATTATTATTATTATTATTATTATTATTATTATTATTATTATTATTATTATTATTATTATCATTATTATCATTATTATTATTATTAATAGTATTATTATTGATATTATTATTATAATTATTATTATTAATAATATTTTTATCATTATTATGCTCATTATCATTATCATCATTATCATCATTATCATTATTAATATTATTATTATTAATATTATTAATATTATTATTATTATTATTATTATTAATATTATTATCATTATCATTATCATTAGTATTATTACTATGATAATTATTGTAATTATTGTTATTATTATTATTATTATTATTATCATTATCATTATTATTATTATTACTATTAATATGAGTATTATTATTATCATTATTATTACTATTTGTTGTTTTTTTGTTGTTATTTGTATAAACTAGGAGTCTGCACACGTGTAATTAGAATAGATGGATCACTAGCAATAAAAAGTGATGTTCTATATGGTCAGACTAAAAACATGTCTTTCTAGATTCCGTGTACCCTATGCTTCTTTAAGTGAAGGTTGTAAATCATTTTGTGATACTGAGACTTTTTTAAATATTGATTTCACGTTCATATGACATTTGACTCTTTGAAATCTGAGTGGGCATACGTATCTCACATTTCGCACTACTACGCACGCTTGCAGAACAGATCCGATTCATACTCTTTTTCTCAGTCATTATATCCTGCTTAGCACTATCGCATGATATATTTTTATGAACACAGAATAGTAGATTTCAAGACTTTCCCATTAGCTTGGATCAACTTATTTTGTTTTACTTACAAAAATGTTGTTACAAGAATCATTACCCGTGACTATACACTGACTGAAACAAGTATAGTAGTTTAACTTTAACCCACACCCAAACCCCAAAACGATCTTTCTTGGATTTCCAGTATTCTCCGTTTATTCCGATTGTCATATTAACTGGTGTGATCTTCTCGGAGCAGCCGTTTTCTATTACGTATCATGACAATACTACTCTCTATAATACAAACTATTAATGTGCTCTTCCAGGTAAAGTCTTGATCGATCACCCCCTCTGCAGTCCGTTAATATATGAAACCGTTGATACCCTCTATCCATAATATAACACAATTTTGATACCCCATAATTGTCTTTTACATATTTTTCATTTTACTTGGGTTTATTATATCTGATCGACATTTCTGATTGTGATTATTACATTGTCATGTTGGGAACGAAGATCCCTCATCTCCAAATATGATAATTTAGGAATAAGTATTCCACTCTGGTTTTACAAGGCACTCACACACATCTCAGTGTGTGTACCAGTCGATGATAGATCTGTGACAATAATTCCGACAGATGGTGGTCATTTGTGGTTTCTTTTGGTTCTGCTCTGTCGAACTAAAGTATGATTCTGTTGAGCCTCTAGATATAAACTTTCCTAGACTTTACCTTGTCTTAGATTAAGTGTTTGATTATTGCTAATCGTTTGATACCCCTACAGGGGAATGCTAACAGGCAGGTTCAGTCAATTTTGTAGGCCAGAGTGTTTTAATCTCAGTGCAGTTATTTTCAAAACCATGTGTGCATTTTTCATAAACTCCTGGAGTAGAGGTAAATAAACTCACGCGAATTACAGAATATATCATTTTAACTTTTATATATGGCACTAGTAAATTCGATTTACATCATGTGCATCGATAGAAATCATGAAGTTGTAATGCTAATGCCACAAGCGGTTCTTTGAGTGCCACCATTTAATCGTATAAGTACGTAAAATAACATGAGAAAAGTGTATACTGTACTGATATTTTGATCCTGTGTGTTTTGTTTACACTTTTCGGCATATAAAAATGAAATTTCCTCCATAAATACTCAAATAACACATACGATAGAGTTAATAAATACAATAATTTACGTTTCTAAGAATAAAAATTGATTCCAATTGAATTTTAATGTTTTTAAATTATTTGTTTTCACTTAAATTTCTCCATACGAGGCACGAGGCAATTTATGTAAGAACTAAAAATAACTCAGTTGACCGTAGTCTGAAGAAGACGTACTATCGTCGCTATATGACATTCCTGTGCTTGTTTTAAAAGTGCTTCCACGAAGTGCTCTCTGATGACATTACTTCACTTGTACCGCATCAACCTCAATACTCACCAATGAACTCTACTGGCAAACACACCCCAGACCTAGTATGTAGAGTTCACCGGATGCCGTACATTTTCGACTCTAATAGTATTTTTCTTCGGACGCTTGCCTATTGAATTGTCTCCTTGCTCCCTGTTTCCCCAATACACCAACTTGCAAAACATCTTGCTATCAAACTTCCCATTTAAGGTCCTTCCCACTTAAGGTCCTTATAACAGTAGCGTTTAACGTCTTAATGACAACATGCGTTGTTTGGAATGGATCAACAGTGAAAGAAGATGTAGGTAGCACAAAACACTCAATGGAAAGGAGAGTTCAATAAGCTTGCCGTTCTTGGAAAGAAGCGATTGGAATAGTAAGATGTATTACAACGTGATAGCTAAACAGCAAATTACCAACTAGACCAACGAGTCAAATGACTTGGAACAAAGTAAGAAGGGAATAGACAACACAATTCTGAAGAACGCATGCCATAATATAGAAGAGAATGAGACGTGCAATATCCCGTTTGTGAGAAAGTCGATGCGGGAAGAAAAAAAAAGGTGAGGTCAACCAAATTACAACCACGCTTTTGTAATTTCACCAAGGTCTATAAAATGGGGTATATATTCACCGGCCTGATATGCTAACAACATTCTATAAAGGTCTGATAATAGATGTGTTGAGAGGAAATTAGATGTTCACGTGTGCGAAAGTGTTTATAGCGATAGAGAAAACCGATTTAAGAGAAGTAGAAAGAGCAATGGATCTAATGTATGAACTCCAAGAAAGATTGGATGATAAGAAAGACCACGAGGTTCAGGAGTCGATATTTTCTCAAGAATACAGTTATTCATGAAAAGCTAAGAAAGAAAAAGGTCACGCATAGGACTAATAGCTAATAAGGGTGTGACATATGACGTGAGAATTGTCCAATTTCGCCAGACATGATAGACGAAATTATATATTATTGAGATTTTGAAAAGTCTATGCCATTTTAAAAGTCATACACTTTACCTCCTTAATTTTTACGGATTGAAAAGGAGATCTGTATTTTAAACGCGCTGATCTTAAAAAGAGTATACCCTAAATCAAGAAAGATACAATGTATAATAAAAGACTAATACCTGTTTACACGTAAGGTATGGCAGTCCACAACCATTAACAATATTTGCACAATAGAGATATAAAGAGCGATGAAGAAAGTAAAACTGTAATTTCCTTGGAATTCGCATAGTTTTAGAAGTGGTTCTATCTTTGAAACGTAGCCAGGTAAAACTGGTAACGCTTATAGAATACACATGTAAATACTTGGATATTTAACATTTCATTACTGAAGTCAAATTGAAAAATATTAGAAATACTCGTTGACATTATTAAGTAGAATTTACTTTTTGTTTTAGAAACAAAGAAGTAAAATAATTCTTGAAATATCCGTTAGAACAATAGTTAATAATAATTAAAGATAAACGAATTATTTCGACTTACTAACGGGTTCAGTTCAAGGTTCCCACTGAGTTCGGAAATTTGACAGAAAGTGTAATACATACATGAAAAATGCACCTTAAAATGTGGGCTGGCATATCGGCTGAAATGTTATGAAGAAAACAAGTAAAACGAGAATAGTAGTTGGAATAATCTTAATAATAAAACGTTCATAGAGATGGCATACATTTATCGGATAGATAATTATACATACATCAAGAGAGTGAAATATACATTCAGAGACAGATGGGTTGATAAACTGAGAAATAGGGCAGAAGAGATATAGAGTTAATCCCGCTGCGCTAATTATAACTATAGAGAGTGTTGCGGTTTCCCTGATATTAACCTTATAATAGTCTTAGTTTCAAATCTTACACAAATGTGGTATATTTTAACATTGTACATAATTAGACGTTGTCTTTTAGACTCAAACAGATAAAACATAAATGGTGTCAGGTCAAGATCGTAGAGTAGAACTATACCTTGTAATCTAACCTCATTCTGTGATGATCCGTAGTCTTAAAACTGCTTAGAGCCTTTGCATTATCAAGCTGCGAGAGAACATCACCCATCTTCAATTAGAGACATGCTCGAAAAAGACGGCATCGAAGTTTTGAAAATCTGCTCACGCAGAATCAATAATTGTTGGTGCTTGTATAATAAAAATCCGAAAAAAGTTTTTTTTGTCTTTTAGTGTTGGAGAGGTAAATAAGGGGCAGGTAACTCTTACCACGAATTTAAAGCAAAATATTCTAGTAATAAAAACTGATGGCTTTAATTGGCGTTGCACATGTGGCTACTGTGCAAGGAGAACGTCGATTAGACATAATAGGGTTAGGGTTAGGGTTAGGCTTAGGGTTAAGGTTAGGGCTAGGGTTAGGGTTAGGGTTTAGGGTTAGGGTTAGGGCAAGAAAATATTGTTCGAAAGCTAGAGATGTTGTGAAGAGTTACCTGCCCCTTATTTACCTCTCCAACACTAAAAGACAAAACACATTTTTTTATGCTTTTTATTATACAAGCACCGACTTGTTGTAGTAACGGAGGACCAACATAACTTCTAGGCTTGTATGTTTTACGTCTAGTATTTGTACGTGAACACGCGTCCAGTATAATAATACCAGGGTTCGGTGAAGTATATATTTAAGGGGAACGCTTTCTCTTCACAAATACCTAACGAAGACGATGAAAATAGTCTTTCTTTTAAACTATTTGAAATGTTTTTTATCAGTCCGGCGTAGAGGTACAACAGTAAAATATATGTTCTGCCTATCATCATACATCTAAATAGTTCGACCGTCTAAAATAACTGAAGAAAAATGAAGCAATTTAAATTTTGACAAAAATAAGAATGTCAAATATAAGCCAACATTGACTTATTTTAAAATATATTTATATATTTATTTTTTTTTTCTTACTAGTTATTCTGTTTGCTTGGAAAGTATTAATGTGATCTAAAGATATCCGTTCGATTTTATTTTCACACCGATTCTGTTTAAAAATGACATATTTTTTCATTAAAATGTTTTTATTAAAAAGGAAAATATTATTTCATGAAAAATGAAATACAGCTAAATATTTTGTGTAAATTAGGACAATGAGTGAACTAGAAAAGAAAGTAAAGAGATATCAACGCTAAATGTGTAGCGTTTGCTTTAATTTAATGTATTTGGCTTGACACAGAAACACATTGTATGGATATGGATTGTAATTACATTTTTGAAAAGTACATGTCAACATATTAACAATTGAAACTACTATTTTTGTTTTCAGTTGTTTTATTGTGTTGTATCGATGGTTAATACAATGCCACTATAGTTTTCGAATGACAAAGAATTAGCAGAATACATTAATGCTCGGTCCATATAAACAATAATTGGACCTTTTAATGGGCACTATTACATTCTATTTCATTTGGGAGTTGAACATTTCCAATTAAGATTTTCCGGTTGTAGAACTTAAACTACTCAACATTTTATGCATATTGCAATTTTTTTTAAAAATCAAAAGCTATTCAAACATTGCAATGTCGCTTTCTTAATTAGAAAATATTGTATATTCTACAAGTGTATATATATATATATATATATATATATATATATACATGTATATATTTATATATATATATTTATATATATATATTATATATATCTATATATAGTTATATATATATATTTATATCTATATATATTTATATATTTATTTATATATATATATATATATATATATATATATTTATTTATTTATATATATATGTTTATGGGAAGAGAAGGATGAAGGTAATCCGACGTGATGGGAAAATGAAAAAGGAAAAACAAAAAATGGATGTTTTTATGTGTACATCAACGTTTCGTCTTTATTTATAAGACTTCATCAGGATGATAATATAGAGAAAAAATGTCATGCAAGTACAAATACATGTAGGGTAGACATATTGGAAGGAAAAATAAAATGAAATAATGGCCACTACTGGGTGGACGTCCGTACTTGTTGGAGAATAAAAATGAATGTTGAAGAAAATGAGTGGGGAAAAATGGAAGGATGGGGTGAGCAAGGACTACTGTAGCTGGTGGTAAGAGAAAGAGGTGGGGGATGAGCAGGGGTAAAGTGGATGGCAGAGAGGGAGTGAAGGAAGAGGGGGGAGGGAGGTGTTTGACCAGATGGCTGCGGTCAAGATTGAAGGGGAAAAGTAAGTTCGAATGTTTGTGTATGGGGGGTGTATGCAGGGAAAAAAGGATGGGTAGAGAGGGAGGGGGGCTGAGATTTTGGTGGATGGGCGAAAGTTATGGTCTTAGAGAGCGTTTTGAGAAAATGAGGGAATTTAAATATATGTTTATATATATATATTTATATATATACATATTTAAATATATATATATATATATATATATATATATATACATATATATTTATATATAGATACATATTTTAATATATACATATATATATATTTATGTATATTTATAGAAATAGAGGAAAAAAGAGTGATAAATATGCGACGATTGTCCAAATTTATTTCAAATTTCAATTGTTCAATGCAAGGTGTATTCAGTAATAAACTAGTGTTTATTATTCTTTCCTTGAGCCAAGGCTTTTCAAATATCGAGATCTTTTCATCAGAGGAGAAATACAGATAGATAAGTTGGCTTTCGAAAAAAACAAAGTTCAAATGTTTGAAAAATATATGAAAACTATTACTAAAAAAATTCGGTGAAAGAAAAGTTCCGTAAAAAAGATATGAGGTTTGTCCGGGTGGTACATTTCCGTTGAAAAGATGTCCAATGAATTGTAGAAAGCGAAAAAAAAACTTTTGCGTAGGAGCAGTGGGGAGAAAGTGTTCAAATATAAGTAAATCTAAACGCATTTAAAAGGAATTGAAAAGAGAAAAGCTTGTCAGTATTGATAACTTCGTGGACCATAAAAAAGGCAAATGACATCTAGTCCAAAGAAAATCTAAATCCTAATGAAACAAAAAATCTACATTTTTGGGTTAGGGGAGGGGCGTTGAAGAGCGAGGGGGTAGTTATGTTCGGATTGGTTGAAATAGCCGCTGTAGGTGCTGGGAAGGAAGAAAAAAGAAAGAAAAAAGAAAAAAGGTTGGATGGGGGGGGGGAGGTTAAAGTGAAAGGGGGATGGAGGGTATGGGCGGGCGTTATAGGCAAGGTTAAGAGATAGGTTATTAAGAGTAGTATTAATCTGAAGCGGGAAGGAATGAGATAGAAAAGTCGTATAAAAGTAGATTTAGGCAGTGGCAGGGTAAATTCGAAAGTATAAAGTTTGGCTTAAGGAAAGAATAATAAACACTAGTTTATTACTGAATACACCTTGCATTGAACAATAGAAATTTGAAATAAATTTGGACAATCGTCGCATATTTATCACTCTATTTTTCTTCTGTCTCTATAATTGCTCTATCTCGTATATTGAGCTAAACCTCTACAACATAAGTTCCATCTACTAAAAGTTTTACTTTTGGTTTATATTTGATCCTACTATATATATTTATGTATATATGTATATTTATATATATATACATATATATATATATATATATATATATATATATATATACATACATTCACATATATATATATATACATATATATATTTATATATATACATTAATATATATATATATTTATATATATATTTATATATATTTATATATATATATATACATATATATATATTGATATATATATATCTAAATATATATTTATATCTATATATCTATATATATTTATATATATATATATATATCTATATATATATTTATATATTTATATATGTATATATATATATATATTTATATATATATATATATATATTCATATATATATTTATAGATATACATATATATTCATATATATATATATATATATTTATATATATATATATATATATATATATATATATATATATATATATATATATATAGGTAGATAAAAGAATAAAACAATCCGACGGGATGAAATTAAAAATGAGACAGTGGAAGACCCATGAGCTCAACGTTTCGCCCGATACGATGTGGGCTTTTTCAAGAGCGGATGAAAAGTGTGCTAAAAATGATTAAAGACGGGAAGGTCATATAATTGGGAAATGTATATAGTGGTGAAGTTTGAATGGAGGGAAACATATGAAAATATGTAAAGTGTCAACAATAAGTGTACAAAGTGTCAGCATATAATTGTACATATATATATATATGTATATGTACATATATATATATATGAATATATATATATATATATATATATATATATATATATATATATATATATATGGGTGTGTGGGTGTGTGGGTGGGTGTGTGCGCGCTCTGCTAGTCATTAAAACGTTAGTGTTTCTATCCATTTCATTTCTTGTTGTGTTCTTTTAACTAACCCAAAACTATTTCTATTAAAATTTAAGCATCTTACATACACGTTATAGAAATATGTAAGGTTCCCTCTATTGATATATGTACAGCACATACACAATCTATTAGTGTAGCTATCGTAATCGGCAGCTCGAGTTTGAATATTACAATCTAATGCGAAACTCCGTATATTTGATAGATATATTTATTTCATGGTAATAGCTCTACACAAGGCACGAAGCCGCATTACATTATACGCCAAAATATATACTATTTCAAGGTGATAAAGTAGCCACTATTTGTCGTTTACGTTTAGGGGTCAAGTGGTGTAAGTTCATCGGATTACATTTTGTGGATGTACTTGTAAAACAAGCACAGAGTGGCAATATTGTGGCGATGAGACAGGGGCTGAATCTTAGTAGACAATGCGGGTCCTATTAGGTTTAACTCTTTTTTATACGCTATTTATGTTTACAGTGTTCAGAAAATAATCAAACAAGCTAGACAATTTGACGATTCGATATGCTCTTTCTCTTCAGGGAAACAGATGCCGCACCCCACACCCAAGTGACGACGCGTAATGAAACAGCACAATCCAGAATAACAGCAAACGGTGAGGTATACTAAATTAAAACTAATGCATTTAAAATCATTTAAAAGTATTACGAAATAATGATGATGCTTCGTATAACATTATGTTTTCATAATACAGAACTGGCAATGTCTATCGCTGAAAAGAATTAATTAATTACATTTGAAAATTAAACAATACATAAGCAATTTTGTATTGATTATAGAGTAAGAGCAGTTAAGTTTTGCATGCACGCCCTATTAAGCCTTTAAAGGTGTATTGAATGCAAATGAAAATATATTTAAAACAATTATATGTATACTATTATAGCTAGAACTGAGAAAACATTGTTACTTCATGCCTTTTCGTGTGTAAATATTTTTGATCTGATCGGACTTAACCGTGTACATAAAATTACATTACAACAGATAATTTAGCCGAGTATATTCTAAAATATAACGAACAGCAACCTCTATTCTCAAAAACATTCTTTCCAGCAGTTATTTCAATACAAAAGCAAAAGTTTGTTTTCCTTCAACATAGCCATATTTGTTGTTTGCTGCACACATACACGCATGTCAGAGTTTTCTTTTATAAATGCCTTTGATGTCAGAAAGATAAGAGTGGAACCTGACTCCACCATTTGAAATAGGTTCACCTTTTTAAAACACTTTCAACTTTCTTGACACAATTTTACTAATTTATCTAATATTGCACATTCAACTGTAAATTTCATTTAATTTGCAATACTAAGATAATAATAATTTCATCACTGGCATATGTTTAGCATATATAGCTTGGTTTGATTTGCCGCTATTCAAAAAAACACACACACACAACAGAAATATTATAGGTACATTTAAATAATGGTGATTTTAAATCTCTTAACAATTATGCATATGTTATAGGGTAGAAATAGTGAACATTTGTCAGCTTTTTCGGAAGAATCCCCGTATTCATTGAAATACACTGATACATAATTCGGTATTATAGCATTGGTTTAACATCAATTAATGCGGTTTTCGGAAATCACATTCCTACTGCACGTGTCCTCATTAGATATGATACATCGTAAGGAGCGATTGTTAAAATGTCTGACGAGCACAACTTAGCAATCTGTTTCCAATCAACCCATAACAAATTATTGAAGAGAGTCCTCGACCACCATTAAGTTCCTCAAATGAATACTTGTGAGTAACTCCGAATTAAAGTGGATTAAATACTTATATGTAATGATATGACGCTAATCCAAAGCACTATTTGCTACTCGTCCTTCAATAGACGTGGAAGTTATACGAATTATGATCATACATAAATATGTTACGTCTTGTTGTGTGATTCAGAGTTATATCGATATTGCCACCATTTCATTTCTTACGTAATAGGTTTTACGTAAGAAATGAAATGGTGGGCATATCGATATAACTCTGAATCACACAACATAACGTTGTAAAACTAATAGTTTATGATTAACAATGACAGTATTTAGCGACGATTTGAAATTGCTTAGTGCACTATCAATACAACATGCAAATATATAATACCTTACGTTGCGTAATTATGTTATTTGTGCATTTACATATTTTAAAGCAAAATAAACAGTAATATAACTGTTTATAGAACAACGAAAACACCCCGAAAAGGCGAACAGCTGAAAACAAAGGAAATGTTTAACGGCTCTATTTAATTGTACTTGTGCATATCAAAATCTATAACAGCCGGTTCTCTAGGATTCGCAAGCTGAAGACCGGTACATATATGTTAATATTATGCCTCTTTTCAGTCTCGATAAATAATAGATATTCCCTGTAAGAGTACGTCAGCGGGAGTCTATTGTGAAGCTATGCTTACACCCTCAACAACCACAACTTTCCTTACCGACATTACTTGTGTACACAACACATAGAAATTGACGATGACTGCAAACAATGTCAGTATAATCAGAGTGGTCCCCATATACATCAGCCTGTATACTCAATTAGTTGCTTCATTGTACTGGCCAGGCTACACGTAGCTTAACTCTGGTGATCTAACGGCAACCAGAGTGGCATCACCATTATGCCGTGTATATGTGTCACTTACACGACTATAACAGACAATCCTCGATCAGTTTTTTTTTAATCTGCCTCCACCAAACTCTGGTCGGTGATGACAGATCAAATTCACAAAAAACTTTGGAAACAATACAATTAAGAGTAGCGAATACGTGTACGATAAATACATTTACCAATAATACTTTGGTCATTTATTAAAGAAAATATATATGCATTACTATCAATGAAGCGAAAATTAAATTAGTATTCTCTTAATTTCAAAGTTACTTGTAATTATTTTTCTTAATTAATGCACGTTAAACGGGGAATCATGACTCAATCAATTACAGCCCGCCTTACAGTTCACCTGTGAGAGGGAACACAATTTCACCCTTCTTTTCCTGAATGGACTAAGACATAAATCTGATTCCTTGTTTCTTATATATGTTTACCGCAAACCTACATTTTCTAGTTTATATTGTCAGTAGGACTCTTTTTGTGCCAAACAAAGAACAATACATCTACTTAAATGTCTGGTTCATCGCATCTTAAATATTTTCTCTGAATCTCTGATAGATTCGGAGATTCAATTCATTAAAGAAGTGTTCACCGAAAATGATTACCCCATTCGATATTGTTAATTCTAATATCGTTACCAAGATCACCCACTTTAATAAGCCTACAGTTTTTGGTCCTCAAAAATGTCCGACCTTCCTCAGATTACCTTGGCTATGTTATATTAGCATAACATTTGCTAACCAAATTTGTGTAGATGTACCTCGTTGTTATCCGGCTTCGAACACTAAAATTTTTTTTTCTTCTGCTCAACCTTTTTTAAAATCCGTACACAAGAGTGTTCTCCCACCCCAATATGTTAGTAATATTATTTATCAATTTAAATATCGGCGCGATACAGTATAGGTGGGGCGTACAGTGTAACGTTTTGAATCCAAAATAAAACAACACATCCCTCTGCAATACGCCAGGGCCGACTGAATAATTAAAATAATTTAGTCAACACTACGGGGTCACTATCTTATAAATAGCGCCGAATGTGCGTCGGTTTACATTAGTGACATGTTTTCTGCCATAAATAGATCACATTCGTAATTCCACCTTAAAGTCCTGGAAGCAATATATATTAAAGCATTAAAACCCTTACTTTGTAAACAAAAAGAATGGCTTCTAGGACTTGATGTGATCAACTTGTGATCCCCTCCTCCCATTTTTACTCAACATTTTCACTGGTTTTCATTTCATTATTTTAAGTGTTAATCGTAGTGCAGTAATTATTTCCACGTACTGATAAGTATGCATGAAAGCCGGCTTAGATTAATGTATTGATTATTTTCCTCCCGTGTTTACACTTTTCACTTTCATTCTTAGCCAACAAATGTCACACACGTCTATATTCATTGCCTTAACATTTGGTACCACTAAAAATCATATTCTTCTGAAGATAGTATATATTACCGAAAGTACTCATGTTTATAGAAAAAAAATGTGTTTAAGATAAATAAATAGTTTATTTTTAAGAACAAATCATTTGCGTTGTGCAAGGTTTTCTAAATATTTTATAAAAAATATCCTCGTTATTATATATATATATATATATATATATATATATATGTATATATATATATATATATATATATATTCATACAGCTTTTTCTCTTCTTATCCGGTTAAAACTTACGGCAGTACGTCTGCTGTCCCTGTTATGTTGAAAACATATACTACACTTTGAATATTTATTTGTAGAACATAGTAAAACATTATGGTAAGAAAGTAAGTACAAGGCCAAGAGAAGTGTCCAAAAACTTGAAACATACCATTCATTGGAATAACACTGGAAGTGGGAGGATCGGTTAGAAAAAGCGTCCTACCCCTTTCGAAATAATTTAATGTTTTTAGAACCGTAAACAAGGAAATCGATATCTTAATCAGTGTAAGAACTAAGTGAGAGAACAAAGAAAACGGGGCTCGAGTTTTGAGAATATATGGTGTCCTTCGGAGAGAAATGCAATTTAACAGAGGTTTAGGACAAGAATCTCAAACTTGGGAGTGAACAACTTGGATGATTTATATTACGTATGTCCTTCACTCGAGTAGTTAATAGACAAAATGTACCCATGGAACTGAGTTCTGACAGTACCAGAAACTATGTCCTCTATGACTCAAGTAGGTCAACTAAGCATAAAAGCATAACAATAATATTAACATTTTAAAATTAAAATATTTTTTTTGATTTTCATGGAAAACGACGGACACGTATCTTTGTAGTAGTATGTACGATTTAAAACCTCACTACGAATCGCAACTAAGTAAGTTTCGAGACGATATATCTTCTTTTTTTTGATGATATTGTATTAGATAATATAGTCGTTTTCTTCGTTAATACAGTATAAGAATTTTCTCAAAATAAGTTTTTTAGTAAAACCAAACAATATTTACAATTATTCAAAACATTGTCTTATGTCTCAGATAGGGTTTACATCAAATACATCACTAAGACTCGATGTATTCATACTGCTTTAAAAGTAAATGGTTCACAAAATTACAGTAATTAATTATTTCATTATTTAATTATTCAATTTCTAGTGTAAATATAAAATATGAATATTATTAATAACAAAAATATGCACTATTGTTTAAAGTGACTTACATTGAACGGCTATCACCCTCACTCTATTTCATTGTGAAACATATTTAATAAAACTTAATAAGTTAGTAAATAGAGCATATCCATAATTTATTTTTGTCGATTTCCTTTAAAATATATCCACAATTTTTCCGAATATATATTTAAATGAAACCAAAATTTAGAAACCTAACTACATGTAAATCATTTATTAAAATCAAGTTTTTACATTCAACATTTTAATTCACTTATCTATATGTAAATCATTTATTAAAATCAAGTGTTTACACTCAACATTTTGATTAACTTATCTATATGTAAATCATTTATAAAAATCAAGTTTTTACATTCAACATTTCAATTAACTATTCCTTTACTCTTTGATCAGTTTTTTTCGTGTATATATGTACGGTATTCGATATCATGCGATGTTATACTGAATTGATAAATAATACACGTCAGTATTTCTTCATTAAACAAATAAATCACTTGAAATAGTTTTGCTATACACATATATACACATAATATTTGTTTGCTGAGAAATATCCCACAAATACAGTGTTTATCAATTTATTTCGAGATTGAACCTTGATTAAGAAAGTGTAAAATAGTGTATGTTACAAAAATAATTAAATATTTATATGAATTAAACAACAAGAGAGTAAAAAATAACCGAGTCATTTTACTTTGAAGTAACTTTAAAGGATATATTTACATATCATACTTTTCTTTATTACCTTGTTGTTAGCTGATTTCAAATCTTCCCTCCCTTATTAACAAGCGCCGCATAGTTCATCTATTGAATAGGTCAGTGTCTCCTGCTGATGTTCCGGTTTCTTCATATTATGGTGAATTAACGCTTTTTCTCCTAATGATGGCTCGGTGTAATCGCTTGGATCTTAATTGGCGTCAGCTGTGTTTCCCTGATTATTTTCTGTGTCTATAGACTATGTCCGGCTATCAAACCCTCGATTCGACTTGACCAGACGCAATTAAACCCAGCAACTGCATCCTGACAAAACCCCTCCCAATCAAGCGTGAATCGAGCCCGATTGCCGACATCCTTTTTTCCAGACAAGCAATTTTCGATCTACCGGTGAGTCTTAGGACTAGCCGCCTCCCTATTTACGTTCCGTCCGAGAGCAGATTTAGATACATCATCGTTTTTTTATAAAATCAAACCAGGTGCACAACCAGAAATACATAATTCTATCTGAGACGTAGTAATACACTCGGATAAGGTGATACACACAATAAGACCGGATAATAGTGCACAATAAAGCGACCACTTGTTGAATTGTACTTGTTTTTATTTTTAAGCATCATAAAGTATTATCATAGAAAACAGTGAACAACTGAGAGAAAAATGGGCGTAGTCATAGTTCTGATGAGAATATAGAATCTTAAGAAGCTCCAATGATACCAACACGTGTGAGATAACTTAGAAGGGTGTCAAACAATCTGCGAAAGAGACGATTAGTTAGAATTAAAGAGAGAACATTGCAGGATAAAAAATTGGTTACTAATGAAAACACTTTAAATATTAAAACAATATACGAGTGTGAAAGCCATTTCACATAGAACTCTAACACCAGGTACATAACTGTAAGCAATAGTATAATCTGATCCCCGCTGATAAACAAAATGAGTATTGGCTACGACGTAGGTTGGGGTCACGTAAATAGCCAACAATGGCTCGGATGATGGGGAGGGTGAGACACATCCAAAAGTCAAGTAGCAGGACTGATAGAGTACTTCGAATCCAGAAGAATATTATTGTTACTCAAATTCCAGAGAAAGCTAACAGTAGTTATCACCGATAAATTATATCGTGAACAGCTACAGCAAAAAGGCAAACTGATTTGGAACGGTGATAGCATAAAATAAAGATTACTGGAAATATGAAGAGACTTGTTTTCACCATATTTGTTTGACAACGAGAGTTTCATGTATGTATCCGCGTAGTACTCGATCTGCGCAAGAAATAATAATTATAATAACAACAACTAATTAATTTCGGCAGCCAATGGATACGTTCTGGGAGTCTATAGTAAGGATTACTACGTCTCCACCCGTATATCTGCTTAACTTGCAATGACTGAGTCCAGTAACAAAGATAAGTGCATGGTGAATTAAAATAATATTGCTGTAAGAAGAGAACAACTGGTGCTGTGTTGGTGTTATTTTGAATATGTTGATTGCAAAACCAAGCATTGCGAGTTACGTTTAGCTTACTATATCATTTTTATACAAGTTTATACATTTCGTGATGAGATTAGTAAAAGTGATTCCCCAACAGAAACCGAACCCGATACACGGAAGCAAGATTGTGCGCCTGCCAAAACTACACTACGCACCAAAAACAAGACTCCCACACTAATGAAAAAAACCTTAAGGGGTTTGAAGGAAAAACTTGTTTTAACACACTTTTCTTGGTTTCCTGTCTTTTTGTTAAATAGTGCAAAAGATCTAACAGTTATGATGTTATGACGCCCAAATTATAATGCAGCCATGTGATGCTTGTGTACTTATCTCATGTATCAAATAAATGACATGACAACTTTCGACGATTAAATGGAGTCGACCGATGAACAGATGCAACTATAGAGATCTGTTGCCCAAACTTAAGATATATCTTTTACACAAGACAATTTTATTTATATAACAAACTAGAAGAATAGCAGTCTCAGGACGGGTAAAATGAATCCACAAAACAAAAGCGATTCGCACAACATTTGTTTTCTTACGAAGATTAGAATCGATATATAATGCTACTAAATTATGTGTCTAGAATACTTACTCCAATGTTGATAACATGCCATAAAATGCTTTTGATTTTGGAAAATATCCAACATGTAATACTTCAGCTGAAAAAGAGATTAGCAGTTATAAAATAGAGTGTGATTAGCGACTCGTGTATAGAAATCAGATTTAATACAAATTTAAAATATTTACATTTGTATACGGATGTGTGTAGCCATATTATGCCCCCTGAAAACCCTTTTAAATTCCCAGAGAATACACAATTTGTGAAATATTTGATCATTGATGTCTACGGAGCATTGCCAACATGTTATTAGAAGCAGAAGTTTCTGAATCTTTACGTACAGCTTCCACTTTTTCTTTACCCCCTTTCATGAAACAAAATTAAACGAAATATAGCCCACATTACGAATCCATATGCATAGCAGCTGTCTTCCAAAATTTCTGAGGATCAATTCGTAAATAAAGAAGTGAATCCTCAACATACAAATACATAAACATATGCCTAGAGTAAACTTTTTATAAATAGACATTAGACAATTGTTAGAAATTATCTATCTAGTTTTCTAAAAGAAATTTCTCAAAATTGTTGTTTTACTTTTTCCCATTTTACCAAAATAACAAATTAATACAAACTAAATTGTTGCAGTATGTTTCTCTTTTACGTTTTTATTTTCATTATTGTTTTTATCTGATAAAATTTTCAAGTACTAAACATTAAATAATTAGCCATCTTTCTCTATATTGTCTTGTATACATATTAGAACGTATTAAATGTTTAGCTTTTATTCGAGACTTTTCTTCTTTTTTGTCGTCATCGTTAACCTATTTTTATCATCATACACATTTTGAAAATAAACATTGCATTACCTATTATGTATTTCTGTCACGCTTACATTTTGATTGCCATCCACCCTTATCTGTCAGGTGTATGTCCTTCCTTGTTTTTATAATGGCATTTAAACGGAATGTTTAGGGCGCCCCACGTGAATTTGACGGGGGATAAGTTCAGCCGCCACACATACAGCCTTCGGGCACCAACTCGTCACATCCAGCGCTTGGCAATAGTCTACGGCACTTTAATATGCATATCTTATTTGAGTCTGCCCTCTTCTCCGAAGATGCGGGCGGCATGTGTGGCATTTGCAGGAAACATACTCAAAGACCATAGCGCCGTGTTGAATGTAGGCTTGTCACCTGTGCAACTGGTCCTCAGAATAACCAGACCATACCAGGTTTGAATGGGTGATAGCGTGTTTAGGAGTATCTTGGCTTTGTTTGTCTGAAAATACATACAAAAGCTTGAGAGTGAAGTATGCACTAGAGATTTACACTAGAGTCCAAGGAAACCAGATCGATTCATATATTTCTAAAATGTATTTGTTAAAGACATCCAATAGCATGAAGTGAACATGAACACTGCCCGCCCATAAACATGTGTATGATAATTTATTTAAAATCATTATCTCAACGATGATTTAAAATTTAAACATTACTTAATATTTTTTCATTTTGCACATAGTGTGCGTTATGTTACACTCGGTGAAATTGATTGAATAACATATGTCAAGTTGAAATATTTCCAAATAGTTCTGCAACACGAATTTAGTAGGATTAAAAGATTGTCTGATCTATATGAACATATAACACGTGGTATGCGTATACTTGAGCAGACATTATCACAGCACATACGCTGGGAGTTAGATAAATAAATATCCGAAAAATACTCGTTCCATTGGCGTATATAGAATAACTATGTTTCATATATAATCATTGCGATGATGTAGCACCTGATAGTCGTATGATGTTTATATATTGGTGTCTACAAACTGTTTGCATAACCACATTTTACTGACGTCAGATATGTCATTGTTAACATCAATGCTTTATACAGACTGTCTTTTGAGATTAGAATGTTTATCACTGTTTAGAATCATGTGACTAGCAGACATATTTTGCACCATCATAATAGGTTTAAATTATCTTCTGTGTTTCAACCATACGTCTACATAATTCAGCTTCTCCAATTCAGTTCGTTCAATCTCATGAAAGCCTAAACGCTTTTGACAGTGTTGTAAATAGCGACGCCACAAATCTTAATTTTTGTCTCTGAAAAATCAAAGATTTATAATCTGATTTAAATAATAATGTTTACGCATGCAGCAAATGTGTCATGCGCTATCATTAGCTCTAAGCAGACACTATTTACCTCTTTTAATCGTAGTTGATCATCATTTGTTTCCCGAAGGTCGTTTTCCAGTATTTATGATGAAACAAAATACATTATAAAATATCCTTTGATTTATATATGAAATTATATTTTTTTAATTAAATTTCACCAGTTCAAATTATACGTAATCTTCAATTTAATCTCCCAATTGTTCAACCTTTATTACGCTGCTCCAAATCATTGTAATCGCATTACTGCTGTTTGGCGCCTAGTTCTTATCTCATGCAATGTATATCACTGTTGCTTTTCTATTCTCTCTCGATCTTGATCTTTCTATCTCTTTATTTATTAAATCAAAGTAACAAAACAAATTGTAAAACACACATATTCTAATAGTTCATATTAAATCAAACGAAGTTGTCATAAGGATGCGAACATTTCTGGATACGCCATTATGTAGCAGTACTCTAAAAATGAATACCTGAATATTATTCCTGGTAGGATATTTAAGACTCTTCACAAACCAGGAAAAGAACACCCCAATAACGGAGAAGTAAGAAGCAATGCGCATATTCAGGAAACCACACCTGAAGGATGATATTAAAAGGATATAAGTAAAATAGATATAAAACCGATAACAAGATTAAGGATACGAAAATTCTACATAGAGCTCACAATGATCGTTTCTCAGGAGTGTCTGGTCTGCGTGAAGGTTCACTTGTTGGGTGTAGAGATGAGTAAATCTTCATGGTTGCAGTTGTTTTTACTCAAGACACTATGACCAGCATATATCAGTTTTGGTCCAGAACACATAGAGGAATTGCGTAGAAGAAAGATTGCAACTTTCACTCTTTAGATTTGCGATTTTGTGGTTATTTGCAGGCATAGAGACTGCCAGAGAACGGCAGATCACGATGCCGACTCATCGTCAATTTTTAGCTCAGCGTTGCTTGCCGAACAATGGCCTTAATACTGTTTGGAGTAAAATCTGTTCGCTATTGGTGGACTCGCTAACAGTTCAAGACAACATAATCATGAAACAAGAACTTTACAATCGCCCTGTCATGGCGAGAAAGTGTTGGTCTTCAGGGGGATATATGTATTATGTATAACGTTTACATCATGATATACATAGAATGTGATGCAGATAAAGCGATAACACACTTTTGGACGCTGTTTCCTAGAATTCATCCTTGGTCGCTCAATTCATAATTTATTGATGTGTAAGGATGCAATTACTTTTACGAATATCATTATAATTTAGTTTTCTTATTAATTCAGTTGATATGTGTAGAACATTTCGCGGGAATCAAGTCAAATTCGCTGGTTGCCTTGTTCATCAATGAAACAATTATTTTCACGCTTCGTGTATTCTCGTATTTCCAAGGACAATTTCATGTTATGCTTCAAAATGTCGTTGATGATAGCAATTAGGGCGCATCCGCAAAATAAAGCGTAAATGCGAACGAAATTAAAGGAACAAAACATATCATTTTCACAGTGTTATGCTAGTAATAATAATTATAAGATTGGTTGGAATAAAAAAGATGGCCAACATATTATTTACAGAAACAGAAAGGTCGACATCAGCAGAAAAAGCCAACCAATAACATACGAGTATCTCATAGTAACATGTACAATATGTCGTGTTCATTAGGAAAGAAATTTCTCTGTATTTTTATTTAAAATTAAGAATATATAAATATATATACTGTGATACTGGAATCTCCGAGGCATCCTCTTGCTTTATATTACCGACAGAATCCTAAACATCACAAATACGAGAACCCAAAATTTGAATAAACATTTCTGAAAATGGTACTTTAATTGTTTGATAAAACCTTGCCTCGTTATCAAATGAACCTTATTCGATAGAACACGATCCGTGCTATCGGAATAACACAATAGGATGGCAGTTCAACAAGTATAGTAAGCCTGCGAGATTCAAAGCTAAATGTAACATGTAGCTGGCCCGGGCGTCTCTGATTTTCAGTGAAAGAAGCGTAATTGGCTACGAACAATTGTGGTTAGACCGCCTTGCCCACTAAGAGGCTGTGTTAAAAACTTGAATGACTTCACCCGTCTCAAAAACTATATTCTTAAAACTCACTTTGTAACAGTTCCATTAAGAACACATTACCGTTATTTAGGAATTAATTTGGTATTCTATTCGGGGTATAATTCATTTACACAACGAAAACAGTTGTTTAGCCTGACATTGCGCCTGTAAAATGACACCAAAACAAAAGTTAAGATAGACATGTCCGGCAACACCGGTTAACATAATATATTTAGAACAGTAGGTGTTCAACACACGGTTTTACAGAAAATAGTACTTTCTCCATGGAGATATTGTTTTTAAGGTGATTTGAACCTACTTGTATATCTGCATTTGCAGACGAGCTAATTTCTCTTTTCAAAAGATTATTGTTTCTGGATTATATAATTTCGATCCTCTCTTTAAGACACAAGTTACAACTGATTATTAAACTATTTAATGTGTAGATTGTACGAGGAGATTTCTACCGTAACTTAAGCTGTGGATTTTTTCTCTTGAGACTATAAATGTGTTTGAAGATAGTATTTTTTTAATTAATTCTTTGTTCGAGAAAGCTAGTTTTGTATGTAATGTATTTCCATCTATAATTTTGGGTGATGCAAAAAGTATATCATCTTGTTCGCGTAACTTGGGAAACATGTATTGGTAAAAAATATTTCTATGGTTGTATTCTCAATCAGTAGACACACGTCAGGTTTTCATAGGAATACAGGAAGTCGTGTTTGTGTCAGTTTCTAAGTTTACTGATTGCTCTAAAAATGTGTTGTTGCCCGTTATAATTATGGTATGTTGTTCACGTGTAACATATACACTAAATGCACAACAGCAAGGAAATTCCAAAATTTGTACACTTTAATTGTCATTAATTAAATGTATGACTACATATCAACCAAACTATTTCTTTATCACATCACTACAGTATAACTCTCTCAGCATGGGTGGATTAAGTGTGTGAGGTTCGCTGAAGAAAAATTCCTACCAGTAAAATGCATAGCCCTGTTGTGCTCGCATACCCTTAATGACAATAAAAGTGTAAACATTTGGGAATTTCCTTGCTTTTGTACATTTAGTGTATATGAATTTTCATCTTAACCCGATTAAGGGCATATGATTTCAGTATACTGGCATTTATCATAGAATGCCACTTCTTTTGTAAAGGCTATGCCTCGATACAATGGTAATTTAAAAGTGTTTTTTTGGAATTGTCTGGAAAACTAAGCTATATGGTAAACTGAAATTAAAATGCCATCAACTAGACCCTAGAACCTCTATCTCTGCCAAAGATCAGCTGAATCGATCAAATAGTTGATGAGATACAGGGTGGCACATACGTACGTACGTACATACGTACACACGGATAACACAAAACCATGCCTGACCTTTCTGGATCTCTGCGTTGCCTTGACTAATGAGACTGATGTGCTACACACTTATATACCCTGTCAAAAAAGTGTGTGCAAAGGTTTAACTCATTTGGTTTATTAGTTTTTGAGTTATGATTGATCAAAGAAATGAGATTTCTAGATTAGGCCCTTTTTGAAGTATATTAAACGATAGAGCGCTCTCGCGCCTCATTGATAAGATACGAAAAATAAGAACCTCGGAATCATTGATGAATCTCAATGATTTCGTGTTATAATCTATTAATAGTTATACAATCAGTATTATAAAAAAACAGCAAGAAAGGTAGTAACAGAAAGATTAACATCAGAGTTCACTGAACAACCACCTACGACAATCAAAACAGGCTCTGTGCACTACACAATTCCGACCATGTATATATATATATATATATATATATATATATATATATATATATATATATATATATATATATATATATATACGATTGGATTCAAAGTATTGTTTGCCGTAGTGCTGCACTCTCTTTTCTCCTAACACGTTATGTTGCTAAACAAATGTACCGAGATTAATCCGGGGCGATCAAATAAACAGAATAGGAAATAAGAATTATAAACTAGGTGATCACGAAATGTAGTCCAGAGGTATAGGTAGACGTTGCCTTTATAATGCAATTGTAATATTTCTGATAATTCAAATATAAAGGTATACATATTGTATTGTTTTTATTTTTGGGTGTGTTGTTTGGAAGAAATATTTGCCAGAATTACGCAACCGATCAACATAAAATCAGTAAAACTGTAAGTGAGTCTTGCAGTCGACGTTAGCGAACGTAGTGGTGTTAGCTCTCTCCAGCTGGGGGTTGAGAAATTGACTGCATTTAGAAATTAAGAATATATCAAGATAATGTTAAAATGCTGCTACAAATCCATTCTAAGCTATAAAAAGATCATTTTTCCGATTCGTAATTTCTGCTGTGATACCTTTAATATTTTAAACACCAATAAAATAAAAAAAAGATAGCATTACAAAAATCAGAGCTTTCGCTCTGAACATGTGATGTTGATCAACCAATCGGAGTAGGAAAACAAATATGATGTTCCTTGCAATCTTACATTCACGTGCTTCTCTATAAAAAGAGAACGCATGATTCCAGTAACTTAACGATACCACTTCATATGTCTAACCATCAATCGGGACTAGTAGCCAAACTCATGCAAAGTGCAATTTAGCTCGTGGAAGAGTTCTGGGTTAGGTTTTCAATATCATAACTCCCCTCCCCACAAACAAATGTAACTATTCCGCGAGCGTGTCAAAGGTAACTCATATTGATTGACGTGTTCTCTTCCCGGCGAAATAACTCAACTCAGCCATTATCTGCCAGATGCATTGTTTCCAAATCTTTTAACGTCGAGACACGAGAAACCGAGACTTCGACCTGTCATAGCCTGTCAGCCGTCCAGTCGCACCAGAGTCATCTGACTGGAAAATCGAAATCATCACTCGATGAGCAATATGATTCATATCAAGAAAAAAATATTGTATGTTCAATGGTAAAATAGATTTTATTTGTATTTTCCTATGTAGTGATACATATTACTGTGCATTTAAAACTATATACATTGAAGATAAACGTAGATATTTTCAAACGATACTTTTGTGGAAAAATGCCATTATTATATAAATAAACAATAATTAACTTGGAGGCTAGTACATAGCAAACACCCTATTTGAATCTGATGTTCTTTTCTCTGAATAGTGCTATGTTCGAGCATCGTATATAATTATTATAAACACGGTTATCCGTATAATATAATTGCCGCTGCGAGAAGTGTTGCAACAAAACTGGAGAAGCGAACAAAGAAGGTTCATATATATATATATATATATATATATATATATATATATATATATATATATATATCCATATATAGATATGTGTATGTATATATATATATATATATATATATATATATATATATATATATATATACATATATATACAGGGGGATTCATAAGTCACTAACCTATTTATCTTTGAAATTCTAAAGTTAAAAAATACGGTAATACAAAACAGAAAGTTTATTCAACAAATTCATTTATAGTCCAGGCAAAATAAGGTTCGACTTGGAACAAATTGCAACAGAATTTTTCTCACCACCAGGCATTCCCATGAGGTGTCTAGAAAATCATACTAAAAGTCCTAAGAAATCAACGTTGAGGAAATATGTCTAATTTGCATAAATCCAAGATGGCCGCCAATTTTCGATAATTTGCCACATCTCCGCATTTAGATGTCATAATTGAGTGATTTGAAGTGCTAAAATGGTGTTTTTGAACACAAGGATTTACGTGGAATAGGTTACATTTTTATTGGATAAAGAATTTATAGCCAAAAATCCAATATGCCCAAAAAATATTGAAAAATGTTCATATGCGTGGTATCCGAAACATAAGCAAACTGAAATGTGACTGTTTTGCTGCCTCATGTGACTAACTCTTGACTAACTTTATATTAAAACTTTATTATAACTTACTAACTCTTGACTAACTTTATATTATAACTTTTTATATTTAACTATTTATTTTATAACTTTATATATTATTTTTGTTTCTATTCCAGGGTAATTAATCTGAAATTCAGCAAACATTGACAATGGAGAAGTGTCGCATCTGTAATGAATCAATCTCTGACGGAAAGGCGACAGTTGTTCTTCGAACAAAAGGCAGCGATGGCGTGAATCGTGCAAGTAGTCAACGTGGTAGCGATTTGGTAGTGAATCCAGGAGAGACACTACACGTAGAATGTCGCCGCAACTATTGCAAAGCAGAAAACATTGCACGTGACCTAGCAAGGCAGCAACAACCACCAAAACCCCGCTGTGAGCTCCGTTCTGAACTACACTTCAATTTTCAAGAACACTGCTTGTTGTGTGGACAGTCAGCTAAAACTGGTAGGAAGCAAAGAGTACGGTGTTTTCCCAGTTAGGACAGAAGACTTTCAGAAGAGTATCCTTCAGGTTTGTCATTCTAGAAATGACGAATGGTCTGCAACAGTATTAGGCAGAATAGCATCGGTGAATGACCTACACGCAGCGGATGCAATGTATCACCAGCAGTGCAGTAGCAACTTTAGGACAGGGAAAAACATTCCTACTAAACACTTATTAGACACCAGTAGTACTGGAGACAAATCAAAGAGGCTCAAACTCGGAAGGCCTGAGATAGACGAGAGAACGTCAGCGTTCCTGGAAGTGGCTCAGTTCTTATAGGCAAAATACAAGGAGCAAACCACCATACATGACCTTGTTCTCAAAATGTCAGAGTTTCTTCAGAACACAGAGCATGAACCTTACAGTGCTAAATACATGAAAACTAAAATAAAGGAGCACTTTGGCGAAAGTGTTTTAATGACTGTGCTGAGCACCAAAGAATGTGTGGTCACATTGCGAGATACAGCGAGCTCAATCCTCTATGCATTCCACAAGCAACAGAAAGCTGAAAATATTGAAGATGACAAGTTGAATATTATTGAAGCTGCTGCAAAACTCATTGCCAGTGATGTAAAGTCCATGGAAACCCCAAAGGATTTCTATCCAGACACGGGCGACATTGCTGATTCTGCTAGCTACATTCCAAACTCAATGCAATTACTGCTTAGGACTATGTTTGCTGGCAAAAATGTTGGTGTAAAACTTGCTTCGATTGGGCAGGCCATAATGCAAGCCATACGACCAAGGGCAATAATAACCCCTCTTCAGCTTGGCCTCGGTATCCAGATGCACCACCATTTTGCGTCACGTTTTTTGGTGGACACGCTTCAGTGGCATGGGTTTTCATTTTCCTATGCTGAAGTCATGAAATATGAACGGAGTGCAGCTGTTGTACAAGGTACTGAGATCCCTGGGTATTCCGAAGAGCACCACATAGAGTATATTGCCGATAATGTGGACCATAATGTGGCAACAATTGATGGCACAGGGACATTCCATGTGCCTGTGCCAACCAAAGACACAGTTCAGGAACCACAAGTGGCAACTGCTGATACTGAGACAGATAATGTAGAACCACAAGATATTCCTTCAGATACAGTGACGACTGACATAACTACAGCAAGTGAATTGTATGACAGAGCAATGTCCTCTTCCCTCTCAGTGGAAGAAGTTTGCTCTGCAAAAGTGTTGCAAAGAATCCAGGCTGAACTTGACAACAAAAAGGAAATGATGACTATGCCAACAGCAAAACTCTGGTTGCAGTATCTCAACATGGTGGACATCTTGCGGAAATTTATTAAAGCTGAAAGAACAGGGAACTGGAGCTTACACCTCCAATGTGTGCACGATATGCTTCCCTACCTTGCGCTTCTGGACACCGACTGTATACAAAGTCTGCATATGTTTACCTGCAAATGATGACCGAACTACCAAATACACATCCGGATGTGTATAAGAAGTTCCAAGAGGGATACCACGTTGTGCGGCGCAGTAATAGATACTGGGCAGGGCTCTCCACAGATCTGATAATTGAACAAGTTTTGATGAGAAGTATAAAGACGCATGGGGGCCTAACTCGAGGAAAAGGGATGACAGAGACTCAGCGCTTACTGTGGGTCCTATCCATGCCAGCATGCGCAAACATCAACGATGCAATGCAGAAGTTCAGCGGGGTCTCCTACGAAACCAGCGACCAACACAAAGATATTTCGAAGGCTAGACAGGCCAGAGATGTCAAGGACACCCTCGATCTTATCAGCTATCTGAAGGAAAGAGATCCATTCAAGGAGAATACCTCACTTTACAACATTGCGAATGGCATGGCCGCTCAGGACGGAATCAATGTTGACCAAACAAAAGAAATTGGAGAAAAGATTCTTGTGAGCATGGCAGGGAAATCTGTGGAAGAGTTCACCTTCCGAAAAGCCGATGAAGCAATGACCCTTGCATCCAGATCAACTGTCAAAGTCAGAGGGGAATCTGTAGTAGTGGATCCACAATTGGTGTTCCAGCGACGGGTAATTGTAGGTGAACGGTGCAAAGACTTGTCAACGTTATTCAAGTTCGAACTTTGTACCCACCCTCCTGCCTTATTTGACTCGTCATCTCTTCCCTTGCAGGCCAATAAGGCAGTCCTTGCTGATGTTCTGTGGAAGTCTATAGCTGAAGAACAACGTGAGCCGAGTGTAGACCAAGTCCAATATGTCCTTGATGGCGGCGCGCTACTCCATCGGATTCCCTGGCCAAGGGGTTCCACATATAATAGTGTGTGTCAGATTTATGTCAGATATGTGACACAGAAATATGGAGCTGCTGTCATTGTTTTCGATGGCTACAAAGATGAACCCACAACTAAAGATGCCACACAACAAAGAAGAACAGGAACCTGCTCTAGTTTGACCGTAAGCTTTGCTGGTGATATGATCATCCAATCCAAGAAGGAGGACTTCCTGAACAACAAGGCAAACAAACAGCGCTTCATACATTTTCTCAGCGACACACTAGAAAGGGCTGGATGCAGCACAGAACACGCAAAGCATGATGCCGATGTCCTCATTGTTAAAACAGCCCTTGCCTCTGCCAGAACAAGAGATACGGTTCTCATTGGTGACGACACAGATTTGTTGGTCCTCCTGTTGTATCACGCTGATATGACCGAAAACGAACTGTTTCTGGTATCAGAGTCAAAGCAAGCCACCAAATCGAGAAGGGTGTGGTGCATAAAGCAGTCGAAAGAGTTGCTGGGTCCTCAGATTTGCGACCATCTGCTCTTTGTCCATGCTATTCTTGGCTGCGATACCACTAGTCGCCTGTTTGGATTGGGAAAAGGTTTGGCAGTGAAGAAGGTGAAGACTGATTCCCTGTTTCGTGAGCAATCAGAGATGATCCACAAATCAAGGCAAACACTGGAGGGCATAACTGCTGCAGGAGAGAAAGCTCTGGTATCACTGTACGGTGGTACCAAAGAGGAAGGACTGGACAGCTTAAGATACAAACGGTTCTGTGACAAGATTTCCAAGAACACATCTTCCGTGGAACCACAAGCTCTACCCCCAACATCAGCAGCTGCAAGATTCCATAGCCTTCGTGTCTATTACCAGGTAATGGAGTGGAAAGGAACATGTGACACTCTTGAAATTAATATTGATGATCTGTTGTTGAAACACAGGCTTACTGTTGTTCATGAGTAGGATAACAAACTTATCTATGGCTACAACTGTGTTTTCCTACATTTCAGTAGGCCCTAGGTTAAAAAATGTACCGAAAAACATAAAATGTTGAGCAAATACATTCTAAAAATAGACATTCTTTCCAGCATATTGGATTTTTGGCTATAAATTCTTTATCCAATAAAAATGTAACCTACTCCACGTAAATCCTTGTGTTCAAAAACCCCATTTTAGCACTTCAAATCACTCAATTATGACATCTAAATGCGGAGATATGGCAAATTATCGAAAATTGGCGGCCATCTTGGATTTATGAAAATTAGACATATTTCCTCAACGTTGATTTCTTAGGACTTTTAGTATGATGTTCTAGACACCTCATGGGAATGCCTGGTGGTGAAAAAAAAATTCTGTTGCAATTTGTTCCAAGTCGGGCCCTAAAATGTACTATATTGCCTGGACTATTATGGGAGTTTAAAATTACAGCAAATTCTCAAAATGTACACTATCGTTATGCATGAATAGCTCCATTATTTTTGCAAGGGATTTACGACTCTTTGTAGCATATTTGATTCATAATGAAATAAATATATATATAAACAAATATATAAACAAACACATTTAACATAAAAACGCAGTAATTAGAGAATAATATAACAATTATAAAAGTTCATAGTATGTTTGTGCTTCATATGGTAACCATTTTAAATAGCTAAGTGAAGTGACTTATGAATCACCATGTATATATATATGTATATGTATATATATACATATATGCATATGTATATGTGTATATATATATGTATATGTATATGCATATATGTATATATATGTGTGTATATGTGTATATATGTATATATGAATATATATATACACATATGTATATATACATGTATATGCATATATGTATATATACATATATATGCATATATATATGTATATATACATATATATGCATATATATATGTATATATACATGAATGTATATATACACATATATATGTATATATATATGTATATATATATGTATATATATATATGTATATGCATATATATGGATGCATATATATATGTGTGTATATATATATATGTGTATATATATATGGATATGTATATATTTATATATATATGTATATATGTATATATATGTATATATATGACTAAATATATATATGTATATGTATATAAATATATTTATATATATATATGTATGTACATATATATGTGTGTGAATATGTATGTATGTATGTATATGTATATATATATATATATATATATATATATATATATATATATATATATATATATGGGAGGAGAAGGATGAAGGTAATCCGACGTGATGGGAAAATGAAAAAGGAAAACCAAAAAATAGATGTTTTTATGTGTACATCAAAGGTTCGTCGTTATTCATAAGACTTCATCAAGATGATAATATAGAGAAAAATGGCATGCACGTACAAACACATGTGGGGTTGACATATTGGGAAAAAGGGAAACAAATAATGGCCACTACTGGGTGGACGTCCGTACTTGGTGAGGAGTGAAAAATGAATGTTGATGAAAATGAGTGGGGAAGACGTGGAAACATGGGGGTGAACAAGGACTACTGTGGCTGGTAGTAAGAGAAAGAAGTGGGGGTGAGCAGGAGCAATGTGGATGATGAAGTCTTATAAATAAAGACGAAACGTTGATGTACACATAAAAAACATCCATTTTTTGGTTTTCCTTTTTCATTTTCCCATATATATATATATATATATATATATATATATATATATATGCATATATATATGTGTGTATATATATATATATATATGTATATATGTATATATATATATACATGTTAATATATGAATATATATGTATACATGTATATATATATATATGTAAATATATATATATATATGTTTATATATATATATATATGTATGTATATATGTATATGTATGTATATATATGTATATATCTGTGTATAAATATGTCTATATATATACATATATGTATACATATATGTATATATATATGTATATATATGTATATATATGTATATATGTGTATATATATATGTATATATATGTATATATTTATATATTTATATATGTATATATGTATATATATGTATATATATATATACATATATATGTGTATATATGTATATATAGATATATAAATATATATATATATATATATATATATCTACATATTTATATATATTATATGTTCATTCACATGATAAAAGGAACGAACAATCCATACTTTTTATTTGTTCTTTCATTTTATTAGTCTCCATATTTCTTCCCACGACCACAACCATATTTTGTTTTTTTGTTCTTTTAATCTTCTTTACCATAATATACCAGCGAATACCAATAATTCCTCCTTTTCTTACAGGAAAACCACTATATCATCATTTGTTTATATTGTATTTTTTATTTGTACATTTTCAAAATGAATTGATTCTATACATCGCACGAGTTTCACAGCAGAGTCAGAAGAAAACTACACAGTATTTCAACGAAGCTACGCGCTCATCTGAGTAAAAGTTAATTCAGTTTCAATAGTAAACATTCTAATAGTAAAAATTCTAAACTTAATACACAGGAAAACATATAGAGGAACTCAAAATGTTCCCTCCGGTAACGATGTGTCCAATCACATAACACATATACATGTAAGAACTCACTTGAGAAGTAGTTATTAGATCCCCCCAAATACTTTTCTGCAAAACTTGAAACCGACTATAACAATCGGATTTAACTGAGCTAGAAACAATTTGTCCTATTGTAAAATGAAACGAAACATGAAAAAAGTATGTTGGTCACTTATTGCTGTTGAAAATAAAAATAAAGAAAAACAATAAAGTAATAACCCTTTGAAAGATGTTATGTTCAAACTAATGTTTAATACAAAACCACCATTGGTTTGAAAAAGAAACCCCGCACAAATCGTAAATTCAGTCGGGAATTAATATAAAATTTAAAAAATAAAATTGTTAAATATTTCTACATGGAAATTCGATTATACATTTATTTATATTTTGTCAGAATAACATTTTCAAAAAAAACTGATTATTTGATGTAATTCTTTAATTTTTTATATTTTAAATATTTATTATTCACATTCACGAAATAAGAAAACATAAATATACTTGCCTCCAACAATAGTATGGATATACCAAAAACACCTTCAAAAATAATATAAAAAACAAAAGTTATCTCCCCTTAAACCATGGTTTATTCTACTCTATTAAAAATTGAAATTATATATTGGTAATCAAGAATAATTACACATAATTAAAGTGTACAATTAAAATAAAGACCAAATAAAAAACGCTAATGTATGAAATAAAACTAAACCAAAACCCAAAATACAAAAACACCCTATTTTAAATAATAGAATATGATAATAATCTTATTAAATATACTTTAAAAGGTTGTGTATATTCACCCCAAAGAAAAACCTTGCAAATACTGTCACTTCTAATTTACTTGTTTCCAAATAGTTCTAAAATTAATCTATACTTTTTCAAAAAGAGTTTAGGTTAGTTTCTATCTATTAAGCCCTAGATATAGCTGGTTATGTAAATCGTAAAAACTTTATTTGAAGTAAAAATACTAAAATCCTACCCTAACAAAATCTACCACATAAATGTTACACTACGAATATTATTGGGATACATAAAAAGGAATTAATGCCCTAGTCATAGTTACTGTTAAGTATTAAACTCCACCACTCAAAAAGCTTTAAATTGTATCTCAGTTCAGATCGCCATCTCGCCTTTGCAATAAAGCCATCCATTCTTTTAAATTTTACGAATTTCTCTGTATTCACTTATTATATATGGACTTATGATACAAGCATAATGCTTAGCCTGGGTGATGAAAGAATTGCAAATTTATTATCTATACCTCTAAAGCAAATTAATTAAAATTGATTCAAAATAGTTTCAAATATACTTTTATTTTAATTCTTAAAATAATAAGCTCATGAACTGTATTTATTTATTTTTAAATACTCACATAATGTGGAAAAATCAGAAAACCTCCCTTGATGTATTTATACCTATCCGATTAATTAGCTAACAGTGGCTATTGTTGGTGAGTAATACCACCTATTTACTTTTTATATTGTCTGAATTATTACCCGTTTTTAAGTATAATCCATAAGTCTACTACATTAAGCTGAGAAATTTCAATTGCTGTTTAAGTATGTTCTTTACATATTACGAAATTCATGAAACTTTAAACTATAGTTACATTGTTAATGGTCAGTTTTTGTTTACCAATTATGTATATAGATATGCACACACACACACACACACATATATATATATATATATATATATATATATATATATATATATATATATATGTATATATATGCGTGTGTGTGTATGTGTGTGTGTGTTGGAACATTCATATAGATAATCAACGAGTCCTTCTATTTGTTCATGTTATATTACTTGGTTGGTATACGCCATGCTCTCAATAAGACAGACATTCCACTGGGACAGAATGACCAGCCCTGATCAATTACAGCCTTTTCACTCGATAATGTCCGTGCGTTTCAACTAAGTGGCGTATTGTCCGCCCTGAAAGCTGTCTTCAAAAGCCGTAATCATCTGCTAAAACCTCTGACGAGCACAGACATCACACACACAGATTTATGAAAGGAAACAAAAAGAAATCAACGGGGAAAACAGTGCTCAGCTTTTCGAAAGAATTTTGACATGTTCGAATTTACACGGAACTGACGCGATTAGGAGAAATCGTCGACACTGTTTATTTATTTAACAAGCAGAGAACTGAGTGAGTGAAGTAAATAATACGCTCGCAATCTTGAAAAAAAGTTTTACAACACATTTAATCGCTATGTGCTAGGTTACTGTGCTTGAAATGAAATAACAAAATGGTAAAGAAATAAAATCTATTTGCTGATAAATAATTAATCACGCCAGATAGGTGTTTCTCATTGGGCATTATATACATACCATTGGTAGCCAGGCAACATTAGATTTAACAAATGCTGGAATAAATGTGTAGTACTTGTTCATACATTACTTCATACTTTCTAAGTGCATGTGTGTTTATTGCCCCCCCTTCTCTATTGCTGAAAGTTAGCTGTCAACACTAGACATGAGTTTTTGTTCCCATCTATCTTTTCGGATAGCTTGATATTCCTTAGATTAGAAACCTAAAGTGTCTCATTTCTACTCGTAGGGGGTCAGGTCAATAAGCAAATGCATACATAGAGAAATAACAGACGGTAATTCTTCCATGTTAGGAAGTTTGGACACAACTACCCGGCCCTTTATTGTTTTGTGATAAAGTTAATACATTTATATTTGAAATATTTTCTGTTGTTCGTTGTAATCAATTCATTTCAGCTAGAAAAAGGGGTGCACGTTTCATCCATAGCAAGATGTAGTATTAGGTTCTGAGTAGTTAGAATACATGTTGCCTTTGTTCGAGCTTCCGTTATTGACTTGATCTAATTTTGATAAATAAATATTAGTGGAGTAGTTTATTTTGATTAAAAAGTAATATATATATATATATATATATATATATATATATATATATATATATATATATATATATAGAGAGAGAGAGAGAGAGAGAGAGAGAGAGAGAGAGAGAGAGAGAGGGGGAGATAGAGAGAGAGGGGGAGAGAGAGAGTGAAATGCAGGGAAAGAGGAGGAGGGAGATATAGACAAAGCCAGATGCCGACTATCAATTAGATGGTTGGAGGTTCTAACTATGTGTTGGGATGTGTACAATCTAGCTGCACTGACTGTTTGTAGATAACTATATAAGCACTCATCTCGCTATTTGTAAATACACAAATTGGCCACTGTTAAGTGACAGTGTAATTTCATGTAATGACACTGTAAATTCAATTTACACGTCTAAATCTCGTAGCTTAGTGGCAAGAAGACTGTATCTCTTGAGCAGGAGGAGTGCCAGTCCAGCCGCACCGACTATTTTCAGTACAACAAAACACTGACTGTAGATGACTACACACACACACACACACACACACACACACACACATATATATATATATATATATATATATATGCATCAAAGTCAGTATCTTTAAAACATACAAAAGCAAACTCATTATTAATTATTTAAGTTGCAAACTTCTAAACTCTTTGAAAGTAATATTTTGTTTTAGCGACACCTGGAGACAAATGAAAAAGATAGGAGGATTACTGAGTACGCTATATAGAAAACAGGAAAAAGGAAGAAACCATCGAACTTTATATATTTTTTAAATTTTCAAGACAAAACAAAAATACTTTTGAATGGATAATTGTCTTCTTGTATTGTAAAATACATATATATAAAGATATATATATATATATAGTAGAAATTGGTAGTTTATTAGAAACATTGCTTGGAGTGATAATAAAAGTGTTAAAAGGTTGAAGGTAATGCAAACTTCCGGATCGCTGGAAGGTGTGAAGAACGAAAACGAAACAAAACCCAATATAAGTCGGGTATAGACTGAAAAGGTGTGTTTATTTTTCTAGACGAACTTACATAGACAGCAAGAGTGTTAGTCTTTAATTGGCCGGATGATCAGGGATCAATTTGATATATTTCGAGAGTCTTATCCTCTGCTTGTCAAAAAATAAATAAAATAAACTATATCCCGGAGTCTGAGAAAATGCCAGGAGCGCTGGGCGGTTAAACCTGAAGTGTTCAGGATAAAGTATTCAGCGGTAAATGAAATAGATCGTAATAAGTTCTGGATGAGTGTTGTGTAACTGTTAATTAAATATTTTATTCTCTCTCTCTCTCTCTCTCTCTCTCTCTCTCTATATATATATATATATATATATATATATATATATATATATATATATATATGTACTTGTTTGCTGTTTTAATTTATTTAATTATTTTTATATATTTACTATTATTTTTTTTTCATCTCATATAGAACGTAAGTTTTATTTATACTATATATGTTAGTTAACAAGCTGGTTCCGGCACTAAATGTTATACATGTTGTAGATAGTTATTTAGTGTGTTACTGGTGCAGTATATTATATTTTAGTTATGTCTGGTTAAGCTTAACCCTTATTTATTGGTTTTAATTTACCTCTTAATGCGTTTTGGGTACGAAGGTTGATCGATTAAATGGTAAAAGGGAGACACTTCTGGTATCTTTGATATCAACTTATGAAAGAAATTCTGCTGAATTGGCTTGGTTTGTTGTAATTTATTTGACTAATCTCAGATTTCTTTATTCATTTGTTTATGTGTTTTATTTGTTTATTTAATTACTTATTTATTTGTATAATGTGTGTTTATTTATTTATTCAGATGAGGGTGGTGGTGTGGGGTTTGAAATCAAATGGTGGGGATGTCAGGCACTAATGTAATGATGGGTTGCAGACCAAGATGTAGTCAATTCCTTTTCAATAGGTGTAAAATGGTATATAATAGGTATGAGTTGATCAAAGGTATTTGAAACGGTCCGATTGTTTGGTGTGTTAACTTATATTTCTGAATCTTATTCATGAATTTTCTTGAATTTCCATTAAATTAACAGCAGATCGGAACTTATTTCTAAAATCCTGGACGTATAAAAAGACCAGCCCGATGTTATAGAAAAAGGCAGCATAGTGAGCGAGTCTTATAACCGAAATAGTAACGTGATAGTGGTCATGGGGTGTAGATAGACGTCGCTTTTTGAATGCGACTGTGATTGTTTTGATAATTTCAAGTTAGATACTTACATTTAAATTGTACACATAAGATTGTTCTTATTATTAATTGTGCCGATTTCAGAAATGTGTTAAAAAAAGTTCAAATAAGGGCACTCAGCGAGAAAGGATAGATAAAGATATGATAAAAGACGTGACGATCCAAGTCAATAATGTTCGGCCTTTTTCCCCTCCCAGCTGTGGTTAAGGAACTTAGATACCTCTATAAGATAGTCATGCAACCAAGCACTTTCGATGTTCTATTCGCAATAAATTATAAGCTTCATTAAAATGATGTGTTGTTTGTTGATATTTTTATTTTTGCTGAAACACCTTCTGGCTTTGAGGACAAGGTAAAGAGAGGGGGCAACATTACAGGTGTACTCAAATAGAGAAGTGAGAAGACTTTCCGTATTGCGCTCACCTAGTCGGGGTTGGCGAGTTGTGTAACCAGGGAATATCGACATTCTATTTTATTTATATATATATATATATATATATATATATATATATCTTCTGTGATCGGAAATTCACGTGCTTTAAAAAAAGAGTTAGATAGAGATAACTTATGTTCAAATATTAAAGTGTCTATTATTTTATATATAGATAGCATATATGTGCATCTTTGGATACTCCATATATATTTGTCAAATTTTCACTTAATAAATCGTTATAAGTTAGACTAGTTCTTCTAAAGTCGTCATCATTTTGTGTTAACATCGATTTGTTTCATAATGGCCACCTAAATGTGAGTCGATATCCGACGAAACAGTCTTTCCAGATGAACAATACAATTCGAGGAAACTGAAGCAATATTTTATACATCGGTCAATGTCTCGGTAGGCATCGTAAATTTAAGTTGATAAATATCATTATTTAATGAAACTATTGAACCCTGTATATGAAATATTTTTGCGGGTCGCATGGCTGGCATATTGTGTACCGTCTGATAAGCGGAATTAAAATCACATCATATTCTGTGTGTCCATTTAAGCACAAACTGTGTTTAAAACATGAAGCTATATATATTTCTCTTTCATGAATTAAATAGAAACTTGATTGTATTTAATCATATTCCAACCGACTAACAAGTTATATGAAATCAATTTTTGGCTAACCTCATGCATATTCACATACGATAACATTCAATAAGTCCATACATACATATCTCTGTCAATATATATATATATATATATATATATATATATATATATATATATATATATATATATATATATATATATATATAAGGATAAAAGACCCGATATACTATAAGATTAAATTTCGTAAAAGACAAGACGCGTGAAAAAAACAAACGGTAAAGACAAATTTAAATACAGGAAAACTAATCAAGAAACCAGAGATTTTACCGGTTTTGTTTTAAAGAAAAAGTCTTCAATTTTTTTTGAAGACGTTCAATGATGTGTTAGATAACCGATAACATCATTTTTTCTTGCTGATTTTTCTTGTATTTAAATTTGTTTTGTTCCCATGTGCCTTGTTTACACGCACACATACTCGCCCACAAACACATCTTTCTATATTTCACTCTGTTCTCTTTCTATATCTCTCTACTTCTCTCTCCTTCTCTCTCCTTCTCTCTCTCTCTCTCTCTCTCTCTCTCTCTCTCTCTCTATATATATATATATATATATATATATATATATTGATGCGCTCCCTGGTCTTCTTCAAATGTCTGTATGTGTGTTAACTCTAGCTGCTTAACTATACACAAGGATACATACCACAGAGATGAGATTATTCTGCTAGATCGTCAACATTTAATATTAGGATAAAATTACAAATAAAAAAAAAATAAGAACATCCACAAACAAACAATCGGGCCATATTAATATCTACCGACCACTGTGAAAATAAATCAAATAGGGTTATCACTTCCTGTCACATCTTTTGCCCAGACCCCTAACCACTACCAACAGCTAATCTTCATTTTCCAGCAGACAAACATTGTCAGTTTTGCCATCGGCTACAAGCAATTCCTACACGACATCGGCTTAAACATATCGGTTTTAAATCATTTTTTGTAAAATATAGAAACACTGATCAACCAGGGAGCTAGAGGTTTTCGTAATGCACACTTTGCTAAACATCAAACCCTGACTAATAATCTTCATTCTGGATTATGTTAAATGGGCAACCCCATTCACGGACAACTACGCACACAGGATGAATAGCACTTTACTGAATATCGTCGAATAATCAGCTTTTTTACAACATTAGGACTCCTTAGCACTTTGAGTATTCTTTTTCAAACATGTATTTCTAATATAGCATCGGTTCTTGTGTTGACGTGTTTTGGGACGGTGACCACCCGGAATCTACGTTTTATTTTCGACAAAATGTTCTTTATCTTTAGTTGTTTCACTTTTTGTGTATACATTTTTCAAAGTAAAATGTTGCCGATAATATTTACAATTACATAGTCCGTTTTTTTTTCATCCCCTAATGAAAAGTGTTTGTCTTTGAAAATCTATGGATTAAGAATATGAGAATCTTTGCTCTGAACTTCTGATGTTTTAATTAATATTGTATATTCGCAATTTTGAATTCACATCTTACACACACACACACACATAAACACACACACACCCACACACAGACACACACACACACATATATATATATATATATATATATATATATATATATATATATATATATGATCCATTAACTTATTTACCTCAAATAAAATCGTATTTTTAAATTATAATTTTTATTTTATTTAATACTACTTTTTTTACTAAGATCAACGTTCGTCTTTTAACTGATGATTTTGAGGCATATACTTTGATTAAAGTGGCGCAATTTATGTGAATTCCGTATCAAATTATATTGAGAATGTTCAAAATGGTACTCTTCTTTCTCCAATGTGTACCCTAGAATTTCAATAGATATTTTCCACAGTAGTTTTAAGACGTAACATTTGGTTTAATTTCATAGCTCTATCTTTTTTTGCGTATCTTTGAAGCATGTTGTCATACGACAGTTCTGCACCGTTTTAAATTATTATTTTAATTTCAAAGATATTTCAAGCTGCAGTAGTTTGTTAGTAGAGGGCAGACAATACAATGCTGCTTCGTAAGGTCTAAATTATAGTGTTTGGGCGGAAGATTGTACTACACGTTTACCGGGTGACTTTTAAGCCAGGGAGTGAGTGCTTTAGAAGGGGGAGACCCGTGTTATTAGGAGGGGCTGATACTGCTGTCCTCTGATCCAGCTGCACATTGGCATCATCTTCAAATATGGTCAGAGATTCGACGTAACTTAGGAAGCTTGACTCATTGACTTCAGTCGCTTGCTCGTTTGTTTCACGTAAATAAAGGATATAGCCTTCATCAGTCGTAGCTTTAGTGATTTCTACTTGGCTGACTATTTCATACCTCACATCTGCCGGGACAGTTTTTTATGTTTGTAGTATTCAGGCAACCAGTAATTAAGGGGCACGGATTTTTTACTTTTGGTCTAATTCATTGTTATGAGTGTATCTCACGCACATAAAATAAAATAAAACGCGCACTCCTCAGCTGTATAAATAAAGAGAACACAAATATGTATAAAAAGAACTATAAGAACACATGAGTTGGATCCGTATCTCTTACAATGTTAAATTGATCATTAGCGTTGTTAGCAATGTCGGTAAGCATTATCTGGATTTATGTGACGCGCTGCTGAACGTATGCGTTCTTTAACTTCTTATGAGTACCTAATTGTTCGCTGATAAAATTTTGTTTGATAAAACGATATCCAAGTCACGAATTTGGAATTCGATTTCTACCATTCTGTTGCACCATTCTAGCGTAATGGAATAGTTAACATTTTTGCGACACTCTGTTAAAAAATGAATGCAGTTGGTGACGGAATACAATTAAAACATCATCATTTACGTGTAAATTTTAGATTTCAAACACAATAGTTAGTAACTTCTCTCTCTCTCTACATTCTTCTTTTCTCTCTCACTCTATCAACCATAATATACACACACAGACACACACACACACATATGTATATATATATATATATATATATATATATATATATATATATAAAGTTAGGTATGTGCATTCATTTATATATATTAAGTTAATTCATACATAATTTACCATTTTACTGATAGAATTATGAAGCGTGTTTACGCATTTGACAACACCTCTTATTTTGTTTTACGAATGCACATTTTTGTTAAAGGTCGCTTTTTTATTTTTCAGAGCTGTTTTTTCACTTATATTGCGTGAAAATGATGAATCCATTACCAATTACGTGAAAATACTGAAACAGCATATTCGACATGTGATGTTTTTGGAGTTGTGACAAGTGAAAAAATAATCGCTTTCCATCGCTATAAGTAATCTTTACAGTCTGTAAAATGCTTCTTGTGTTGATCGTGTCATAACAGATGATGAAACATGTGTTTTCTATTGCAATATTCTACGTAAAATGAAATGGGTTAGTAAGGCCGACTCTCAACAACCCACACACAACCTAAGATCTATGGAAGCACGATTTTTCATGTTCGTTTGGTGGCATACTCGTGGTGACATCATTGCTAGATTTTCAGGCCGCAACTAAACGCTTAATGCAAGCTTTGTAGCGCGTGGACAAGAATCCGAGAAAAAAATACCCGGGAGGTTTATTGAGATATGTAAATGTTTATGGTAGCCGTTTGGCGAATATATGCTGTCAGCTATAGTTCATCCCGCTGGTAATTCCCGTACAGATTCAGCGAAATATATGAGGCGCAGGTTTTGGTCAAATCTGTTTTGGATTTGGTTTCGACGATTGCTTTACGCAGTTGTTTTGGAGACGCATGTCATCGGCATAACTTGCTTCAGCGCGTATAGGAAACGGCCAGGAAAACATCCCTACTTCCGATCCCAGACACTACCTTTCAAATGGATTTTAATCAAGCCGATCATCTGTCATAGCGACGAAAAATCTAATATCTCGATTCGTTTGATAGGTGTTATGTACTGAACTTCTTCTTCGATAGAAGCGTTGATTAAAAAGATTTTCTGAATGAATTCAGCCAAGAATTTGCCAGAGAATATAACTGATTTACGAGTAAGAAGAGATGATTAGGCTTCATTGCATCCTATTCATCACATCACATTTTACCTTGTGGGAGGAAGATAAATAGAAGTAGTAGTAGCAGTATTAGTAGTAGTAGTAGTAGTACTACTACTACTACTAGTAGTAGTAGTAATCGTAAAACACAGTTTTACATATCCAGTAAACCAACGTTGAGATGTGTCAGGTTTGGTGCTAGTCCGACCAATAGTTTTTTCTTTATATTTTAATGTTTATTGTTTTCAATATTAGCACCACCCATAGTAGTAAAAACAGGTGTAGCATGTGTACGCTTTCCTCTATGAAACACTTCGAATCACAATGATATTTGCTGTCACATTCGGTACAATAATGTTGAGCAGTTTTGAGCAGGAACCTAACTGAAAAACGTAGGCATTTATAATAGAAAGTTGTTTTTAATTTTTCTTTTTTATCATAATGAGAGCGTCACTCGGAATTCGACATACGCTTAAAACAATTAGTTAAAGTGATCCAGTCTGAATCCAATCAAACCTAGTGATTTCAAAAGGAAACTAATATCACACAACAGTGCGTTTAATTTACTGCGTTGAAAACAGTTATTTCTTGATGTATTTAATTTAAAAAAAAAACACAAAACAATGTCTCAAAAACAAGTGTTATGCATGCTTCAACAAGTCGCCTAAATTATTCCTCGCCCCCCCCCCAAAAAAAAGATTGGTAGCGGATGCTGAAGAATACCGGAGAGGCAGAGACTTGGACACTTAACACTTGTTCATTTAATTAAAGAATTGCCTCTCATTTAACCGAGAGAGAACCAACGTGCGCTTGGGAATGGTGGTAAAAAATATTGGCTCCGTTTTCGTGAAATAAAATAATAAAAAGAAATAAGATTATATTTTATACTAGTTGAATAGGTCTGTTTTAAGAGAGGTATATACGTCGGATTGTTATGCCCGCGGCAGAGAAAACATAGTGATTGGCAAAAAAATAACAATCGTGTGTGATCTGAAAATAAATTTTCTACACCTCGCAGATCTGTTCAATAACGCAATGCGTCTCTTGTAAGTTACTAATACAAATGAACCAACATTTCCCCAAAAGTAACCTTTCTTATTCCATCATTCATTTGATTGGGGCGTCTAGCTGAATGCATACTGGTGATGCTTATTGAATCGGCTATGCCGTATTCAAATTTTATTCGCATTTATTGTAGTAATTTTCGTTCTAATAATAGTCTTGGAACACATTTAACACGGCATTTTTAGCGATCTCTCTTTGAAATAGCAACTTGCGTGCGTGCAAAGAATTGTATGAACGAATAGGAGAATTGCCCGTTAGCCTCAACACACGAGTATTTTTTTTAAATTCATCATTAAAACTCAAATACGATGCGTACGTTCTTGGTCAGTGTAGAAAACAATGCTTATAGACTGAATCAATTTCGATTTCTGTTCCAATCAAGAGTGCCTCAGTTTTGTGAGCTGGATTTTCCGCATGTTAAACCCCGTTTTTGTGCATCGCTATGTCTTTGTGGAGAGGAAAGTAAATAGGAATTCATGATAGTTTTATAAATGAATTTATATATTTGTATTAAATATGTACGTTTACCTAACACTCTAAGAAAAACAGCATTTGATTATGTAGTCGTTTGCGAAATGTTGTTGTGGTTAGATCAATTGAATAATAACACAATTAGATTCCTACTAATAGATTTGGATCAGGTAATTGCGCATTCGATTTGCCGCATGATTGCTACCATAAAGAAAGAACACCGGAAGTTACTCATATATTTATAAAATATTGCATTTTAGACAGTTCAATTAACACATTTCAAATCATTGTTTAAGTAATGTTTTGTATAAGGTTGTTACTCTTGCAAATATGTCAATCGTACACAATTAAATGTATAGTTTAACCAATGTATTTGTTTATTTGAAAACATAATTATAATGTATATAAGATTTAACGTAGGTCAATAGATGGTTTTATTGATATACTACATGTCAGAATAAACCATGGTGAAGTGACTATTCTACATCAAAACCGCATACACACAGAAAAAAGTGGTATCTTCTTCTATATAAAATAAACAACCAAACACCTCATACGCTACGATAGTCACTACTTCATTCACTTACTTCACTCGAGCGTGTTTCAAGAAACATCCATGTTATGACCTTCCTAAAACATTAACTACTATTATTAGAACCCTAGGTCTTGCTCTCCCAAATACGTAATCACAACAGAGGGTAGCATGCTTATTTCCCTCTTTATATTTACACCTGCCACACACCTCATATACCAGGCCGAGCATATTAAATAAGGAACTGATGTTGAAAACACCGGTTACATACTTGACAAACAAAACACTAGTCACTTCCTTCTATAAGAGTAATCTATTTACGGAATATATATTCTGCTCGTAACGCATTCATTTTCGTAATGTTTACTCTAGTATGAGCTAGCATTAACAACGAACATGTTAACATTCTTTCGACCGTAAATGCGTATGTAAGAAATACTATTTCTTTCAGATTATTGATAATTACATATTCCCATATGAATTCTATTCGTATAAATAATATCTAATTGAAACGTGTTTCTATTATAAGACACAACTTCTGTTCGTACTTGTGAAATAAAACAATATTAGCGAACGTAAATCAATCAATTAGCCAAACCACAGCATTCGATGTATACTTTCGGCCGTTCACGTCGTACGCACTAGAACTACGCCACTACAATTTATCATTATACCCTCTTCTTAAAATGAATTAATTCGTGTAACTCATTTTTATCCCTTGCATAAGTTTCCATAATTTCTAATTACATAGAATATGATAATAGTTTGATTTCTTTAATAACATTCACATTCTTATATTAACTAAAGAAAAGCAATATACACTAACTTAATCACAATATCAAATCAACGTAATTAGTATTTTACGCGTTACGGTTTCCGTTTTATACTTTACTGATCAAAGAAATAAAGACGGGGACCATTTTTATTCTTTTTTTTTCGTAAAAAAAAATTAAATACAAAAAAAAACACTTTACCTTTTGTGATACTTATACTTGACTAAAATAGTATTTATTGAACAGGATAGCATAGTTGATTTCATTTTCAGCCCCATAAGATACACGCCCCGAAAATAGAGTTTACGTGACTAAAGTAGTTTTTCTTGGCCACCTTCATTTGCTTAATTAATACACATTACGAAGATTATCACATAATTATATTACATACATGTGTTTCTTAATAATAATTTCATTTGGATATTAACACAATATGTGTATCAGCTAAGATTTGATTTGATTTTAACGCTCCCTACGATTTACTCATGTTCTTTCATTTTATTTTAATCATACGTGACTGAAATAGAATTTACGTGACTACAATAATAATTATTGACCACCTTCATATACTGACAGAACGACTGATTTGCTACCAAGGTTAGTAACTATGCGATGTGCTTCGGTGTTGCCCTTTTCAAAACACAATGCTAAATAGCGTGATTACTTTTTCATCGTTTATCAGATAATTTTAAATGTCGGTATGCATATCTACTAATAAATGGTTAAAATTTTATCGAGCCTATATGAATAACACGCAGCTATCAGGATATAAGAGAATATAAAGTATTCTCCTTTTGAACGCAAAGTGATTGCTAATTTCCGTCGTCATATTTTTTATTAGTCTCTGGAAATGGTTTTTAGTTGACACGTAAAATAATTTGCATCACACGTTGTACATCAATTCCTTCTCTTCTCAACTACATGCTTGACTTTTTTCATAGGAATTTTATGGTGTAGTAGACATTCTGCAGAAGTCAGTACAATCTCTTTCTTTAATCTGATTAATAATTGCTGGCATACTGATTGTCTGACACACTTGCAAACGTCTTCCAGCAACATGTTTCAGACATACACCTGTCACTTTAGCCTTATTTAAAATAAATGTCCGACATTTATAAGCAGAGTTGTATCATTAGGATTATTCAACATACTGTGTTAATCTTTGATGTTATTCTTACAACGTTTCGGTCGAGGTAACCTCTGCTCTTCTACTCGTCGAACTCGACAATCTGTATGGGATTTCGAACGGAACATGTTTATATACGAGAGTAACTCGCTCTCGTTCAGTCGGTTATGACCAGATAGAAATTGTAAGTAATTCGTAATTGTATTCTTATTATTAGACGTTTAACCTACAGAAGACTTTCAGTTAGAACTGATTATTACTTTGGCATTTTATTAGATACACCACGAATCTTTACGTGCATATTTTTAGTTCAACAGAGATATTCGACAAGATACACCTGAGAATGTCTGAGGTTTCATCAGCCGAAACGTTGTTAGAATAACATCCCAGATGAGAACAGTAGTTATAATTTGATAATACAAATTATCAATATCCATTTAATACCATCCCAATACATATCTGCAGATGTTTAAATTATACGTATGAATAAGAATGCGACCACACCCTTATTGTTTTCCATTATAACAAGTGTAACTATCTCAACTACAAGTTATGTTGGCTTAGAGGGTACTAGGTACAACTAATTCAGTCGAATTCAGTCGAAATATTTTAACTCGACTTCTGTGTTGCACATGAAATAAAGGTATGTTTTTTCTCCCCGATACCACCGAGTACAATAACTATGTATTTTATGTATGTTTACCTGCACTATATGATATTTTCCGAGATCTAATAACGTGTTACCGGTCCAAGTACGACGTAAACTTTCAAATGCAGGTAATGTAGAATTAATCGAAACGCAAGTGTTTCCTATCTAGATGCCACCACATATCATAGCCAATAGCGATTTGAGGATAATGATTAATTAGACAGGAAGTATCTGCAAATAATCATTAAAAAAACACTATAGGAGTACTAAGATTTGTCAATGGTATAAATTGCGTTTTCCTAAATTAAGAACGGCCGATTATAAAGATTGTTAATATTGGATTTTAAGACGATGAAGTTGTAATGTTTCACAAGTAAAATATATTATACTGTATTAAAATCATGCCTGACCCTAAAAATTTAGTTTGAAAAACAAAAGTATTTTTCTCGCTGTGGTAAAATGACGAGTTTCTGCTGTGAATATTTAACAAGGAGGAAACAAAAACTAAAGCATCTTTCGTGAAAATTGTGTTGATGTATATATATGAAAACATTTCACATCGACACAAATTCACGACAATTATTATAAATAAGTATTGTCTACACCGGTTCATTTCTTAACTTAAACAGGATGTAAAGTACGAATGTCAGCTGTTACATGTTAAATTTATTAAGCCTCAACGATACCTAGGATAAGTATTACTTAATGAGAAGTTAATGTAGTTTGTTTGAAGCATTGCTTGCTGTGTAAATAAAGGGGACTATAGAAGGTTATACGACGCAGAGGTGTAACGATAAACACAAACTGAAGAAAATTAAGACACATAACCGTAGAATAAGTGTTGCAGGTTGCAACTTTTATGATTACAATATATATATATATATATATATATATATATATATATATATATATATATATATATATATATATATATATATATATATATATATACATACATATATATATAAATATATATATATATATTATATAAGGAAATAGATAACGTCTTTGAAGAATAGATGAACATGTATTTAAATGAAATTCCTTTGAAAAACATAACCCCTGCAATGTATTAAATAATTAAATCATTTATTCAATTTAATAATATTATAATTTCTATATTATATTAAAAACTTACTTGCGTCAATGCGGTTCGATGGAATTTACATATAACATAATATATTCTGGGAAAAATTTCCTTCTTCAGATGTGTGTTTAACACCAAAACCTGATAAGGAAAACCCGACCGGTGAGGACAATTCGGCAGACACTTATATTGATTTAACAATGTTATTTTAAATTTGTTTGAAATATTTAATAGTATAGTGTCAATGTCAATATTAATATAATATTTTAATATTTTTTTGATTATTTACCTATTATGTATATTTTATTATTTAAAACTTTTGTATTTATATATTTATTTGCACGTTCCTACATTCAGTTTCAATTTCATTCATTAGTTTAAGTTTTCTAGGCAAGGTAAATCACTCCGTTCATAGTAGCCTTCCGTGTCCGTTAAGATCCGTCGTTTCAGGTTCAGGTTAATTGTCGCAAATGTGTCGATAATAGCTTGAATATTCTTATTTCATTAGTTCAGTTATATTTTTATGTTATCTTTTATTTATTTATTTTTATTCGGTTTCAATGTTGAAGAACATATTATTATTATTATTATTATTATTATTATTATTATTATTATTATTATTATTATTATTATACAGTGAATATTGTTCAGTTCTAGGCCTAATTATTACATTTATTAATCGAATATACTCGGATTTAACTGCATTAACTTTGAACTACTAAATTTATTTTAATCTAAGCAGAGAAAGCGACACCGTAAAATTAATTTCACTAGCTTAACTTCAGGATTATTTATGTTTTGCTTATAGATATATCGGGTATATTCTCGATATTTATTATTTCATTATTTTATTTTATTTATGTTTTATGTTTATATCTTATTCCGAACTTTATTCTTAAGCAACTATCATTCCTATATAGCTAATATTGTTAGAGTCTATTACTGATTATTATTATTACAAAGTGGCCTAGGTGTCGGCATAATTTTTCGTTTTTTTAAAGCTGCCAATTGTAGCATCAATAAATATTAATTTATTAATTCTTTATTTTATTTCATTTTCCATATTAGGCAGGCAATGCTGAAGTAAGTATCACTCCTATATTACGAATATTTTTCAGGCTTAATTGTAATTATTATTTTTAAGAAGTGAATATTTTCAGCCCAAGTTCACTGGCTATCTATTCAAGGATTACAACTATTTATTTCATTTGTGTTTATCGTAGTTGCTTGTCTGGTGGTATGATTACTGCTCTGTTTTTGTAAGTGTTCTATTTAGTTATTTAAAAATTTTAATTATGTAAATATTTATTTATTACTATTTATTTTTGTCCACATTACTGCTGTTGTGTTTTCCAGCTCGTGAAGTCGGGAATTTATCAAAAATTAAGTTTATTAAGATCAAGCTAATAAAAGCTATTTAACCTTCGTTTGAAATAAAAAAATAGAATTCCTATAATAAAAGCATACATTAAAATAAGAAAAAAAAATTCAATTTTAACAATGTATATGAAAAACGAAATAAATTTTGATTTGAACTTCTCCATTAAAAATTAGATTTCTTCGAAAACTGAAATATTTACATTTTAATTTGAAGTTCAGCTTATGTTTATTTATAATTTCTCTAATTGAGCTTATTGTTGGGTTGGTCGAGTGCATGCACGTCATCGGACCACATTACAATTGAAGGACTTGTAAAAAAAGCACAAGGATGAAACATTGCGGAGATAGGACAGGAATTTTAGCTGTGGCTTTTAATGTCTCTAATAAAAATATATAATATAAACGAGTCACAAATACGATCGTTATATGTTATTCTATGTGTCGTTATAGCAGAGAGTAGTAGTGCATTCAACCAAATTGCAGTCACCTATGTGCAACCTATAATGTGATAACTAGTTTAAATATGTTACGTTAGTATATATAAGAGAAACTAATCCACTGGTTTCATAATAAAATACTTGACATGTGATTATCTTCGATCACCCGGAACACTCACAGAGAACGAAATGCATATCTCCGCTAAGCCGCATCAAAATATCCTCGCCATTTAAATGGATGACATGTTAGTTAATGGTGTAGAGCCGTTCATAACGAGTAGACTGTAACATCTCAGTCCGCCCAAATGTGTGTAATGCGTTGAAAACTCAACTGTCATGCTCAATTGATTTTTATTTTCATGCTGTTTTTTATACACGTCTTTAATTGTGTCTACTGATCATATTCTTTACTCGTATTTTGGGTATAATATTTCATTTTACCCGTGGTACATGAATTAAACAAAGAAATAGGTTGTACGACATCATTCTTTACCGTCAATTATCAACGTTTACTTTTGTTTCATTTAATTTAAACAAGCTGAGATAAGTCACTTGAGAAAAAAATATGACTCTGAAAAAATATGACTCCTCAGAAACACCAGAAACACTAGTCGGTTGTTAAATGCCGTCAGTAAACAAGTTCATAATGTTACTCAACAACTATACAAGTAGAATTAACCAATGACATTTCGATCAACAAAAATATAATATCATTAAATATCGTGAACGCATTCAGGTAAAGCTGACGACATGTGCACAAGACGATCACAATAACACGCGATCAAAACAAATGCTTCGTTGCCGGAAAATACAAGACTACATCAAATATTATGTCTGGTGGTCAAATCTGTTAATGGCGCCATAGAACCGAAGCTGTGTTAGCACATCTGGTTGGCGGCTGATAAACACAGGTTGTATCACGTGCAATAGCACGTTATATTACTAAGAAAAATGGGGCACAGATGCATTTACTACAAAATACAGTCAAACTTGCAGCGTGTTCACTTAAATAAATACACTCTTAGAAACTAGTCTAACTACAATACTGTAATTATTTTCTCTTTTACCCTTAAACGCTGCTTCTATGAACATTTATTGCTTAGAACTACCCGGCTTTCGAATTCAATACCGCAGGGTTCCTGCTCAGTTGAATACCAAATTGTCGTTTTCAAGTCCAATGTAAACACATTCTTGTCGAACAATCCTCTTAAATAAACAGAATCTGCTATATTTAACCCATCGTTAACAATCATCATGAACACTTATCCTGAAGTTGTCTGTGGGGATTTATAAGTAGCGATTTATTAGTAAAAAATGAAGCATTCATATGATTGTCACATATTAACCAACATATTACAAGTAGTTTAACTCGATTTTATTAACGTTTGTGCTCAGGATTTGCATAAATATCGTATGCGCAAGGTTTGTATGTAGATATATAGTACTTATATAACCAAAGGTAGGTAGCGAAATATTTCTTTAAATTATGTATATAACTTGAACTCTTCCCGAAAAGACTGGTATGTCACTTTTATGCTTGGCGTCATGACGACATGCAGGTTTAAATGTGTCAGTTCTTGTTCGGGTGTATTTGTCAGTTAATAGTCTTCCTATTATTCTATATGCATAAAAGTGTCTTAAGCGAGAATTCGTTTTTTCATAATTTCTTGACAGTTTTGTTAAATTATTTATTCGTTTCATATTATGGTCGTTGAACTTTTCATAGCTTCAGATTTTCATTCGACTAATGCATTTAAAAAGAAAAGAATAGAGTGATATACAACTGTACAGTTCTTAAAAATGTAAACATCTGTCACGTGAAAAGAACGTTGAAATTATATCACATGCAAAGCAGTCTAGTCTGTTCAAGGCAGCACAAACGTAATCATTACGATGATATTACATACAAGGGATAGCTCGTAGTAAGTGTTCGGATGTAACAAGATAATGATACAAGATGTATGCTAGAAGAAAGACAAATATTCATTGGAAAACATATTACAGAGTTATATCTATAAATATATATATATCTATAAATATATATATATATATATATATATATATATATTTATATATATATATATATATATATATATATATATATTTATATATATATAAATATATATATATATATATATATATATATATAAATATATATATATATATATATATTTATATATATATTTTATATATATATATATATATATATATATATATATATATATATATATATATATATATATATATATATATATATCCAATAGTTATATCGAAGTAAATAGGGGTATCCTTTCCGGTCCAAAATTTGTTGTCAAATTCTAATAGGGATCTTCTGGCCAACATTATGAGTTTGATCTCTAAGTCTGAGATATCTGATTTATTCTTAACGAAGATAAAAGTTTGTTTAGTAGGATAGGGGAAATTGACTGATAATAATTGTAAATGTCGAAGGTGATACAAGTCAAGTTAGAGTTAGATTTATCCCTGAGGTTTAGAATCCAATTGTTGACTTCACCAGAGTATTGCCAAAGGGTGTATGAAATTTGTTCTTTTAAGTTAGGAATGATTCTATCTAAAAAAATATTTTGCTTATAATGCCTAGGTCAGATTTGGATGGGCATATATATATATATATATATATATATATATATATATATATATATATATATACATATATGTAAACTTGGGGTAGTAAATAACAAAATTATCTGTGTAGCTACTTCAGCTTTGCTCGTGTTTTAAGAACTGTTTAAGTAATTACTGATACACACATATGTTAATTCATATATATATATATATATATATATATATATATGTATATATGTATATATATATACATATATATATGTATATATATAATATATATAAATATGTATCAATATACATATATATATATGTATGAATATATATATATGTATCAGTATCAAATCACACATATCTCTCTCTTTCTCTCTCTCTTTCTTTCTCTCTTTCTCCCTCTCTGACTGTCTGTCTGTCTGTCTCTCTCTCTCTCTCTCTCTCTCTATATATATATATATATATATATATATATATATATATATATACTTTCAATTATACTTACATTTTGAATACACATTTGCAAAATTTTTTTTAGTTAAAGCAAGAATCAGCTTAACTTCACCAGATTCGATGAAGTGAAACATTATTTGTTAGGATTGGTACTAACGGTCACATGAGATTTTTTCTTTTTTCAAGAACTTAGTAACAATGAACATGTTTTTTTATTTCATTAATTTTTATTCATCATAATATTTTAGTCATTGCTCTGAACATATATACACTTTCAAACGCATCTATAAAGTCTGTTATTATATGTCTAAGTATATTGGTTTTCCAAAGTTTATTTAAGATATGCTGTGTGTATACATGTATGCGCACGTCTGACTTCATGTGTAGATGGGTGTATTTATATTTATATATCAATATAATCAAAATTTATTTTTGTAAATTTTGATTCAGTATAAGTTCTTAGAAAAAAAACAGGTCCTTTCCTGGGGCTAACACTTGACACTTGTATATATATATATATATATATATATATATATATATATATGTATACACATATTTATATATACATATATATACATATATATACATATATATCTATTTATATACATATAAATATATGTATATATATATATATAATTATCTATATATATGTGTTTATATATATATATATATATATATATATATATATATATATATATATATATATATATATATATATATATTCGAGTGTTCCATTGACGTTTTCTTTACCTTTCAACTGTAAAGTTAGTAAAGAATTGAGAACATTTATTTTTATCTTCTCAATTGATCATTAAACTATGTTATAGTATATATTTCTTCAGGTCGCGTAGGTTAACCGGATTCCAGGACTAGAATTAGTCAAGTCTAGTGGGATATTCAGTTTAGTTTTGTTAATTGAGGCTACATCACTTTGTCAAATGGAACCATATCTTATACAAAGGGCAGTGTGTTTGTATTCGTGTGTGTGTATGTGTGTGCGTTTGTTCAGTTTAAACTAAAGTAATATGCAACACATATCAAATAAAGATCATATTTTCTATGTCGACCATCTTGCAGGCCTATAATATCAGCGAATTCTTTCATTTAGAACTGAGACAAAATCTGACATCGAGGTGACATATTTTTGTTTTGTTTTGAGTACTCCGAGCATGCGCATATATCACACCATACGTTAACAAACAACATTTATTGTGGGATTTCTTCATTGCATATCAACATCGCAAAAATAACTTGTAATTAAATATAAGTCTGCTGCATTTTTACGTGACAAGTCAAGGTAAGTAAATGAGTCATCTATAGGAAACCTTTGTGTCTTCTTTGTATTTAATTTCGTTTGTTTTACATGAATCATTGTTTACAGTTTTTTCATGGCAAATTCTACGGTTAATTTTTAATTTTTAATTTTATTTTTTGAAGGACCGACTACTACACATCATATTTCAAATAACTATTGATTTTCCTTATTCAGAAAACGTTTCTACATTTAACATTGAACATATTTATTTAAAAACCTATGTTCATTCTTCATGAAAAACAAAACCGCTAAACTATGTTTTGTGTGAGTTTCTCATGATAATAATTTGTGAGACTAAACATGGTAATAACTACTCTCACAAAATAAAACACTTGATGAAATATGTTGTTTTTGTCGAAAGTCAGAATAATTTAAATAAATTTACCTCGTTTTTTTGCAGAATCAACTTAAAACAAAATATCTTGATAAAAAAAATGAAAGTTTATAAAAAAAGAAAAAAAAAGTTTCGATTTATTTTTCTTTTAAAATCAATATTGCATCTTTAAATGCTTCAAAGGTATTTATTTTACCTTTTTCCTTATTAAATTTCAATTGGATGTTTAAAAAATATGAACTTTAAAAATGTTATACCTATCTCGTGTGCATTCACAATTTCATATTTTAAAGTAGATGAAACAACAACACCTCCCGTAAGCCCGGTTGCACCAGCAGAAGCCGGGAAATCCGAATCCGATAAGATCAGGATATACAGACACATTGAAAAAGCCAAGTCTATTGGCGAAATATTTGTATTACTATAAACTAAAACTAAATGAAAGTTTATAAACAAGAAAAAAAATCGGTTTCGATTTTTTTTCTTTCAAAATCAATATCGCATCTTAAAATGCTTAAAAGGTATTTATTTTACCTTATTCTTTATTCCTTATTATATATATATATATATATATATATATATATATATATATATATATATATATATTGTTCATGGTTTTATACCATTTTGCTAGATAATATATTGTGTTTCATTAACGTTTAAAATAAACGGCAACTGCCCCATAAACAAAAAGTGCCCATCAACCCAAGTAACCCATCCCTAACAAATTATTATATTGGTTTGGCGGCTAACAACTTCAAGAAAAGATTGTACAACCATAACCTCTCCTTCAACAACCATAACCACCCTGGACACACTGGACTATCACTACACTACCACAAAATAAAAACAAACAAAGAAACTTCTGTGATAAAGTGGAAAATCCTAAAAATACTCCACCTTAACCCCACACCAACCCCTCACATATAAAATTGAATCATTATATTTCTTACTCCTTGATACCTCCCTACACATTTATCTCACCCCTCCCAATCATACACTACCTAAAAACACATTACGACCCCTTACCGACCCACCCACATTTATAACCCAACCTCACCCCCAGCAAGTCTTGGCGAATCTATAGATATATAACCACCGCACTGAACCATCGATAACATCAAATCCCTTAGTATTACCTATAATTTTCATCCCCAAAAACCTCTCTGTCATACTACTACCATGAAACAATTCTACCAAAATTATCTCCAACTCATAACCCTGATAGCTGTAAACTCTGATATCACTTAGATTAATCTAATCTCAATTACTTAATGCTTTAAAAGACCAAAATCTAATTACCACCTTGATCATTTAGTTATTGACGGGTATTCAGTCTTTATTATTAGTGGTGGAACTATAATAGCTTACCATCCTATGTATACGTATTATGCCCATTGACCTTGCGAGTAGCGGGGTTATTATTATTAGTAGTAGTAGTAGTAGTAGTACTATTGTAATTACGACTATCGTAAGTATTATTGACATTTCTCTTCTTCTTATTTTTATTAATACAAAGAGTCGTATCCCCACTAAACTGTTTTTATATATTCATTTTATTAATACTAATTTTATTATTACTATACTATTATTACAATTAACAAATATTATCACAACGAGAATGTGCTACTACTACTGGTATTAATATCATTATAAAAGCCATAATTAGTAATATTATTGGATAATGACGACTAATTAATATAGAAATGGAATGCTAGTATGGTATTAAATACCCTAAATAAAATTATCAAACATTTTTTTTACGATAACCACCAAAGATATGCGACAATATTTTTAATTTTATTATATACAATAAATTCAAACCCGTCCCACTCTCTGCTACAGTTAAGATTAAGGTCACAATAACACAGACACAAAATACTACCCCACTTATTTCTTAAAATATCATCCGTTAAAATCTCCCCTCCTCCCTTCCTTTCTTTGCTATATGCGAACTTCGTCTTCATTCCCCTCTTTCTCATCCATTCCCAATTTCCTGTTGTTGTAGAAATTTTAACAGTGAATTCCAAAATGTCTCACGTTTTGACGTTTATTTTAAACGTAAATGAAACACAATATATTATGTAGCAAAATGGAATAAAACCATCAACAAAATATATTTTGCTCTGAATTTTCATTGAGCACTCTCATGAACTCGGTTTCAACTTCCTTCAGATTTATACTCCTTGGATATTTGTAACAAGTTAATTATATATATATATATATATATATATATATATATACATATATATATATATGTGTGTGTGTGTGTGTGTGTGTATGTGGACACGTTTACGTATAGTTTTTGAAAAATACTGTATATCAGCCTTTGTATAAACTACGATCGATCACTTTATTTTTTTCAACAAACTTGCGATTCCTCATATATATATATATATATATATATATATATATATATATATATATATATATATATATATATATATATACATAAACATATATATATATATATATATATATGCATATATATAATGTATGTATATATAGAAAAAATATATATACATATATATAAATATATATATATATATATATATATATATATATATATATATATAAAATGTATATGTGTGTTAGAGCGTGTGTTTATGTAAATGTTCCGCTGTATGTTAAAACAAAAACAGCCAAATCACACATATATAAACAGTATAATAGATATAAAACCGAGTTCAATGTTGCAGGTGTACACTTTTATACTTCATCAGACTTAGAGTTATGTGCAATATAAACGTCTACTGTTTCTAGCGAATATCGTTTCCGGTCCAAAATTTGTTGTTAAATTCTAATAGGGATCTTCTGGCCAACATTATGAGTTTGATCTCTAAGTCTGAGATATCTGATTTATTCTTAACGAAGATAAAAGTTTGTTTAGTAGGATAGGGGAAATTGACTGATAATAATTGTAAATGTCGAAGGTGATACAAGTCAAGTTAGAGTTAGATTTATCCCTGAGGTTTAGAATCTAATTGGTGACTTCACCAGAGTATTGCCAAAGGGTGTATGAAATTTGTTCTTTTAAGTTAGGAATGATTCTATCTAAAAAAATATTTTGCTTATAATGCCTAGGTCAGATTTGGATGGGCATATATATATATATATATATATATATATATATATATATATATATATATACATATATGTAAACTTGGGGTAGTAAATAACAAAATTATCTGTGTAGCTACTTCAGCTTTGCTCGTGTTTTAAGAACTGTTTAAGTAATTACTGATACACACATATGTTAATTCATATATATATATATATATATATATATATATATATATGTATATATGTATATATATATACATATATATATGTATATATATAATTTATATAAATATGTATCAATATACATATATATATATGTATGAATATATATATATGTATCAGTATCAAATCACACATATCTCTCTCTTTCTCTCTCTCTTTCTTTCTCTCTTTCTCCCTCTCTGACTGTCTGTCTGTCTGTCTCTCTCTCTCTCTCTCTCTCTCTCTATATATATATATATATATATATATATATATATATATATATATATATATACTTTCAATTATACTTACATTTTGAATACACATTTGCAAAATTTTTTTTAGTTAAAGCAAGAATCAGCTTAACTTCACCAGATTCGATGAAGTGAAAAATTATTTGTTAGGATTGGTACTAACGGTCACATAAGATTTTTTCTTTTTTCAAGAACTTAGTAACAATGAACATGTTTTTTTATTTCATTAATTTTTATTCATCATAATATTTTAGTCATTGCTCTGAACATATATACACTTTCAAACGCATCTATAAAGTCTGTTATTATATGTCTAAGTATATTGGTTTTCCAAAGTTTATTTAAGATATGCTGTGTGTATACATGTATGCGCACGTCTGACTTCATGTGTAGATGGGTGTATTTATATTTATATATCAATATAATCAAAATTTATTTTTGTAAATTTTGATTCAGTATAAGTTCTTAGAAAAAAAACAGGTCCTTTCCTGGGGCTAACACTTGACACTTGTATATATATATATATATATATATATATATATATATATATATATATATGTATACACATATTTATATATACATATATATACATATATATACATATATATCTATTTATATACATATAAATATATGTATATATATATATATAATTATCTATATATATGTGTTTATATATATATATATATATATATATATATATATATATATATATATATATATATATATATATATATATTCGAGTGTTCCATTGACGTTTTCTTTACCTTTCAACTGTAAAGTTAGTAAAGAATTGAGAACATTTATTTTTATCTTCTCAATTGATCATTAAACTATGTTATAGTATATATTTCTTCAGGTCGCGTAGGTTAACCGGATTCCAGGACTAGAATTAGTCAAGTCTAGTGGGATATTCAGTTTAGTTTTGTTAATTGAGGCTACATCACTTTGTCAAATGGAACCATATCTTATACAAAGGGCAGTGTGTTTGTATTCGTGTGTGTGTATGTGTGTGCGTTTGTTCAGTTTAAACTAAAGTAATATGCAACACATATCAAATAAAGATCATATTTTCTATGTCGACCATCTTGCAGGCCTATAATATCAGCGAATTCTTTCATTTAGAACTGAGACAAAATCTGACATCGAGGTGACATATTTTTGTTTTGTTTTGAGTACTCCGAGCATGCGCATATATCACACCATACGTTAACAAACAACATTTATTGTGGGATTTCTTCATTGCATATCAACATCGCAAAAATAACTTGTAATTAAATATAAGTCTGCTGCATTTTTACGTGACAAGTCAAGGTAAGTAAATGAGTCATCTATAGGAAACCTTTGTGTCTTCTTTGTATTTAATTTCGTTTGTTTTACATGAATCATTGTTTACAGTTTTTTCATGGCAAATTCTACGGTTAATTTTTAATTTTTAATTTTATTTTTTGAAGGACCGACTACTACACATCATATTTCAAATAACTATTGATTTTCCTTATTCAGAAAACGTTTCTACATTTAACATTGAACGTATTTATTTAAAAACCTATGTTCATTCTTCATGAAAAACAAAACCGCTAAACTATGTTTTGTGTGAGTTTCTCATGATAATAATTTGTGAGACTAAACATGGTAATAACTACTCTCACAAAATAAAACACTTGATGAAATATGTTGTTTTTGTCGAAAGTCAGAATAATTTAAATAAATTTACCTCGTTTTTTTGCAGAATCAACTTAAAACAAAATATCTTGATAAAAAAAATGAAAGTTTATAAAAAAAGAAAAAAAAAGTTTCGATTTATTTTTCTTTTAAAATCAATATTGCATCTTTAAATGCTTCAAAGGTATTTATTTTACCTTTTTCCTTATTAAATTTCAATTGGATGTTTAAAAAATATGAACTTTAAAAATGTTATACCTATCTCGTGTGCATTCACAATTTCATATTTTAAAGTAGATGAAACAACAACACCTCCCGTAAGCCCGGTTGCACCAGCAGAAGCCGGGAAATCCGAATCCGATAAGATCAGGATATACAGACACATTGAAAAAGCCAAGTCTATTGGCGAAATATTTGTATTACTATAAACTAAAACTAAATGAAAGTTTATAAACAAGAAAAAAAATCGGTTTCGATTTTTTTTCTTTCAAAATCAATATCGCATCTTAAAATGCTTAAAAGGTATTTATTTTACCTTATTCTTTATTCCTTATTATATATATATATATATATATATATATATATATATATATATATATATATATATATATATATATTGTTCATGGTTTTATACCATTTTGCTAGATAATATATTGTGTTTCATTAACGTTTAAAATAAACGTCAACTGCCCCATAAACAAAAAGTGCCCATCAACCCAAGTAACCCATCCCTAACAAATTATTATATTGGTTTGGCGGCTAACAACTTCAAGAAAAGATTGTACAACCATAACCTCTCCTTCAACAACCATAACCACCCTGGACACACTGGACTATCACTACACTACCACAAAATAAAAACAAACAAAGAAACTTCTGTGATAAAGTGGAAAATCCTAAAAATACTCCACCTTAACCCCACACCAACCCCTCACATATAAAATTGAATCATTATATTTCTTACTCCTTGATACCTCCCTACACATTTATCTCACCCCTCCCAATCATACACTACCTAAAAACACATTACGACCCCTTACCGACCCACCCACATTTATAACCCAACCTCACCCCCAGCAAGTCTTGGCGAATCTATAGATATATAACCACCGCACTGAACCATCGATAACATCAAATCCCTTAGTATTACCTATAATTTTCATCCCCAAAAACCTCTCTGTCATACTACTACCATGAAACAATTCTACCAAAATTATCTCCAACTCATAACCCTGATAGCTGTAAACTCTGATATCACTTAGATTAATCTAATCTCAATTACTTAATGCTTTAAAAGACCAAAATCTAATTACCACCTTGATCATTTAGTTATTGACGGGTATTCAGTCTTTATTATTAGTGGTGGAACTATAATAGCTTACCATCCTATGTATACGTATTATGCCCATTGACCTTGCGAGTAGCGGGGTTATTATTATTATTAGTAGTAGTAGTAGTAGTACTATTGTAATTACGACTATCGTAAGTATTATTGACATTTCTCTTCTTCTTATTTTTATTAATACAAAGAGTCGTATCCCCACTAAACTGTTTTTATATATTCATTTTATTAATACTAATTTTATTATTACTATACTATTATTACAATTAACAAATATTATCACAACGAGAATGTGCTACTACTACTGGTATTAATATCATTATAAAAGCCATAATTAGTAATATTATTGGATAATGACGACTAATTAATATAGAAATGGAATGCTAGTATGGTATTAAATACCCTAAATAAAATTATCAAACATTTTTTTTACGATAACTACCAAAGATATGCGACAATATTTTTAATTTTATTATATACAATAAATTCAAACCCGTCCCACTCTCTGCTACAGTTAAGATTAAGGTCACAATAACACAGACACAAAATACTACCCCACTTATTTCTTAAAATATCATCCGTTAAAATCTCCCCTCCTCCCTTCCTTTCTTTGCTATATGCGAACTTCGTCTTCATTCCCCTCTTTCTCATCCATTCCCAATTTCCTGTTGTTGTAGAAATTTTAACAGTGAATTCCAAAATGTCTCACGTTTTGACGTTTATTTTAAACGTAAATGAAACACAATATATTATGTAGCAAAATGGAATAAAACCATCAACAAAATATATTTTGCTCTGAATTTTCATTGAGCACTCTCATGAACTCGGTTTCAACTTCCTTCAGATTTATACTCCTTGGATATTTGTAACAAGTTAATTATATATATATATATATATATATATATATATACATATATATATATATGTGTGTGTGTGTGTGTGTGTGTGTGTATGTGGACACGTTTACGTATAGTTTTTGAAAAATACTGTATATCAGCCTTTGTATAAACTACGATCGATCACTTTATTTTTTTCAACAAACTTGCGATTCCTCATATATATATATATATATATATATATATATATATATATATATATATATATATATATATACATAAACATATATATATATATATATATATATATGCATATATATAATGTATGTATATATAGAAAAAATATATATACATATATATAAATATATATATATATATATATATATATATATATATATATATATAAAATGTATATGTGTGTTAGAGCGTGTGTTTATGTAAATGTTCCGCTGTATGTTAAAACAAAAACAGCCAAATCACACATATATAAACAGTATAATAGATATAAAACCGAGTTCAATGTTGCAGGTGTACACTTTTATACTTCATCAGACTTAGAGTTATGTGCAATATAAACGTCTACTGTTTCTAGCGAATATCGTTTCCGGTCCAAAATTTGTTGTCAAATTCTAATAGGGATCTTCTGGCCAACATTATGAGTTTGATCTCTAAGTCTGAGATATCTGATTTATTCTTAACGAAGATAAAAGTTTGTTTAGTAGGATAGGGGAAATTGACTGATAATAATTGTAAATGTCGAAGGTGATACAAGTCAAGTTAGAGTTAGATTTATCCCTGAGGTTTAGAATCCAATTGTTGACTTCACCAGAGTATTGCCAAAGGGTGTATGAAATTTGTTCTTTTAAGTTAGGAATGATTCTATCTAAAAAAATATTTTGCTTATAATGCCTAGGTCAGATTTGGATGGGCATATATATATATATATATATATATATATATATATATATATACACATATATGTAAACTTGGGGTAGTAAATAACAAAATTATCTGTGTAGCTACTTCAGCTTTGCTCGTGTTTTAAGAACTGTTTAAGTAATTACTGATACACACATATGTTAATTCATATATATATATATATATATATATATATATATATGTATATATGTATATATATATACATATATATATGTATATATATAATATATATAAATATGTATCAATATACATATGTATATATGTATGAATATATATATATGTATCAGTATCAAATCACACATATCTCTCTCTTTCTCTCTCTCTTTCTTTCTCTCTTTCTCCCTCTCTGACTGTCTGTCTGTCTGTCTCTCTCTCTCTCTCTCTCTCTCTCTCTCTCTATATATATATATATATATATATATATATATATATATATATATATATACTTTCAATTATACTTACATTTTGAATACACATTTGCAAAATTTTTTTTAGTTAAAGCAAGAATCAGCTTAACTTCACCAGATTCGATGAAGTGAAACATTATTTGTTAGGATTGGTACTAACGGTCACATGAGATTTTTTCTTTTTTCAAGAACTTAGTAACAATGAACATGTTTTTTTATTTCATTAATTTTTATTCATCATAATATTTTAGTCATTGCTCTGAACATATATACACTTTCAAACGCATCTATAAAGTCTGTTATTATATGTCTAAGTATATTGGTTTTCCAAAGTTTATTTAAGATATGCTGTGTGTATACATGTATGCGCACGTCTGACTTCATGTGTAGATGGGTGTATTTATATTTATATATCAATATAATCAAAATTTATTTTTGTAAATTTTGATTCAGTATAAGTTCTTAGAAAAAAAACAGGTCCTTTCCTGGGGCTAACACTTGACACTTGTATATATATATATATATATATATATATATGTATACACATATTTATATATACATATATATACATATATATACATATATATCTATTTATATACATATAAATATATGTATATATATATATATAATTATCTATATATATGTGTTTATATATATATATATATATATATATATATATATATATATATATATATTCGAGTGTTCCATTGACGTTTTCTTTACCTTTCAACTGTAAAGTTAGTAAAGAATTGAGAACATTTATTTTTATCTTCTCAATTGATCATTAAACTATGTTATAGTATATATTTCTTCAGGTCGCGTAGGTTAACCGGATTCCAGGACTAGAATTAGTCAAGTCTAGTGGGATATTCAGTTTAGTTTTGTTAATTGAGGCTACATCACTTTGTCAAATGGAACCATATCTTATACAAAGGGCAGTGTGTTTGTATTCGTGTGTGTGTATGTGTGTGCGTTTGTTCAGTTTAAACTAAAGTAATATGCAACACATATCAAATAAAGATCATATTTTCTATGTCGACCATCTTGCAGGCCTATAATATCAGCGAATTCTTTCATTTAGAACTGAGACAAAATCTGACATCGAGGTGACATATTTTTGTTTTGTTTTGAGTACTCCGAGCATGCGCATATATCACACCATACGTTAACAAACAACATTTATTGTGGGATTTCTTCATTGCATATCAACATCGCAAAAATAACTTGTAATTAAATATAAGTCTGCTGCATTTTTACGTGACAAGTCAAGGTAAGTAAATGAGTCATCTATAGGAAACCTTTGTGTCTTCTTTGTATTTAATTTCGTTTGTTTTACATGAATCATTGTTTACAGTTTTTTCATGGCAAATTCTACGGTTAATTTTTAATTTTTAATTTTATTTTTTGAAGGACCGACTACTACACATCATATTTCAAATAACTATTGATTTTCCTTATTCAGAAAACGTTTCTACATTTAACATTGAACGTATTTATTTAAAAACCTATGTTCATTCTTCATGAAAAACAAAACCGCTAAACTATGTTTTGTGTGAGTTTCTCATGATAATAATTTGTGAGACTAAACATGGTAATAACTACTCTCACAAAATAAAACACTTGATGAAATATGTTGTTTTTGTCGAAAGTCAGAATAATTTAAATAAATTTACCTCGTTTTTTTGCAGAATCAACTTAAAACAAAATATCTTGATAAAAAAAATGAAAGTTTATAAAAAAAGAAAAAAAAAGTTTCGATTTATTTTTCTTTTAAAATCAATATTGCATCTTTAAATGCTTCAAAGGTATTTATTTTACCTTTTTCCTTATTAAATTTCAATTGGATGTTTAAAAAATATGAACTTTAAAAATGTTATACCTATCTCGTGTGCATTCACAATTTCATATTTTAAAGTAGATGAAACAACAACACCTCCCGTAAGCCCGGTTGCACCAGCAGAAGCCGGGAAATCCGAATCCGATAAGATCAGGATATACAGACACATTGAAAAAGCCAAGTCTATTGGCGAAATATTTGTATTACTATAAACTAAAACTAAATGAAAGTTTATAAACAAGAAAAAAAATCGGTTTCGATTTTTTTTCTTTCAAAATCAATATCGCATCTTAAAATGCTTAAAAGGTATTTATTTTACCTTATTCTTTATTCCTTATTATATATATATATATATATATATATATATATATATATATATATATATATATATTGTTCATGGTTTTATACCATTTTGCTAGATAATATATTGTGTTTCATTAACGTTTAAAATAAACGTCAACTGCCCCATAAACAA
>OY744519.1:38797800-38855300 GCA_963556195.1 Sepiola atlantica | reverse complement strand
AATAAGAAGTATGTTATCTAAACCCATGAAATATTGTAACGTAAATCCGACGCATTTTCGACAATATTCAAACGCTAATAATTTGTCTTTAGACCTACTTAAATGAGTTCGGCGTAGGAACTTTTAAACATCCGCACAGATCTAACATATTCAGTTTGTTTAAATGAAGACAACAAAAGAAATATAAAATGGAAATACTTCCTGTTACAGTAGAAACGATATTAGTGCACATTCATGAATATTTTTTATCAATTTTTAATAAAAGAATGAACAACATGTATTTATCGATTTTCAATATGAGAAAGACAAACATTTTTTCTTGAAATAACGTACGATGGTTTGACGTGAAAAGTAGTTGTTTGGCGGCTTGGAACGGCAACGATAAAATGGCGGACCATTTTCTTCTAATGTTCTGTTTACGTAGTTTACATTTTGAATAATGAGTTTGGAAAAAGATCCAAGAACTTCTGTCATTGTTAAGACGACGCTGATTGGAGACGCTGATTCTAAATATGCGGTTAGTCTCAATCCTTTACTAAGATATTGTGATAACACACCCACAGATATATTGAGGTTGTACATTTAAGTACCTCAATATATCTACAGACAAGATATATCACTCGTAATGTAAATGTATTGAAGAACACTGGGGATAATGTTAAATAACACTCCTCTTTATATTTTCGAATATCTATTTATCGATAATCTCCATTTATTATGTAAAATTAATTGGTAATATTACTTTGGAGTTTTGAAAATAATGTTTAGAGCTTCCTGAAATTATAGTTAATTTACAAGTGTCTTTTAGAGGATGAATATTATTCGTGGTAAGTTTAATTTCTTTTTAACCCTAATAGAATATATATTATCATACTAAATGTTAGAACATAAAGGTTTGCGTTTTTGCCCATATATTTTAATTACACTTACTACATGTTAAGCTATTCTTTGTTTTTGGATTCAGATATGTCGGAAAAATATGTAATGTTAATTTTCTAGAAATCCTTAATTTGTAATTCATTAATCAAGTCACTCACCTCTAACTATTTTTCGTCTATCATTCCCGTTTCCTCACATTAAATCTTGTTTGACGTCAACCCTTATTATCTAGGATCTCTTACTCTCGCTGATGTCACTCTCTCACTCTATGTTTAGTAACAGTCTAATGTAATACAGAATAGAAGAGCATAAATCAGTTGGAATAACAAGATGAAAACAAAACGGAACAGCACACAAATATTAATATGATTAAAACATGGATGAAAGAAAAAGCGAGAGCAATTGAGGGAATCAAATAATAAACTGTGAATTTGTTCTTTTAGTTATTGTTTTCTTCATTTGCAGACTTACTTTTTCCTGATTCAAACAATTTACCATGAGATTAATTTGGGACCCAATGATTCCAATTATTTTAGTGATACTATAATGTTCCGAAGGTAACTTACTTCATGATTTTCTTATAATATTTATTTTTGGTAATTATTATATCAATTTAAGTTATTAAAATGGTACGTCCCCTTCCATTTATCGCCGTATACGTGTTGTCAATCTGCAAAACTCCATACAATTTCGTAGCTGCAAGAAAAAAATATGACATGGCCTTTTTAATTGCTCGCCACGATAGCAAGTTTCGACATTATTTCGGTGTTTATGTGGAAGTAGTAAAGCTCACGTAAATAAGACTATCGTGATTGATAACAGATAAACTTAGCTTACGTCAAGAATGGTATCTCCTTCACTGACCGAAAACTGAAAATAATAGATGTAGTATCAAAATAAATACTTTATTCGAGAAAAAAACACCTTATTAACCCATCTTAAACCACGTATTGTCAATCAAGGTTACCATTACAGACTGTCGGGATTTGACACATAACTGGCTACACCCCTCTCTACTTGTCTATCTATTTATTGTTAAAGCTAAATAATATTACTACTAATAGTGATTGCCATTTAATTCATATTCAAAAAGTGTTCGTTTCTACTTCGTTAACACATTCGACTATTATAAAACACACGCACAGAGAGAGAGAGAGAAAGAGAGAGAGAGATGGAGAGAGAGAGAGAGGGTTACAGAAGTCATTTGATAGATAGCATATACACGTAACCCTGAGTTTATCAACCACTATACGATGATAGTGATAGATAGAAATGTAGTAATAGATAGGCCACTTGCTGAGCTAGTTGCAAATGAATACATTAAATATGGATTTTTAAAAAAAATATAACTGCGGAGAATTTCACCTCGTTACTTCGTGTGTTAAAATATATGGAAAATAATTAAGGGAAGCAAAAGCTAATTAATTCAGTTTTAGTATGAAAATAGATGGTTGGACTCATCTGGTATTGACGAAATAAACATTATGATGGTATTATGAAGATTGCAATTATACTATTGAGGTGAATCAGGTAACTACTATGTTGTCGTATTATAGGTTGTTTTGGCGGGAATTATATAACAAGTTCGAAACTTAATCTAGCATTATATACATTTTAGTATATTATTGCTGGTATTGAAGTTAAATCTGTTAATTACGTGTTTTTTTGTTATGTATAGGGCTTCTAATATATGGAGTTTTTTGTTTGTTAGTAAAATATTCTAAGATTTTGGTATTTTCTAATATAAGTTTTCGTAATATTTGAGCGGGGGCAGGGATGGTCGTTAATTAGGTGTTGAGATATGGCGATAGTATTCGACAAAGGCATGGTAAAACTCCTCGACAAAGTTGTGATAGTCAAGCCTATGTATATGCTTTTTTCTGGATTGTCGGAAACACAGATTCCAAAATGTGTATAATTCTAACTATAGTTTCGCACTTATTATGTAATTCCCGCCAAAACCACCTATAATACGAACAGATTGTATTAAACTTATTAACTTCATTCTCATGAAAATGGACCCGGATGTGCCTGAAAGTACTTAGGACAGTTTGACAAATTCATCGGCCAATTTCACTCTGAAATTAAGATGTTTCGGACAATGGAAAAGATCTACGAAAAGATATCCATACATAAGTTGTTTGATATATATTAAAAATATATATATAACTTCTTCGTAATATAGCAGGAAAAATCCCAGCATCGTGCTCGATTAATTAAGAATTTAAGTTAAAAATTAAAAGCACAATATTTATTTATTTTGGTCAGAAAAATTAGTACAATATTCGTACTGTCGGTTTCAAGCACGGAAAGACTTAGCCATCCGGCTCTCTTCAAGTTCTGTTGTCATCCGAAGCTGTAGAGAGCCGGATGACTAAGTCTTTCCGTGATTGAAACCGACGGTACGAATGTTGTACTAATTTTTCTGTGCCAAAATAAATAAATATATATATATATATATATTTATATATATATATATATATATTCGAGACCTCTTAAAAATATCCGAATTTATTTTGTCTTGCGGATTAAGCCAACGTAGGTTAAACTATTTTGTGAAAGTCAACCATAGTTTTCCTGAAAATATTTGAAAATAGTTACTTCTAGAGACGGTATTTATCTCTGGCGTTCCACCTATTGAATAGGCGCATGTGGCTGCACGTAAGATACTTGTGGCAGGCAATCTACTTGATAGCATAAAATACCAATAGTGTATTAAGTGCGGTCCGGTGTTTTTTGTGATACTCAATCACAAATTATTAAGTAGAGTTGCTGTTGTTATGCTTATGGTTCCATGAGACACTCTCAATTCAAGGTGTATTACAACCGAGTAAGACACGGTGGCATAACTGTGAAGATAATACTGACCTGTTTCCATCAGCCCATTTGTATTTGACATCGTCAATACGAACCAGAAACTATATATATAATACGCAATTTTACGTGGCGATTCCATGTCGCCTGCTACCACTTATTTGACAGGATCCTTTCTTTGCCGATAATACACCGTGTTATTGTTGTCTATTTCTATAGCTGAAAGAGAAAGAATTTTAGTCGTGAAAAGAATTTCTAGGGGGAGAGACTGTTTGACTGCATTACATTTCGGAGAGTGTTATCAGCAGAATCGCGGACAAACATATCTGAACTTAGAAGCGATTCAATAGTAGGTGATAAAATAAGATATTCTGTCATATTCTTTTAGGCACATAGAACAAATTATGCATTATATATATATATATATATATATATATATATTTATATATGATGTGCATATATATATACAAATATATATATATATATATATATATATATATATATATATATAATAATAATAATAATAATAATAATAATAATAATAATAATAATAATAATAATAATAATAATAATAATAATAATAATAATAATAATAATAATAATAATGCAGGTAAAACATCCACAGGGTGGTAATCCAAAGAATTTCAACCGGGTTTATAAAAAGTGTTCAATATCAAATAGAGTTTTTATATATGGCTATTTCTATTTACACAGACATGTACAAAATCTGCGACACTATCATGTCTATTTTATCGATCAACAGCTATTATAAACTGAGATCTCATCAGGTAGAGATAGAATCCGAGCTTAACCGTAGATCATATTTGGAAAGAATGAAATAGAGAAAAAAGAAAAGAAATTTAACATTTTAAAATTTAGAAAGGCACGTGGTTGGGACCGTTAAGAATCAAAATCTCAAAATCAAAAGTTTAAAAAAAATCAACAAAAAAAATCAAAATATTAAAATAATAACAGCATTAAATATTAAGTAGACAATGATAATATTAAAAAAAAACAATTAATTCAACAAGAATTGAAGAATTAGTTCCGTTCATTAAATTTACTTCGTGCTACACACAATCTGACCAGGGTATAAATCAAAACATATTTAGCCGTTAAGCATGAAAATAAATTTGAAAAATAAAAAAATGTTTAAATAAATGAATTACACACATTTTCTTTTCAGCCAAGCAAAGTAGCAAATATTGTTAAATAAAATAAGATAAAAATAGTATATATATATATATATATATATATATATATATATATATATATATATATAAATTAAATAAATATTAGAAGAAATATTACTTGAACACCGCTGTTTTCCCTACCTCCCCCCTCCGAATAAACAGAACATGTGTTTTTCTTTCTTTTCTCTCTTTTTTTGCTCTTCTCTTTATTTGTATTATTAATCTGAATATGTAGCACTCCATCGGTGGGTCCAAATATAAAATATTAAGAAAGAAAAATTAAATAAGTAGTTAAAATCATTAAAAAAATCAGTTATAGTTTTAGTTTTATTACATTTGCTGGGATATTAATATTTACTGGGTTATAAGCAATATTGCCAACCATACGTTTTTTGAGATTTGAAACACCTATCATTTGCCAAAGAGGTCTTCCTCCAAATATATTATGGACACGGTCACACAGATTAGATCAGTGTTGAAGTTTTGACCAATCAAGTAAGATTTGCTATATAGGTAAACACATTTTTTAAAGTTTTCTAAAAAATATATAATTAAAATCACTTGTTTTTGTCTTACATCTCAACGCCGACATATTTCCATTTCTTGCATTGTGATAGCCTTCTAATACTCTTATATATACGTATTACACAGAATGTTTCAAGCAAACAACCTCATTATATATATATATATATATATATATATATATATATATATATATATATATATATATATATATATATTGAAACGGTAAAGAGGCAAATTAAATGCAGATTATTTCTGTAAATAAAATCTTTTTTATTTGAAATTCAAATTCCCGATCCATTAAATAATCTTCATCAGGAGGATACAAACAATATTCTTTTCCTTCTTTTTTTAAGCGACATGTTGGCACTTAGTCTTGACCTCTTGTTCTTATTGAAGTCTGGTGTTTAATGTCCGATATAAGTGGTGTGCCTCTGTGCGCACGTGTAAGTTATGAGTAACATATTTCGACTGTTTGAATGCATTCCAATTTGGAAATTTTAAAACAGCATATAGTAAGGATTGTACCATAAACTTCCAGGATAGTGTTATTTAGAACTGGTTATTACTTGGCACTTTATCTCATGCGCAGCTGGTACATTTCCTGTGCATGTACATATTTTTGAGTTCGATATACAGATTCTCGCGTTCGACAATACGCACATGAAGAAGATTGAAAGATACATCGGCTGAAATGTTACTAAAATAACATCTAATACGATAGCGGTTATACAAATAAGTCATATGTTTCCATACATAATCAAATTCTTATGAAACAATTTCCTGTCGAATAACACAGGTACATTAGTGTCATGCCTTTAGTAGATTATGCAGCTCCATATCATCAGTTAAATATTCAAGATATTTTGGATGAGTAGTTAATTGGTAAGGTATATATCTTAATGACACAATTTCGAATTGCATGGCAATTAGTTAAGTTAATATGTTTTTTATGATGTGAACATTGTAAATAATATGGAAATAAATCTTGAGACAACAACTTCGCTGGCCATGATGTCGATAACAAGTTAACACTCTTTTAAAATATTCATAGCATTATTGAAAACTATGAATAACGGAAAACAAATTGACAAGCTTCACCATGTTCTGATGAATATATTAAAACAACTAATGATAAGTATACAATAAATTAAATTTTGAAATATAAAATGAGTCAGAACAAGAATACAACTCGCTGTAAGTCTGTATTTAACTTAGAAATGACCAACAACATTGTTATATTCAATTCAAAATGTACGAATTTCAGTTAGTTTCCGCCGGCCATGTTATTATGGAAATCATTCTGATATTTCTCAAATTTATTGAATTGTACATCTATGAAAATAACAATGCTGAGATAAACGATTTTTCTGTATCTCATGAGATTAATTAAATTAAGAGACAAGTATTTAACGAAATCATTTCATTGTTGAATTATGGGAAAATAAGATAATAGTATAGTTTCATTAAATAAAAAGGCAACGTATTTTAATAGTATTAGTACTCAGTTCGTAAATTAAGGGTCGCACATCATGGGTATGTCTTTAGAAATATTATAGATATTTCTATATCCTATGACACATTGGTAAATTGATTGACTATTAGAGTGTTTAGCCACTACTAACAATTAAACGACGTGATTTTGGGTGACACCACATTAATTTATAAGTTGGTTACCAGCGTTTTAAAATGTATGCTGATAATATGCAATAGTATTATTCTTGTAATTATGGAAACAGTAAATGACGCAATTTGAATAATAAAGAATAATATATTAAATATATATTAGAAATAAAATTCAGATCATTTAAAACTAATACTCTTAAATGAAACAATGATAACCATTCTATCATTGCTATCTTTATACACTATAAAGTATCAAAAATTATAGAATTATTCATGAAAAAGATTAAATGATGAACGAAATTGAAGACTTATTACGTTTAATGAGAGTTCGGTTTTGGTCAGACACTTTCTAATGTATATGGCAAATTACAAAATGCATTACGGTTTAAAGATGTATTGAATAATCTAACCAGAAACAAAACTATCTCTTTTATATTATAAACCTTTAAAGGAAGACGTTTTCAATGAAAGCTTAGAATTACAAAGCAGATATTTCTATTTTGATTTGAATTGCTATAAACAATATCTACTTAGTATTTTCTGTAAGCGCAATAACATCTTCAATATTAAAACACTTTTAAAAAATTTTATTATATATAAATATATATATATATATATATATATATATATATATACTCACATATTCCTGACATAGCCACCTGGTCAGTAACACTCCTTCACCCTCCCTCCCTCCCTCCGGCCTCGGGAAAGTTACACTTTACCACAACAGAAATCTCACCTCACCTCCTTTCACCTCTCACATCCTTTTTACCATTTTAATCATATTCATACCCCCTAGTTTCAAAGTCGTCTTCACTTCTTCAAATATTTTTCTACAACTATAATACTACGTACATGCTAACACACATTGTTACTCTTCCCCCAGCCTCTCAAAATCCATGCCACACATCACCACAACAAATATCTCAGTCCCCTTTCACCTCTCCCACCCTAAGATCAGTTCAATTGTGTTCTCACCCCTCCCCATTTCATAGCTGCCTCAATTTTAGGTACTCAAAGCTTTCTATATTCATTTGATTCTTTCACGACCATTGACTTCTCACAGCCTAGACTCTCTGGCGTTGAGAGTAGCCACGGCTACTGCATTCCTTTATCTCTCCAGCATGTCAACCCCAAATTTCGATGTACTTGCATGCCATTTTTTTCTATTAACATCCTGAGGAAGTCTTACAATAAAGACGTAACGTTGATGAATATCTAAAAAAATATCCTTTGGTGTTCCTTTTTTTAATTTCCCAACACGTCGGTTACTCTTATTCTTCCTTTCTCTTGTATATATATATATATATATATATATATATATATATATATATATATATATATATATATAATAGCATTAACGATAAGTGAAGTATCGTTAAGTGATCTATCGTGATAAAGTAAAGCTCAATACGTTGAGTGGAGCAATCAATTTTAAAGAAAGAAAGGTAAAGATTAAAAACTTGCATAAAATTACATAAAATTACATAAAATTGATACACATTTTATTAGATAGAAAGTTCAGAGGCAAAGAAGTTACACTAATCCTTACCCCATGATAACATTCGGTTATGTGGTATTTATCATAAATAAATATGCACATCTGAAGCACTAATGATGCGCACAGCTTCAAGAGAGAAAAACTTATGAATATATAAAATTATATAAAACATTATAAATTCAAGTAATGATATAGTTTCCAGATGCAAAAATAAGAGAAGATTTAAATACGCCCAGCTTGTAACACCAATAGACACCCCCATAACACATAACTACACATAACCTGACATCGTCGTGCATCCAAGGTATCTAGATCGACGTCACTCCCTTATTAGAGTTAATTTTAACCCAATAGCAAAAGCATATAGTTAATTACCCTACCATACGACTTCTTAGCCTCGATCCTCCACTACAGATAGCTTCTACTACCCCACCCACCCCTCTCGAAAAAATATTAACCTAATACTAAAAGCTTACAGTGTAGTCATACTCCCTGACGGTATACTCTATATAACATCAACTTGTATCTTGCATATGATGGTCTGATTCTGTTGAGCAATAATTGACAAACACACGTATTTATCGGGGGGGGGGGTGATTTCTACATTCGATCCCCTAAACGTGTTTGTCATATGCATCTCCTCCATCGTCCGAGAAGATTTGACTTATCAAATATACCATCTATTTCTCCAAGCACTTACACCTAAGGCCACTCTTCAATTCCACTAAAGGCAGATAATTTAATATCTTGTAATATAATTTAATAAAACATTAATACACTGAAATTAACCTTTAATTTAACTAAAATCAGTTAATATAATTTAATATATTAGTCTACGCAAAATTAAAACCCGATAACCTGCCTTGCCTTCAGAACAAAATAATCACATTTATTTAATACATCTGCACTGAAAATAAACCTACACTCCTGTAATATTCATCCTTTTGGTAATAATAATAATAATAATAATAATAATAATAATAATAATAATAATAATAATAATAATAATAATATAATTGGCGCTATCTATAAATCCCATTCACAATATTTTCTCTGTCTGCCATCCCTCCACACCCAGAAAACCTTTCTTACACCTCGAAATTCCCTCCACCCTACAGACACACCCAACACGGCTTTAGCTGACAATTTAAATTAAAACTTGAATTTAAAGACTTCACCACTCCACAAACCCCACCCCATTCCATCGCACACACCCTTACAACATTAGCTGTACGCATTATTCCAACTGATTTCGGTGGATTCAGTTCTGTTCTCTTTAGTCGGCTGCGTTTCCTACCAAAAGCCGAATATTTAAGATAATATGTGACAACTTTTGAAAGATCTTTCTTCCCGGGAAGCCAGGTGTTTGGAGGCAGATATACACCTTGCCACATAGCGTCTTTTAACAGACACTCTTCGCCTCGGATCCGCCCAATTGGATATTTAAAATATCAGTCCATAGATGCTCACTTGTAATTTTACGGAACTATACACAAAACGGAGACACAAATCCCTACGGACCAAGTGAGATATTTGTTAACCCTCTGCCTTATATTTGTAACCGTGTAAAAACTTTTTTTTTTTAATGTTTCTCTAAATCTACAAATTTGTCTCCAAATCTACAAACGTTTGCTATTTCACTATCTGTACCATGGCGTCCCTTTTTGTCTACATTTTGGCTACTCAATACTGCTACCATTCTCCCTCTCGGCCATTTATTTCTTCATCCCTAACTATTTCTGTTATTTTTTTCAATTTTCAACGTTAAATGGAACAGGTAATATTTATTTATCATAAATACCACATTACCGAATGTTATCCTCCGACGAGAAGCGTTTTATCTTTGAAAAAACATAGTTTAAAGATTAGTGTAACTCCTTGCATCTGAACATTCGATGTAATAAAAATGGTATCAATTGTATGCAATGTTATGTAATGTTACGCAATTTTTTATCTTCATCTTTCCTACTTTATATATATATATATATATATGCAGATATATAGATATAATAAATGTATATATACATATTATATATATATATATATATATATATATATATATATATATATATACGTATACATAAATATATGTATATTTCGGCAGCAAGTCATTTCTAATACAAGCGTCGGTAAAGATAAATAAATATATACATGATAGTGATGCCCCCTGGTATGCTTTACCATTTGAATCTTAAGATATTAAGGAAGTAATCAGATAGATGGAACTGGCATTTGACTAATCCTTATACCACCAATTATCGACTAAATATGAATGGAAACAGTTACTGAATTGTAGAAGCATAGTATTGGATTTTATGTAAAATGGACATTAGTCAGACAATTAAATGTGCTGTTGATACAAGATATTGCTATATATATGACTTGCTCTTCAAAGCCTTCTCCAGAAAAAAATATGATTGCACCATACATTCGTTTCCCTGTAACAATGATACTATTTGATGCCAAATTAAATTAATCAATGACAAAATAATACTCCAATATTTAAATACATGTGTATTTTTCTTCTTGTATATCGTCTCACTTCTTCATGGATTCGACGTGAAGACTTACTTTATAAGACGTTTTAACGAGTTGAAGGGAGTACTACTGTATCTGGTCGGTTATCTGTTCTACTCAGCTGGAGACTGTACTCCTTATGTTGTTAATTAAAATTAATTGTCATAGCTATACTATTAACACCCAACATATACACAACTATGCTAACTTAGTTACAAGATTTGGAATCGATATATAGACATATCGATATATAGATATATAGGCCCTTCACTATCCACCAAGCTCCAACCCGCCGCTATGTTGCTTCCTTATGCCTGTTATACAAGTACTTTAATGGATTGTGCTCTGATGAACTTGCAGCTCTGGTGCCCCAACGACGTAAATTCATTAGACTAACCACACTCTTCCAAATCCCATCCGTTCACTGTGGAGGTCATCAGATGCCGAAGAGCTTTCTACTCCTAAAGCTTTTTTCCCTGTGCTGCTGGACTCTGGAACTCGCTCCCTGCTCCCTGTTTTCCTTGACGGTACTGACATGCAGAAATGTTAAACTAATGTAAACATACATCTCGCTGCACAGCTCCCAATTTATATTGACCCCCCAACTCCAAAAAACTATCACCCTTTTTCTCAGTAGCCCCTTACGTCTACAGTGGTTGTCTGACTTGTTTGGGGTGAACTATGTTAAAAAAACATAGATAGCTAAGTAGAGTAATATATATATATATATATATATATATATATATATATATATATATATAGAGAGAGAGAGAGAGAGAGAGAGAGAGAGAGAGAGGGGGAATTTGGTATACTACTGGCTATTTTCAGCACTGCACTTGCTCCGTTAATGAATCATATTTGTATATGCTTGCCACTTTTTAACTTTTCGTTTTTTTTAACAACATAGTTCCGATATCCGTCGTTTGAAAGAGACTGATGTTTTGTTTTATTGCTATCTTAATATACATCATAACCATCATCATGTCTTCGAAAATATATCTTACATATATTTCCTAACTTAATCTCTACGCTGATTCTTTTGGATTTTGTAAAAAAACACAACAACAACAAAAATAGAAAATTAATTGTTTTTATCAGTTCGTATGCACGCTATTAAACAACACTACTCCTTACAGAATACAACGTTTTAAGTAGCCAAACTCGTTATATACGTTTCCATATCTGTTATTTCACCTTTAACTATCACTCTTTACTCGAAACTATTAGTAGCTTAAACAAGTATATCTTTGTTCTTGTACTTTGTATATCCTTATTCTTGAACTTTAGTAAACAAATGTCATACTAACTAGAACAAGTATCAATATAACGTGAACAAATATCATAAGATCCTCACAGCGAATACATAATTTTATCATTCGCTACTTAATTTAGATGGATAAACATCATATGTTACACTTAACATGACATTGTTAACAAGACACAGTGAATTGTATATGATCCGCGCTGTCCATTTCTCTTATTCTTATTCACTGTTCTGTCTCTTGTTTAATACTCGTATTTTCCACTGGGTTTCGTATCGTCTCTTTTTTTTTATATTTGCCTCGTCTCTTCTACCAGAAACTATCTCTGTATCGGTGTGGTTAGACTTTGTTATAACACCTCGTTCTACATATATAACACATTGGTTGTATGCTTCAACTATTATCCATACATCATAATATATATATATATATATATATATATATATATATATATATATATATATATATATGTTTTTAGTAAGAATGTTTTCAATGAAAACAACTGGAGTGCTGATAGTTAAGCTGGAACAAACAAATAATTGAAGACACTATATGCGATACTTTCCTTTAAAAAAATTGGTTATTTATTGTTCAGTATTTCATCTACTGTTGATAGGGGCCAGGTTAATGGAATATATATATATATATATATATATACATATGTGTGTATATATATATATACATATACATATATATGTATCTGTATATATATATATATATATGTATACATATATATATATATATATATATATATATATATATATATATATATAGATATATATATATTAAAGGAAGTTATAGTTTGCTTGAAACATTGCTGGTAAATATAAATGTAAGTTTGTAATCCGAGGCAGGAGCAATGTAATATAGGTACCGGAAGGTGAAACAGATGGAATCTCAAATCAAGTTATTAATATTTCACGGTTTAACGGTCTTAAATACCAGAGCAGTAAATAGAAAAAAGTTTACTGTCAAGCAATTTAAAAAAGTTCAGGATAATGTAAACTTTAATTATCGAGAGTGGAACCGCTCATTATCAAAAGTCAAAAATATGACTGAGTGGTCGGAAAGGCAAAATGGACACAACTGTTGAAGAAATGCCGCAGAGTATTAGTGGCGGATTCGCAGAAAATTAGTTTAGATGTTCAACTTTCCGGAACCTATATCACATTGCTCCTGCCTCGGATTACTAGCTTACATATATATATATATATATATATATATATATATATATATATATATATATATATATATATATATATATATATATATATATATATATATGAAGCGATCCAACAATAGATATAAGCGTCAACTAATATCTTATAATTAGTGAAACATCCGGATAAAAACTGAAGCTCAATATACTGGATAGAGCATTAATATTATAACATAAAATGAAGTAATAAAATAAGGTGTCACTCAAATTTTATTAGAATTCAAAGTTCAAGCAAAGATTCCTTAAGTCCTTAGCTCATGAGTTTTCAAAGATAATTCTTCTCTTCAGAGGACCATTACCGCAGTTATACTACTACAGGTAATAAAATTACGCTTTGAAAATATATAAAATTATATACACAAATACATAAAAATACATAACATCAAACATATCAACCCGAAAACATACTTTTTGTTGAATCAATACAATCGATCCAGGTCATACAAATTTAGAAGCATAATCAGGAAAGACATTACTCAAAGTTATAAACAGCAGCCCATATACGTGAAATTGAAGGGGCTGGAAAAGTTATCCAGTCGCGAAATGTGTCAATATTCAATGTTAATGATAAATAAATCAAATAATACAGAATATCCAATCAATATATATATATATATATATATATATATATATATATATATATATATATATATATATATATTATTGTACTAGATCATTACCATACAAACTGGTGGCATTCTTAATTCATTACTTCCAACGTACCTAAATATTATATAATTAAAAATTATAAGCTAATAATATATCATCCGTACGGTTTTCGCACAGGAAATAATTCAGCATCTTTCTTGTCCAAGTCGCAGTATTTAAATTAGACCTTTGTATGAAGATGAAAAGTTCGCTCATAAATAAAAGTCATACTTTATCACGATGCTATTTTGCTTTAATTTCTTGTCCTATTTCTAAGTCTTTTCTCATGATAAAATTTTAACTGATGTTTTTTTTTTAATTGTGACTCTTCTATGTTGTAATGTTAATCCGCTATTCTCACTTTGAATTTTTTGTCATTTATTGTTTTGTAGAAATTTAGTTTCGTGTGAAGTAAGGACATATTTAAAAGTTCCACGCTGCAAATTAGGATCATCGGGAGAGTTTAGCAATTGAAGAAGATAAATTATTACCTGCCTGTAGATCATCAGTAATCGTCATACACTCTCTAGAATTTAAAATATTGATAGATCTAGCATATGTCCAAGCTAAAATTGATGTTCTTGCATCTGTCTTGATGTGTTCGTGAAGATTTCGTCACAGTAACCAGTAAGTACCACATTTAGCAATGCACACCAAACATTGGTCGACATCAACGTGAGAAAAGCTTTGTGTTTGCATTCTTGAAATGCTTTATTGCTGACGTCTATATACAGTTATCTCACGACATTTCACCATTTTGAACAGCTATGAAGAATTGTATATTTTATTACCCATATTTATTCTGGCTTGCTGGGCTCTTCTGAGATAGTTAAAACTACGCATGACATTAAATCGCGAAAACTAACATGTTCTGTTACGGAATTCAAGTAAATAAATATACTTTGACATGTTAATATATTCACTATTTACAAGTTATTGTGTGTTTGAGTTTTTTTTTGTTCGTACGCAAATACTAACAGTTGATTATTTAACGGAAACCGAATACACCATATCAACACACTAGATTGTTTTATGTAAATACCTAGGTTCGAATATCACGAAAGTCTTAACTGGATATGTTGTTAAAAGATTTACAGAAATTAACATAACATAAGAATATAAAAATAAATAATTATTATTTGAAAATTAAATGCTCTTTCTTCGATAATCGGATAAAATAACGATACATCTTATTCTGCATCCGTTCAAAGCTAATTGTTCTTTATCAAAACATAATTTCTCATGTTCTTCACGATAAAAAAAAAACCTACGTGAATACATTCATGGTAGTTAATAACGCTACTTCATATTAAATATTCTACCTACGTACGACGTAGTTTCAAAGTTACGACTCCCATCAGTGCAGAGAAATAACAATCTCAAAGTGTCACATGGTGCGAACCCAGTTAAAACAAAACCCTGTAATCTGTATATATATATATATATATATATATATATATATATATATATATATATATATATGAGAGAGAGACTGTACAAGTGATTCGCATTTTATGAAGTAGATAAAATGTATACCTAATATATAAGTATATATAACTGATATAAAACACCTTCCTACAATTTCCTTACACACAACACCACAGTATGATCGTGTGTATGTCGTGATACGGGTAACGCCAGATAATTTCGTAAATATTACTAAACAATATCCTAACATTCGCTCACTAAGAAAACAAAATTCTGAAAAATGTTAACCGTGCAAAAAATTTTTCGTTGACAAGTTTACTCCAAATTGATTGTAGTCACTGTAATGAATCCTTATGTTATATAAGAAAATATGTCCCAGTTCATTATGGAAATTACGTGTCTGGAGATATAGCAAACAAACGCTATTACTGTAATAAAAGTATGTCTGTTTTATGAGAATATAGACGTAAAAATCGTCGGATAATCATCAACTTTGTCAGTTATGTACATTAGCAGGCCAGGAAGTCACACATATATAATTTAATATATATATATATATATATATATATATATATATATATATATATATATATATATACCTAATCAACATACAGGAAGTTAAACTGTGTAACTGTCCAGACGAGCTAATGATTACGAAAAAGTAGTTCTAATGCGATATAAGTTTACACATAGATTATACACTGTCTTGAATACCCTGCTTCTTGGGAAAATACATCGATAAAATGACGTTGTTTTCCAAAAGTAAAAGTATGTACACACTATGCGATCTATATATATATATATATATATATATATATATATATATATATATATATATATATAAAGTATGTTCTTAAAAGGCTGAGGGCAATGCAAGGTTCCGGGTAGGATGTAAGCTGGAAGGGACGAACATAATAAATCAAAATCGACATGGGACTTACTATTCATTTTTTCTTAAAATCTTACATAACAGCAAGTGTTGTGTTAGCTGTCTGTGTGTTGTCCGGATGATTCTTAAAAATCATTTATTTAATATTTCGGGAAAATGACATTTCTCTTTGTGCAAAAATAGTAAACACCAGTGCAAAACTCCAAAGAAATCAATAAGTTTTTGTTATGTTATGTATAAAGATGCAGTGTTAAAAAATGTGGGTAATATTGGATAAATGATAGGTATTGTATTGCGATCGATTAACTGTAAGTTTAGATGATATATTTGTTTTATTTTTTTAATTGTTATATTTGTTTTTGTGGTTTGTTGTATACCTTAAGTATTAGGAAACTATTAATCAATTAATTAAGATTAGATAACATTAAATAACATTAGATAACATATAAACAAAGAAGAACGAAATATCAAGACGAGGCTGCGATTAGTACGGAAAACGTGTCAAGAATCTTAGTTAAACTAATAATTTTTAAAGTTCCTTATATACTGCCACAAAAAGTCGCCCAGACACTAGACGGTTTCTGTTAATTACATAATTCATTCCTTTTTACTTCAATTAAATTCATATTAACAAATATACAATTATAATTGCTATTATCAAAAGAGCATATGTATTTATAATATTTTCCGATAAGGTGATATTAATAAAAATTATTCATACAATTAATTAGTAATTTTCTTCATAAACCAGAGTGTGTTCTAAACCATACTTTCAATAGCGAGTACTGTTAAAATTGCAAAGTCATCCGTTCGAAAGTGACGTCATTTTGAGAGGATGTTTTTCACATTATTAAGTTAAACAAGGCATATCCCAGCCATTAGTAAATGGTTGCCCATTATGGAAAAATAAATTGCTGACTCATCCTTCCGGCCCTTCCGGAAGTGACGTCATCGTGAGAGGATGTTTTCACAGTTTTCACATTATCATTCTTTATTTTTATTACGTTAATAAGAAAAGGTGTTTTATTGTAAATTGAAGTTAAGCAACAAATATCTCGGTCATTATTAAATGAGTCAACATTTTGGAAGAATAACAAAATTGGTTCTTTGATATGACGTAGGCGCCTTCAATAGCATATTTAAACATGAGTTCTCTGATATGACAGAGGCGCCTCCTAATTTTATTTTATTTTTTTAACTATCTGGATCTTGCCTTCTTCCTGGTTCATCGATGATTTGCCCTAAGTATTTTATTTTTTCCATGAAAAAAGTACATTTCTCATCTTTGAGTTTAAACCCATAATCCTGGATGTTTTTGAATACTTGGTTTACATGAGTCTTGTGTTGTTCTTTGCTAGCGCTGTTTATTAACACCTCGTTCAGGTACCCTACTTCGAAATCCATCCCATTTAACATCATGTCCATAATTTGTTAAAAACTCGCAGGGGTGACCTTGACCCCAAAAGGAAGTCGGTTGAATTTGTATAATCCCATATGGGTATTGATGCATAGCAGTTTTGAACACTCCTCATCGACAGGGATTTGAAGATAAGCGTCGCTGAGCTCGATTTCAGAAAAATATTTTCCTCCACTCATTTTCGCAAATATTTCTTCAGGCTCGGAAGAGGGTAATGGTGATCTTTTAATGCCTTGTTCAAGCCTGTGGAGAAGTCGGCACAAACCCGAATCTCCTTGCTCTTTTTCCTAACATAAACTGTAGGTGAAGCCCACTCACTGTGATTAATTTTTGAAATGACACCCATGTTTTCGAGTCTTTCTAATTCACCGTCTATTTGCTCTATAGCGGCGTATGCAACATTTTTTTTTTCTTTCTGAACACAGGCGGGGTATTTGCTTTGACTTCAAACTTTGCTACCCCTTTCGAACACCTTCCAAGACCGCCTGAAATTACGTCTGGAAAATTCTCTTTTCATTCCCTCTTGAGTTGTTCTGCCTCCACATTCGAATCCTTAGCCTTTTGGCAAAAGGAGCTTAAAGGCAGATCCTATAGTCTAAACTATTCAATAAGATCAGTTCCAAAAAGGTTATTCGATTTTCTGCATGACAACATTTTAGCTTTTTCGTTCTTATTCTGGAAAGAAATATTCGTCAATAATTCCTCTTCGAAGGTTATTTTTTCAGTACTGACGCTTCTCGCCGTTTTTTGTGATTTGATCATAGTGGGTCTCCCAAGCTTTTTCCATGTCTGTACATTAATGATAGAAATGTAATACCGACTATCAAGCTGTAATCTTGCTTTTTTTAAGCATTTTGACCTGTACATATTTCCGGATATTTTGTTCTTCAGATTCAATTTTTGTAAGTTTAATGGCTGTCTTTCTACCAGATTGTGTCCTACAACGTGATGCTTTATGTCCTTTCTGGTTGCAGTTGTCACATTGTTTAAATATGTAGGGACACTCATTCTACCAATGGTTATCTCTACACCTCCAATACGGTCCAGGTGGATCTTTTCCATGTTTTTTTTCTCTGGGTATTTATTGAAGTCAAATTTTTCTTCTGATGGAGCGTTTTAATGTGCGACACTTCGTTTTTTTCTATGTCACGACTGTCCTGTTTAACACAACAAAACGTGCACAGTCTTCCGCTAAGTGTTGTATTGTTAGAAATGACTCACTTTTGAGTATATTTAAAACACGACGTCTGATTTCGGAGACTTTATTTAAGACCAGACCTTGCATGAATATTAAACATTTAACATTATCCGATGATAATTCCTCTAGTTTAAAATCGTCGCAATGTTTATTTACTATACTTGCATAAGTAGGGTAGTCGTCTTCCTCTCTTCTAGTGACATTCATACACTTATATCTCATGTGGAAAAGAGATATTTTTTTATAGAAAACAGTACTGTTAGTAAAGTAACTGTCTCCTGGAAGTTTAACTCACTGGTCTTTTTTGGAAGGATAACATTCACGAACTTTTTATGCTCGGTAGCTCCTAATTTTCTTAGCAAAAATCTAACTTTTTTAGAGTCTGTCCATGTACTGCAGTCCGATACAAAACTATCCTCATATCTTCTATAGAAGTGAGCTAAAGTGAAATCGTCTTCTGGATTATAATTGAAAATTTCGATTGCGCTCCACATAGCCGTCTAGGAGAATGCATTATGATTTACGTTTGCTTTCATTAACTGTGTTGCCTCCAGAAATTTTCTTTGTTCCTCCTGCTTTTTTATTAAGAGTTCGTCGAAGTGTTTCTGCTGTTGTAGAAGTCTTTCTTGGAATCTTTCCCCCCGTGTGTTCGGCAGTTTTTTTTTGTTCAGCATGCATTTTTCTTTGGGCTTTTTGCTGTTCCAACAACTCTCTTTTAAATTTCTCCCCAATTTCAACTTGTTTTATTTGAAGTTCCATTTGCTATTGAACTGGTGTCTTTGAAACGTAACATTTTGTTCCGTTTGGAATTTGACTAATTGTAAAAGAGAATCTTTGAATTCAGTGTCCATCATTCACGAACTTAAATTATGCGCTACAATATTTACACTTGTAAACAAAGATCAGTTTTCCCCACAACGTTCTTTTTTTTAACATAGTACACCCCAAACAAGGCAGGACACAACTGTAGACGTAAGAGGCTCCTGAGAAAAAAGAAGAGGGGAGAAGGTAGGGGGCAGTCAACCTAGATTGGCATTTGTGCAGCGAGATGTCTGTTTACATTAATTTTAAACTTCTGCATGTAAGTACTGTACGGGAAACAGAGGGCAGGAAGTGAGTTCCAGAGGCCAGCAACACGAGGAAAGAAGCCATTTGAATAGAAGGCTCTCCGACATCTGGGGACCTCCACAGTGAATGAATGAAATTTAGTTGATTGTCGAGTTAGTCTAGTGAATTTACATCGAGGGGGCACCAGAGTAGCCAGTTCATCGGAGCATAATCCATTGAAGTATTTGTAAAACAAGCACAAGGATGCTACATTGCGGCGATGGGACAGAGGCTGAAGCTTGGTTGACAGTGAGGGATCTATTAGGTTGGCGATTCTTTTTTGGACCTTGTCAAGGGGGGAGAGACTAGTAGATTATGCACCAGCCTAGATGTGACAACAATACTCCATGCATGGGCGAATGGTGGCTTTGTAGAGATATAGGATAATGTCAGGTGAGGGGAGTTTTCTAGCACGGTAAAGGGAGACAACCTTCTTAGCGGCAGCCTTGGCAATGTATTCGATGGATTTGTTCCAATTCATGTTACCTGTGAAGGTTAGGCCGAGGAGTTTGAATGATGAACTCTCAGATAGGATGTTATTAGCCATGACAATCGGTGGTTGGAGAGGTTCTTTGTTGTTAGTGAAGGAAAGGAGCTTTGTCTTAGCGGTATTAAAAGTTACCAACTATTTGTGACCCCAATCCACTACAGCCTGGAGGTCATTTTCTAAGGATTCAGCCAATGCCTCGGATATGATTGTGTCGGTTTTGCCAACATGGCGAGAGTAAAGCGTGGTGTCGTCAGAAAATAAACCAATTTCAGATACTGTGTCATCAGGGATATTGTTTATATAGATCAGGAACAACAGAGGTCCAAGGATAGATCCCTGGGGTACACCAGCATTTACGGCATGTTAATATATTTAGTTTGCTCAACCAACACACAAAGCAAGGATATATTATTTGTTAGCAAAAAAAATTCAATCCTAGTTCTTTTGTTTGAAAAACAAAACTAGAAAAAACATTTTTTTTTGTTTATATATGTGTACGTAGTTTTATAAAGCCAAGCCCGCCGTTATAAGCCTAATAAGACAAGCTTGATGGGAATTCTGTGTAACCCCTTTGCATTTTGCAAAAATACGACTTGCTTGTTAAACAGTTCTTTGTTAGAAGCACAAATGACTTACGCGAATATATATTTTTCACTGTCCGTCCTTCTTTGCCCTCGATAATTCTGTGCTAGACCGTTTTAATAAATAGTCAATCTGGATCTTGCTCAAATATCAGATGTTGCCCTAATAATAACGACAGACTTACACAATATATGTGTATTAACATAAAAGGTACAAAAGTAAGGAAACTGACTGGCACTCAGCTAGACAGTTACAAAACTGTATTTTTCTCCCTAGTGATTGTCTACTCACCCTATTTATAGTGAGAACCGGTGTAGTTTCTCTTCTGTTAGAACGGCCGGTGTAACAATATGTATAACTGTATATATATATATATATATATATATATATATATATATATATATATATGTAATATTGTATAATTAGGCAACAATTCTTCTTTTATACATATCTGGTTTAAAAAGAGTGCCAACTTCTGTTGATTTCTTTTGCGATCCAATCCTTCTATTCGTCGAACAATAGATCATGTACTTTAGATTTTTAATCACATAGAAACGTCTTCGATAATAAATTCACCAATATTTGTTTTGCATTGTTCAATCATATGCCTAAAGACGACCAATGATGGTCGAAAACGTTTGCGTAAAATATGGAGATTTCCTACACTCCTTGGTTAGTAGTACAACCTCTATTGTTCGATAAATAGAACGATTGGATCGCAAAAAGAATAAACAATATATATTAATGTATATATATATATAAATGTATATATATATGTATATGTATATAAATGTGTATGTATATGTATACATGTATATGTATATATATAAATGTATATATATATAAATGTGTATGTATATATATATATATAAATGTATATATATATATATATAAATAAATGTGTATATATATAACTGTTTATATATTTATATATAAATGTATATATATATATATATAAATGTATATATATGTAAATGTATATATATATATATATAAATATATACATATATATAAATATGTATATATATAAATTTATATATGTATATATTTATATAAATATGTGTATATATAACTGTATATATATATATATATGTATATATATATATATATATATATATGTATATATAACGGTATATCTATATAGATATCTATATATAACTGTGTATATATATATATATATATATATATGTATATGTAACGGTATGTCTATATAAATATGTATATATATAACTGTATATATATATATATATATGTATATATATATATATATATATATATATAGGCGTAAATTCTTCAGCATTGATAGGCGGGCATAATCTGGAATAGGGCTTTATAATAAAATACTTATCACATAGGTACGAATAACTATACATAAAAAACATGTGTTAATTGCCGATTTCTTTAAATCACTAAACATAACATTCAACTCGTTTTAAAGGTCCTGTCAATTATAAACTATTTTCTCTTCTACATAATCGTAAAATTCCCATTTTATTATATAAGTAATGTTGGGGGGAAACTTATCTCAGCAACGTAGTTTACGAACACTCCATTTATTTGTAATCAAAATATGCTCTAATCATATATTTATTCATATAGCAACAACACGGGTTTGATTTGAGATGTAGACCGTTTTCAATGAAAAACCATGGCGTCAAAGATTTTTCTCTTTCTAATTCTATTATTTACATCGATTAAAGAGTGGTCGTTACACAGGAAACTATTTTTAGTCTGAGAATTTTTTGGTGGTATTTATTGCCATATATGTTGTCTTAGCTCATTGTGTAAAACATCGTGTTGTTTGATAGTTTATATCGTATAGATGTTGAGAAAGGACGTTTGTGTAGTGTCTTGTGAAGGATGGGTGTGGTATATGGATGTCTTAAAAATATACACTGTACGGGATATTATTTCCGGGACCGCGTAGACGTCGGATGTGTTTTTTATCCATTATTATCCGTATGAATATTTTATTGATTCCAATTGGCCTTGAGATACCGGGATATTTTTTGATGAGGATACTATAAAAGTAGCAAGGTAATTGGTACCAAATATGTTACTCTTAAAGGCATATCTTCGAAATACTTCATGAAAGTTTGCCTGTAAGCATGACGTCTATATACTTTACTATCTAACTTAAATCACCATTATTCGTAAACATTATGTTTATTTAGATAAAACTGAATTGGAGGATTCTGGTAGAATGCCACGAAATACTCCCGTATTTTCCATATGTCGTCAATTCTAGCAGCATTTTATCTCTTTAGCCTTTTTAATACTGGTTTCAGTTTTTCAAGATTAAATTTACTATATCGTTATTTTTTATACGTATTGCATGGGCATCATCAGACACAACTATGACCTTGGTGAGTAAGGTTAGAAGCTGTGATTACCAGAGATATGTGCGTCTTTATTAATTGAGCGATTTCAAATTTGATTTTGAAGAGACTTTCCGACAACTGACTTCATTTAATGTTTGCAAGGCAAGTAATAATTGTCTGCTTGTATCTGAACTACAGATTGTTTTTATTTATGGGCGTGTATAGCCTTGTTGATCGGTATTGTATCGACAAAATCTTTCTGTGAACGTTTAAAAGTGGCAAGGTTCTGGTCTCTTTGATAAGTGTTTTGCAGTTTGCGAATTTATTTAAATATTTGTGTATTCCAGTGACTGCTGACGTAACTCAAGTAATCATAAGTTTTAATTTGGGGTTCAATATGTTAATGATTATCGAAGAATCGCTGTGTGTAGTGACCCAGTTTTCATATATTGTATTTGGCGAATTACCAACTAGCTTAATGAGAAATGATTCAAATCAGTACCTCATGGTGATTGGGTATTGGTTTCCAGTGGATTTGTTGTGTAGTTTTGCCCCGTTCTATCGCAAGCCGTTCGTAAGCTGTTGATTTGTTGTCATAAACCCTGAGCCGGGTTTTCTTAGTTACAATTAGATCTTCGGGGGAAGTCCCCTCAAGTATACTGTAGGGCTCACTGTTCATCACACTGTTTATTCATTTTAGATCCAGTTGCGCGGTGATATGATTTAGACAATTATGTAAATACCTAAACATAATGAGTTAACTTGTTCGTAGTGAGGTAAATTCGATTATTTGAGTGCATTAATCTATCGTTTTCCCCCTTAGCTAGTAAGTTTGATCCTCACTAGTAACCTGTGATTTATATGTTTCTTTTATTGTCGAACTGCACGCCAGACAAAGGCATATCATTTTATAGCGGGGTGAGACAAGTTGTCGCCATTTCCACAAATCGATCTACGTCTAGGCTCATCACGCCTGTCACCATATTATTTAAAAAGAAAAGTTGCCGAATTCATTAGAAACATGGACATGCATACACTAATTTATTGCGAAACCTAATAAATTTTGAAAAGATCATTTTCCTGCCAATCATAGCGAAGCCTGTATATTTCTCTACAAATATATGGACAACTAATGGTTCGACTAATAACATTTTTTACTTTGAAATGAAAATCTTTAAAAGACAATCACCAAAGAAACTTTTCCACGATCAACACTATTATTATTTGAGAGAAATGTAATATCAAATCCCTATATTAATCACATACAAACACTTATTCTAAGTAGAAACTTAATGACTTTATACTTGTTTCATTTTTGTTCATAAGCTTTAATTATTGCCAAACATTTTGCTATGCTTATCCAGTTCTGTCCGTATTTGTTTACACCCGCGTCGTTTATTATGGAATAATTTACGGTAATTACAATAAGTACTAAGGATAACCACTGTTCATCTCAGACACCCTGGGTAAAATAAGTGTGGATATGTTCTTGCCACATGCACTAACTAAGCCATAAATTATGATAAAATAAAAATAAAATTAATGGGACTAAAAATAAATATATGGTTGTTATGATTAGCTTGTACTTCCATGGAAAACATATAGGGAGAACCGGTCGCCATCTGCAAAATGTAGCTGTGCTATTTTCAGTCCCAGTATGTCGCGGATAAGATTGAGGTATAAAGAAATGATCAATGGTATACACTCAGAGGCAGCCATGACACACAAAGTAAAGAAGTATGAGTATATTTACACTATTATGAAATAAAGTCCACAGAAAAAGGCACACGACTTCCATTGATATCATATGTGACAGCTTGCTGATGTCACGCTAGCAATTTACATATGCAACATATGGAGACTTTTCAGAGAAAGTGCTCATGAGTTAAAATTGATAGGAAAGTAGTACAACAGAATAGGAAACTACTCCCCAAAATCAGGTTAGAGAGAAACCCGCACAATATAAACACTTAAACTGTATAACAAACTAAGTACTAAACTACACAAGCGGCAAACAACAGAAGTCAAATTCATCAAAGAAATTAAGAACAAGGATACAATTTAAAGTATCACTAAAGTAGAGGTAATTATTACAAGACTAAACATAGAAACAATACTCTGCTAAAAGAGTGGGCCGACAAAGGCTGGATTACAAATTAGAGTAGAACCCCGAATCAATACATTAAAAGCAGAGTAACAATGTGAATAGGCATGAGTAGCAGATGGTAGCTGAATATATGGCTGCAGGAAAAGAGATAGGCTTTCCAAGAAACATACAAACCCAAAGAAAAACTTACGAAAAACTTGCTAAAAAAAATAGCACTCTGGTTTGTCAAAACAAAACAGACAATTTACGAAGAATCAAAACGAATGTTACCAAAATGCAAAAGATAAAGAGATACAACAGAGCAAACAACCTATGTAGACACAATACACTTCTAAAGCAATATCTAGAAAAAGGACAGAACAGCGACAGACATGCAGAGTGTATGACATGAATAAATATATGAAAGAAAATATGACAAATACAGAAACGCACGTTTTGGAAAAACACATAAATGCGACATTAAGATCAATGGCAAACAGGAAAGTATCTAATCCCGACGGAATATATGAATTCTAATTTTAAATGTATTCTGCACGAATACGTATTTCTTTAGCTAAGTTTCTAAACCATAATTTGTTTTCCAAGAATTTTGTCTGTTTATTTTTAACTAGATTTAACATCTCTGTTTATTGAATTATGTCCGCTTCCAGAATTCCCAAATATTTGTAGTTATTGCATTTAGTAATCGGTCGATTTCGCAGTTAAGCTATACCGTTGTTTCATTTTGTTTCTTCTTAAATGCAGAGAAATATTATTATTATTCCGAATTTCACACTAAAGTCTCTAGTTCTGGTTTTTAGTTGTTCTGTTGTTTTTCTTCCGGAAATAATTTCATATCATCGACCTACATATGGTGATTTCTTCTTCTTCTTCTTCTTCTTCATCTTCTGTTTACTATTATTATTATTATTATTATTATTATGTGAAGTAGTAGAAGTAGTAATAGTAGTATAGAAGTAGAAGTAATAGTAGTAGTAGTATTTACTAACTAGGAGTGCTCACATATCCATCGTCCGCAATCGCTCACTGACAATAACATGGGGTGTTCCCTGGAGTCCTAGGAAAAACAAGTCTCCCCGGAGGGTCAGTGTTCTCCACCTCTTGTTACAACCATTAAAACTGGCATTGTGTTACACAACATCCGCTTATTATTGATTATTCGCAAGTAATACCCATTGGTATTCCCGAGAGGTTTCGTTGCAAAAAGCCTGCACAAGGTCCACGTGCTCTTCGCACTCTTCCGCTGTCTTCCCTCTTAGTTCTTCGATCTTCATCCTTCATTACTACTTAGTGTGGCGCCAACATACACATTTGGGAACGCAGTTTATTTAACATTTTGCGGTTTCAATTGTCTCGGTCACATGCAGTCGTGTTCTTGCTGTTGTTTTAGTGTTGCCACTGTCGCAACTTCCATGTTACTCGTTAGTGTTCGCAGTTTATGTGAGCTTGTTTCCGCATTCCGGGAGTTTTATTACAATTTCAGCTGTTTTCATTATTTACGTCAGTTTGATCTTATCAGTCTTACCTCTAATTCCAATTTCAACCTTTTTTTTTCTTATATTTTTCGGGATTGTTCTATGTGCTACTATTGGTATTTTCTTGACTTTCTTCATGTTCCATATTCCTTTCAGTTGTTTGAGCAGTTCCATGTATTTGTTTTATTTTTCTGTCTCATTGGCATCCACCCTCTGTCTGTTGGGACGGCGAAATCTACGAATTGGCAGAATGCTTCATTCTTTTTAATTATTATTACATCCAGTCTCCTTGCTTGGATGGGTTATCTATATGTACCTCCGTGTCATAGATGATCTTGTGATTTTCATTTTCCAGTACTGCAACCGGGTTTTGTTTGAACGAGGCATTTTTTTGCATAGTTTCCATTCTATTTTATCTTCTTCAACTTGTTCTTTTTTTCTTTTTCTTCTTTTTCTTCTTCTTTCCATTCTTCTTCTTCGTCTTTTTTGTATTGTTATTATTATTAATATTTTAATCTCGTTATTACACGTTTCTCCATAGCTGACAGTTTTTTTAATGTTAGTGTGCCTCTCGATTGAGCAGGTCTATCTCATCTGTTCTGAATTTCACGTATGAACTATTTTTTCCATTTCGAATTCTGGCGAAAGATCTTCGTTTTGTCTCTTCCCGTTTTTGGCTTGTTTTTGCTTTTAGCCAATAATTTAAGACATAAATGCTGTCGTTTATTATTATTATTATTAGAAGTAGTAGTAACAGTAGTAGTAGTATTTGTATTATTATGAATTATTGTTATGGTGCCGTTACACTGACAGTCAGGACTAACGGGTAACTTCCCTTGTTTATCTGTTGCATGTATGTTTCTTCAATATACTTGTTATACGTAAACCCATGTCCGTGTTTTAATTCAGGGCCCTAAACAGATTCACCACAATTGGCGACGAGATATTTGAGCTTACACGGGACCCTACCACCACAACAATTAGAGACGACGTATTCGAACTTACACGGGACCCTACCACTACAATTTGCAACGAAATGTGTGAGCTTACAGAGAACTTTACCACAACAATTAACAAAGTATTCCAACTTACACGGGACCAAACAACCACTGTCAACAGTATATTAGAGTCTACACGGATCCCTACAACAATTCGCGAACACCTTTAAAAAGGACCTCACAAAAAACTGGCCATAAGGTATTCGAATTTACACTGGGACCCACAACTCCAGTGAAAAAACACTTTTAAAAGACATAAAAAAACTGGCTAAGAGGTATTTAGATTTACACGGGAAACAACAAATACATTAAGGGTGTTTCTTGAGAACCTTCAATAACGGGGCCAACAACGACCGGCAAGGTAGTGTGTTAATTTTAAACTTACCTTACTACAAAGACTGCCAAAGTGGTTACAGTAAAACATTCGGGAGAACTTTTTTTAAATAGACGACCCAACGGGCGACAACATAAATTAAGGAAAACCTTACAGACCAAAACGTGGAGAAATCAACTACAAATTCATCAGAAAACGTTCTAAATCTGGCTTATCAGTGGTAAACAGAAGAAAAACACGTAAGACCAACTTATTTTTCTCTTAAGTGAAGAAAGGTCAGTATTGTTTTCTTCATTGCTATTCCGACATTTTTGTAATATTTAAACAATAAGGGAATACATGATTTTATTCTCTCTCCAAAAGAAAGAAAGTTACTTCTGCCGAAAAAACAAAATTAAAAGCGTATTTTTATTTTTTCACTGACTAAAGAACCGAACGCAAACTCTACGGCTACGCACTACGTGAGAAAAACAGGAATAAGTAAGGTTTTATACTATTTTGCAACTAAGATTACATCTAGCTAGCATGATCTTCAGAACATAACTTTTTTAACAAGCTGTACCCGAAAGAAAATATTTACTTTCTTAAAAAGGGAACACTTTCAATTACAGAAGAATTTAAAGTGTCGATTGAAGCATTTGTAAAAATGTTAATGCAACATCAACGTGAAATTGAAAAGCACATCAAAAGTTTATTTTTGAGCAAAAGAAAGAAGCCGACGACAGAGCAAAAGAGAGAAACTTACAAAATTCTTTTCGAACGCAGGAACCAAGCTGACGAATAGATTGGCATATTACTGCAAACAATATCGTTTATAGGCTGAAGTTACGAAAATGATGATGTTTTTCGCCGAACGCCGTGTAAAGTGTGATCGATAACTTTACGTATTCTCATGGTTAGGAGAACACTTTACCTTCGTATTTGAAAAGTATTAAGACTTATATAAAATCGATTGCGAAAATTGGGCAAAGTCGAAAAATGTTCGCCTGTTATTTAGGAAATTACGAACCCCCGAACATACTAAGTTCGTGTATTTCATTATGCCTCGAAAGACTAGAGATCTTACTTTTTCGGAAGCCGTAAAAAATGTTAAAACATCTTTTTAGCACAACCCATTCGTTATTTTATAAAATCTGGAAGTATTTTAAGTTGGTAAAAAAAGACGACAAAGATTATTCAACGTTCGCATCAGTAGCAGATAAGCACTGCGATGACTTAACATTATCCTAACTTAGTGCTGATCATTTTAAATGCTTAATCTTTATTCAAGGATTCGTATCAGGAAAACAGGCTGAAATAAGGCGTAGAGTTCTAAATAAAAAAGATATTAAACCGAACTTTACACTGCACAAATTAGCTGAGGATTGCTAAATGTTATTAGTGTTGACCAGGAGTCCAGGGACATCGAAGAGTCGAATATTGCTCACATACGAAAAGTGCTTAAAAGATCGAAATTCAACTTTCATCCAAATACTATTCAAATCAAACAACGGGAGTTGTATGCCTATAAAACAAACCAGCATTATAAAAATAAATTACCACCGATCCATTGTTATCGTTGCGGAAGCCAGCATTGGGTAACATAACGTCCATTTCGTGTTAACCCCTGCTTGATTTGTACAAAAATCGGACGCAAAAGTTCGCATTGTAGAACAATGAAAAGAAAATATAACGCGAGTAAAACTATCACACATGGCGAAAATAATATTAGGAGATATGTTAAGGTTAACATCTTAAATAAAAAAAGTAAAACTACAATTGGATTCGAGTTCAGACGTGTCAATTATTAACATGCATTCATCGAGACGGTTTCGAAAACTGACCATATTGATGAACCAATCAAATTGCCAGAACAGTGGCTGTTGAAGATATGCATTTCGAGAGTGAAATAATTACGACATTACTTTAAACAGAACGACGAAGAAAGTAAAACTGTACATATTAAAAGACACAGGAAATTTATTTAGCGTAGAACTTATTAAACGATTCAGACTATGGGGATTAGCAACTGAAAATGTTTACAAGAGGAAAATAAATCTGACGACCGTTTCAGAAAAACGAAAACAGGATTTTCTTTTAACCATTTATAGTATGAAATAGACTCAAAATAAATTGCCAACAAAAATGACCGAAATTAAATCACAAAAAGAAATTAAATACACGCTTTGAATAAAGAGTGGAAGGTTAATGTGAGTGAACTACACCTACTAAAGTTACAAATCGAAGAGTTCTCTGAAGAATTAAAAACTAGAAAAGATAAGATGACTTGTCTTGAAGTGGAATGTCGAAGACAGAGCGACATTTTTATGAAGATTTAAAAATGTGTGAAAAAGTCGGATATCTAGAATTAAAAAGCTATAGGATATCAAATATTAATTTGATAGAGACCATCATAAGAGGACATAAACCAAATTAGGGAACGACTATCGGAAGACATCGACAGCACTACACAGGAGTAGGTTATGGCCACAATCAACACTTTCGACATAAAGCTTTCTCAAGCAACACCAGAATAGCATCAATCCAAAAAGAAACAATACTAGATTCTTGAAGAAGTCAGGCTTGGGAGTTGGTGTTACGGTGTCATACCTATGACGAGCATTTAGACTCGTCCATCCTCAATAAATAATGGAAGCATTCGCTCTTCACTGTTGCACAATCCAAGTGTTCAGACTGAGTAACGCCAGTCAATTCAGCAGAGACTGGGCATCTTGGGGGCCTTTAATTTGTCGGTCCGTAGGGTTAATCTCTGGGTTTTCCTAGGAGGTGCATCCTTCCAGGCGTTGTCACTCCTCTTGCCGAGTAAGTTTATTGCTTATTGCCTGAAGCGCTCTGACCGGGGAATTCCGACCGGGCTGCCCAGGCTATTTATTTCAGACGATCATTCTTTAGACTCTCCCCCACCTTCGACCTTGTGTCACATATTCCTGCAGTGAGAATAAAATACATAGTTGCATAACCCAAGTCTACACTGGCAGTACGGACTAACTGTCAACTTATTTTGTTTCCCTGTTGTATGTATTCTTCTCCAATATACTTATAATTCTTAAACCCGTGTCCGTGTCTTCATTTCGGGCACTAAAAAGGTCCACAACAAGTATACTTTTAAATCTCGTTGTTAGGCGTTTCTTTATAACTGACAACTTCTTTTTGTGAGTATATCTGATGATATGTAATCTTAGGAAGCTATTGTATGTCACATGATCATGCTGTTCACTGAAAACTCTAATCACTGATGTTTTAAACGAATATTCTGGTTTAGAAGTAGCATATCTTTTACCAATTAATTGTTACACAGAATCGCACAACATAGCGATTGGTGTGAGCATGGCCAGTCATGTTCATTTCAATGTTAATTTGCATCTGTTTTTTATTGAGTTAAATGTGGATTCGTACAAATATAATGTGAGAACTCTCTATGTCACTTACACTATCATACTTGTGCGTATAATAGTAATAACTAGTTAAGAAAAAAACTCAAATAAAATAGAAATATAAGGTAAATTTAGCTAAAGCTAGAGTGCATCGAACAGTAAAATCGAAGAGGTCAGAGAAATATATATAATGTTCTAAGTTCTTGGGTTTATCCATACTATTCTGGAAGTATTCTGCTATAATCAAGTCTCCATAACTCTTTTTAGAGTCATTTAAATGTTACCGTAGTTGTTTCTTTTGAAGTCTCTTTCGATTCTTATTCTTAAAGTGTTTAAAATTTACATATTTCAGAAAAAAAAGTTGATCAAATATAGAGACGAAACTGTGCTAATTTTTGGTAATTCGGTTACCTATAAAAACACTAAATATAGTCAAATAACGTATCGTTTTAACAATGCAATAGCGATTCAGCTACATGATTCAGTAAACATATATCATAATGTTCATAATCTCTGTGATATTTTGCGTGGAAATGACATGTTTAAAATTAAAAGCAAATTACACATGTATAAATTGAATATGTCTTGGATCCAGAGAGCCAGCTTTTAAAACATGATGGAGTCAGGGTAAACAAAGATAAATGCACCTACGGATAGATCGAAAATTATTTTTATACACAAAAGCACAAACATACATATATATATATATATATATATATATATATATATATATATATATATATATATATATATATATATATACATATATATATATATATATATATATATATATATATTTGAGTTTGAATTTCCTACTAGACGTAATCCTCGAGTGTCTTCGGTCTCTCTGTTTAAGTGTTTGTCAAGACAATCTGACCAAATATTCAAAATAACATAGTATTATCCAAGTGATGTTAAATCGAGTAACCCCCGTAGCTGGATATACCACCAGCTTAAGTGAATTCTTGTCCTGGAATCCGGTAAGACCGAGAGAAAACAATACATATATATATATAGTATAACATAGTTAACTGTTAAATTCGGGAAAAGATAACTAATGGTCTTGATTTCATTACTAACTCTACGTTTGAGAAGTAAGGGAGAATTTTAATAAAGTATTCAAAAATCTATGTATCTAATATAGCGATCAATTCTTAGGCTCATGATATGAACACTTTGAATTATGACAACTTCGACTGAAGTAAAATAAAATGAAAAAGAGAATACATATATACATAGAGAGAGATATGTGTGTGTAAATGTGTTTATTATCTACCATGCTTCTTTTTTTAAAACTAAGGTCTTTACTGGCAGTCAAGCCTCACGTACAAGTCTTGTTCGTTGTGGTATTATATATTTTTTTCATATACATGTTTTCTCTAAACTACGAGTTCGTGTTTATAATGATCTACATATACTAAAAAATCTACGTATTACAAGTCAAGAAAAATATCAACAAAATAATTATTTACAATAGTGACAGTATTCCCAATGACTTTAACGCTAATATAGTACCCTTTATATATAGTAAATTAGCGTGATTTCTACAACAAATGAAACTAAGCCAAAAACTATCACCCAGATTAATATATTAGCACTATGCCCTTTACTTAAAACATCTATGGACCCCAAATTTTCAAGAAAATACTCGGGTTTAAAGCTGATATAATGGATACACCTGCCAGTTTTGGTTAGAAATAAGGAAATACATTAGGAAATTGGAACGGATCAGGACAAACATATCTAAACAAAAGTTGTCCACCGTATTTTATGAAATATATATATATAAACATATATGCACATATGCATACATGTTATTGTTGATAGTCATACTTACAAGATTTAAGCTCAATGGATGTACTTTTCTAACTCCAGAGCATGTACAAATACCTAATGGAAGATTAAAAAGCATACGCTTATTTGTTGACTCTGTTGGTTAAATAAATGCGTGTCCTTTGAAATTAAAGAACACGTATATTCCTACCCCAACTTGCATATATAAATGATCTGGTGATGTAAGTTGTATTATTATTTATTTTTATTTCCCAATTTTGTTGGACGCAATTTTTGGGAAACGATTATTGGCCTTTCTTCTGATGAGTTACACCTATAGAAAAATCGATATATCAAACTCTGTATGTTGTCTGTCTAAATATTTAACGAAACGTCCCGTCAAAATATTATCTTTTTAAAATAGATTAATACATGGTTTATGGTATCTAATGTTCTAATATATTTTTTCATTTACCCCATACTAATTATAAACCATGATTATTGCCTATAGAAGGTCAAGAAATATTAGCATTTACAACTCCCTTCGTAATATGCAATTCATTTATTTTTCGACGCTCAGTTTTGAGACACTGAATTAAAACTATGAAAAATATGTTTTCTTTAATGAAAACTAAACGCGTTTAACTATAATCTTCATGTATAAAATAGAAATCATGTGTCCCACTTTATTAACTTTCTGCGGTTATCTCCTCCGTACAGAATTTAAATTTAAAATCTATTTTACACTCACATGGGGTATAGCAAAATAACGAAATTAATTCGAGTGACACTTTTCGTCTTGTAAATAAGAAGAAATACAACTAAATACAGCTGTGTTCAAAAATATATAATGATCAGCTAATATTTTCAGACTTTATAAATAAAACGGTACTAACAACAAACTCCTCGAAAAATCTAGTATCTCTTAACCTCTAAGAACCTCAAATGAAGCGCCATTAAATGGGGCGTCTTCCTTTTTTTATTCTATGCTTCCTAAGTGAGTAATTTTAAACATTAACAGAACATACCAACATTTTTATCAGCTAAGTGTTCGTTTTATTTTTTATCTTGTTTTTGATATTTGTATCGGTCTCTTATTTTTACATTCAAATGTATGTTTGTATTATGTAAGAATTCAGACGTGTCTGTCTGTATGTGTTTAAAATATGTTTTCTGCTAGTCTTCTCCCGACATACGTTCTGTCAGTATAGGGGCCTAACTCTAAGACAGTGCTAAGTACGGCTGCTCTATCAACAGTTGCATAATTTTGTGGGTAATTGTACGTGCCATGTTGCGCAAGGAAACTGGGCCTCTAGTTATATCCAGTGGGTATTCCGAAGTCGCAACACCCATGACCAAGTCACGACTAATGGACTGTTTATGTGATTTTATTGACACAACACTAGCACCCACTTTGGCCTCCCCACTATCTCAAAACAAGTATGTTATTACCAAGTAAAATAAACCCCCTAAACCAGACACCGAACAATAAACTTCTTCGCCTCTACACTTCAGGCTCGCATTCAGTAATATCTATGAACATAGACCCAACATCAACGACATAGGAAACTTTCTTCTAACACACTTACCAGATATCCTAGCACAAAGTGAAACGAATTTTCAATCCTTAATAGTCTCTCACTACTTTGACATTCATACGTTCTTCCCACTCTACCGTACAGATTCTGACAAGCATATGCACGGCTCGGAGTTTATGTTCGGAAGCCGCTTCCCTTGACTAGAAAACATAGACTAGAATCAGATGATCAAGCCTACATGTGTTTCAAATTGACCTTATAACAGCCCGTAAGCTACTTATATTTGCTATACCGTTCCCCTTCGGCCTAGGACTGTAAATTGCTTAACTCTGTCTCTGAAAGCATAGACATACCATTCTCACTTGATCCGATAGCCCGAATCCATGTATTTGTGGATATTAATGGGCATCATCTTGACTAGCTCGGTTCCCCAGCTTTACTGACGCTACTGGTAATTCTACATATACTTTTTTAAAGCTCACTTTCTCTCTCAGACTGTCAGTCTCGCGACCCGCCTCCCTGCTCGTGTGGACTAGCAAGCCTCACTACTCGATATGCTCTTGACCTCACTTCTCGAGGATTGTGTAACGAGTGGCACTAACCTACTCTAACCTGTAATAATGATTGAGATAATCTTAAAAACCAGTCCTAAAGGTGATTAGTCGTTGCTCAAAACAATGAGATACTACGAGCAGGCTGATTTTTAATCCATCATAAATCACATCAGCGACGCCCCATAAAGCATAACCATCTCACTTTTTGGTGACCAGTGCGCAAATAAGGTAACCGAATGAGTAAAGGCTGGCATTGAGGAATATGTCTCTCTACGAAAAAGATGTTAGCAATCCATACTCTCCTCAGTGATTCACCTCGGAATGTGCAGCTGCTATTGCACTGAGACAGCAATTATTCCAACATAAGTCGACTGAGAATAGACAGAAATTTATAGAGTCAAGCAAACATTGTAAAGTAGTGATAGGCGAAGCAAAGAGAAGGTATACAGAGATAACCAGAAAACGCGTTTAATCACATACACGAGTTACTCGCGATTCCTATAAGTCCATAATAGTCTGGTGAAGAATTGACAATGAACGACTCACCCTATGAAACCACAATGATGTAGCTGGCACGGCAACTGATACGGCTGAACTACTTTCCCAGCGTTTCGCCTCAAACTCTACTTTGGACTCAGCAAACTACTCCCTTCCTAAATACCGATTTTAGACCAAATCTCTATTTGTAAACCTGGTCACCACCTCATCTCAGGTCAGGAACATCATAAAAAAAACCTTGACACCGCTAAAGCTTGGGGGCCTGATCTTATCCTAGTAATAGTAGTAAGAAAATAGTCTGCTAAGCTGACCTTTGTCTTCTCTAAACTTTCCAACAAATGCCTCGCTGAATCTTGCTTCCCTGATAACTGGAAAATTGAATCTGTGGAAACAGCCTTTAATAATTAGTGTGATAGGACTGATCTTCAGAATTATCGCCCAATCAGCTTACGCCCGCGCTTGGCGAACATCTTTGAATCTTTAATCAAGCTCGCGATAGTCCAGCAGCTCGTTCATGCTAAATTTCTTTCTGACCGTCAGTATTGATTAAGGAAAACATGATCTACTGCTGATATTCTAACAATCATCTCTGAACGCATATACCATATACTATACAGATGAAGCTAGTTCGGTAGCGCTTGTCATATGTAAAGCCTTTAGAAAAAATATGTGATTAACATTCATTTATATGGTATTACTTGACGAATATTTAACATAATAAAATACTTCCTAAGAACAATCCAGGTTGCCCTCAATGTCCCTAGATCCACGGAACATGACACAAATACTGGTGTACACCAGGGATCTCTCCTTGAATTCTACTGTTCTTGATATTGATACACGATATTCCTGATCACATTGAGACAAATATGGGTATATTTGCTGGAAAAACACGCTCTAGTCTCGGTATGTGGCCGAGACAGATGCATATCCGAGGCAATGGCTGAATCGTGAGAAAGTAACGTTCAGTTTGTAGGGAATTGCCCCATAAGTGGATTGTAACTTTTTAATGCCGCAATGACAAAGCTAATTTGTTTTAATAACAACAAAACACATCATAAAGCACGATTGCCATTGCAAATAACACTCTACGTGCGAGTCAAACATTGTAACTCCTCGGTCTAACAATCACAGGTAACATGAATTTGAACAAATATATTGAAGATATTGCTGTGAAAAAGAGTGTACTCCCTCTCACGTGCTATAACATGATCCTATATCTCTACAAAGCTATCATCCGTCTATGCATAGAGTATAGTCGCCACATCTGGTCCGGGGCATCACCCACTAGTATCTCCTACTTAGACAAGGTTTTAAAAAGAGTCGCCAACTTAATAGGTACCTCACTGGCCACCCACCTTCCGCCCCTGTGCTATCACCGCAATGTTGCATTCCTGTGCCTGTTTTACAAGTACTTCAATCGATTGTGCTCCGATGAACTTGCTGCTCTAAGTCACCTGCGACGTAACTATACCAGATCACCCCGACAATAAGATAGATCTGAACCATTCACTATGGAAGCCCCCAGATGCCGGAGCCTTCTACTCCCAGCGGTTATTTACTCGTGCTGCAGGCCTCTGGAACTCTCTTTCTGCTCTATGTTTCCCCGACTGTACCGACATACATAAACTTAAAACTAATGTAAACATACAGCTTCGCTGCACAGCTTCCAATTTAGGATGATCCCCAAAACTTACCCCCTGATTCTTAATAAAGATGTACGTCTACATTGGCGACCTGCCTTTTTTGGAGTGAACTATTATTAACATACATATATATATATATATTTCATTTTTATTTTCTTATTTCTACTTTTAATACTATTTTTATCTTTATTTTTTATCTTTACTTTTTTAATTTTTAATTCATTCTTCTAGTTCTACCCTTCAAATATATTTTGCCTCATTGTTTATATCTAAGGTCATCTGATTAAGCTTCTAAACCCCGAACTCTGTTCATAAACATTTTCTGTTATTTTAACTCCCTCTCCGAACATTCGTTAACTCACCCCCACTCCTTTCTACCCCCTTTTCTAGTTGAATCCTATTCCGCGCTGACATCCCATTTCAACTTTATGTGACTCACCCCCACATCTCACCCCCCACATTCACACTCTTAGTTTTAACCGCACTTCTTTTACCGCTTCCACTCCCTTTCTCCTCCCTCGTACCCGTCCCTTTCTCCTCCCCCGCACCCCTTACCCGTTCCCTCCCTGCCTACTGGTCTCATATTAGTTTTTGCTTTTTCATTTTAAGCCGGCTTTCTAAACGGGCTAGCTTTAAACATTTTCGCTGCCTTTTTCCCACTTTAAAACACTTTCCATTGTTATCTCTGCCCAGGAAGTACTTTTAATGGCGACTATTTTCACCCTCAATCTTCTCTGAGCCTACCTGCTTCCACGAACGTACCTCTTATTGGACTTTTTACCCTTTTGGATTTTCTATTTTCGCCGTACCTGAAGTTGTGGCATCTTGGATTTTAACTTTGAATCCTCTCTCATTATTTATTGTGCCGTTAATGACCCACCTATTTACACCTTATTCTCTCCGCTGGACTTTTCGACACCGGACTTTTTAGCAATCGGACATTTCCTTGCATTCGGGCAGAGTTTTGCCCTACGTTTTCTTTCCCTACAACTTTTATTTCTTTTTTTCAAATTTTAAATCTTGGCCATTGCAAACTTATCTATCCCAGCAACTTCCTCTGATGATAAGATTTTGATCTTTGAAAAGCCTGGCTTAAGGAAAATTTAACTTGAATAAATTGCCTTTTTGCGGAATATACCTTGCTCTGAGCATTTGAATTGAATTTTGATTTGGTTTTGCTTCTCTAATTCCTTTCCATTCTTCTTCATATCTACCTGATCTATCCTGAATATTGAGCTGTATACTCTTCACTATAGGTTTTACCTCTCCTAAAAGTTCGCTTTTAGTACACCTCTTTATATATATATATATATATATATATATATATATATATATATATATATATATATATATATATATATATATCAATAAATGTCTCGTTAAAGATGACGAAATTTTCTCTTTTCTTTATTCTCTTTATCGTAATCTCTACTCGGACAGCCAGTGCCCGGATCTACAGGGTGAATTTATGGAGTATAGATCCGAGAGTGCCTTTTTGACCAATTCCAGCACTTCAGATATTCGTGATCGTCTTCAGTAGTTGTTTTTGTAGCTATTGTTACGGAGCGGCTTTCTCGCGTTGCGTAAGAACAAGTATTATCGCTGAGTTTAAAGAAATATAGAACGATCAGCTAATATATCCCGAACTCCGCTTTAGGTTTCAGAGAACTTAAAAGAAAACGCAGCACGCTGATAGAAACGACGATTACAAAAAGAGTTATGCGACAATAGAATGTTTACTTGATGTGAACGGAGCGAACATAATAAAAACTAATATACAACAAATAGGATGGTGTAGGGAACGGAAATAAATTTGGTTTGGGCGTAATTATATTATCAAGGGGCTGACAAAGATGCAACTCAAATTATATCTTGAATGTTGTCTTCGTACAGGCACTTAACAAGGTTATGACACTGTTCTTTTTAAAGAATGCATTTTACCTATATATATATATATATATATATATATATATATATATATATATATATATATACGTGTGTGTGGGTGCGTCATTATAATACAGAGTTGATAGAATTTCGGAATTGACAAAATGTGTTCTGGTCTTAATCTCATCTTGAACCACTTTCTTTTTTAGCAAATGTGCTGACCTTTTATGCAACGTAATAATCTGTCTATTCGTTCCCTACTTATGAGGATTCACTGTGGTATTATAACTCACCAACTGTAATATGCCGTAATGCCAAGCTTTTTTCCAAAGAATAGAGGAATCTTTTGTAGTTGTCATTGTTTATAAACCTTAATATATTAATCATTCGTTGTGTGTAGAGATTGTGCAGCAGATACAATTTCGGATTTTGGAAGATATACTCCGGTTCTAACCGAATAATATGTTATACAAAGAAACAGTATTATTCTTTATGTATATGCAAGCACAAATATATATATATATATATATATATATATATATATATATATATATATATATATATATATATATATATATATACTAGCAAATATATGCTCACTCTGGTCGCATATTCTTACTAGTTGTTTTAAGTTGAATATTACATACTATACCTTTTAAACAAAGTAAAAAGTGACCGCAAGGAAAGTGTTTAGAAAACAAATTTGTTAAATTCTCTTCAGTAAATAGGATAAAGTCGTGAAGTTGAAGTTATTTATTGTTTTAGAAGACAGGGTACCAACATTAATATTTGGCGGACCTATAGATTATCCAACATCTAGTCTTAAATCTGTAATTTAATTGGACAAAATCAATTTAAATTAATAATGAGATATTAAAACTGATGAACTTTTTTTTTTGCTAAAAAAATAATATCAATGATGGAACCATTTTCTAGAAATTAAAGTCTTGTAAGTTTGCACTTACGGATAATTCTTCGAGCCTATTGTTTACATTAGTAAGCATTTTAAACAAAACGCAGTTTTGTGATAGAGTTTTATATGAATTTTGCACTTTTTCTAATTCATTTTTTTTTGTATTAACTACCTTGGATCGATACATTCGTGCATTAAAACATAATTTCAAAGAAGATTTAAATACAAACAAACTGAAAAGGTTTTCATGAAAACAAATCCAAGTAAATGTATCAGTTTTGAGCGATTCGTACGATAAATCTCAGAGAATGTGCTGTTTAAATGTTATTAATCAAATAACGCTGCCCTGTCTTGTATCCATCTTTTTCTCATTCTTTTCTCTCTTTCTTCTTCTTTCTCTCTCTCTCTTTCTCTCTCTTTCTCTCTCTCTCTTTTCCTCTCTCTCTTTAATCTGACGTCATGTTAACACTTGTAGATTTCATGAAATATACATTTCTGTGCGTTCGAAATAGAACGTTAAACTTAATAATCAGAATGAAGTTATCGAAATGTTAGAGTGGATGTTTGCTGTTCCATAATATAACATTACAATCTAATTAAATTATGTACTCAATTATATAGATTAAAAAATTCTATTTAGAATTTTTATAAGATTACCATCGAGGAAAATATTTTAAATACATCTGGAAATCTGAAAAAAATAATCATGAATGTATATTTCCGAATAGTAATTCATCAGAAGCTTTAAAAACAAATTAAGTATGCACATTTGAAAGATGCGTAGTTTTGGCGAAGTTTTGGAATATGTATGTATAGTAGCTGATAAGTAGATTTAAACAGAGAGCGATTAACACAAATAATATAGATTCGGCTTCATACAGACATATACATACTCTCCTCTATTAATATATCTATATATATATATATATATATATATATATATATATATCTATATATATATATATATATATATATATATATATATATATATATATATATATATATATATAAAGCGGTACGGAGACCAATAAATGCAGTTTGTTTGTTTTTAGTAAAATATTATTTATTTGAAATTCAAATTTTCGATCTATAAAATAATCTTCATCAGAAGGATACATATATTGTTGTCACTTATTCTTCTGTTTTCATTGAAGTTTGATGTGTAATATCCGATAAAAAGTAGTCTGCCTTGGTACGCACGTGTATGTTATTAATACAATATTTCCACTGCATTTAGAATTTGTAATTTTTAAAGTAAGGAGACCAATGAATGCAGTTTTGTTAAATAAAATATTATTTATGTAACATTCAAATTTTCGATTCATAAACGAACTTTAATCAGAAAAAAAGAAATAAACACGTTATCTGTTGATGCTAATAACTTGAGATTGAGTTATAATCAACTTCTCAACACTCAACTATTATCGATACACTTCCGGCTGAAATATAGATGACGATGTATCTCACAAAATGTTCTCGTCATATTATCTGCAATCCTCATTGGAAGGATTTATTATTATTATTATTATTATTATTATTATTATTATTATTATTATTATTATTATTATTATTATTATTATTATTATTATTATTATCATCATCATTATTATTATTATTAATCATAATATTCAATACTAGAAATACTCACATGAACATTTACTAGTGATCGCTCACTAGCAAAGTAGGTGATGTTCCCGGCGGTGTGAGTGACAGCAAGTATAACAGATTTACAATACTCTCCAGGTCTTTTAATCAGCTTTCTAAAATAATTTTGCGTTCTCGAAACAGATTTCACTATTGAATACTGACTGATGCATTATTGTTATGATCATTATTGTTATGATCATTATTGTTATGATTATGATTATTATTACTTTTATTATTTGTATTATTATCATCATTATCATTATTATTAGTAGTAGTATTATTATTATTGGGTGTTATTGTTATTATTTTCATTATTATGAATATTATCATAACATTATTATTATTATTATTATTTTTATTGCTATTATTATCATGTGTACTTACTAAGAGTTATCACACAAGTACTCGTCAGTGATTGCTAACCGACAAAAAACGGTGGTGCTCCCTGGAGTCTGAGTGGCAACAATAATCCCCAGATTCCGTGTAATCCCCATCTTTTTTCGATAACGACTGTAAATGTCTTTGCAGTATCACAACAGCCGGCTACCATTGTTTTCTCGCTGGAAACGACCATTTGTCTCCCTTGGGATTTGGGTGGATATAAACCTTCCCATGGTTCCAGTAATCAGCACTCTTCCAATAGAGGTCTGGTTCGTTATCTCTCTCCTCGGTCTTAACATCCGTCTTGACTTTTCACGACTATTTTGTGTAATATTAGCCGCGGCTGGTTCTATCACTTTATTTGCTTGGAGTAAATTTCTAGTAGTTCCGGTTCTTTTTTTGTGGTGATGTTATTCCTGTTTTTTTCTTCTTGCCAGTTGCATGTGACTAGTTAGTCTTCATTGGTTTCCGCATTCAAAGATGTTCCTTAACATTTTAGCTGGTTACATCATTGCCCTCCGTGGTGTGATCTCAGTCTTCCCTTTGATTCCCATTTCTCTCATTTCTGTTTGATACTCAATGCCCCAGAGGAGTTTGTTATTATTATTATTATTATTATTATTATTTTATTATTATTATTATTATTATTATTATTATTATTATTATTATTATTATTATTATTATTATTATTATTATTATTATTTACACTCACTAGGAGTTCTCACACAGGTCATCTTCAGTGATTGCTCACCGACAACAGGTGGTGTTCCCTGGAGTCTGAATGGCAAAACCCCTCCCAATGTTTCCAGTATCTCCAACTCTTTTCGATACTCACCGCAAATAAACTTGCGGTATCACACCAGCCGATTACCATTGATTTCTCGCTGGTAAAAACTAGTGTTCTTCCCTGGGAGTTGGGTGGGAATAAGCCTCTCGAAGGTCGCAGCACTCTCCGCACTCTGCCAGTTGAGGTCTGGTTTGTTCTGATTCTCCTCGGTCTACTATTCCTTCTTGACTCTCTACAAATATTTGTTGTGGTGTCAACCGATGCCAGCGCAATTTTATTTGGGGGTGGGGAACTTATTATGCTTGTTGCCGTTTCTGTTGATGCGGATGTGTGTTTTTCATATGGTGTTGTTTTCTTGTTCTTCCATGCGACTGGTTACCTTTCGTAGCTTATGCAGATTGGTGTTCGTATTCAAGAATTTAACATATATTGCAGCTTTTTTTATCATTGCCGTACTTTGTATGGTTCCAGTGATCCCTTTGATTCCAGTTATTTCCAGTCTATTCTCTAGATATTTTTGGACTGTTGCTAGTTCTCCTACGGTTGTTCATGCTCCATACTCTTTTCAGTTCTTTGGTGTGTTCCGTGTATTTTCTTCGTTTTCCGTCTCTTTGATATTCACTCTCTGTTTGCTGGTACGGCGAGGTCTACACCTTTGCAACTGTTTGCTTTCTTGTCGACTATCATAACATCCAGTAGCTTTCCTTGTATGATTGTGTCTGTTTATGCATCGATCTCCCAAAGGTGTTTGTGTCTTTTTGTTTTTTGTCATGATTCTTGTTTATGTTTGTACCACTTGTCTGTGTATTCGAAATTCAATCCTTTGCACAGTTCTTAGTGTACTTCTTTCCCCACGAAGTCACGTCTTTACTTCAATTTTTGAAGGCTAATTTTCTGCATTGACGTAATATATGATTTACCGTTTCGTCTCTTTGCCTACACAGTCTGCATATACTTTTATCCTGGATTTCATCTATTTTAGCTTTAATGTATTTAGTTTTAATCGCTATGTTCTGTGCAGCCCCCGGTAAAGATTCCGTTTCTGTGTTCAGGTGTTCTTCTAGCCATGCCCATCTATTTCCGTTGGGTTATTCTCTTGTAAGTCTTCCGAAGCGTCCATGTAATTGTTTTTCTTTCCACTTTCCTTTTCTTTGTATTTTTGTTTCTGGTTTCGCTACTTCCCGAGTTGCTTGTTGGAACGGTGTGTCTTGTTGCGGTGATCAGTCTTTCCGTGTGCCATGATATGTATTTCTCCAGATATTTCTTGCGTCACCAACACAATATTGTGTACTTACCAGTCCTCTTCCCGCTTCGTTTTTTCAATGTAGAGTCTGCTCGCATTGTCTTTTCGGTGTAGTGAGTTGTGCATGGTCATTCATGTTCTAGTCTTCTACTCTTCTATAGTCCAGACTATGAATGGTCCATAGTATCTTATAAGTTATACTGACAAGTCGTTTATTTCTTTTTACGAGGTTTCTGCTATATAATTCTATTTCTAATAATTGTTTCTTTTTGTTAGCACTTTTTCCATTATTTTATTTTATTTCTGTACATTTGATGTTTTCTGCTTCCCGAACTCCCAGATATGTGTAGGTATCCTGTTCGCCTTGCACCCTCATTTCATCTTAGTTTCGTAGTGCCATGCCATCTGTCGTCTCGGTCTTCCACTTTTCATGATGAGTAGTGAACACTTTTCTATTCAGAATTCCATTTGAATGTTCTGACTGAAAATTCTGGTTGTATTTATCAGCTTTTCAACTTACTTTTTGCTTTTTGCAAATAGGTTCATGTCGTCCATGTACATCAAGTGGTTGGTTCTTTGTTCGGTGTCTGATAACTTTTGTCCGACATCACATATATGTAGTTAAGCGGAATTATTGCTATTATAAACAGTAATGGTGATAGGGAGTTTCCTTTGAAAATGCCTTTCTGTATTTTTATCTCAGTCAGGTGTTGCCCTCCAGCTCAAAATTCTAGTCCCAATGTTTTCATTGCTTTCTTAATAAGATTAATAATCTTGTCGGGTATTTTCTGTATTTTTTAACATTCAATTATCCATGATTGAAGGATCCTGTCGTAAGCTTTCTTCTATGCAATCCATGCCATGAATTTGTTCTCTTATTTTTGCTTTTATCTGCTTCAGGATCTGTTGATCGATGTATATGGGATCATGCGCCCCTCTTTTCCCTTTACACCATTCTTTTTGTTCTTCCAGGAGCAGTCTACGAGTGTTTAGGGATAGGTAGATTTGTTTTCTCAGTTGTGCTTTTAGGATTTTCCACACTTTTTGTAAACAAGTTATTGGTCTGTAATTGCTTTTTTTTGGCATTTCTTTTATTTGCGTCATACGTTCCTGTGTCATCTACTCTGGCACGTCTGTTTTGTGGATACATTTCCTCAGTTTCTGCGCTAGCGTTTCATGTAGGGTCGTGAATGTTTTTAACCATTGTTATTAATATAGTTATTATTATCATTATTATTCAATACGCTTAATTATAATATAACTTTTTATTTTATAGACTGAATGGTGACATAGCTTAATATCCTTTAATTCAGCAATTATATAGCTACTAGATAACACTAATCGATTAGAAAATACAACATGTATTATATGTTTGTAGTCTCTCTCTGACATGATACAGAACTATGGCTAACAAACTTTTCTCTAGTAAAATTTTAGGAAGAATTAAATGGTTGCATCAATTATGTTTTACGATAAACACTTCAACTAGAAAAAAGAATAGAGATCCATTGTCTTTTAGAAGTGACACTAGATAATTAGCTGTCATAATCCTCATTGAGTAAATTAGATATAAGAAAGTTTTTCGCTTATTCAAAACAAGTCTTATCTGCACATAATACTTTTCGTTTTATTAAGAGCGAATAAGCATAGCAACTTTACAAAATGTTAATAAGGATGATGTCGTTTGTAAGAAGTACTGTTGGATAATGGCTCTGTCGGAGCGGACGCATCTTGGGTGGATGTACCTGTTGGAAATCGTTTTGTTTAGTTAGCGCGATTTAGTGCGGGGGGACCCGTGCAGTCGAGTGCAGAATAGGGGTGTTCTAACAGTCGGAGCTAACATACGTGGCAGGGTAACCGCGTGACGAGACCTTAGATCAAGGGTCAATGTGCACCTGCGTATAGATTCTCTGTGACGTTACGAGCCTTTGCGTGGGAAGCATAATTTTTGTCAGTCTGGGTTTTGGAGGCGAACCTATCAGACGTGATTTTTACCATGTAGTCTGCAACATACATAGGGGAATTGATTCCTTACGAAAATACAGGCGAAATATCTCTTCGCCCCTCCACGAATGGTTAAGAACTTAATTCATAAGTAATTACGAAAACAGTAATGTGCTCGCTCTCTCTCTCTCTCTCTCTCTCTCGACGTTGGTGAATATCTCTAAGCCGATAGATAACTAACGCCTGTAATAAATAGAATTGAAAGTTTAAAATATTGTTTGCCTTCTGAGTCGGTCATGGAGCTGTTGTGTTGCAGCGACGTGGTTCACGGCAGAAAGAAAGAAGAACAAATTCAACCACTGGACGACACAGCCCTCCACGCGACGAGGAAAGATTGAGGGTGCGATACATTTAAAGGTATGCTAAATATATGAGTTTGGTGTTAAAAAATGGCTAGTAATTAAACCAGAACTCCACGACCCGTTCCATGACGAGTATACAACACGAGAACTACCGCGGCCTCAGCAGGGGCAATGCAACAGTAGCAAGTATTTGGAACAAACGTTGCAGTCTGAACTTCATTCAGACAATTAGATAAAGTTTTGGGTTTGGTGTAAATCACGTGTGTGCCGCTCAGACAATTTCCAATGTGTATGCGGCCTTTCAAGGTTCGCCCTCTGGTGTACACTCCGACAGCTCATGAAGAGCCTAACAACGCATGCTTCAATTAGTCGTATTTATGTGAATGTTCACTCGCTCACATTTCCTCGGTGACACAGATTGGCAAGTAGGATCAGTAAAGGTTTTGTCCAGTCTTATTTGGACACTTTATTCCGATTTATCTTCGAGACCGTTTTTCTCTTGATCTTAAAATCAACCATGATTTTATAATAGTATTAATTCACCATAAAATAATTTAATCCAAGGGTTAGTGTAAATCATTATTGTAGTTAAGAACCATTGGAGTATACCCCCTTTGCAAATTGGCTGTTTGGAGTCTCTAACCACTAGATGGCTCTGGTGGGGAGTCAATTTGCATAGGGGGGGATTTAACAGTATAAAAAAAAAGTGGAGAGAGAAAGAGGTGCAGAAGGCAGAAGGCAGATGGCAGTTGGTGGAGAATTCATATATTTTTATTTTTCAAGAACTTTCCTTTTATGGATTGACCAGAATTATCACTCTCGAGTAAACATAAATAAAATGTTGAGTCCACTTATTTCTTCATGAAATAAAGACTAATGAAATAAACCTATTCTTGTTTCGACTAACCTCTTCCTTTTCTTTGGAATTATCAACAAAAAACCCTACACATTTAATAAATACAGTTATGTTTTACACTGTATTCCCTTTTCAGCTTAAACCTCAAATTGATTAAATATGTTTAAACCTCATTATTAAACATCGCCATTCTAATAATCTACTACCGTAACAATTCACGAATATTAAATATGGTAAAATCATTTTCTTGCATATGAATAGTTTAGAAAAAGTGTATGACATATAATAATACATTAATCTAAAAATAAAATAAAAATGTAGACGTGTGTGAACATAATTGGCATAACATTGTGTTCGCTACAGTATAATATAGTTTAACAAAGACTCGATACGAAAGTAGTTAACCACACCTAATCCTTCACCTATTTAAGTCATAAAATTGCACCCTGTTTTGTAAGCACCCCTGTAAGTTAAAGACTTAAAACCTGATAAATATAACTGATTAAGCTTAGTATCTCTAAAGGCTTGAATAGTTCTATTTCTCTGTTTTAAGATTAGTCGTATTAAAATAAGTTCATAATAGTTATTAACTGTAATGTATTATTAAATTTAAATGAAGATAGGGATTTCTCCACAGTTATTTACGATATTACGTATCCAATTTACATTCAGCACAAACTTATATCTATTTAGCTTCATTATAAACTAGCTGACCCTAACCGCCGCTGCACGGGAGTATTATTAGTTTCATCTCTAAACATGACTTAAATGTAAAACAATGTTATTCGTAATATAAAGCGTATTAATAAAAATTAAAGTGTTCGGTTAAGATATATAAACTAATATCTACGTAGTATTTTTTCTTTATTAGTATTTAGTAAGTTAGATTTAAATTAGTAAACACTTTCTTATAAGTATTGTTTGTTGTAATGTTGTTATATGTATTGTGAAGTACACATTGAAGAGACCAACATTAAGTGTACGTGTATCGTATTTTTACGTGTTACCTTTATGCTTATAGGAGTATCGTTTTTTAGCAATGTGTAACGTGTTTTTTTATTTAAACTGTGTAAGCATTAGTCAGCATAAAACAATCCTTACGTAATATAGACATTCTTATTTTGTTTGTATTTAAAGTCATCTGATGTTACATTTATATTCAATATAAAATAGTAAGCGTCGCCCAAAATTAAACAGATTGTAATTCATGTATCGTGTCGATGAAGATATATGAGAATCAGAGCGGTCGGCCTACTTTACAGCGTTATATTTAGTATATTAGAATAATCCCATTTCTTTGCCTATTTGTATATTTCTTTGTTGTGTTCTGATTGAATTATGTGTGTAGTATATTAAATACATTTTCTTTTTTTGCAATTTTTTTTACTATTTTGTTATCGCTAGGGATAGGGCAACCAATCAGATGGCAGATAGTTACCCGCCGTTTCAAATACTTTTACCGGGAGATCTTGTTAGGAATCTAACCGTCCATTGAACTGCAATTGTTTGTATCTCCTTTGTACTTAGTCTACCTGTTATATTTGCCAAGGTAGTTTTATTAATTATTTGTCATCATCCCGGTAGCTCCTACGATTACTGGATTGTTGCAGCTTTTCCTAAATTTCCAGTTTCGTTGGTATTAATTAATCTTTGATCTCTCAGCTATGATTAAGTCAGTATCATTAGGGACACTTACTTCTACTAGCGTTGCCATTTTTCATTCTTGTCCCATATATGGTTTAATATCCATATTTTCTAGATATGTAGCTGTAGGGATTATATAGTAATCGTGGATGGCGTATGATCAATTCAAACTATTATTTCTGGTATATGTTCCCAAGACTTGCTGATCCACTAGGTATTCATTTTTTACAGATGCTTCAGTGGAGATATTTACACACTCTATTGCATCGCATTATATAGAAGCCGCGCCAGCAAAAGCTTACAACTGGATATCAGGTGGTTCGCACTCTCTACTTCTGTGTGACAAGACCTGCACTTCTTTGTTGACACACCTCTTATTTTTAAAAGCATTGGTCATCAACCTTTTACTTGGGCAGTCATTATAATCCTCTCCATATTATAGTTGAGTGACCCTCTTTTTAACCAGTATACAGAGCCTTCCTTATCTATATATTCCTTAGAGGGTTCATCCAGAAAATATGGATTCTGTTGTTGGTTTGCCAATTCCTTAGTTTTCTATCATGGAAGGTACTGGTGTACTTCTAGGGGCTCTTTTAAGCTATTTAAGTGGCTGGCTTGTTTGGTGGTTCCGCCACATTTGTGAGACAGTCGTGTCTACAATTGTTGGCCAGTTTTGTGATGGAGGTCGTTCTACTGTCTTGTTTTATAAGGTTTGGGTTCTGAGAGCTCAGAAGTATTTAGGCAGTGCTCAAAATGGTAGCCCAATGTTGATGGTCAATCTCTGAGAGCTACACTTTCTGCTCCTCTGGGCAGATACAACCTCGGTCGACACTAGTTCTTGTACATAACACTTTACAGTGGCAACATTGTTCGTGTTTTAGCGTCTAGCCTGCTAATGTATTTATGTGACCAGTCAATAATGCCAAATCTGGTCTTCATAATAGGCATGGCAAATTAGTCAATGGCAGTTAGTTTGTTGTTGTTCTTGAGCTGTGTTTTACATATTTTTCTCACACGGAGTATATATTCTCTGCGATTTTCTCTCCAATCTTGAAGTGTTGTATTGAAAAAATTCTTCCCAGCTCTGATAGAGCACTTTCCACATTTTTACAGACCAAACTTCGCTTCAATATATTTCGATAAGTTATGTATACCTGCATGTATACAGAATTATTTTATTCCAGAACTAACTATATTTAATCCACGAGACGTAGATTGTTGTCATCCCGTCATCCATAACTAAGGAAATATTATATATTATCGCTGGTAGTACTGGATTCAACCTTAATCTCCATATCACTTTCAGGTGCAACTGATTATTAACTTGATGTTATTGATTTTTATTACTTATTGAATCACGTGTCTATTTAAGTAGATACACCCACCGAAGGTAAAGGATTTCATGGGTCAACTCCTAATGAATATGAAAAGAAATATGAGAATTGTCGTCCGAATAATCCAAATAATTCAGTATATAAGATTTATTAGTTAACACTTCTAATGCTCAGGCGGGTTTATCATACCTCATATTTCTTTCTATCATATTTTAAAAAAAAACAGAAGCGAAGCAGGCAAATGATACCGTATATATATATTTAAAATAGTACATTAAACTTTGTTTACAAAACAATTTGGCTCTGGTAAGCGATAATGTCGGGAACATAAAATGTTGATCTCAGCGTTGATAATATTATTGATTTTTATTGCTAAATATGTGTAAAATCCACTCTGACAAACTGCTTTCACGTAAATACGTCCGATCAATCCCACACTCCTTTAACTCTCATGTTTTTATAGAGGGCCGCATATGTCTTTGGAATCCCCTGCCTGTTCCATGTTACCCTTACTGTACCAGTATTCAGAAACTTAAACGTTATGTGAACAACCATTCTGCTACACAACTCCTCACTTAGGGTGTCCCATAAAATCTGTCCCCTAATTTCTTTTTTGGAGTGACGTTGGGGTGTAATAGTTGACAGTACATTTGGAAATGAATTGATATTTATATATAAAAAGTTGATGCCTGTGTGTTGTTCTTAGAGAGAAAAAAGTGTGAGAATCCTCATGAAAACTAAAAATGTATCTATATGTAAACTCTTCTGGTAAAGACAATGGAAACGTTTGAGAAACTCAAAATTTTCTCTCGAAGTGAACTATAGGGCAGAAATTTCCTAAAATTGTAAATATATCATATCTTGTCTAAATATTAATCGTATGTATAAACTCATTCTTGGAGAAAAAGGGAAGAAGTACCTAATTACAACGTGTCAGTCAATGTGCAAACCCTAAGGAACTTATTAGGAGAAACACCCTTAAACATATATATATTGAAGGCTTGTTAGCCTCTATATTTATATATATATATATATATATATATATATATATATATATATATATATATATATATATATATACATACATATATATATATGTGTATATATATATATATATATATATATAGGGTGATTCCCAAGTCACTTCACTTAGCTATTTAAAATGATTACCATATGAAGCACAAAATACTATGAACTTTTGATAATTGTTATCTAACTCTCTAATGACTGCTATTTGTTAGGCAATGGAAACGTGATGTGAACAGGAAACCTCTTTCGCACTACACTATAATCAATCAAATATGCTACAAAGAGTCGTAAATTCCTTGCAGAAAAGAATGGAGCTATGCATGCAGAAAGAAGGTGGGAATTTTTAGAATTTGTTGTAATTTTAAACTCCCGTAAATTATGTTGTTGAATAAACTTTCTGTTTAGTATTACCGTATTTTTTAACTTTACGATTTAAAAAATAAATAGCTAAATGACTTATGAATCCGGCTACATATATATATATATATATATATATATATATATATATATATATATATATATATATATATCAGATTTAAATTACATTTTTATCGAAAACAGAGAGTTTTCGAAAATTAAGTTTTTTTCCGACTATATTCGGGTGCGAAGCGGCCGCAGTAAGACAAGTCTAATGGTGTTGTCAGTATACTGTGAACTGACTAAGTGCTTGTTATGACATCCCGAGCATCGTCGTGATGGCTTGCTAGTAAATACATTTAGGAAATAAATTAAATTAGAGATAAATTATAAAGGGAAGTTGTCGATAATAGTGGTGGGCGACCAGAAAACTCCGTGTTCATCATCTATAAAATCGAGATGTAGGTGAAGACGCTATTACTTTCTAATTATTTATCTACTTACTCTGAACACCAACTTATATATTTACAAACGGACGCCATTGAATGAGTCAAACATATTCCATCTCCCGGGACCAATGACGAAACCCGACATCTATAACTCAGCTAAGTTTTCGTATTTGTTCTTGACCTCTTGTGATATTTACTTGAATTAAAATTATTTTTCAATTCATAATTTTTTTCTTTTAAGTATTTTCTACTTTTTTTATTCTGTGGCATGTAAAGACTAGTGGGTGCCTCGTGTCTCTAGTTTTGTCCATGTCATATTCCAGTTACTCTAAAGCGAATAAACAATGATTGAAAAGTAAAAACAATATGTAGCTTGTGTAGTAAAAACAGAGGGAACAACGCACATACTCCCCAACTATAAAAGCTGCCTCGCTCTTAATATCTATACAAAACCCCATTGAATGGGTAATAAATTCTTCTCTCCACGAAGTGTTTTTTTTTTCAGGGCCAAAGATGAAACCCGGCATATATAACTAAGCTATTTTTTCCGTTTCTTGTTTTTGAATTATTCATGTCTATGTTTCTTTTACGTATTTTCTATTTTCCTTCTATTCTGTAACATCATAGCTAAGTTTTATTTATTCTGATTTATAAATATAATATTAGCCCTTTCTCACACTTTACTGGCATTGGAATGTTTCCACAGTTAATATTACTAATGAGAGGGTACAAAGGGGAACGCATCTCCAATTTTATGTTATGCCTGAATGGTGACGTGAAATCTACAGATATATATATATATATATATATATATATATATATATATATATATATATATATATATATATATATATATATATATATATATATATATAAGTGTTTTAAGGTTCATATTTTTTTTAAAAAGCATCTATTGTTAAATTTAAGAAGGAATAGGTAAAATAGGTAAAATAAATACCTTTTGAAGCATTAAGATGCGATAACAATTTTTTTTATAAAAAAGAAAAATAATAAATCGAAACCGATTTTTTTTTCTTTTTTTATTATAAACTAGCACTTTTTTTGTTGTTAGTTTAAAGTGATACAGATATTTCGCCAAAACCTGGCATCCTCGGTGTATAATATATCCTGATGTCATCGGATTTGTATTTATTTTACCTATTTTACCTATTCCTTCTGAAATTTAACAATAGATGCTTTAAAAAAAAATATGAACCTTGAAACACTTATACAAAACACGGGCTGCTTCACGTTCTTCATATTTGATGGTGGGAAACAACAACTTGCCCATTTTGCCCGGCTGTAGTAACAACAAGCCGGTAAAGAGATAAAAAAATACAAATCCGATGACATCAGGATATATTACACACCGAGGATGCCAGGTTTTGGCGAAATATCTGTATCACTTTAAACTAACAAAAAAAACAATGCTAGTTTATAATAAAAAAAGAAAAAAAATCGGTTTCGATTTATTATTTTTCTTTTTTATAAAAGAAAATTGTTATCGCATCTTAATGCTTCAAAAGGTATTTATTTTACCTATTTTACCTATTCCTTCTTATATATATATATATATATATATATATATATATATATATATATATAAATCGAATTTTTTTTCTTAATAACCTGCGGGGGGCGCTGAAGTACCTAACTAGTACATAGGCATAACCTTTCTCGGTATAATTGACACGTAGACCTTGCCATGTCATCTATTTTGGACAAAGAAAACTCTGATATAAAAAATGTGCTACTTACTACTTACGTTTTGGCAGAAAACCGTTGGGGGAGGGGAAAGCCTACTAGTCCTGATCAACAACCTTTTTAGAGCTAGAATCTCGAACAAAATATCCGGTTTGCACACCTAAAATTGCTTAAGGAGTAGATCGGAGTTTGACCATCACCCGACTTTTGCACTCCTTTGTATATAAACCAGGCGCAGAAATACAAGCGCATGGGCACCGCTGCTTGACCTTGTTTCCTGACAAGGAAAATGAACGCTATTTCGCTTTCTCTCTATTTGGGCCACTTGGGAAACACTTTTGTCACAAACTTTCACATGACTAATCTAGGTTGATCTTATTCCGATGGTTTGGATGTGCAGGATGTGCAGCTTGCCTGGCTGCTGTTTTTGACTGGTAGTGCAGGATACCTAACTCTTTGGTAGCGCTAAGCGCGGCTGCTTAATCAACAGTTGCATTATACCCTGAGTACTTTTTCGTGCCAAGCAGCGAATGGTAAAGGACACTACAATTAAGTCGGTGAGGTGTTGTATGAGGCAACAATACCCATGAACTAAGTATAAACAAAGAGGCTACAATTTACAAATATCCGGGGGCTTAGAACCAACCCTACTAATGAGGAAATGTGTCTCTTAGTAAACGATCTGGATATCCTAGCACTAACTGAAACAAACCAACAAATCGCAATTTCCTCACACTATTTTGACATAACTGAATATATCCCACTCTACCGTAAAGACTCGGCCAAACGTGTGCACAAGTTAATAGTTTTTGTTCGGAACAGTCTATCTTTGACGAATCAGATGATCTAGCCTACATAAGCGTTAGATTTACTTTACAGCACAGTGTTAGTTACTTATATATTTCTTATACCGTTATCATTCCACACAAGACTTTACCCTGCCTAACTTTGCCTCTGAAAGCCTAGATACAGCACTCTAACTAAACTCGATGCCGAAGTACATGTATTTTAAGATTTTAATGTACTGTGACTGGCTTTGAATCTCCATCTATACAGACCCAGCTGATAAGTCTACGTATAGTTTCTCCATAGCTACAGTGATCGTGTGGACCAGCAAGCCTTACTTTTCGTCATGTTCTTGACGTCACTGGCCGATTTTTGTGTGAGGAATTCCAGATCACTTTGTGGTAATCGTTTATATAACCATAACATTTCGTAATACAGCTGATGAGTCGTTGCTCAACACGACGAGATACTACAAATAGCCTGATTGAGAATCCATCAGTAATCACACGAGAGACGCCCCATGAAGTAAAATTATTTCTCGAATTGCTCATCAGTGCGCAAATAGGGTAACCGAATGGGTCAAAGCAGGTATTTACGTGCATATCCTCATGCGAAGATTTTACTGCTAACCCTACTCTCCACAATAGTTTACCTCGAGCTGTGCAGTTGTTAATGCTCAGAGACAGCAAGCATTCTCACAATTCCACTGCTATAATTCGACTACAATATACACAAACTAATACCGTCAAGGAATCATTGTAAGGCTGTGGTAGATGTAGCTAAGTAAAGTCATACAGAGATGACAGAAACAAGATACTCATGCTTTCTGGAAAATCTTCAATAGTGTGGTGAACAATGAGCACTGAAAAATGTGTCCGCTATCCTAAAACAATGATGCCGTTTGCACCGCAACTGACAAGGCGGCACTTCCTGCCCAGCATTTAGCCTTGAACCCCACTGTAGACTCTGCAAACTACTCTTTTCCAAATCTCCTATTGCCGAGTTAAGCCATACTTGATGACCTGCTTATCACTCTATTTCATGTCCGGGACATCATTAAAAACTATAACATCTTAAAAGCATGTGGCCCTGATCATATACCAGTACTATTAATAAAGAAATGATTTGCTGAATATGTATCTGTCCTATTCAAACTCTGAAAAAAATGCGTTGCGAATCTTAATCTTACTGATAACTGGAAAAGTGCCTCTGTGGTACCAGTCTTCAGGAATTCTGGAGATAGAACTGACACTCAAAAGTATAACTCCATCAGTCTACTCCCGCTTTTCAATGAAATCTTTGAATCCTTAATCAATCTAGCGGTAGTTCGTCACCTCGTTAATGCTAAACTTATTTCCGACCTCCAGTATGTATTTTGGGAGACACGGTTAACTGTGAATATACAAATGGTAATTTCTGAACATATATATCATATTCTGAACAAGGCAGCTGAATATCAGTAGGTAGCGCTTTATAAATCCAAATCATTTGACTACAAGTAGCATAAAGGTATTCTTCAAAAAATGAATGTATATGATATTACTGGACCAATATTTAATATAATAAGATCCTTTCTATCCAAAATTAAATACGCAGGTTGTTTTTGATGGTTGTTCGTCTACACAACATGACATACATACAGGTGTACCCCAGGGACCGATTCTTGAACCTTTATTGTTCCTGATTTTAATAAACAACTTCCCTGATGGCATTGTGTCTGAGATCGGTGTATTTGCTGAGGACACCACGCTCTACTCTTGCCATTATGTGTAAAACGGATGTGCACATATCCGATGAAATGTGACCTCCAGTTCGTAGTGCAATGCGGTCATAAATGTATGATACTATGTAATGCTGCTGAGACAAAGCTCGCTTCCTTCGACAACTACACTAAACTTGTCTACCAACGATTGCCATGTTTAATAACACCCTACCTGAGAGTTCAACGTTTAAAGCTTTCGGTCTAACATTCACAGGTAACATGAATTAGAACAAATACGTACAAGACATTGCCAAGGATGCTGAAAAGAAAGTGGACTACATCTACCATGCTAGAACAATTATCACACCTGACAGTATTCTGTATCTATACAAAGCCACATCCCACCGATGCATGGGGTATTTTTGCCACATCCTGGGTGATGCAGCATCAACCAGTAGCTTCTTATTAGACAAATGAACAGAAAAGAGTATTTAATTTATACGCTCCTCTCTATCTACAAACTTCCCTATCGCACTAATGTTGCAATATGTTTTCTTGGTTTTAC
>OY744519.1:38682800-38792800 GCA_963556195.1 Sepiola atlantica | reverse complement strand
ATGCACATATGTAACCAATAATGTTTGTATAAATAAAAAAGTTATACTTATATTTATGTATATTAATATCATGTTGCTTCTAATTTCTTAAAGATCATAGATGTACATATGTCTTGATAGAATTATACTGTAGAATTGTCAGAATATAAAAAATGTATTTAAAACATTCGAGGGTATAACAAAAACACTCGTTACAAAACGGTTGCAAATGAAATTTGAAAAAAACAAAATCACGCGTTTTTCATGAACATATGTTCGACTTTGGATCTGACAAAGGCAAACTAAACGTCAGTTGGTGTTTCTATTGACTGAATGAGAAGGAAAGCAATCCGAAAATTAGCAATCAACAAAAGGGAACACTATTTTTAAAAAAACATACATTAAAATAATTGCGAAATATTTCAACCTGATCCATAGAAACTAATAAAGAGTGAGTTGCAAATTTTATTTATTGTTTTTGTTTTCGTTGTTAATGTTTCCATTATTATTTCAAAGCTAACCAGGTGAATTAAAAAAAAATCCGGTTACAGGTAGTAATAACTTGAAATATTTTTCGTTAACTAGTTCTTGATAATTTTTATGTATGTACGTGTCGTTGGATCAAGAGTTACTGATTCTATTAAACCCATAACTAAGTATATCTTAATAAAACGAGTAAGATTTGACTATGGAGCAATGATTATTCAGTGGTAACGCAATATCATCTGAATTAGTTGTTCACCACCGAATTCAATAATACATCACCGATTTATATGGCTATTTAACAATTATAATACACATTTCAAACCACCGATTGTCACATCTGATAACGCTTTCGCGAGAGTTCAATATTAAAACTATTCGACTTCACAATCAACTTAAATTAAAATGAATATATTGAAGTGCCAAAAATATATAGGCTCCATCTACTGGGCTAGAAACTTTCGCACCCCTGCCATATACTATGTATCTATAAAGCCACCATTTGTCAATACATTGAGTGTTGTTGTCACATCTGTGTTAGTGCATCCCCCACTAGTTTGTTAACTTTTTAACAGGGCGCAAAACGAGCTTCGACCGCACTATCTTTTAGGATCCGAATCGCCGCAGTGTTGCATCCCTGTTTTTTTTGTAATTTAATGAGTCTAACTTGTTTAAGTGAAAGAATGATCACGTTGTAAAGCATGAGAGAATAATGCCTCCAGGAAATTGTCATTTCCTATATCTATTTTATGTTCATCAATATGTTTCTTTATTTCCCGTTGGGTTTTACCAACGTATATCTGATGACAATTATTGAATGCCACACTATATATACCTGTTTTCTCGGATATTTCTTCTTGTTTTTAATGTATTTTTTTATAGTTTGTGATGTAGTTTGTATTTTTGGAATACATACTTTATTTATAAAGTTGTAAATTATTGTATTATTGACTGAATAAAATATTCATCATGCATTACAACGTTCATTCTTTTAACTTTAAACGAGCTAGACTCATTACATTGATTTGAGAATAGTCTCGGCAAATACCTCTTGAATCAGCACTCATTATAAACTATAACATAATTACACAACTTAACGTGTTCTACAATGTATTTCCGTTGTATCAGCAAACTTCAACTTGTATTTAGATCAAGATTAAATATTTTACACCACATTCCCGAGAAAACTGTGTACATAATTCTGATAATAAAGTAATAATGATAATAAGAAGAAAGAAAACACTAATTTAATTTCATAAACACATCATACATTTTGATTTCTAACTGCTATTGTTCGTTCGAAAAAAAAAGTAAAATCATTATTTTCACGTCAGAAATGTATGAACTACTTTCACATATTGAACTTGTATTTTATTTGTCATGAGCATCATCACAAGAAAGTCTCTAATTAAAGACGACACTTTGATGAATATATAAATAATTTTGTTTTTCTATTTTCCTTTTCCACATACACACCCACACATATATATATATATATATATATATATATATATATATATATATATGCATAGAGATAAGATAATATGTTGCTATAGAAATATGTGTACGTGCACCCATTATGCACTTATTCAGATTTAGCATGATAATAAAACTAAATTACTCGTTAGTACAACAATAACAAGCTTGTTACCGATCTCATAACCTATTCGCATACAACGTGAGTTAATGGTCGTAAGTTTTTCCACTTCTCTTGACAAGTATATGTTGGCTTCGTTAAGCTCTATTGTATCGCCTCTATCTCATTTAAAAAGGCTGGCCTCATCATTTTTACATTTTAAAAACTTTCAAAACACATTATTTATTTTAGATATAGAAACGCTTATCATGGTATTATTTTGTAACATATATTTTGATTAAAAATTTCATCTAAACTGAGACATCATTATATATAGTAAGTTACGTAGTGTAATTATTACAGATACTACCTGTGTGTTAGGCGTACCGAATTTAACTTCTGCTGCTCTACTCTATCACTTTAATTAAGACACTTTAAAAAATATTTATCAATATATATTCGCTCCAGCTTTTAGTATTTATAATAGGGTACACTAGACTGAGGTATATAGTAAAGTACACTAGACTTTCAAGCTGTGATAGTGAAACTAGTCGAGCAAAAGGTAAACTCCGAAATAAACCCAGGCTCGCTGTGAATATTCGCATTGTTTTTACTTGTCTTGGTTTTATTTAAAATACTCGGCCCAATTAATGCCGTTTCTGATGAAATGACTTGAAAATTGTGCAACCCTATATTCACTGTTAATTTTATCTGAATTACATACTTTCAGGAAGTGTTTATTAAAAGAAAATGTTTACTTCATTAGTCATAATTCTTAAAAACGTAACTATTCTTACGATACGTTTATAATTACTATAATTCGATTCCGTACAAACCATGGACAATGGTGTTATGGATACAATGAAATAACTAACATACACTGAACCCTTCTTCCGCTGTGTGTATATCAGTCACGAGCTCAACGTCATTTTTCTTAGCAAAACAAATACAAAATAAATAAAACCCGTTTGAATTTTTGTTTTAAAATTCTTGTTTAAACTTGATATTACGCTTCATTTCCAGATATACCTCAGGTTGAAACACAGACACACAGAGACAGCACAAAAACACAATAGATTATATTCATATCATCTCAAAATCAAGAGGTAAGAACCATAAGAATGTGTTGATTCTAAACTTGAAATTTCTTATTGTTTGGAACAATGTTTTTGACATTACACACACGTACACACACACATATATATATATATATATATATACATATGTACATATATATATATATATATATATATATATCTGTGTGTGTGTGTGGGTGTGTCGAAATATGCATTATATATATATATATATATATATATATATATATATATATATATATATATGGGTATATATATGTAAGGTAATATATATATATATATATATATATCAAGGAGGCGAGAGAGCGCGCTATCCCTTAACATACTTCAAGAATGACCTATGCTTAACATCTCATTGCTTTGATCACTCAAAAAACAATAAACCTAATTGGTTAAAACTTTGCACCAAATTTGTATTTGATAGTTTCTATAAGTGTGTAGAATTTCAACATCATAAGTCAAGGCAACCCAGAGATCAAGAAAATGCAATCATGAAATCATGTTATCCGTGTGTACGTACGTACGTACGTACGCACGTACGTACGTACATATGTGCCACCCTTTATCTGATCAACTATTTGAATGATTCAGTTGATTTTTGGCAGAAATAGAGGTTCTATTGTCTAGTTGATGGTTTCTTAATTTTGGTTCACCATATACCTTAGTCTTCCAGAAAATTTAAAAAAAACTTTAAAATTACCATTATATTGAGGCATAGCCTTTACAAAAGTAGTGACCTTTCATGATAAATGCCAGTATACTGAAATCATATGCCCTTAATATGGTTAAGATGAACATCTATACACACTAAATGTACAGCAGGAAGGAAATTCCAAAATATTTATACTTGTATCGTCATTAAGGGTATGCGAGCACAACAGGGCTATGTATTTTACTAGAAGGAATTTTTCTTCAGCGCACCTCACGCACTTCATCCACTCATACATATAGATTTCTACTGTATTGATGTGATAATGAAATGGTTCGGTTTATATCTAGTCATTCCTTTAATTAATTACAATAAACGTGTAACAATTTGGGGGATTACCTTGCTTTTGTACATTTGCTGTATATGAAATTTCATCTTAACCCTATTAAGGGCATATGATTTCAGTATACTGGCCTTTATCATGGAATATATATATATATATATATATATATATATATGAATATGATATATATACACATATGTATATAAACATATATATATATATATATATATATACACATACTATATATAAATATATATATATATATATATATAAATATAATATATATATATAAATATATATATATATACAAACATATATGTGTAAATATAATATATATATATATATATATATATATATATATATATGTATATATATATATATATATATATATATATATATATATATATATATAGTCATCCGCAGAAGTCTTGACATCGTTTACGACTCTTCAGTTCGCCTAGATAGTGTATCCACGCCGGGATTCGAAACTTTGATCATAACTGTGATTATAAATGCCACATTTCTGAAACTATCTCAGTAATGTTTCATCACCTGTATAGATTTTTCCCCATTATAAGTTTATTATTGATGATTTTAAAGCATTTTAATAAGTTTCTATTCGGCTATCACGATTTTGATATGCGGCTAGATATAGCAAGTTTACTCACGCCGAGATTAAAACACCTATAAGCTGATTCATGCAAATTTGATACGAAACCAAGTACTTTATCAACTGAGGGTAAGAGGAATTATAGCGTGTTCTGTCTATTTATATTTTACTGCGATATTAGTCACTTACATGAATATTTCGTTTAAAGAAGAGTATTGCTTAACGATAAGTGGAAGACGCTATTTCCACTTACAAAAATATCAACCTATTTTTACGAGGCATATCTATATTTATATATCATATAGTTATCCACAGGAAAACGTACTTTGACTATTATGTCCATATATTCCTTTTCGGTTTATAATGGCGATTTTTTTTTTGGTGTTTTGTTCTCTTCACATTACTCTTTTCCCCGTTTTTAAGCGACATTCGTCGACATTTCCCTTGAAAATGTGTCGGTTGAAACGTACCTTGTGATTTAGTCTGTTAATTTTAGTCGATCTTTTTTTTATTTTTTAAAACAGGTTTTAATCGAATGTCTTCCGAGAATTTAATATATTACTATATATGTTTTCTTCATTATATTGTCCTCGACTCGCTATTTAAAACTTGGTAACATTCTGTACGACAACACCTTTGATCATATATATGTATATATATATATATATATATATATATATATATATATATATAGAGAGAGAGAGAGAGAGAGAGAGAGAGTGAGAGAGAGAGAGGTACAGAGAGATTGTCAATAATTGTGCGTAGTGTGTAAGAAAGTTTTTTTTAAATTTAGAAGGCGGAATAATGCAGTTTTGTTTTGTAACCAACTTAATACGAGACAACAGTAAATAGTTATGATAACAATAGTAACAAAAAATACAAAATCAATTCATATTTACTTCAAACCGTAGTGTATCGAACTATGACGACATCCCATTCTGTCATATATTAAATTTTCGACGTATACATCCGTTTGAAAAAGAAATCTTCTCCTCGATTTGTAAAGTGTTTTCATATCGAAAGTCCGAAATAATTATATTTAGTACTTTTATTATTTAACTAGCAAATTTGTCTTGATATATTTTATCGTTCATTATTACCATTAGTATAACATTATTAAACATGTATTATGATATTGTTATTGTAATCATATGTACTAGCAAATATATTCTACCTCTGGTCGCATATTTTTGCTAGTTGTTTTATTTTATTTCTCTCATTATCTTGTTCTCTCTCTTTTTTATCTCTCTGTCTCTTTCTCTCACTCTCTCACTCTCTCTCTCTATATATATATATATATCTATATATACATCTTAAAATAGAAATTTCTGTGCGTTCAAATAATCAGATGGCAGGTTACCAAATGTGTGAATATTTCTTTGAATTATGATCGAGGAAAATATTTTAAATACATCTAGAAATCTAAACAAAGCAGTCATGCGTCGAATATAAATTTATTAAAAGCTTCAAACAAAATAATGATGTACATTAGAAAGACGCCTAATTTTTAGGAATTTTTTTAAATGGGTACATATATGAGCTGACAAGTAGATATGACAAGATAGCTATCAAAACTAATAATATAGTTTCGGTTTTAAGTAGATATAGAATAAGAGCGATTAAAACTAATGATAGTGTTTCAGCTTCAGACAAATAGACAGACATATACATAAATCCATTATATATATATATATATATATATATATATATATATATATATATATATACTAGCTGTACCCGGCCACGCGTTGCTGTGGCTGTTAGTTGAAATGAAGAGGTGGCCTTTTGGAGTTCATTTTGATCCAGTTCCATAAGTTGCCATTTAATATGAATGGTTTAATTTTCCAATACTTGTGGATACACAATATTCTTAGTGGTTCCCGTTTCAGTGTAGATGAAGAGATTGTCCGGTTTGCCGACTCTAGAACATGCAACGCATAATTGCCCATGTGAGAAGCAATCAGTATGTAAATATAAGCCACAAAATTGTAAAGATTGTCCCTGTGCTTTGTTGATTGTGATAGCAAATGCCAATCGAATTGGGAATTGTAATCTCTTAAATTGAAAGGGCAGATCTGTTGGAATCATTGGAATGCGCGGAATTAGGACATCTTCACCTTTGAAAGGCCCTGTATAAATTGTTGCTTCAATGATGTTGGTCATTAATCTTTTTACTGAAAGACGTGTGCCATTACAAAGCTTAGGCTTGTTAATATTTCGCAGCATGATAATTAGTACACCAATTTTTTATTGCAGTACATGTGGTGGAATCCCTGGCAAATCTAGCGAATTCAAAAACTCTGAGGGATAATTGACTGCTTCATCTGCTTCTACAACAGTGTCGACTGACTTGTATGTGACTAACTCACCATGAATGTTCAACTGAATATTATTGTTGAGTTCGTGGACATCTTTGTTCTTCGGTGCAAGAATTGCTCGTTCACTCAGCCAACTGTGATTCTTAAAATGAATGTTGATGTCCGGGAATACTTTTGTAATTAATTCGTCTTTTGATGTAACTAAATTACAGAAGTTGTGTGGCAATGAAATTCGCCCTGAAGTGAGATTAGCCGGCACTTTTCCATTCCCAATTTCCAACAATTGTTTTGAAAAGAATTCTGGTGATAGATTATTTTGCTGCTGGACACGAATATTTATAGTCAAATTTAATGTCTTAACATGTCGCCAAAAAGTGGAGTATTTGAGGCAGCATTTATTTCATCTGCTGGTGTTGATCGAGGAATTATAGGTAATGTTTGCCTGAAATCTCCAGCTAGCAATATCACTGCATTCCCAAATAATCTACTATTTCCCTGCAAATCTTGCAATGACCGATCAAGAGCCTCCAGTGATTTTTTGTGTGCCATTGTGCATTCATCCCAAACAATAAGTTTACATTTTTGTAATACCTTTCCCATACCTGATGTTTTGGAAATATTGCACATGGGAGTTTCAATAAATTGCATGTTTAAAGGTAGTTTCAAAGCTGAATGAGCAGTTCGTCCACCTGGTAGCAATGTTGCAGCTATTCCTGAAGATGCAAGAGCTAAGGCTATGCCGTTTTGTGATCGAATGGCTGCCAAAATAAATTTAATTAAGAAGGTTTTACCAATTCCTCCTCGCGCATCTAAGAAAAATATATTTCCCACTCCATTATTTACAGTCTGCATTATTTTGTTGTAAATGGCTTTTTGCTCATGTGTTAGTTTGTGAATATTTTCTTGCACATACAACAAAAGATAATCTGTGTTGTAATTTTTTTCCCTATGTAATTCTACATCAAACAAAGCAGCAGCAGGTCGTGTCGGCGAGGTAATTCCTAATTGATTGAGAACTTTGTTTGCAATTTCTAAGCACACATTTTCAATTCTTATCAATGCCTCATTATAGATTTCTGATGTAAAATCCTGGTAGGTATTTGGATTTTCATCGCGTATTTGATGGAAAATGTCTTCGGCCATGTGTGATTTATATTTCTCCCATAACTCTATTGGAGATGAAGGGGAGCAATTGGTCAAGATGATTGCAAACAATGCACGAATATTATTAGGATGGGATGTGTTGCACGCATCATTAATGCATTCATCCCAGTGTCTGTCATTTTCCAATAAATTGAGAGCTTGACATGCACTGCGAAAAGTGGCATGTGTAATGCTATTGACAATTTTTAATTGCTGGAATGATGTTGGACCAGGCACATTTACCAACAACATGCGAAGAAAGAAACATTAATCTTGTTTGGGATGGATAGTATACAGTCTGCCTATTGTGTTTTCTTTGAATATTCCAGGTTGTCCTTCAACTTGCTGTCCTCGTTTGCGTCGTTCAAATGAATGTCTACTCCTATTCCATGTGTAATACTGAGGCACTTCCGAATAGAGGAGTGTTTTTGCAAATGTGTCAGTTTGACATAACATGAAGAAAGCCGTTAATGTTGTAGCCGGTGGATTCAAAGCTATTTGTTCCACATTCGAAGCTGTAAAGTAAACACGTTGTCCATTTTCTAGATCTACCGCTAAGTGCACAATAGCCGGACTTCGTTCATGTATGGGGAAAGAAAGAATTCGCCATACCGCTTCATTCCTGCTTATGTATCTTCCAGCTTGATACTGTGTGATTTCATCAATATGTAGGCTTTTATTCAGATCATTTCTACGTGTTTGCACGGCAAAAACTGCCATATCGCTGCCTTTATTCACATACTTACAAATGTATTTGATGGACTTAACAGAGTTACAGTATTCCACATTGATGTGTGATTTGTAGGTTTTTGATAGCAAAGGTGAATATGGGACAACCCATCGGTTATCAACTTCTATATTGCCATTTCGCATTTGTAAAGTTGCTAATTTACCGCCATCTTCTACCGACCTTCTTTTGTATAAAGGGTATTCATCATTTCCGGTAACTGTGTTGGGTAGTAATGCTCGGGGATATCGCTTTGAACATTTTCCATCAAGCATGCATTGTGAATTTGGATTAATTATACCGCAAGGTCCGTGTATCATATGTTTAATTACAATTTCATGCAAATCCTTGTCAATGTCAGCATCAGGTAATTCAGCAGATATTACATTGTCGATTTTGTTGTAGAGCCAGATTAGGATATGGGAGTGTGGCAATCCTCTCTTTTGCCATTCCACTGAATACATCCAGCAGCACACAGAACCAAATACTTTATGTTTTACAATGAAATTTATTAGCGATTTAAGCTTTTGTCTGAATACACGCGCTGTAATATCATGTCTATCTACTGATGATTGGCCAGGAAGTAAAAGTTGTTTTATATCATTCCAAGCTGGGTTGCATGTAAAAGTAATGAAGAGGTCAGGACGCCCATAGAGATGAACATATGCAAATACATCTTGAGTGTACTCATGCATATGACGTGGACTGCCTAATTATGAAGATGGTAAAATTGTTAGTCTTCCAACATTAGTTGTATTACCATCATTTACAACTGCATCTCGCAAATGAACATATTCTTCAGAACGAAGTTTGGACTGATTCAAACGGATGAATAGCATACGTTCAGTTTCAATTTTTGCATACATGTCTACAATGTATTGGTGGAACAATTGGCGGCATTTCAGAATGTGATTGTTTTCGTTCTCTCGAATAATAATTCGGTATGAGTAATAATTCATTGCGCTGCATTTCTTATCCGTTTCTTCGCCACTAACTGGATTTATCATGGTAACATTGAAATGATATCCATCAGCACCATCTCAAAAAAGGAGTGGATATTGCAGGGCATCGTAGCATCGATGAGTTGCAGCAATGTTTGTTAATTGGTCATTCCTCCTATGAAGAACAATATCCCTAGGTTGAAATTGATCTCCAACTATAACAATTGCCACTTCATCTATACTTAGAGCCTTGAATCTTCGCACATGTTCTCCAGCAGGCGTTTTGTCAGCATGAATAATAATTTTGTGTGTATCAGATGGCATCATTTCAATGGCAGTTTTGAATAAAAGAACTAAATTGTTTTTATTATGGAGCATATCTTGCAGTTGGGAAACAATGGACCTTTTTATACTGGTTGAAATTCCACAGCGTGCATTCAGTTCATCATTGTTATCACCGATAAAATACATTTGTAGAAATTTATGTTGAGCATCTAGATATGGAAGCAGAGATCCAACTTTATGGTAAATTTGTCCTTTTACTTTAAAAGTTGGCATGAATTGAGCTGTAATAGTTTCTGCAGCGAACGACGTCATTTGGAAGCATAATGCTTTGATTCAGCCGTATTACCAGCAAGCAAAGTTTTTAATGGTTCTGGTGGATCTGCCAGTTGAGGTAGTTTAATTTTCCCTGCGGCACAACACAATCCTTTAGTTTCTCCCTTAAATTTCAGAGCTTTGCAATAGGGACACACTTCAGTCATAGTGCCTATGTGAACATGGTGGCTTAAACTATAATCCTCATGAGGGTTGTAATGAAATGCTAGGCGATCCCAATCCAGGGATTGTTGAGCATGGAGCCTTGTTTGACGCCGATCTGCTAGTCTCAGCCTCTCGCGTTCGTTACGTTGTGAACGAAGCAGATCTGAAGATGCCTGACGGGATTGTTGTACCCGCAATCGTTCTTCTTCAAGTCTGGCTGCACGTCGCTGTGCTGATTCATTCGCACGTACTTGAATCATCCTTTGTCTAGCTTGTTAGTTTTCAGATGCCAGTTGTTCATGAGTTTGATTTGCAAGTAATCGACGCCTTGCTTCTGCACGGCGAGTATGACGACCTAAGTTTGATCTTCGGGGGGCATGTTTGTTAGTTACGTATTAAATTTTACCTGTATAAATGTAACAGTAGGAAAGAATAATTGTATAAAGGTAAATGGTATGGGTTTTTTTATAGATAAAGCATGTTAAAAGTAAGAAAATCAGGAAGAAGGCAGGTTTAAAAAACAACGAAGTAGATACGAAATTAAATTAAAGCACGTCTGTTAAGTATTAAATCGTACCTGAAGGATGGTTAAAGTCTAAAAAATGAGTAGATGCGAAATGAACTTAAAGCACGTGCGTTATGTATTAAATCTTACCTGTAAAAATAAAACAGTAGGAATGAATAATTTTATAAAGATAACTGGTTTTAAAATAAACAATTAATTATAACGCGCGAGTAAGGGTTGTGTAAGAAATGCAAGTAGTGTTGTTGTTTTTTTCAGAGATGAAGCATGATTAAAGGGAAGAAAATGATGAAGGAAGCAGGTTTTAAAAATATCGAAGTAAAGAGGAAATGAAATTAACGCACGTTGATTTTTTTTTTTAGAGAGGAAGCATGATTAAAGTCAAAAAAATGAGTAGATGCGAAATGAACTTAAAGCACGTGCGTTATGTATTAAATCTTACCTGTAAAAATAAAACAGTAGGAATGAATAATTTTATAAAGATAACTGGTTTTAAAATAAACAATCAATTATAACGCGCGAGTAAGGGTTGTGTAAGAAATGCAAGTAGTGTTATTGTTTTCTTTAGAGATGAAGCATGATTAAAGCAAAGAAAATGAGGAATGAAGCAGGTTTTAAAAACATCGAAGTAGAGAGGAAATGAAATTAACGCACGTTTGTTAGGTAAGTATTAGTGTAAACGTTTGTTTAGGGAAACAAACAACGAATAAGGAAAACACTTTTTACGTATGAAGTAGATACGTGACAGCGGGAGGAGGAAGGTCAATCCGGAAGTGAGTTTGACATGCACGTTCGCAGAAACGGATTGTAAACCGGAAGTGCAACTTAGTAGGAACGAATTGTAATAAAAAGTGTGTTTTTATGTGTAAAGTAAAAATTATGTTAATAACATAAAAACATAGCTCGGATGTAAGGATTTGCTATAAAAAAATTTCAGTGGTAATGGTATAGTGGAAGTATATTTCCATGGGAAACGAACAAACCAACTTTACATTTTTATATATATATATATATATATATATATATATATATATAATGTATGATATCTAAACCAAGCCGTCCTCCGAGCAGCAATTACTGAAACACTATTTCATTTTGCAGAAAATAAAACTCATTTGATAATTCGTAGGAAAACAACAAACATATGATTGTCGTTGTGTTGTTTGATATATTATAAAATTGGGGAATTTACTGTGCATGAACATATTCAAATTTTATTTATTAGAAAAAAGTTTAATTGATATAGACTTAAATATTCCAAGTCCAATAACAATATTTTGTTTCAGCACAAAACTGAAAATGAATACCCTATTAAAAAAACTGTTTATATAATAAAATAAATAAATGAAAGACTGAAACGTTGATTGGTCACATAAAACAATTTCATATTGCTGAGTATATCGTAATGGTTACTTTGTGCTTTTCGCCTTTATTATTGAATACAGAAAAAAAGACTTAATGTATAGTAAAAACATTTTTTTTTAATTTAGAAAGATGACAAATGTTAGAAATCATCATCAAGTATTTTAAGGTATTCACACGTAATCGCCTAAAAAGTAGAATGTAATTTGTCAATTAACAATAATATATCAACTTTTAACATTTTTGTTTACGCCTTAAAACTTATATTTAATGAGCCAATTTGAAAGAAGTTATTTATTTAATATTCACATAAAAATTAAGCAAATCAATTGCTAATAATTACAATTAAAAATGGATGTATAGTTAAAAAATATCAGATAAAACATAACAGATTAAAAGCCTCAGCTAACTCTCTTTCCCCCAAAATGAAATTCAGCTTTTAGGCGATTTCTTGTGAGAAACGGAAATACGAAAATAAACAATTATTTCAGAATTGAGAGTAGCCGATCAGTTTGATATATATTTAACGTAAAATAATGTCCCATCCACGGGCAATTGTAAGTTTTTAGGAGAATAAATAAAATATTCTAACCGCTAACATTAAGTCCGACTGTACTTAGCAATGGGTTGGCTGCTATAAAAAAAAAGAATTTAGTTAATGCCCTCAAACGCTAGAATGTTTCGAAAGTGAGGAGACTATTTAAAATTAAATGGATTTATGAAACTGATCCCTACTCTTAATTCTTAAATTCCATATTTCTGCCCAGTTTCGTCTAAAAAAAATAATATATCTTTGTGTGTGTGGAAGATTGGGTGATTTAGAAGAGGATGTTAATCTACACCTATTCTATGAATATTTTTTTTCGTAATTATGAAAGAATAGTGAAATGGCAATTTGAAAACGAAACATAAAACAATGAGTTTTTTGTTGTTTATTTTTTTTTTTTAACAGACATTTTGAACTACGAAAATTAAATGCTGGAATGATGAAAACATAGTTTTAAAGCGTTTAGTTTTAATGAATGCTGCTATTTTAGAATATTATTAGAATTGTGATCAAACCTTTTTTTTCTTCTTCCTTTTCCTCCCCCCTGCCCCAGCTCAGCGTTGTATTATTGTAAAATGAAACATTTTCAACGGCCAATTTTTAATAGAATTGGTCACATGACTATTATACTCGTTCTTCTTTTGCTTAGCTCCACTTTTCCTAGACTTCACCGAAAGGGTTCGATCACAAAAAAAAAACTTCTACCTGATATGAGATCGCAGCTCTTGATATCTGTAGATCGATAATATCGGCATGCCAGTGTAGCAGACTTTGTACATGCTTGAATAAAAAAAAATCATCCACTATATATATATATATATATATATATATATATATATATATATATATATACGCACGCACACATAAATGGGTCGAGGCACTACAATATGATAAGTTGCGTATACGCATAGATGTGTGTAGGCATATAATACCCTTATTCATATATTCATACATGCTAATCGAAGTAATTATATATATATATATATATATATATATATATATATATATATATATAAATATATATAAGTTGTTGTCTTATTTATTTTCGATATACATATGTGCATAACACATACAGGCACACACACACGCTCGTGCATACATTCATATACATACTAGCACCCACATATACATATATATGCGCACACCAAACAGGCGTATGTATATTATAATAATGGCACCTGCAGTTTACAAAAGTGTTTATCAGTAACACAGGCGTATACCAGTACATATATACAGTGCACAAAGTACGATGCGCGACATGCTATTTATTCGTAAATTAGTAGTATAGTGATACCATTACAAATATGTATCTAAGGACACCTAGCAACAGAAGCGTCATTATTCAACAATTATATATCTCTAAACTACAATTCCAATAATGACATCCGAGAGAAAATATTACCTATTGAAAGAGATTAAAAGTAACATCAGAATTAAAGAATCTATATTGATGAGAACATTAAGCCAACGATAAATAACCGTGAAATGAATTGTACATTATTTATATAATCACACGCGAAAAACACATGTTAATATTGCTTCAGTAATTTCTCAAAAACCAAGGGTTCCCTTCCTGAGGTGTACACTTGATTTCTTTATGAGATACACAGATATCCGATTGTTGATTAAAGATTCAGGCTTGAAATTTTAAGAGAATATTTATTTATTTCTCCCTAATTGAAAACTTAAATGTATCATAGTTTATCTTCCATGTGGTATTTTCCTGATCTTGCCTGATCCTGAATTACTCTTGTCTGGTGGAGTATCTAGCGTGGTACCGTTCCTTTATGCAGCGTCAGAAAAAGAAGGTGCACTATTCTTCGCATAAATAAGTGTGTATAAATGCCGAGAGAATCTTATTAAAGCTTCGAATACTACATCATTATTTTGAGTATTCTTTTCAGAACGAACCTGTGTGACGAATTATTCACATGCACGGCTATCTTGAAAAAAACCCTTTACAAAGAGGCAAAAGACACTCGAGGAGTGTGCCTTGTGAGCATCTCAACTCTATGTGTAGACATGTGTTTTCAAGTAAGTGTATGTCAATTATTGATATATATATATATATATACATATATATATATATATGTATATATATAAACACGTACGTCTTATATTTATTAATTACTTAATATAATGAAACACGTTGAAACATCGGTGTATGTATAAATACATGAGCGTATACGTTCTCAAGTATTGTTTAAGTACGTAGAGTAATACAAACTTTGACAAAAATATTTAAATATAAAATAAATAAATACATAATATTATCCACCAAACAATAAAAATAATATTAAAAACAAATAAATTATAAACACACACACACATACATACAAAAATAATATATAGCAGTATCTATTCTTATGTAAATATATATATATATATATGTATATATATATATATATATATATATATATATATATATATATATATATATATATGATGTATATATGTGTATGACTATATGTGCTCGAGTGCATATCTGTGTAGTTATATTCGTTTGCATGCGTGCGTGTGTGCTTTCACGTATATATGTATATATGAATAAACAAATACATTTCTATAATTAAATAACATGAACCAACATATATTTTAACAATAGTTTTAAAACATAAATGAATATAGCATATATATATAAGTATATATATATATATATATATATATATATATATATATATATATATATATTCATAGCTCTATGTGTGTATAGATAAATAGAATTATGCATATGCTTAAACACATCTGCGTGTATGCCAAAGTATATATATTATAGTTCCTAAATACATTTATTCGTGAGTTTATATTAATGGGTGCATGAGGGTATGTGTTGAGGTACACATGTACTTGTGTGTATGTAGGTTTGAATGAACGCGTGTGTGCGCGTGTATATGTTTGAACGTATACGTATATGTATATGTATATCTATCTCTATCTCTCTCTATATATATATATGAAACGATTTAAAAAAACTTAGCTTAGTATATAAATTATATGCACTCTGAAACTTACACTCAATACGACCACAGCTGACAATTCTAATGTTGGATTATGGCCCTGTGGGTCCGACGCATCTTGAAGTGGACGCATGTGAGGGATCGTTTGGTTTGGCTTGCGCGATTTAGTGTGTGTGCACCCGTACGGTCGAGTGCAAAAAAAATTGTTGTCACAGTCGGAGCTCACAAGCGTTGACAAGGTCACCAAGTCGACGAGAGCGCAAGTCAAGGGTCAAGGTTCACTTGCGCATAGGGGCTCTGTGACGTCACAGACATTTGTGTGGGAAGCAGTTTTGCCAGTCTGGTTAGTGGAAGCAAATCGAACAGACGTGTTTTCTATATAGTCCGAAGTGAGAAATGGGAATTAAATTCCCTAAGAGAATACACGCATGAGATTTCTTCTTGCCCTCTCCTCGAATGGCTAAGGACTTAAATTAAGAAAATAACTAATGATGAAGTAGAAATTTGGTATCCCACTCAACGTTAGTGAAGCATCTCCAGCGGCGACGATAACTGACGCCTGAAATAAAAGAATAAAAAGTTTAAAAGAATTGTTTGTCTCGTGAAAAGCGGTATGAAGGTTTTTGTTGCAGACACAGCAGACGACATCGAGACACACCATTCCACGCGAGGAAGAAGAAACGATATGAGAAACTAGACGACATCGAGATGACACCCCTCCATGTGATGAGAAAAGAGAGAAGGTACGAGAAATTAAAACGTATGCAACATATACTTTTTGGTGTTTAACATGACCAGTTGTTTAAGCGATAACTGCCCTGCCCCATTCCGGGACGGGTATACAAAGCGAGAACTGGCACGGACCATTCCGGGACGGTTATGCAACACTAATACAATCGATAACAACATACACCAAACAAAATAAAAACCATTAAAAAATCAAAATATAAATGAACAGAAGGAACTTTCTTGCTACTAACTACTTACGTCGTGGCAACAAACCGGTCGGGAGGGAGGCCTCCTTAGTCCTGATCGACAACTTTCCTTAAGCTGGAATCTCGAACAAAATATCCGGTTTGCAAACTGTAGTGACGGCTCGGAAGGAGAGAGTCATAACAGCGAGGCGCGAACCCACGCCCATTAAATTACGAGACTGAGAGGGTTGCATTATGCAAATTAGGTGTATCAAGAAGGCTACATAAAAGGCGGTGTCTTTTGGATCGGTGGCAGTCGAGTAGAGAACGTCACGAAGATCGGATACGTTGGGAGAAGACGGAAGAAAAAGAAGGAAAAACGCGTTGCACGGTTAAAGGAACACAATTCACAACATACTATTACAAGCTATTCCGGCTTTTTTGCTATGGCGAAGGTACGCATACACAGTGACATGGTAAAGCCATTTACTGGCGAGGGAGACGTGGTAGCATGGCTTAAGAAACTGAGACTGGTGGCGAGACTTCAGAAGGTGGATGATGTGGCGAGCCTGCTCCCATTATATCTGGAGGGGGACGCGTTGGCCCTGTACTTGGAGATGGACGAGAGCGACCAACTGGACGTAGAGCAGATAGAGGCCCGGTTAAATGAGGCGTTTACGGACGGCGCATTCACAGCCTATAGGAAGTTGACCATGGCTAGATGGGCTGGCGAGCAGGTGGATGTTTACGCCAATAACATCAGACGGTTGGTCGGACTAGCAGGTTTCGATGGCGTCGGACTTGAGAAGTTTGTCAAACTGGTTCTTGTCACGGGATTCCCTGAGGTCATCTCTATTGGACTCCAACAAGCGTCAAACATTGAGACTCTAACCATGGGAGACCTACTAGCGAGAGCAAGGGTACTAACAACAGTTAGGGACCAAAGCCAACATGTGATTGCAGCCGTGTATCCACCTGGCAGTAAAACAGCAGTTCCCAAGAGCTGCCACAGCACTGGTATAACCTGCTACAGATGCAGCGGCAGGGGTCACATAGCAAGAGACTGCCAAAGACGTGAAACACGTTGCTACCAATGCGGCAAGGTTGGACACTGGGCCCGGAACTGTTCGGGAAACGAGCCAGGGGACGAAGCATCAGCGCCAGCCTTCTCCCCCATCAGGATGTAAACAGGGCGCTCCCGGAGGTTATTATCCATGTTGATGAAATGCGGTGTTCGGCGTAAGTTGACACGGGATGTGCACAAACAATAGTGGATGCGAGCAGATGCCGATCCTGGAAAACGGCGAAGGAGGACATCGTGACTGTTGGAGGCGCGCCCGGTGCATGCTGCGGCAGTGGTGCGGTCACCATTGCCACAGATGAAGGCAATGCTGTCAGGATAGATTTTTGGTGGTGCGTGGTAGACCACTGGGATTTGATCTATTATTGGGGATCGATGCGATTAAAGCGTTGGGAGGTGTCACTGTGGGACCGACAGGAGCGGTTCGGATCGGCGACAGGAAAGTTTCTACGTGTGCGGCTATCTCCATCAACGAACCCGACTTTACTGCTACTTTCGACAGTCAAATACGATCATGGACCGCGGCCTGGAAGTGGGCAGATAACTGCGCACCTGAAGAGCTGCGTAATGAAGTGTCCGAGTATCGGGTGGCTGCGGAAATTCGACCAGAATATGATCAGGAGCTCCGCACGTGGATGAATAAGGGTTGGCTCGTGCCATACCCTGAAGAAAGGCTGGTACCTCCCAAGGGTTTTATTCTGTTGATGGCCGTGGTACAGCGGAATAAGGCAAAGGTGCGCCCAGTGATGGACTATCGCGAACTTAACGATCATGTAGATATATTCACGGCAAACGCTGATGTTTGCGCTGCTAAGATGCGTGAATGGCGCCAGAAAGGAGCTAACGCGTCTTTGCTGGACCTCAGGAGAGCGTACCTCCAAGTACGAATCCACGAGACACTGTGGCCGTACCAGACTGTGGAGATCGATGGAAAGAGGTACTGTCTGACGCGTCTAGGATTTGGATTGAATGTGGCTCCCCTTGTCATGAAGGCTATCGTCAGCACGGTTCTATCGCAGGAGGAAACCATGGACCGCGCAACATCGGCTTACATCGATGATATCCTGGTCGACGAAGATGTTATGCCCGCGTCTTGTGTCAGGGAACATTTGGCTCGGTTCGGACTGGAATGTAAGAACCCGGAGCGGTTGGGGGACGGTACATGCGTGCTGGGATTAATGGTCTGGAGGGAGCGCGGCGTCTTGCGCTGGAGGCGAGGACACACAGTTCAAGAAGTTCCCGACATCGTCACACGGCGAACTGTGTTCTCCTTATGTGGAAGGCTTGTTGGGCACTTCCCGGTGTGTGCATGGCTTCGTGTGGCATGCGGAGTGATTAAGAGGAGAGCCAGTTCGATCACAAAAGGCTGGGATGACAAAGTGACTGACCCCCTCCTCCGGAATATGATATGCGAGACTATGGATGCAGTGAAGCGGAGTGATCCAGCTTGTGGAGACTGGTGCGTGAACGGCCGGGAAGTGAATGTATGGGTCGATGCCAGCTCGCTAGCAACTGGGGTAGCATTGGAAAGACAGGGGACAGTGTTGGGGGATGCTTGTTGGCTGCGACCTGAGAACGATGCCCAGCATATTAATTTAGCCGAACTGGACGCCGTGTTGAAGGGCATCAACTTGGCTCTGCAGTGGCAGAGCAAGGTATTGCATATAAAGACCGACTCTGCATGTGTGTACCACTGGGTGTCGGACACTCTAACTGAGAAAACACGAGTTCGCACCTAGGCAGCCAGTGAGATGCTAATTAGGAGACGGTTGAGCACACTCAAGGAGCTTGTGATGGAGTACAAGCTCTCGGTGGACGTAACGTTGGTGGCATCGATTCAAAACGTGGCCGACCAACTGACGCGCGTGCCACAGCGGTGGTTTGACGCAATGAAAAGGGAAAAGGGGCCCGAGCCCCTGATAGGTGCTGTACACGTAGATGAACTGGACGCGGCCCAGATCATGGATATTCACACACGCAGTGGACACCCAGGAGTGCGACGCACAACTTATTTCGCCAGAAGAGTTTGTCCTGCAACGGTGAAAGCAACGGTTAAGTCGGCTATACAAATGCCAATCAATAGATCCAACGCCGGTCCACTGGGAGAACGGAAAACTGGAGGTGAGCAGCAACTGGTAGAGGTTGGGGATGGACATTACACATTACGGTGGTTATCATTTCCTAACTATCACAGATTGTGGCCCGTCGCGGTTTTCTGTGTGGAGGCAGTTGGCACGACAGGACTCGGCAAGCGTGATTGGTCAACTGAGAGTTATCTTTTTTGAGCGTGGCCCACCGCGGGAACTACTCACCGATAACGACACAGCCTTTCGCAGCAGGGAATTCAGGATTTTCGCAGATGAATGGGGCGTGAACCTGAGATTCCGTTGTGCATATGCCCCAGCCGGGAACGGAATTGCAGAGCGGTGCCACTGTACCGTAAAACGGATTGCGGCTAGAATGAGCTGCTCCATACAAGAGGCTGTCTACTGGCATAACGTCACACCAAAAGACGATAAATTACATTTGACCGCACCAGCCAATGCGATCTACCGTTACGAAGTGAGGGTAAAAGGGGTTGACGTGGTGCCATCATCAGCAGGTCCTGACCACGGTCCTTACCAGGTTGGAGACTGCGTGTGGGTTAAGTCACCGGAGAATCGCTGCACCACGAGTTTTGGCCAAGGTCGGGTAACAGAACTAATCAGTCCACATTTAGTCGCGGTGAATGGAATGCCCAGACATGTGAAGGACCTGCGCCCACGCTACAGTATACTTTCGTTAGAGGAAGATTCTGACGGCGCAACATCTTCAGAGAGTCTGATAACTGACGACGACACGGAGTCGGATGATTTACCCGAGACAAAAGTAGAAGCCCGCAATCCTGAAGAGTCCCACACCCCCGAAGAAGCCCACGCCTCTGAAGAAGCCCCACTTTTGCGAAAGAGGCACCCGGCAAAGACGACCGCCGAGGTGTCATCTTTGTGATCATGAGATCAGGGGAGTGTAGTGACGGCTCGGAAGGAGACAGTCATAACACCGAGGCGCTGTCTTTTGGATCGGTGGCAGTCGAGTAGAGAACGTCACGAAGATCGGATACGTTGGGAGAAGACGGAAGAAAAAGAAGGAAAAACGCGTTGCACGGTTAAAGGAACACAATTCACAACATACCATTACACAAACCTAGAACTTCTTAACGAGTAGATCATCTCTGCATATCGCCGACCGTTGCACTACTCTCTCTATTAGCCATGCGCAAAGGTACTAGCGCTTGGACGCCTCAAAACATCCAGTGTCTGGCCTTATTTCTCTTACTAGGGCAATGAATGCTGTTTCTTTTTCTCTCTATTTGGACAACTTGGGGAAAGTTTTTTCGTCAGTAAGTCTTTAATGACCAGTCTGCGTCGCTCTTGCTCTGACATTTGGGGGGGGGTAAAGGTTAGACATCGTGTCTGACTGCTGTGTCCGACTAACAGGACATGAGCACAACGTCTTGGGTAGAGCTAAGAACGGCTGTTCTATCATCAGTTACGTAATTCCGTGGGTAGTTGTACGTGACATGTCGCGCATGGAAAGGAGCCCCTACCGTAATCTCCGCTGTGCTTTCCAGAGGTCACAACACCTAAAAATAAATTCGCGAATAATGGGCTGGGTTCGTGAGATTATTGACACCTACAAAGCACCCACCATGCCCACCCCACTCTATATTAAAACAAACATGTAATCGCAACAATAAATCAAACTTAAACCAGACAACCAACAAAAACTATATTCGCCTCCGCCCTTGCGGCTCGCATTCACAAATATCCGGGGACTAAGAACCAACGTAGAAACCTTTCTTCTGAAAAACTTCGCGGATGTCTTAGCACTAAGTGAAACGAACCTTTAATCCGCAATCTCTTCTCACCACTTTGACATGACTGACTACCTCCCACTATACCGTAAATAGTTTGACAAACATATGCACGAGATATGAGTTTATGTTGGGAACACCTTCTCCTTGACCAGAACACATAGGTTAGAATCAGATGACCACGTCTAGAGTCGCTTTAGATTGAATTTACATCACGGCGTTAGTTACTTATACATCTTATACCGTTCCCCTTTGACCCAGAAGTTACCTTTCTAAACTGTGTCTCTGAAAACATAGATAGAGCACCCTACCTTTACTCAAATGGGCAGATACATGTATTTGAGAATTTTAATGCACACGACCGTGATTCGTTAGGAGTCACCAGCCTTACTGACGCAGCCGGGAACTCCTATAATTTCTCTTTAGCGCACTCCTTCACTCAGACTGTCAATTTCCCGATCCGCATCCTCGATCGAGTAAACAAGCGAGCCTCACTTCTCGACTAGTTCTTGACCTCACTGCCCAGGGCCTGTGTGAGGAAAGCCCATAGTTCACTCAGGAATGCTTATCACATTGTGGTAATGATTTATGTCATCCTAAAATGTCGTCCAAAAGTTGATGAGCTGTTTCTCAAAACAACGAGATACTACGAGCAGGCTAATTTTGAGTCCATTAGAGATCACATCAGCGATGACCCATAGAGAGACACTTTCTCACTCCCTGCTTATCAGTATGCAAATGAGTTTATTGAATGAGTACAATAAGTCATTGAAACCTACGTCCCAATGTTAACATTTTTTAGCAAGCCATACTCTCCTACATAGCTCACTTCCAAATGTGCAGCTTCCAAAAAGCATTCTGAAACTGCGTTCGGCATTAGTCAGCTACTAATAGACATACATTTATATAGTCAAGAAATAATTGTAAGCCTGTTCTAGGTGAAGCGAAAGGAAGGTATACAGAGATTACCAACACACGCATTCAGTCACATAAACTAGGTTCTCGCGATTTCTGAAAAATATACAATAGTGTTGAGAAAAATGGTCAATCAACGATTCCCCCGCTATCAAACCATAATGATGTCGTTTACACGTTATGTGATGAGGTTTAACAACTTTCCCAGCGTTTTGCCTCAAACTTAACTATATACTCAGCAAACCCCCTCTCCCTAAATTCCCATTGCGAACCGAAGCCACACTTTAAAACCTGGTCATCACCCCACCCAAGATTAGAGACATCATAAAAAACGTTGACATATTCAAAGCTTGTGGGCCTGATATTATACATGAAATAGTAATAAAGAAATGCTCTGCAGAACTGGTCCATGTCCGCTCCAAACTGTACAACACATGCCTAACTGAATCTTTAAAAAACTTAGAGATAGAACTGATCCTCAGAAATACCACCCAATCAGTTTACTCTCGATCTTTGCTAAAATCTTTGAATCATTAATCAATCTAGCGATAGTTCGGCACTTAGTTAATGCTAAACTTCTTTCTGACCCCCAGTATGGTTTTAGACAAGCACGATCTATCGCGGATATCCGAACAGTCATTTCAGAACCCATATATCATACACTGTGCAAGGCAGGTCGAGCTAGAGCAGTAGCGCTTTATATATGCAAAGCCTTTTATAAGGTATGGTATAAAAGGGTGCTCCTAAAAATTCGCCTATATAGTATTACTGGGCAAATATTTCATAGAATTAGATCCTTCCTAATAAAAGGAAAGATCATGGTTGTCCCTGATGGCCGTTCATAGAAGCAATACATATTGGTACACCCCAGGGATCCATCTTTAGACCTTCATTGTTCCTGATTTTCATAAACGACCTCTTTGATATGGTATATTTGCTGATGACACAACGCTTTACTCTCGTGATGTGGGTAGAACGTATACGAACATATCCGAGGCTATGGTTGACCTTTAGAAAATGACATCCAGGCTGTAATAGATTAGGGTCATAAATGCTCGGTAAATGTGATCGCCGCAAAAACAAAGCTCTTTTCATACAATAATTACAAGAAACCACCGATTGTCATGGCAAATAACACCCTACCTTAGAGTTGAACATTCAAACTACACGGCCTAACATTCACAGGTAACCCTAATTGGACACATTGAACACATTGATAAGGCTGCAGCAAAGAAGGTGGACTCCATCTACCGTGCTAGTAAACACCTTACACCAGACATTATCCTGTATTTCTACAAAACAACCATCCGTACATGCATGGAGTATTGTTGTCACATCTGGGCTTGTTCATCGTCCATTAGACTCTTCCTCCTAGACAATGTCCAGAAAAAGTCGTAAATTTAATAGGTCCCTCACTATCCACCAACCGTCAGCTCTTTTTCAATCTCCGCAATGTTGCTTCCCTTTTACAAATACTTTAATGGATTGTGTTCTGATGAACTGGCTGTGCTGGTGCTTTTGACGAAAATACACCAGACCAACTCAACAATCACCAACTCCACTGTAGAGGTCTCCAAATGCCGGAAAGTCTTATACTTCAATAGCTTCTTTACTTATACTGCCGGCCTCTGGAGCTCTACCGATATATATATATATATATATATATATATATATATGTGTGTGTGTGTGTGTGTGTACATATATATATATATATATATATATATATATATGTAAATGTATATATATATATATATATATGTATATGTATATATATACATATGTATATATATATGTATATTTATATGTTTATGTATATATATTTTTAAATGTATATGTGCATATATATATATATGTATATACATAGTAAAGTATGAACATATATTTATGGCAATCCCACTACAATGAGACGTCAGCGTTTCGTCATCGCAGGGAAGTGTAATGCTACGTATTATATAAATATTGATATGGAAAATAGCAAACGAATTTTGTTTTCTCTGATTATTTTAAATCGAAAAATACGAATACAATAATTAGTTAAAGGCTTACACCTTTTTTAAATACATTATTCACTGATATATACTTTTATTTTTGTTTCGAAACAAAAAAAAAACGTAATTTTGTTTTTTCCGTTCGAATATATAAAAGTTATTTAATAGAACTTACTGATAATTGTGCGTACTCACCCGTAATAGAATCTAAAGAACATTTTAATGGTCACTTTAGAATTCGCGAAAAATATAATTTTTCTTTAAACTTACTTAAACGATCTAACATATCGATTTCTATAACACACACACACACACACACATATATATATATATATATATATATATATATATATATATATATATATATATATATATATATATATATATAACATTAACCACCGGTACTAACGCCTTATCAGTCTTCAACAATTAATACACAATAATAATAATAATAATAATAATAATAATAATAATTGTTGTGGACCCGTTTAAGAGTACCAACAATGAATAATGAATTGTATTGAACAGAGAAATTATACACAAGTCAGTGTTGGCAGTGCTAGTGCCAAAATGTGGTACCCCATGTTTTCCTGGCAAAACCGGTATTTATGGTAGCCGGTTGCTACCATTTAGTTATTATTAAAGGGTAGGTAGGTCGCCCACAACCCCCCCTTCCGAAACTCATTCCCTCAAATCTCAAGGTATATATTTTTCCTAAGATTCACCTCGAAACTCCCAGTTAATTTACGTTTTTGGTGTTGGCAGCTCAAATGTGTCGTATAGATCTTCCATGATGGTCTCACTCTGATCCGATGGGCCTTTCCCTGGGTCGTCCGACATGCGACGACGCATTTGGTTAATGTGTTTTTTACAGGTGCCTCTAGGACCCTCTACAATGTACACCATCCGCCCCAATCTTTTTTGTACCTTTCCCACTTTCCATACTGTTTTGTTTCCATGATGTTCCTGGGAGAACACTTTCTCTCCATCCTCGTAACTCTTCTTTGGTGCCGTAATGTTGGTTGGTTTCACCTGTTTTGGTAAAAGTTTGTCGAATACCGACTTTATTTTTCTTTCAAACATTACTTTCGCCGGTGGTACCTAGGCTGGTGTGTTCTCGTTGGGTGTAATTCTATACACTTGAAGGAACTGCTGCAGTGCATTTTCTCTCGGCGTGCCCGTCGATTTTTTCAACGCTCTCTTCAAGGTATCAACACATTTTTCTGCCTGTCCGTTTGACCTCGGATGGTAAGTCGGACTGGCAATCTGTTTAATTTGAAAGTTATCACAACATTCTTTGAACTCTCGTGAAGTAAATTGTGTACCGTTGTCCGATACAACAATGTCCACCACTCCGAATCGGGCAAACAGTTCACGCAACGCGCGTATCGTGACATCCGTTGTTGGGTTTTTACATCTAAAAACTTCTGGCCATTTTGAGTAGCTGTCGACTGTAATTTAATAGTAGAAGTCTTCCAATGGCCCCGCAAAATCTATGTGAATCCAGGACCATAATTGCTCGTCCTTTAGCCATGGGCAGTACTGAATAGATGGTGCTTTCGCTGCCGACGCGCAGACCGCACAGGCCTTCACCTTCGTCTCTATGTCCCTGTCCATGTTTTTCCAATACACATAAGATCTCATTAGGCTCTTCATGCGTGTCCCTCCGGGATGCCCTTTATGGAAATCCTTCAGGATTTTTGTTAAGCGTAGCTGGGATTACTACTCGCTCCCGGTATAATACTGTGTCGCAACAGACTGAAAAAGCTTCTGCCGTTTGCTCATCGTCTGTTTGTAATTTATTTTTAATTTCGATAATAAAATTATCTTCTCTTGCCTTTTTTTGTATATCGCCAAGTGTGACTGGCAGCTCTTTGATTGTGTTACACAGTATATAACTATAGTCATATTCAGCCCGAAGGGATGCTATAACTGTATCCTCGAGCGGTTCCGTATACTTTGGGATTAGCCGCGATAAACCATCTGCGTGTCCTAGTCTTTTTGACGGTAAAAATACCATCTCAAAGTCATAATTTAACAGAATTAGACCCCATCTCTGTAGGCGGTTTGCTGTGTAGGTTGGCAAGCCTTTTTTTATCCAAAGATGGTGATAAGTGGCTTATGGTCTGTTTGTACGATAAAATGACGGCCGTGTAGATAACTGTGAAATTTGATCATTGCGAATACAATACCCAACGCTTCTTTTTTCAATCTGAGAGTAATTTTTCTCTGCAGGAAGTAATGGGTTTCATCGAGCCATCCGGCATTTTATGCAAAATGCACGCCCCAATGCCTTAGGAGCTGGAGTCACTTGCAACAATAGTTGTGTAGCTCTGGATTAAAATGAGTAAGAAATAATTCTGAAGTTAACTTCGTTTTTAGGTTGTCAAATGCAGATTGGTATTCGGCGGACCAATCTCCATTTTCTATCTTTCTTAAGTAACTCATTTAAGGGGGCTCGCAATTTGTGCATACAGGGAATGAATTTTTCGTAATAATTTGCGAGAGCCAGGAAGCTTTGTAGTTGGGTAACGTTGTTCGGTTCGGGCATATTCTGGATCGCTATAGATCTTTCTGGGTCGGGACGTCTTCCACTCTTATCAATGTCCCAAGTATTTGATCTCTTCTAGAAATAATTCCCACTTTGACTCCCTGAGTGTAAAACCAAAATCGCTTATCCTTTCGAATACTTTGTTTACGTGCTCACGGTGCTCCCCGACGTTCGTACTTTTCATTAAGACATCGTCAAGGTAGCCGATCGAAAAATCGGGCCGGTTAACATCGTGTCGATTACCTGCTGAAAAATCGACGGGGCCACTTTAATTCTAAAAGGGAGATGATTGAACTTTAGTAGTCCCCTGTGTGTCGAAATACAGAGAAGCTTACAGCTATCTTCCTCTACAGGTATTTGCAGATAGGCTTAACTCAAGTCAATTTTAGAGAACAGTTTTCCACCGTTTAATTTTGTGAAAACCTCTTCTGGAGTCAGCAGAGGATAGTGATAATCTTTCCGCGCATCGTTCAAACCGGTTGAGAAATCGGCACACACTCTGATCACTCCAGATTTTTATCACGTAGACGGTTGGGGCCGCCCATTCCGAGTAGTCAACTGGTGTTAAAATACCTTTCTCCACCAACCGGTCTATTTCTGCATTAATTTTGTCAAGAGAGGCAAATGGTACACTTCGTTTTCTCTTAAAAACGAAATTCTTATTTTCAATTAGTTACAAACTCGCCTTCATTTTAGTACAGCGTCCTAATTCATTAGAGAACACCTTGGGGAATGACTCTTTCAAATCCTTCTTCAATTTTTCTGCTTCAGCAGAAAAGTTCTCTATTCATTGACAATAGGCGCTTATCGGCGAATCCCAGAGCTGGAAGTGCTGAATCCAATCTGAACCGAACAAATTTCCTGTATCTTTCATTACGAACATGCGTAATTTTAATGTCTTATTTTTTAGTGTCACATTTGAAATGACTTCCCCTTCAAAGTTTATTTTCTCTCCGGTTACCGATCGAGCAACTTTATCGGTGCGTAGCATAGTCGGTCTGCCGATCTTTTTCCAGGTATTAATATTAATAATTGATAGGTCAGACACTGAATCAAGCTGTAGTTTAACATCTTGATTGTTCATTTTTACCGGTATTTGTCACAATTCTTTCGTTTAAAAGGACACTTCTGGTACCAATGTAGGTCCCCGCAACCCCAACAAGGGTGGTTTGGCAATTTTTCATCCGAACTTTGAGGCAAATCCTTCCTGAATGTTTCCTTCGAAGAGTATGATTTTTTTAAAAAACGACGAACAATTTTAATATTAGAATTTGCTGCTTCATTTTTCTCGGAAATATGTTGTTGACAGCTTTCGGCCAGTTGTTGCAATGTTAAATTTGGCTTGGTTTCAAGTTTGCCTATTGCACGTCTTCGTAACTCTGCATCGTTTTGCGAGACGAGCCCTTGAACACACATTAATACTTTGAAAGGATGATAACTTAAAGTCGTCACAAAGTTTATTGACGATCGAAGCAATCATTGAGTAACCATGGCTTTCTTTTCGCGTTAGGTGTATACATTTCCACCTTTTGTGGAATAAACTTGTTTCGGGGCAATATAGTTCCATCAACATTTTAATGGTTTCATTGAAAGATAGTTCGCCCGTTTTCTTCGGCAGAATATAATCGACAAATGTTGTATGCTCTGCCGTACCTAGTCTACTAAGGACTATACGAACCTTTTTTTTTTCGACCATGTGCTACAATCAATGTCGAAAAAATCGTGATATCGACGGTACCATGATTAGAAGTTTAAGTCCTCTTCAGGCACATAGTTGAAGGTTTCTATAGCTGACAATATTGCATTTTGGTTGAACGCGTCGCTGTCGTCATTCTACGTATTTATCATTGCTTGTGCAAGCTGTTCAAATTTTCTCTCTGATTGAGTCTGTTGCTCTAATTGTAAATTTGTTATCCCAATCAATTGTTCGTTTAAAGATTTTCTATCTTCTCGCTTTTGTGCTAAATTATTTTCCTCAAAATACTTCAACAAACTTATTTGCTGCGACTGAAATTCCTTCTGTAGCGACTGAAGTTTTTCATCGTTTGCCTTATGTTGAGCAAGATGTTTTTCATCGTTTGCTTTCTGTTGTTCTGATTGAAATTTAATCATCTCCAATATCTGTTTCGAGAAATCTTCCATGATTTAACAAATACTTTCTTGAAATAGAATTAGTCACAAATAGTCCTTCACTATTTTTTTCTTTTCAAATGCTTACTGTTTAATAACAAACTCAACCCCTTCTCATCACTGCGTCATTCGGGTCTCGAATTCGACCGGCGCTTGCTAATGTTTTTTTTTCTTCTTTAAGTTCTTTGTGAAAAAAAACGATTTTATTAATCCGACTTTAACAAATTATTTGTATTTTTGTTCGCATCTGGACCTTTTTTCCAATAAGGCCGTTTGCCTTTTAGTGTAGGCTGAAAATGCAAAATAGCAAGTAATGGCTATATAAATAAGTGACTAGTTATTCAAGAAAGTAACTTGGTTTTACTTGTCAGAGTTTTTTTCGACTATACGATTTTACAGTGACAAGTCTGTTCGCAAAATACGTTTGACTATATCAGACACGAAAAAAGTTTTTTGTAGTATGGAGATTTTTTTTCAAACCTTTCAGTTTTATAAACACATGGTATTCCAATTTCATTTGTTGCACGAGGTAAAATCCCGTATTGAAATACGAAGAACACAAATAGTAAAATCTGTCTTACTTTTTTTTTCGTCCAGTAATTTTTTAAACGTGTTATTTTTTGAAAGGCAGACTCGTCCCAAAATTGAATATATTCGAAAATCGTAAAGTACAAGGATTTTGTTTTTTTTCAAACGGGTAGAATTTTTTTTTTCGAAGGTTGACCGTGTTGTAGACACTGGTTTATCACTCACAGGTTGCACGGTCCAAGGTGTTTCCAACGATGTCCTTTACGAATCACTTGCCGCCAGTTGTCGTGGCCCCGTTTAAGTGTACCAACAATGAAATAAAACAACAACAGGTTTAGAGATAATAATAATAAATTGTATTGTCAGAGAAATAATACACAAGTCAGTGTTGGCAGTGCTAGTTCCAAGATGTGGTACCCCATGTTCTCCTGGCAAAACCGGTATTTATGGTAGCCGGTTGCTATTATTTAGTTATTATTAAAAGGGTAGGTACGTCACCCACAACAATAACAATAAAAAGAATAATAATAGATAAAAATAAAATGTATAAAACAAATAATTAAATAAATAAATTAATAAGTAAATAAAAGAATAAAGATATATATATATATATATATATATATATATATATATATATACACCTATGCAAATAACACTGGACAACATGTTTGCTACTGGAGATGTGTAAATTGATTTAGACTAATTTGGGTACGCTGATTTCAAAAATCATAACCGTTTTGCTGTATCACGTCAGGATTTTGAGTTTCAGAAATACTCCCATTGCCTAGAAGTAGCCTACCACTTCTTACGTAACTCCAATATAACGTACTTATATAACTACTTATTTTTCTTTCTTTCTTTCAGTTAAACATGAGTAGACGTTCCTGTACCAATCATCCAGACAACTTCTGTTATGTCTGTGGTCGGTTTACTCAAAACGATCAACAACGAAGTGTATATAGAGCAGTGAAAATGAAGGCCGCATACTTTCACTACTTCGGGTGTAAGGTCGTGGACCAAGAAAATCACTGGGAACCACCCATCTGATGCACAAGCTGGCACTCAGTATTGACTCAGTGGTTGGTGAGCAAGCGCGCAAGCATTCCATTTGCGGTGCCCATTATATGGCGTAAGCCGCAGAATCACCATGATGATTGTTATTTCTGCTGCGCAAGCATCGCCGGCTTCAACAGGAAGAATAAAGGCCACATCAAGTACGCTGACTGCGTCTCTGCTCGTAAACCTGTGCCTCATGATGACGAGAACCCTGTTCCAACATGTCCATCTGATCCGAGCATAACTGTAAGCAGTGGCGAAGAAGATGGTGATGAACCTTTTGAACCCGACACTCAAGAACAAGAACCACACCTTCTGAACCAGGGAGAGTTAAATGATCTTGTGAGAGATCTCTCGCTGTCAAAGGCGAATGCAGAGCTGTTTGGATCAAGGCCGCAGCAGTGGAATCTACTTGAACCTAACACCAAGATATTCTTGTTCAGAGCACGTCACAGCGACATGGATCAGTTCTTTGAGATGGAAGACACGATGACATTCTGCAGTGACATCAACGATCTGTTGAAAGAACTTGGGTGTGATCACGATCCTGCAGACTGGCGCCTCTTCATCGACTCGGGGAAGAACAGCTTGAAGACTGTTCTGCTCCACAATGGCAACAAGAACCCATCAGTCCCACTGGCTCACGGGTTCGGCATGAAAGAGACCTATGAGATTATGCGACAACTGCTTGATTCACTCAAGTACAATGACTTCAACTGGCACATCGACGGAGACTTGAATGTGGTGGCGCTGTTGTTAGGGCTGCAGTCAGGCTACACAAAATACATGTGCTTCCTTTGTCTCTGGGATAGCAGAGACGACAAGAATCACTTGACGAAGATTGATGGAAAGAGCGGACGGAGTACGTACCTGGTCGATACAACGTGAAGCATGTCGCCCTTGTCGACCCAGCCAGGATTTTCCTTCCACCACTCCACATAAAGCTCGGCTTGATGAAGAATTTTGTACGGGCAATGGATCTGAATGGGCGTGGGTTTTTATACCTGAAGGAGAAGTTTTGCAACACCTTGTCGGAGGCTAAGATCAAGGCTGGTGTCTTTGTTGGACCGCAAATCCGAGAGGTAATGGAGGACGACACTTCTCCGACAACTCTAAACCACAAAGAGCTGGCAGCGTGGAGGAGCTTCAAAGCTGTGACGGACAACTTCTTGGGGAACGAGCGCGCGGACAACTATGAAGAAATAGTGCTGCAGCTGCTGGAGTCCTTCAGGAAACTTGGCTCCAGGATGTCCCTGAAGATTCATTTCCTACACCAGCACCTGAACTTCTTCCCTGACAACTTGGGAGCTGTCTCAGACGAGCACGGCGAGCGATTCCACCAAGAGATTTAACTCCTGGAGAATCGTTACCAAGGGCGGCGCAACCCGAGCATGATGGGCGACGTCTGCTGGTTCCTGCACCGTGAAACTGACACAGAGCAGCACAGACGCAAAGCTAAATGTTTAAAGCATTTTTAATTACATTCTAGTAGAGTTTTTCTGTAATTTCTATAATTTTGAAGCATTTATGATGAAATAAATGAATAAATTAATTTTTGTAAATTTCATTGAAAGCCTGACTTCTAGGCAATGGGAGTATTTCTGAAACTCAAAATCCTGACGTGATACAGCAAAATGGTTATGATTTTTTAAATCAGCGTACCCAAATTAGTCTAAATCACTTTACACATCTCTAGTAATATTTTTTTTCTGAAATTTGTTGTCCAGTGTAATTAAATATACCAAAAATAAAACCATAAATACGGCTCTTTACAAACAACAACAACAACAACAACAACAACAACAACAACAACAACACAATCTCCTGAAGACGGTCGAGAGATCGAAAGCGCTTGAGAGATGGCCCAAGACACAAACATTAGGCGCCTACATTCATCAATTGATACCAGAAACCCGACGAATCGCTCGCCGAGTCGAGTAACTGACCCGAAAGATCATAACGAGGGAGAACTCCGTGGTCTTTAATGACACATGTCTAATAAACGACTTGCTGCCGAAACATGTATATATATATATATATATATATATATATGTATATCTGTGTATAAAATGTATATATGTACAGACAATTATTGCACTATTTTCGCTATAATTCACATAAATATTATTTTAATATGTAAATAATAAACGCGTTAACATACGCATAAACATATGCATATACAGGTTGTATGTTGTGCGTACGATTTCACACTCCTGTTCGCGAGGTTATTTTAGCTTCGTTTAACTCTATTGTGTGCATAACAAAAGCGTAGATTATTATTCGACCTTACATTGTAGCTGCAGGCGGAGAAAATACACTCTGTATCCTTCATCGAGTCCGGACAAATGATGCAGCTCAATTTATGCAGCACAATATTTATGCTAGGCGAGAGAGGGGAGGGAAATATTATGCTCGATTGCATTTCTAAGATGTCTTATTAAGAGTTGGCAAAAACGAGATTAAAAATTCAAGCTAATATTGACCATCTTCTCCATAAACATGATTTCAATATCCCGTTAGCTTCCGAAACGAATTAATTCGTCCTACCGAAAAAAGCTTCTGTCGAGGCTGTTGTTAATTCGAATTCCCTTGAGCGCACATTGAGAAATTAAACATTTCTTCAATAAATCTTTACCTTTTAAAAATCTTTAACGTTGTTTTTTCTTTGCCTTATTTGTTGCTCTCAGGGTGGCATTTGAAATAAGAAAAAAAAACATTCGCGAATTATATTTGCAAATTAGCTAGTCAATCTGACATTAACTATAAAAGCTAATTTTCCAAGGTCGAGGTCCTTTCACAGTTTGTAAAGTAGGTTTTAGCATATTTCGCACACTTTTAATAAATTGTGTTCATAAATAGGTAGAATAATGCATGCTTTAGGAGGGTTAACATAATTCCTTGAACAGATAGCTTTTCAACATTTTTACGTCTCTTTACAAAAGTTATAATCACGATATAATGCGATTAAACCTTATATTAAGAGTCCTTCGTTTATTTTGATGTAGATCCATTGCATAAATTCTTTGTCAGAAAATGTCTAAAATGTTAAGATTCTGTGGTCTGCTTGCATTTCAATGATCATTTTTGTAGTATTAGTTGAGGATGGTTCCACCTCATATACCCATGTGACGTATTATTATCACTTTTTATACACTAGTTTTCAAAGAAGTCATTAGCAGCGAGATCTAACTGGCAATAGTAAGTAGTGTTCCCGTAATCTAAATGAGGACAAGTATCTCCAGATGTTCACCACTCCCCATCTCTGGCTCGTTGGCGTTTTCTGGCTATATGTATTTGTTTCCAAACTCAAAGGTTTTGCTTAATATTAATATTTTTATCGTTGGCGTGCATTGTGTTCTGTACATTTTTCTTTTGATTATCATTTCTTCCAGACTGTTATCGTGTTATTCGGATGTGTTTATAATTCTCCTTCTAATTGCTAGTAGTATTATTTATCATTTATTATTATCGATTGAGACAGAGAAGTAAAAATGGAAATATCCAGATAATAAAACTGAAATAATTTGACCAAACGGTAAAGCTGGATAAATAAGTGGAAATAATATATAAACAAGGCAAGAAAATGTTAAGACAACGTGAACGAATTGGCAAAACAAAGGGAAGTTAGTAAAGCATGAATGAAGAAAATATAAACTGGAAGAGAAAAGGGCAGTGTGAAGTAGGTGAATACAAGCAACTGCAAAAAAAAGTGGCGATGAATCAACTGCATGAAGATGTGAAACGAAAGCTTAGTGATAAAATAGGAAAGTCAGGAGACTGAATAGAAGATGGACAAAAGAACAGTACAGGACACAATGTGTAAACAACCTATACAGGTTTGCTAAGTTATTATTTACAAAGTGTAAGAACGGAAAGTTGTAACGTTTCAAGTAAAAACTAGAAGAGTATCTGAAAACAACTTATTGCGATAGAAAACAGAAAAGAGGATATACTGTTGACGCGAGGTATTCACCCATGTATCGAGTGTTTTGCCACATCTGAGCTGGTGCATCATCCACTAGTATCTCCCTCTTAGAAAAGATAAAAAAGAGTCGCCAAATTACTCGGTCCCTCACTATCTACCAATATCCAGCCTATGTCCGATCACCGAAATATTTCATCTTTGTGCCTTTTGTAAAACTACTTCCATTGATTGTGATCCGAATAACTTACTGCTCTAGTGCCCCACTCGATGTAAATTCAGTAGACCAAACCGACAATCATTCATTGTGGAAGTCCACAGATTCCGGGGAGCCTTCTACTACAATAGATGTATTCCTTGTTCTGCTATCATCTGGGACTCCCTCCCAGCTCCCTGTTTCCTCGACTATACTTAGATAATGAAATGTTAAACTAAGATATTTAGCCATCTCATTGCACATCTCCCAACTTGGGATGCCCCCAAAACCTACACCTTAATTTTCAGTAGCCCATTGCGTCTACAGTGGCGACCTGTTTTCTTTGGCGTAAACTGTGATAGCAAATAAAAATAACATTCAAAAATATTGTTTGATGCAAGCGAAATCCCTAAACGAATATCTAATGCGTTGTCCGATACACAATAGATTAGTGTTTACCAGATAAAGATGGTATCAGCACTGTGAACGCCGCTGTTCGAAGCTATTTTGTTCATAAGAGAGACGTGACGGACTAAATATGTTGATGAACGACGATGTATAGCACAAAGCATACCCTTACCAACATAAGAACAGGCAAATAAGTTAGGTGTATTCTAACCAATACTACTACTAAACGTCGGTGCGGAGATTGATTTGGTGTTATTGCCAACAGAATGGTAAAGTATGTGGAACGTAATGGCTTCATAAATGAATCAGTTCAAAAAGGAAGTAAACCAAGAACACTTGGCTACATTGAGGATGTGTATACAATATAGCAGTATTAAATAAGCCAAGGAAATGGATAGTGTTGTAATTTTATGTGGAGTTCGTGCTACCCAATAGGGCTTAATCCTACATGAGATGATTCGAAACCGCGATTAAGTTATTTTAGATTACGAAGACACTTCAGAAAATATGACGATAAATATTTTCCACATATAACTACACAACAGACTGTCAATGTTTAGATGTTAGGATTGCAGCAGGGTTGACAATATCAGTTGTATTGGCTGCCCTTGTGGTGGGGATGTTGTTGAGATCAACACAATCTATGAATACACTTGTAAAGACGCATCAGCGAGCGTTTAGGGACGATTTTGCTGTAACCTTGAAAAGTACAGAAATATTAAAACAAGTATCTGACAAACTAAAACAGCTTATTAAGTAGTCAGGAATGATATTCAAAGCTGACAAATCAATACGCGTAAACTATAAAATGGCAGGCGAAATGAAATAACGTATATGGCGGGAGGAGAAGTGATTCCAACAATATAAGATAAATCAGTGAAAAGACTTTAGAAAATAGTAAACGGCAGAAACAAAGGAGCGGAAATAAAGCGACAGATAGATGAGTGATGAAAATAATCAACAAAATAGAATTACTTGGAAAGTACAAATGTCGGTGTTTGCAGTTTGGTATGTATCCTCGCATCATGTGGGCATTGCATGTGTATGAAGGACCATTGACGCGAGCAAGACAGATTAGACAACAGTGTGGTGTGTACATAAGAAAGTGTATTAGACTACCAAACAAGTTGAACTACTAAAGAATATTTTGAAGAAAGGCACAGCTAACGCAAGCTATTTCCTCAATTGTTCAAGAGTAGAAGATGTAAAATGTAATTACAGTCATGATGATTTGTTTCTCTAACTACGAAGAGATTTAAGATGATCACTTCAAGTAAAAACTGGGACGAATTAGAAAGCAGAAGAAGTGACAGAGATAGCTATAAACATCTTAGAGCAATCGGTACTGTAAGTGTTGCACATGATACAAAATAAGTAATATGTATGTAGAATTGTATATTGTGTAAATGTGTAACCTTACACATAGAAAAGATTATGTGATCAGTGAGATTAGGAATGAAGAACATAGAAAATATATATATATATATACCTGGTGTAGTGTTGCTAATAATGTCAGTGTATTCGCTGGGAACAGGGGGATGTGAACCAGACAATGACAATATTAAGAAATGCAGATGGGAAGAAAGCCAAACTCCCAGGCATATGCTGTCTAACAATAATTAGGCACTAAGTCGGTACACGTAGAGTCATAATCAAATCAGTAAGGTAATGGAAAACAGCTAAGTATAAATATAAAGAAGTTTATGAAAGAGGACTAAACAGAAATTGAAAAGATTGAGAAGATGAACTTTCATAGAGCTAAAACAGCATGCATGGTGAACACTTATAGAAGGATAAAGTTACCCGTTCAACGACTACGAACTAAAATTAGACTTGGCAGTAGACCTTTAGAATACCTTCATTTTCCTAATGAGTCTAACACTGCAGATACTAGACCTTGTAGTGTTGAGTGAAGAAAAGAAGGTTGCAATTAGGTTGAATCTGAATGTACCCTTGTTGGATAATTTTGCAATTGCAACTGATAGGAATGATGAACTATGTAGTGGCCAATGACCGAGTACCTGGCAAAATGATAGAATGTGGATTATTATCATTTGGCTGCAGTGGCTTGAAGATATGTTGAGAGAACGCATATCAACGCGATATTTTTTGGGTATAGATACATAACTAAATGACTGTATGACGACTGTAACGAAAGAATCGCATTGGATCTTGTTGAAAGAGAACATTCATCAGTACCGATACGACTTCCTAGCGAAGGGGGAGCAACTTGAGAAACACAGTAGAGGACTAAGAGCTGAAACTGTGAAAGTGTTCCTCTTGATGATCGTGGTAGCTATTATCTATTACTAAAATGTCTACATGTTCTATATTACTCACATGTCTCTGACGCATTCTATATATTTTCCGTTTTTTTGCCAGCTTAATGTTTACGTTGTAATCTGTTGGGATGGATGGATTCACGATTGGCCACTTTTCTCCCACTTTTCTGACTGTTATCAGCCCGTTTTTCTCTGCTATAATGAACTTGTCTGTTTGCACCTCATTTCCTGCTATTAATTATCACACACTATTTCCTGGTTGTGTTTCTACCATATTTCTACACTTTTCAAATGTAAACATATAATTAGTTCTAAGTAAACGTCGTTTTCTACGCAGTTCCTACTTTTTTTTATTCATTTTTGGCTAAAGAAATATATTCATTTATTATGCAATTTACTATTTCGCATATGTGCCCACAGAATATACATACACTACATTTTTCCGGGCGTGCCAATTTCGCCTTTATATAGTTCGTTTTTCTGTGCGACTCTTCTCTGACCACTCCTATAAATCGACCATGTAGCTGCTGCTGATCCCTTTTGCTTTCCTCTACACGTTTCCATCAGTTTTGCTACTCCCTGTATTGATCAGACTTTTTTATACTTTAATTTATATTTTTCTAGATCATTTTTCTATACTACACAGAGTATTCTATAAACATAAGTTGTCTGCCATTTTCTTCATTTTCCGTATAGTCATTCAGTATCATATTTTGCGTGTTATTCATTGTTCATTATCAGTGTTCCTATTTTTTCCCCCAGGTGCATGATTTATTTTATCTAGTTTATTTAGTGCCTAGATTATATTACTGGCAAAACTGTCCTTATATGTTTCCTTTTATTGCATTTTTCTTATGTAATTAGATTCTTAAAGGTTTCTTTTCTTTCACAGTTATATCATTATTATCTTCTATTACATTTCTGTTTATCTGACGTTATTCGCTTCCAAAACATCCAGATATTTCTCATTACTTTAAAAAAAGCTACATACAGAAACTCACAGAAAAGAATTAATATCATCAATAATAATAAAAGTGATGATGATGATGATGATGATGATGATGATGATGATGATGATGATGATGATGATGATGATGATGATGATGATGACGATGACGATGATGACGATGACGATGATGATTATGATGATGGTGATGATTATGATTCTGATTACAATAAGAACACAACAGAAAAAAACAGACCTGACAGAGACAAACCTTTTGTGGAGAAAGATATAGGAAAAACTGTCAAATAGGTGAAACACATAAAGATGGACTACAGGAAATTGAAGAATGGACAGAAATAAGGATAAATGAAGAAACGATTAAGACAACCCTGAGGAAATTGGCAAACTGAAAAGCAGCAGGCCATGATGGAATACATGCATACTGGTTTAAATAAGTCACACCCCTACATAAAATGCTAGCGCAGAAACTGAGAGGATGCATCCACACAACAGACGTACTTGAGTAGTTGACCAACGAAATGGCAGTCTAATAAAAAATGACGTCAACAAAGGGGAATACCCCAAACAATTATAGACTGTTAACAAACAATGTGGACACTCCTAACATCACAAAAGCGAGAACAAATTTACCACTCTCTGAACAATTGTGCACCTACCCAGAGGAACCAAAAATGCCGGAAATGGTCAAGATTCTGAAATAGGTTAATAGCAGGAAAAATACCATATCAATGATATGAAATTAATACAGAATCCCACAGGAATGGATTATTGAATGTATAACAATTTACAAAGTACCCACTATGTTATCAATATCATTAAGAAAGCAATGGGAACATAGAGACTAGAACTGCCTTCTGGAGGGGAACACCTGACTAAGATAAACATAGAGATATGGCTCTTCCAAAGAGACTTCCTATCACTACTAATGTGTATAATAGCCATGCTGCTACTCAATTACATACTCAATAAATGTTATACCTCATATAAATTAACAGACACAGAAGAAATAATAAACCACTAGATGGACGACTTAAGCTATTTGCAAAAAAGCAAAAGGAACTGGAAAAGCTGATAAATACTACTAGAATCTGTAGCCATGACATTCAAATAACATTCAGAATAGAAAAGTGTCTATCGCTATATATCAAAAGGGAATACTGAAGACAACTTAGGGCACTGAACTGCCCAACCAAGATGATATGAGGGCACAGGGTGAACAGGATAGCTATACATATTTTACAGTTCCAGAAGCAAACGCCATCCAATCTACCGAAATGAAAGAGAAGAGTGGAACAGACTATTTGAAAATAAACAGAAAAAAACTTAAAACGAAATTATATAGCAGAAACCTCGTAAAAGAACAAACACTGTTGCAGTATTATTAATAAGCTACTCTGGACAATTCATAGGCTGGACTAAAGAAGAACTCAGTAGACTACAAGAGTCATGACTATGCACAACGCACTCCTTCAAGAAGACGATACGGACGACTAACTCTACGTGAAAAGAAACGAAGGGGAAGAGCACTGGTAAGTATAGAAGAATGCATGGAATACAAAAAAGAGATGGAGAGATACATAACGCAGAACACAGAGGGGCTGATTACTGCAGCAAGAAACACCTTGCAAATCAACAATTCAGGAAGCACCGAAACCAGAAACAAATATAAAAAAAAAAAAGAGGTGGAAATAAAACAACTGCATAGACGTTTCATTAGAAGACACACCCGGATATAGCTTGGCATGGCTAATCAAAAAACACCCGATCAGAGAAAACGGATCGGAGTTCTCATGTTAGCTCTTAAATACGCCTATGTAGATCATGCTACAAATATTTATTCTATTATACAGGGTGTTTCAAAAGTCTTGGGAACATTACAAATGCGTATATCTCATGAACTATTCCAGGTAGAAAAATGAAACTGGTACCATTTTAAAGCTTGCTTAATCAAGTTTTTGGTCATACTAATGATTTTCGTGTTATCTTTCCAGGTGCAGTAATGGCGTTCTCTAAACAAGACAAGGCATTTTGCGTCCTCCAATTTGCAAAGACTGAATCGTGGACATGTGTTCAGCGTGCATTTCGCAGGAAATTTAAAAAAGAAGCCCCTGAAAGGAAATCCATTGTCAGATGGCATGCTAAATTTGTGAAAGATGGGTGTTTGTGCCCAAGTAAGCGAACAGGTCGCCCTTCAACTTCAGAAGATGCAGTTGAGCAAGTTCGGACAGCCTTTCAGCGGAGCCCCCGTAAATCAGTGAGAAGAGCCAGCAGGGAACTTCAGCTTGCTCCAGCAACTGTCTGGCGTGTCTTAAGGAAACGACTGCAAATGGTACCTTACAAGCTCAAGTTGGTCCAAAAGTTGAAGGACACTGATAGCCACTTCGCCGTGACTTTTGCATTGCAATGCAAGAGAAGTTGGAAGATAACGGCTTTGATGACCGGCTTGTTTTTAGCGATGAGGCGACCTTCCATCTGAATGGCAAAGTTAACAAGCATAACACTCGCATATGGGGTACTGAGAATCCTCATGAACTTCTTGAGCACGAGCGAGATTCACCAAAAGTGAACGTGTTTTGTGCAATTTCCAAGAAAAGTGTCTATGGACCGTTCTTCTTTGAAGAGGCAACTATCACTGGTGAATCCTATCTCAACATGCTGGAAGACTGGTTAATGGCTCAGTTGGAACAAGCAGAATCTGATGACTTCATTTTTCAAAAAGATGGTGCACCACCACACTGGAGTCTTAGAGTAAGGCAGTTTCTTAACACAAGGCTGCCTGGTAGATGGATTGGGAGATCTGGGCGAGGTGATGACGTTCTCATGCCCTGGCCTCCTATGTCTCCAGATCTTACCCCGTGTGACTTTTTCCTTTGGGGCTTTGTCAAGCAACAAGTCTATGTGCCGCCCCTTCCAAGAGATATTGACGAACTAAAGGCTCGAGTAACGGCAGTTGTGAGAACCATTGACGTCAAGATGCTGGAACGCGTTTGGCAGGAAATAGACTATCGACTAGATGTCTGCCGTGTGACGAATGGTGCTCATATTGAGCAACTTTGAAGATTCCCCACAAAACTTGAAACTTTAACCTTTCCAACGGTACCAATTTCATTTTTCAACTCCTAATAGTTTTTGAGTTATTAACAATCGTTATGTTCCCAAGACTTTTGAAACACCCTGTATTTGGTTTCTGTCATGTTATATTACCTACGACTGTGCAACAGTGATTTAATTTATCTTCCCTATATGTAGTAAAAACATGGTCTATACCATGATAAGTGTTACTTGTGTATAATAATAAACGTGCATCAGTATTTGTCTCAATTTGTTTCATAATTCTTAAATAAAGCGTTATAACATGTATTCAACTGTTTTTATAATATTTACACAAATATAAATCATCATGCACCTGTTTTAATTATACATTTCTAGGGGATTGTTCAACGCAGGTCTAAGTTGAGATGGACGGCCTTGTTACTACTATTAATTGTACTATTTTCAGTTGATGAATCAACAGCATGTTTTAATTCCTGCCTTTCTAACAGAATATTTATTATTCTATTGACATATATATGAAGATCAAATAGTATAACGAGTGAAAGGTAGTAAACAGAACAACAACCACGATGTGTGATAGTTGGAAAACGATATATAGTGACAACAACCCACATATGGATATCGTAAATTAAAAGTGTATTATTACGTTACAATTTTACTAATAAAATCATTTAGCTAACGTTTATGTTTTGCATTATTTTGTATGTATTTTAAAATGCATCATTTTTTTTTTCGTTCAATCTTTCTATGAGTCTAATCACTTTTATGGGAAGAGTATTGATTTACTCCTCTCCAGGAGTTCGGCACAAGACCAGTTGTTATCTTACTCCCACAAGTAAGATGTGACCTAAGGTCGGGAAAGTGGGATTTAAAAATTGCCTAGGCAGCCCCGTCGGCATTCCCCGGTAGAGGCGCCTCAGGCAGTAAGCAATAAACCTACTCCTCCCCAAAGAGAGGAGGTGAAGCCTGGGATGGTGGACCTCCTAGAACTGCACAGGACAGACCCATAGACCGGCGTATATCAAGCCCCGAAGGCCAAGCCAATATCAGTCTATGGGGTGTAGTATCTATCGGAACAGATACTACACTTTGATCTTAGCCAAAACGCCAAGAAGAAAGTTTAACATGATAGGAAGAGTAGCTCATTAGTCAATCACAGCGTAAGAATTTACCTCGATATGTCAAGCTTAAGTTGTCCATGGCATTTTTTATGAGTCCACAAATTCCACCAATATGTACTTTTGCTTTCATCGTTTGACCCGTCAAAGTGTCACATTTAGGTGTCAAATAGCATTGTGTCTGTCGTCCCTAATTAAGTCAGAAATAACATTTTACAGTCTGTCAAGCTCAATTTGAAAATTCTATTTTAGATCTTCCACGCATCTCAGTAAGACTTGTTTTCCTTTCCTTGAAGGTCCGTCGGTTTTTCACGTATAATTTTGCAATAGCATTTTCGTCATTAACGGTATAGATAAAATGGAGGCATCTTCGTCTCCTTTCGTCTCATTTTAAGAAATGCAGGATTTTAATATCCGTGTGTTTTGCTGCGTAGAACATCCTACAAGCGGTAGTTAATATATTTATCATACAGATGTTTAAAGTCGCCTTGAACAAACATGCTAACTGTATACACATTGTTTAACTGTCCTTTTACATGTGTTGCACCTTGCTATTTACAAAAAATGAATTTGCTTTGATATAGAACATTATTCAGAAGCTATTACAAAACTTGTAATATTATGTTATTATGTGTTTTATGTGTTAATTAATATGAAGAGTGTTGATACAAAATTAATAATCATAAATAATTAACATAAAGCATAGAATGTTTAGAATCTAAATGATGTTATCAAATTATCAACATTCATAGAACGCGTTAAAACGCGTGGAAAATGTGATTTTAAGTTTATTTCATTTATCGCTTACATTTTATTTCCAACATGGCGACGTTAACTTTTAACGTTAATTAATTTTCATCGTCATTTTATTTAATTGATTTACAGAGTATTGCTGTTTTCTAGTTAATCAATGCAAAATATGGCAACTGATATTTACAACTCTTAATTTAATAGAAATAATATAAAAATAAAATAATCGTAATATCTACGTTGAAATTCCTTATTCTGACGTTAATTTAAATGTAATGAAATACATTCAATTACTCTTCCTGTGAAATGAAGACGATATATATATATATATATATATATATATATATATATATATATATATATATATATATATATATGAATGTGTCTAAGATAACTAAATTCATCACAAGTCACATAATGGGCTGACTTGTAAGACGTGAACACTATCAATAAATCTATTTGCAAGAGGAAGAGATGTGATGCCTTACAAACAAAACTATAATGTAAACATTTAGAAAACGATACTAGATACAAATTGTAATCTTTGATGTTAACGATGAAATGTCTATTTCAAATGTAAACGTGCCCATCTAATGGGGCAATCGATAAGACGAAAGAAAACTCTCTGGCAGAGATGTGTTCAGTATCTAAATTACTCATTGCAACTTAGGCTTTCCAGACATACAAAATGTTATTTCCAACTCAGGCTTTAAAGTAAGAAATAATGATATTTCAAATTTCACTGTGATCAACCACGGGCCAAAGGATGAAGGTAGATAACTCTTTGCATGAATTTATCTAAACAATTATTCTCAACTTAAACTTAACAGAGAGACACACCCTTGTTTCAAATGTAAATTTAATAGTCTTACAAAGCAAATGCAAAAAACAATAACATCAGTGTGAGGGTGCGTGAAATTTCTAAAATGCTATTTTAAACGTTAGCTTTACAGACAGACAAAATGCTATTGGAAACATAAGTAAGAAAAACTGACAGAATACAGCAAGAAAGAAAATAACTTTTTGTGGGCATGTATGATGCATCTAAAATACATTTTTTTTAACTAAAGCCTAACAGACACAAAACTGTTTCAATTCCTGTCGGCAAGACAGAAAAATACTGTTTTACACTAAGGATATACAGACAGACAAAATGCTATTTCAAACTCAAGGTGTTCCAGACTGATAGACCGAACGTGTAAAAGAACATAGCTTCTATTGAGATGCGTGGATACATATTGCATGCTATTTCAAACGTAAGCTTGACAAATGAAGAACTTTCTCATGCAGAGATCTACAGATGGACATATTTTCTCATAGATATATTTGAACGTATCTAGAAAGAATAATTCTCCCGAATAAACGAAAATAAATATAAGAATACTCACGTGGAAATATAGAATAATTAACATTAATTAAATGTAAAACTGTCATGAAATAACAGCAATGCCGCAATAACAAACCCGTATTTTCAATATTGATGTAATGGTACATTTAGCGTAATCGTAATGGGCTGGGAGACCAAAGGTCAATCCTAGATTAAGTCATACCAAGTACATCAAAATGGTTCTTGATGCACCCTTGCTAAATATTCATCATTATAAGGTCATGATAAAAAATTCCTGGAGAAATGTTGTGAAAAGAGTTGCGCCCTATCTAACATCCTAGTGTAGTAGGAAATTAACAGGCATACTTGGCGTTGCTGTCGATTTTAGTAGACTATTTTACTTAAAGTTTTGTGAACGCTCTCTTCATTTTTGGTCATGCTATATTCTGTTCTTTTAGCTTGGTTTACATTATGTAGGCTTATGATAATTTTCAGAAAATAATGCATAGTCTCGCTTAACAACAAGAATAAAATATGTATAACTAAAGAAAGTTAGTTTAAATATATGCAGAATCAAATAGAAAATACTGTAATTCTCAACGTGTCAAAATAAAAGGAACCATATATATGGAAATACTTTTTAAAATACTCTGTGCCTAACTCGATCAGACCCAGGATTTAACTCACCGTATAATACACACCCTGAGTTTAGTATGCATAACCCATGCTATCAATGCTCACAGAAACATAAAAAGTATTCTTATGTCTTCATCCTTCTATGAGAATCTCAATTAAAACTGGAAAATTACCTCTTACTCTCATTTCCACATTCGAATATTATGATTTCAGTATACATTGCCACTTTAGATGACTTTAATACCGATCCTTTTACTTCCAATACGTCTATGTTATTTTATAAATTTCATCTAAGGTTTCCGAAAAATGTTCATAGCTCCATTTTTTAACCATAATCATTAATTAAATCAATAGTATTTCGAAACTATTTACCGAAGACAAATCTCCCATGCCTATTACATTAAATAAAATATGTGTGAACGTGAAAAGAGGCATCTTAAAGCCATTAGAAAATAAATCTATGAAACTTGCTATTTTAAACGTGATTTAATATTAGTATTTAAGATTTTCGGTGGTATCTGTCTTAAAATATAGAAACACATCAATATTAAGAACATTTAAAATATTGTGTTTCGTAATTTAATAATAAGAAATATACACAGTCAGTGCATCATCTACGATACATATTATATATCAGCATTTCTCCAACAGGAAATAATACATTTAGGCGGCGATAGGTACGTATTTAGCATTTGCACCGGGGCGGAGATAGGTACGTATTTAGCATTCAGACGTGGCGATAGGTACGTACATAGCATGTGCACATGGGCGGCAATAAGTACGTATATAGCATGCGCACCGGTCCGGTGATAGGTATGTATTTAGCATGCACTCCGGGGCGGCGATTGCTACGTATATAGCACGCGCACCGGGGCGGCAATAGGTACGTATATAGCATGCGCACCGGGGCGGCGAAAGATACATATTAAGCATTCGCACCGGGGCGGCGATAGGTATGTATTTAGCATTAACACCAGGGCAGCGATAGGTGCATATTTAGTATTCACATTGAGGCAGCGACAGGTACTTATGCAGTATGCACACCGGGGCAGCAATAGGTACTTATATAGTACTTGCACCGGAGTTGCGATATGTATGTATATATTATGTGAACTGGGGCGGCGATAGGTACGTATACAGGATGCGCACCGGGTTAGCTATAGATACGTATATAGTATGAACACCGAGGCGTAGATAAGTACCTGTATAGAAGGCGCAGACAGAGGTGGTACTTTTTATAGAAATATGTCATACTATTGCCCTGGGAAACGTAGGATGAAAAGGTGGGGAAGAAACAGCTTTCGCAAATGGCAACATTTGAAAGTAGCGGTGAAATGAGGCGACCAGGGAAGGGAAAAGTAGAAAGATAAAGAGACGGATATAGAGAGAGGGAGAGAAATAGAAGTTTGAATATAAAGATGTTACACACGCGATTTTTCTTCAATTATATGTTTTTATGCCTCCGAGCAACGCCGGGTAGCCCCGCTAGTATATTATAAATCAGCATTTCCCTAACCGGAAATAATACATTTAGTGTAAAAAGGAAATGCAACTAATAATAGAATAATATGCAATTTTTATTCTGTTTCAGTATTAAAATAACCTCAAATAGTTTATTTTCCCTTACACAGAAGATTCAAACTTATAATCCACTCTTGACGAAGAAATAATGTTCAAAAATAATAAAGAGTGGGTTGTTCTATTTCAATTAATTACGGATACGATACTACTACTCTGGTATCTTGGGAGAGCAATACTTCTAAAAATATATGAATCAACACCAATTCTCGAACGCGTTTCGAAGAAGGTTCAGTACACCATATTTAAAAATTGTGTCTATGTAAACTTATACTAATTTGGTATGCATTGTATGCCGCACAGAAGTTTAACGTTATATAAAAATATGCCCCGGGTCTCCTCTCGGCCTGTCAAGTCAGAAGAACACATACGAATAAATAAATGAAAACGTGTTAATGTTTGATTCATGTATTCATATATTTTAAGTCCGGGAAATTTACAAAATAAATTAGTTTTCTTTTGTGCTGTACACATGTAAGTACGTAAAACAAACTGCATATATTTTATGCTTTATCAAGATGAAGGTTTAGAAAAAATCTTATTTTAACATTCAGTTTTAGCTGATTTACATTGTAAAATATTTTTGTGGTGGGGGTGTTGATTGAAAAATAATCGACGACTCCGCATCCCTCTAAAAAAAAACAACTATATTACAAAGTGCCTGTTGTCTTTTCTCATCATGTAAAAATATATCAGAAAATTAAGAAGACAATGTAGTTGACATGTTTCTTTTTTAATGTCCAGATGAATATTTCTTTCTCTTCACATGAATACGTTATAGTTCGAATCGTTGAACACGTATCATCGATCTAGACTGAAATTGTTTCAACAAACTTACACAATAGAGTGAATGAAAATCTACGCATATATATATATATATATATATATATATATATATATATATATATATATATATATATATGCGTGTGTGTGTAAAGATAGACGTTTCAAAGAGAGTAAGAAACACATTTAAATTGATAGACTCTAATAAGAATGTATGACAGCTGGCGAGACAATAAACATCGAGAAGAATACAATGTACCATTGTTGTATTGCAAACCAATCATGAACTCAACGACATAATGTAATAATAAAATCGGTTTCAGAAATCAATATCTGAAGATAACATTTAAAATAGAGAATAGAATTGCCAGTTATGCTGATATGATGCTTAACCTATTGTATTATAAATCAATAGCCTCGTCGAATACTAGTCGCTTGCTCAACGGTGTAACACCAGTTTTTGTCGGATTACCGGTGAAGTAATGTTGAACTTTATAAGTACTTTGATGGGTTGCCATTAACGAATGTATATTGGGCCTGCTTTACTAAAATAATACGAAAGGTGTACGTTTCTGAATAAAAGTTGACATAGTTTTAAAACAGAAAGCCGTAGTTGAGTTATGTATTCTTTTGCGATATAGATCAGTTTATCAAAAGCTATAAGTGTAATATAAAGATTTAACTCTCAAACTTTGGTAATGCATCACGTCTAGAATCATTAACACTCCGAAACTAATCTTCCGATTGTCTCACTATTTCATACAGTTTCTCTTGATTTTTTTTTCCTGGAAACTGAACTTTTAATCATTTCAAGAGCTTATAGAATGCGACATTTTTGATGTACTAGTAAATAACTCCTTCAGGTAGGCACTTTATCAGAGGATATATTTTATTTTAGGCGGACTTTGAGCTGTTTTTCAAAATGTTGGTGTATTTACTAATTTTAATTACCTTTTCGATGTTTCATATCTGTCATACTCTGTTGATTTTCTAAGAAAGACTCACATCTTTACACTGTTAGAACGATACATCTAAATATTTGCAAGTAACAAGTTCCCAAATCACAGGATTCGGATCGTTCCTAAGAAGAAGTATACTTACATGAAGTGACATTTTATACGACAAAGATAAGAAAATCTATGAATAAATAACACAAGTAGTCATTGACTCTCAATTGAATTGAAAAATATATTTTTTAAATATCTACAATAGTTGGTCAGATATTCCGTGAAAATCTATACATTTATGTTGCGGAATTATTGGTGAGCAGCTGGTCAGTGCGCCCCCAATGCCGAGGTTGAGTGGACCGCGGTGAGAGACGAATATCGTAAATGTATACAAGCCACCATCAAGCAGACTACAACCAGGTTCGCTGCCAGATGCCCCAGCCACTGCTGTGTATGCAGGTGACTTCAATTGCTGGAACACTGACTGGGGTTAAAAGATCACCAACCCAGACGGCGCGTACCTGGCAGACTGGGCATCTACAGTAGATGCCGTGCTTCTGTTCGACACGAAGGAGACCCACTTATTTGCCTCCAGGCGCTGGAATACCGAGACCAACCGAGACCTGGCCTTTGCCAAAGTCATCGGGCAAGAGCCACTTCCTGTACGGAGCGTCTTGTACCGATTCCCCCATTCACAACGTCGTCCGTCACTTATCACAATACTATCGCTCATCCAGCCGACGGACGGCAAACCAGTCCGAAGGTGGAACTTCCGCAAGACCAACTGGCCGGTATTCACGTGCAGCACAAACACTGCAGCTGACAGTGCCTACTAAGTCAAATATAGACGAGGCCTAGAAGGCATAGTGCACGATGGTGACAGCCACCGCCAAGAAGCACGTCCTACGAGGAGTCCGAAAAAAACTATGTACTCTGCTGGGACGAACAGTGCGAGAAACTCCTGCACGCCCATAACGAGGCCACCACCAAGGCTGATAGGGCCAGAGCTGACACATACCTCATGGCCCGCCTCAGCAGCAAACAGAGAGAGAGGTGGATTGAGACCATCGAATTAATCGACTTCACCCACTCCAGCCGTCAAGAATGGCAGACCATCAACAAGCTGGCAGGCCAGGCACAAAAACAAAAACCATTCCCCATCACTGCCGACGCCATTGCAGCCCAGCTGATCACCGACGGGTGGTTCCCCAATCCTGACAAGGAGTTCAACAAGAAGACTATCAACGAAGTGAACGACCTACGCAGGGCCCACTGTGCTGATGCCAACCTCTCCGGAGACTTCACCAAGGACGAGATAAAATCGGCTATCAAACACTTGAAGCAAGACAAAGCAGCTGGGACCGATAACATCCATCTTGAGTTCATTGTTCACCAGCGTAGCAAGGCCACAGAGTGGCTTTGATCTTTTTGCTCCCTCTGCTTCCGCACTCCCAAGCTCCCGAAGATATGGCAACGAGCCAAGGTCATCGCTTTCCCGAAGCCCAACAAGCCGCTGCATGACCCAAAGAGATATCGCCCCATCGCCCTCCTCTGCATGCCATACAAGGTCATTGAGCTTCACCTCCATGCGCGCCTCGATCCAGTGATCGACCCAATACTGCCAAAAGAGCAAGCTGGCTTCCGCCACGGAAGGTCCACCGTTGACAAGGTAACCCTCTTCACCAAGATATCGAGGGTTCTTTCCAACGAGGTGAGAAGGCAGGTGTTGTTCTCTTCGATCTCACAGCTCCGTACGATACTGGCTGGCTCCGTGGACTCAACCAAAAGCTCCTACAGACACTCCCGGACCGACACATGGTGGATTTCATCATGGAAGTGGACCAACAGCAGCTTCACTCTTCACACCAGAAACAGCCAACACAGCAGGCTCCGACGGCTCAGAAATGGTGTCCCACAAGGCTCTGTTCTTGCCCCAATGCTGTTTAACATTTACATCTACGACCTCCCAGACACGCTGTCCAAGAAATATGGATACGCTTATGACCTAGCGATCCTTATGTCTAACAAGAAATGGGAGACGATCGAACTGTGGCTTACGACTGATATGAACCCCCTATCAAGCTAGGTGACAAACTGGCGCCTTAAGCTAACCCTGGCCAAATCCACATCCACCGCATACCATCTAAACAGCCGAGAGTCAAACCACGAATTTAACATCATAGTTGACAACAACATACTCCAGTTCCAGGCTGCCTGAACGTACCTCGGGGTCAAGCTTGATCCCACGCTGACGTTCCGGCAACACATGGAAAACCTGTCTGCCAAGACATCGGCCCGTGTCGCTCTAATACGCCGCCTAGCGGGTACCACCTGGGGAACCTCAACCAAGACACTGCGCATATCTACCAGGCATTGGTCTTCTCCGCAGCTGAGTACTGCTCCCCAGCCTGGTGCAGGAGATCCCACACCAAGAAGCTGGACGTAACGCTCAACACCGACTTACGCACAGTCTCTGGCTGCTTGCGCAGCGCCACACCAATCAACTTCTACCGATTCTCGCCGGCATCGCACCACCAACCCTGCGCCGTGGGGCGGCTGTCCTTGCACTGTCAAGAAAGGCCAATATCGATGAGGGTCACCGTCTCCACAAGCTCGCCACAGAGACCCTTCCACGAGCTCGCCTGAGGTCACGACGCCCATTCTCGGAGCATGCCCACCAGCTCCTGCTGTCAACACCCAATGACGTCACAAAACGAATCTAGCTGAAACGTTGCTGTGCGAAGAAATGGCAGGCAGCAGATAAATCAAGGTTGCACAGATTTTTGGAGAACCCGGATAACCTACCAGGCATAGACCTCCCTCACCGGCAGTGGACAATGTTCAACCGCATCAGGACAGGTGTCGGCCGTTTCGCAGTGACCATGAAAGGATGGAGACTCATGGACTCGGCTGTCTGCGACTGTGGTGACTTCGAACAGACAGTAGACCACTACATCGAGACATGCCTTGAACATTGCCCACCCAACGGCGAAGCCGGCATAGCTGCGCTAGACAACAAAACATTCACATGGCTTTTCTCAACCGAGCTGGTGATCTAACAGTGAGATACTGTGAAGCAAACGAAAGAAGAAGACTGAAATTACGATTGATAAGTTGTATTATTTGAATCATTCGGACAACTATTCGCATGTTGGATGTTAGTACTTATACATTTCTATCCATATAACCTCTGATCCCGTTCAAATACGTCTTGTCGGACTCTGGAATGTGTAAATAATTTCGAACTGGACGCCTTATTAAATACACCGTGGTAAATTATACTTGTTCCGTCAGCCAGCGACGAGTAGAAGTCTGCAGATCCTGCGGATACGTGGGATATCTCATAAAGTGCTAAGTAATAATACGTTTTAAGTTACAATCTTTTAGAGGTTGAAAGTTACATCCCTAGTACAGGCGATACGTAGAATATAATATATAATTACGTGGGATTATACGGGGTAATGGCTGACGCAACGAGAACAAATCTACTCCGTGGATATAGTAACGGTTCAGTTCCAAATTCCCTATTGATTCCCAAGTTCCGCAATACGCATCTGGAGAACGTCCGTGCTTATATTGTCCGAAAATCTATTAGAATAACAGCCATAAGAATAGTAGCCCGATTTATTCAAATAATAGAGGTTTTCGTTTGTTAAAAAGTTTGTATCGGATGTAATACGTGGGCAACTATACTTAAATAGTGAGGCAGATATGTAAGAAGTTGTATAGAATGGTTTATCCTATTTATCCAAATTTAGTCAAAGTAATCAGCATGACATGCTATAAAAAGTAGTTAAAATGTCACAGTTTCTAGGATTCATTAAGTTCACGCGAGCCACATTTATTGTATATCGTCTATTCTCTTTAAGTACCCCCATGTTATCCGATCGTTGTTCATACGTTTTTAATAAGTGTTTCCGATAAATCTAAGAGGTTTCTGGGACTGACCTTAAGTTCAGGCTTGAAATAGAAGACTTATATAAGTTCCGTTGCTAAGGTCGCTGGACAAATTGTTGATTCATCTACCGCCATAGAAAGTATATTAAGCCTGACGACATTATCTGCCTGTATAATAGTGAAACAGGTATTAAGATGGAGTACTGTAGAAAACGTCGCTCACAGTAGTCGTTCCTGCCTTGCCAGAGTACAAAATAATCTTAAAAATCTAGTAGGTATGTTCTCTACTATTCCTTACAGTCACTTTCTTACAGAAGAGATGTTGCCAGTGTTTCACTGTTCTATCGTTATTTTCATGGTATGTGCTCGACTGATCTCTAATCTATGGTACACAACCCTGTAAAATTTCACAAAGACCCGTCTAGCTACCATTGTCAATAATTTATTTTCTCTCTCTGTGAACTTAAAACTAAACAGAGCTTCCATGGGTAATGTTTCTTTCCTAGAATTACCCGTTTGTGGAACAGCATCTCGCGGAGCTTCTTGAAAGCTGGCTATAACATAGTCGTTTTCATGAACAATGTAAAGAAGTTACTGTTGAGACGTCCTCTTAAATAATCAAATTGAAATAGTTAAATGTCTACCTATATCACCGTCTACTTGACAAACTCATTAAACTTTATCCTCGAGTGGATTTAGGGCCTTGATAAATTGTAACACTTTGGAAATAATTAATAAATAAATGAATACATATCTATCGACAACGGTTATTATTTTTTTTGGTATATCAACACATTGCATGTTATTTAGTGTCGAAGGTTGGCAAAAAAGGGCGTTTTAATTGTTTAATAACTTAACATTTTTATCCATGGTGTAATTATTGCTTACCATATCTTTGTTTAGTCATACGATATATGAATTATGTTCTGTCAATTGTATATCGAATCAAGTAATTGTACTTAAACGCGTAAAGTTTCAGGTTTTATGCATACAAATAGTTTATAGATTACTTTTATCTTATAAGCGTATATTTTGTAGATAGAAAAACTAAGACGTACTCCAACTCCAGAATAGTGTAAATTAATTAATACCAGCGACTACATGCTGACTTGGAAATCATCTCACCTTGTAAAGTGCGACATCACAATCAGTTTCATATAAGGAACGAGTCAGTCTCTGTTGACGTTTCTCTTATTGCTATTTAATATAGTGCTTTATCTGAATAATTCTTATTGTAGTATTGTTTTCTCTAATATATATGTTGATATTATGTACGTGATATAATTATTCGATACTTCTGTTTATTAATTGAGAAAATGAAGATTGCCAATAAATACTATTTTAGTCATGTACATTCTATTTTCGATGAGTATATCGTGTGGAGCGTGAACATGAAATATATTATGATCTGTAGGTATATAAATACTATTTTAGTCAAGTACTGACAAATATACAAGGTCATTCTAAAACGTATTCGAGCTTAAGCCAGAAAACATATTTCAAATACGTGACAGTGTTTGGACACTAATCCCCTTCAACATAGGATGTTTGTGCTTGCACACACTTAGCCTACCGGCCCATCCACTGCCGAAAACATTTATGGAAGTCTTATTTTGGAATGGTGTTCATCTCCACCGTTGCGTTCCACATTATCTGTTTGTTTGCATCTTCTAAACAACAGCTGACCCGAGCAGTTGAGGGGGGGGGGGGCTTGCCAGAACGCTGCTTACTCTCCGCTGATGTGCGGCCATTTGTAAATGAGTTAAACCACTCCTTTATTTGTGTTACATCCATCGAATCTTATCCACACACCTGCTTAATCTAACAGGACAGCGACAGATGAACACCATTCGAAAAGAAGACTTTCAGATGTGTTTCCAGCAGTTGATGGATCGTTGGGCTAAGTGTGTGCAAGCCCAAGGAGCCTACTTAAGAGGTGGCTAATGTCCACAACCCCCTCACGCATTTGAAATATTTTTTCTGGCCTACGGTCGGATAATTTTTAGACAGGCCTCGTATGCTCCCTCCGGCCATATATTTTCGCTTGGCTGAAATGAGTTCATGATGAGCAAACTAAATACACTGACCCTGAAAGGAGGAGGTAATGTCTGGTAGGATGGTCGCATTGTAATAGAACATATATTACAGTACCCCCTCCTAAATAGAGGATGTATAACATGGGAAGATCTTCCCACTAAAATATTACAGCCCCCCCCCCACAAGAAAAAGAAGAAGGTAGTACCTGGGAAAATGGTCTCATGACAACATAACACATAATACATTAACGCTCCTTCGAAATACGTGGGAGAATTACTGCCCCCCCCCCTTAAAAAGGGAGGATGTAATTCCGGAGAAGTGTTCGTTACGCAAGCAAACCGATACTACACTGGCTATCACATTTTAAGATAACAGAATGATAGAGTAAATCAAAATGCAGTATCTGTTCTCAGCATTGCCGCGACAGCAGACGTTAATTAAAAAAACAAACAATACGTTGTCGTAAAATACAGAACGGAAATAGAAGAGGGAGGCAGGGAGTAATGGGGAGAATGTCATACACATTAGTCAGCCAGAGAGAAATGGAGACATCCACTTGGTAGCAAGCTGCCTATTCATCCGTTGTTTTCTTTCTCGATTCGGCCTAGTCGGTGAAAATTCTCGCCACCGATGTTGAAAATAGTTTTCTTAAGTCATACATTGTTTGATTACATCATCTTAATTCATTACTATTAATACTGACGAAACTAATGGACACATTTAGATGACTGTTATAATAAAATTACAAATAACACACATCAGCTATTAATGAATTATGAAGTACGTAAAAGTAGATAAAGTAGATATGCAAATTAGACTATCTCTACGATATATATATATATATATATAGATTTTTTCAAATGCCTATGTTGTATTATTGAGTTAAATAACAGTAACCCGTTCTTATTGTAATATACAAGTAATAGAAGCACTTTCGCATTCATTCACTTATATATATATATATATATATATATATATATATATATATATATATATATATATATATATATATATATATATATATATACGCAGTGATGATGATATCATAATACTACCAGCGGACAAAGGCAATACTACAGTGTTAATCGATAGGGCAAAACATTCCAAGAAATTGGCAGATGGAGTGAGATCAGGTGGTTATTGTAAAGTTAAAAAGAAACCGACTTTAAAAACAGAGAGGAAGCTGCCACAGATCTTTAGTAAAAACAAGGACTTAATTCAACCTACAAAATTCAGATAGCTGGTTCAACATTACAGCAAGCTACCACACCTATACGCATTTTCTAAAATTCACAAAGCGGTATTCCATTAAGGCCCCAAAATTATTTAACATAATGTATATTTTGAATATTATATCTTAACATGCCCAGTATTTACTATATAACATATACATCTTTTATTTACAGCATACTAACGATCATGTATATAAGATTATATTAAGGGATTCTTGAAATTTTACATGAAGTTGTAACTTTTGTCAGGTTAGAAAGTGACATTCTCCGATATTTGAAAGAAAATCTGGTTAGCCCCCCATAACTTTTCATCCATCCATTCAATTTCCTTGAAACTTGGCCAAAATATGAAGCTATTGTCCCTAATAGAAAATAAGTATCGCTGACCTAAGAACAATTCTGGTTCGCGCCCCCAGGATGTCAAAAGCCCCCAAAATGGCAAAAAATGACCCTTTTCTCCCATAACGTTTGATCCATCCATTCAATTTTTTAAAAAACTTGGCCAAAATATAAAGGCAATTGTTCTGGACATAAAATGAGTATCATCGACCTCAGAAAAATTTTGCTTCGCGCCCCCAGGGGGTACAATGGGGGTCAAAAATGCCCCAAACATCCCAAATTTATTGCATTTTACACTCGCCACATCGAGTCACATACAGAGGGGGACCACGCATGTGCGGCTTGTTTTATTTGATTTAAACCATGTATTTTTTAACGAATAGGCTATTTGCCGGGACCAGCAGAATAACGACCCCCTCGTTATTTTGCCGGCTCATGTTTAGTTAACCTTACTCTTACAGTTACAGTGAAGATTTCACGAGTCAACATTTTAAAGTTTTATTTCACCATTTTTCCAATAAAATAGAAATAATTAAACGAAAATAATGAAACTGAAAAATTAAACAAATCTTTAATACTTTTTGGACAAGATCAAAGTGTAGTATCTGTTCCGATGTATACTGCACCTCATAAACTGGTATTGTCTTGACCTTCGGGGCTTGATTTACGACGGTCTACGGGTGTGTCCTGTGCAGTTCTAGAAGGTCCACCCTCCCAGGCTTTGCCTCCCCTCTTTGTGGAGGCGTAAGTTTATTGCTTACTGCCTGGGGCGCCCCTATCGGGGAATGCCGACAGGGCTTCCAATAGAATTTGTAATGGCCAGAGTGCTCACCTTCTCGGGCGCTGGCTTTTCCAGACCCACTTTCCCGACCCGACCTTGGGTCACATCTTACCTTGTGGGAGTAAGATAAGACTGGCCTTGTGCTTAAATTTCTGAAGAGGAGGTAAATAATACTCGACGTAAAAACGATAATTTTTATTTCAACATATTTCCGATAAAAAAGGAATATTTTTTTTTTAAATCGGATAAATAATTTTTTAATAATGTAACATTTTATAAGATGGATAGTCAACAGTGATTTTTTTTTTATAATTTAAAACATTATAAAAACGAGTGAAATGATGAGAAATGGGCCTAACATTTATCTTAAAAGATAGTGAAAAATCAATTTTAAAATTGTTGTTTAGACTGTTTATAAAACTGAAATTATAAACATTATATCCGATTTAATTCCTTTAGGGGTTTATCTGTAATTATTTTAATAATCAGATTTCTTAACAAGAGTTATTTATTTTTATATCAATGAATGTAAACATGTTTTTTAAATAACTAAAACATTTTTTATCTGACGCAAATTACTTCCAAATCCGACTTAAGAATCTAATTGTCTGTAATATTTTCGTTCATTTAATTAATTTTTACTTTTTATGTTTTTTGTATTAAAAGCAGATATTTCTTTTATATTCAAAAAATTAAAATAACCGACAGAATAACAACTGATTATGACAATGAAAATAAACTGTTATCAAATATTTCTCCTCGTGTATTTCATTACCCTTTCTTTAACAAGACGATAACAGTTACGTTAAAAAAACAATTAGCCGACAGAATAACGAACCCTCGTTATTCTGCCGGGACCGGCAAAATAACGACCCTCTTGTTATTTTGCCGGTCCCGGCAGAATAACGAGGAGGTCGTTATTTTGCCGGTCCCGCCAAAATAGCCTCTTCCAATTTTAAATAGAATATCATATTTTGCTTCGATTTTGTTGAGAAATATTAAATAAATATTTCAGCTCCGTAATTTGTCAACATTTTTCACAAGACATGTTCAGAACCGACGCTGACATGTACTTAATACAAAACACACTAAGGCAGAATTGAGAGATATTTTTTTTGAGAAAACTAAAACTAATTATTTGTACAATGTATTTGTACCGAATTATAAAAAGTAAACATGTTATATTTAATATAATATTGTTTTACTGTACTGATATCAGAGCCCCTCTGTTTTAATCATAGATTCATGATTCTGAGTTCAGTCCTCCCTACTAAACTAAATATGCACACATAACAAGAGTTACTTTTCTACTAGAATGGTCTTTATGAGGTTTCCTTACAAAATAAAATATGAAATATTCATCCGAATTATTATTGTTTTCTTAATATTGCTATATAATAAAATATAAAAATTACCAAATGATATTTTTCTTAATTAATGTATCATGCGAACATACTTAATTTCTAGAAGTATAGTGCCATGATTATATCTAATTCACACACTTTTGTAATAAAATCAAGAATACATCTTACGAAATGTTCAAATTAAGTTTTAGAGAACGACTTATGCCTATCAGAAATGGGCTGTTTCGGACTATATATATATATATATATATATATATATATATATATATATATATATATATATTTATTTATTTAAACATATACAAATGTATTTATATTGTGCTAATTCATATTTTACCTGCTGGTGCTGACCGTCGCTTCCCCGAGACTATCTGTGTGCTTAAGAAAATAATTCCTTCCACTGTCCTGTGATGTCGTTCCTCTATCTTATATACTTCCTTCTGCCCCCACACGTTTACCCGTAGTCATTGTCGACTTTTATCTCAACAAGGAAACTTTGTTTTGGAACCGAATAATTCATTTCTACCCGCATCTCGACTGTTTAATTATTCTAATCAACTGATCCACTTGAATATCTTACATCATTAGCAATATTAACATTATACATGGTTGTAGTAGCAATCGTAATATTGTACGTTATATATTCTTATAACATATATTTTGTCCAATGTGTGTCATGCTAACGTTGGTGTAATTGTGTCTAGTAGTTCAGACTCAATATATATTTGTTAATTTCGTTAATAGTAGTATTAAAGTAATAGTTGTCTGATTAACAGTAATAATAGAAATAACCATTGTTGTAATATTCGATAATGAGTGAACATATAAATGTGTATTGTTTTTATAAAACAGTTACACCTTAACAACACTAATATTAATTTGTACATCTCTATAGCATATTATTAACCTTTCATTCAATTTAGAGTTGTCTATGACATACAGACAGACATACGAATAGTGTCTAATGATCGGTCACTTGTAATGTTAAACTCGATCAATCTCAAATATGTAACCCGCGCCATTAAACCAAATGATGCAAGTACTGGTAAGTGGAAAAATGTGTTGTGCTAATGTAACGGAAGTAACATTTAATTCTGTCAAGAGTGTAGCAATAAGGTGGTATTTTTATTGGCACGTATCACGTATTAGGACAGCAATGGATCCCCATCGCAGTTTGCGAATAGACTTCACACGCATAAACAGGATATCTTAGATAATTTGATCAGCTGGTTCATCGGAATTAGGGAGTGGCACGGACTGGTGACACAACATGCTGCGTTCAAGTTTTGTCAGTTTTATCAAAGCATTTTCATTGGGAAGATTTTCAGCGCTCACATGGAAACTGCTGTGGGTACTTGATTCATCATAGAAGTTAATATAAGCAAAACAGATTCATGGGAGGTATCCAAATTTGTGTTTCATAAATCAGATGTTGTTGGTAATAGTTTCTATAGGTTTGATGACTTTAGAAGTCACTAAGTGCTTAAAATTACGCTGTTTATACTCGGTTATGTGATCATTTAAGATTACTCCCCCAAAAACACAATTACACTCACAGATACAAAATATATCGATGAAACATTTCAAAGATTTGAGATTAGTGGTTCACATATGACAAATATACTTTCACATATGTTCAACCTAGTGGCATTACTTCTATGCATAACATAAAAGAAGTAGAAGGTATTCCTCTTATATTAGAAACACTTACTGTGTTTTAGTTCGAATACCTATTTATTTTATAGTAATCGCTCCAATCAAGGTCTAAAGCCACTTGATGCAAATAGCTAAAAATAGCAAATATGATTATCACAAAGACAGGAAACAAATATGACAACAGTACTCAATACATGGTCTCATTGTAGATTTGTAGAGAAAGAGAGCGAGAAAGAGAGAGAGAGAGAGAAAGAGAGAGAGAGAATAGACACATGTGTGAGAAAGTGTTCTGAATGATGAAGAAAACCGAATTTACGAGGAAGAGTAAGAGCAATGGATCTAATGTGTGAATTCCAAGAAATATTTTATGACGCAGAACGACCATAAAGTTTCAGAATCAGTTGATCCTCAAGAGCAAAGCCATCCATGAGAATCTCAGTCTACGATTGAATCAGCTGCATATTTCGACTTGAGGCGAATGAAATAGGCGAGAAAGAACACCAGAATAAAGAGTGTTATTATCAGCATAGATGTTATTTTTCTGAAGAATATTCTCTAGAAGACCATTTATATAGAGGACAAACAGTGTTGCGTCTAGAATAGAGCCTAAGGAGCATCCGGATTGATGGGGAAAAAGAACGAAAAAACCACCGGAAGTTACTTGCAAGCTTTGCTCTGAAAGAACATCCATAATATTGTCAATAACCTCACCACCTATACAATCATCCTGAGGTTTATGTAGTGGAAATAAAAACATAAGACTTACCTGTAATACCAGACCAAGGCCATGTAGAACAACAGAGTTAAAGCAAATGGCTGGTTTTATAGAAAGGAAGTACCAAATGATCATGTGACCTATTTTGCATTGCATGATGGGAGTCCCCATAAAGAGGACAGGAAATGAGAAAGTGCACTTCTTTGGTTCATCCCGGATTTAGACCAGTGAAGGGGGAGGTCGGATTTGGTGCTGTCAGACGAATGAAGTTAGAGTTCAAGTTGGTGTTTGCGGACTAGTGACTGTTTGGAGGTCGGATTGAGCGCCCTCAGAAGAGAGACATTTTGGTGTTTTCGGACGACAAGCTATTTCGGCTGCCTACCTACATAACAGGTAGGGTGACAGAACTAAATTAAGAAGTGACGTATTGAAGGCGTACGCTGGTGATGGAGACGTAGTGCGATGGCTGTCTAAATCGAAGATGGTCGCAAGATTGCAGAAAATTGAGGATGTGGCAACCTTGATTCCATTATATTTGGAAGGAAATGCACTTTCGGTCTACCTGGGAGAGTGGCAATCTGGCGCAAGTTGAGAACGGAAACCGCGAGTGAAATCTGCAGAGCCATGGAGGCGGTGTTTTTGGAGAGGGGGCCAGTGGAGGAGATATTACTGGATAATGGTGCCGCCTTCCGCTCTGAAGACTTTACAGAGCTGTGGGCAGGTGCGGAACCCGGCAATTTTTTCGGGCTGCATATTGACCGGGAGGAAATGGGGTTGTCGAAAGGCACCACCGAACCATAAAGGCTGTTGCAGAGAGAGGCCGAATCTCACCAGACGAGGCGGTATTTTGGTACAACATATCTCCAAAGAGTGGTCAAGATGAAGAGTCAGTGCCGCATCAGACAGTCTTTCGGTATGAGTTCCGTCATCCTCTTGCTAAAACGAACATGAGTGAAGAGGGACAAGGATCCATCACATTTGGTGCAGAAGTGTGGGTCAAGCCACCGGGAGCTCTATGCACTACACGTTCGGGACGAGGAAGGGTAACGCATGTACAGTCTGTAAACAATGTGAGTGTTGACGGGATGCCGCGACACGGGCTTGACATACGTCGTGTTTCTCTTCCATCAAATGGAGATGCTGAGGAAGAAGCCGGTGAGCCCCCGTTGGAAGAACCCCCGCGACGCTCTAATCATGAGAAGATACAACCGGTCTGGATCGCTGACTATGTGAGGTGAGATGTGATTTTAAAATCACGGGGGCATGTAGTGGAAAATAAAAACATAAGACTTACGTGTAATACCAGACCAAGGCCATGTAGAACAACAGAGTTTAAGCAAATGACTGGTTTTATAGAAAGGAAGTACTAAATGATCATGTGACCTATTTTGCATTGCATGATGGGAGTCTCCATAAAGAGGACAGGAAATAGGAAAGTGCACTTCTTTGGTTCATCCCGGATTGAGACCAGTGAAGGTGGAGGTCGGATTTGGTGCTGTCAGACGAATGAAGTTAGAGTTCAAGTTGGTGTTTGCGGACTAGTGACTGTTTGGAGGTCGGATTGGGCGCCCTCAGAAGAGAGACATTTTGGTGTTTTCGGACGACAAGCTATTTCGGCTGCCTACCTACATAACAGGTAGGGTGACAGAACTAAATTAAGCGGTGACGTATTGAAGGTGTACGCTGATGATGGAGACGTAGTGCGATGGCTGTCTAAACTGAAGATGGTCGCAAGGTTGCAGAAAATCGAGGATGTGGCAACCTTGATTCCATTATATTTGGAAGGAAATGCCCTTTTGGTCTACCTGGGAGAGGGGCAATCTGGCGCAAGTTGAGAGCGGAAACCGCGAGTGAAATCTGCAGAGCCATGGAGGCGGTGTTTTTGGAGAGGGGGCCAGTGGAAGAGATATTAATGGATAATGGTGCCGCCTTCCGCTCTGAAGACTTTACAGAGCTGTGTGACAGGTGCGGAACCCGGCAATTTTTTCGGGCTGAATATTGACCGGGAGGAAATGGGGTTGTCGAAAGGCACCACCGAACCATAAAGGCTGTTGCAGAGAGAGGCCGGAGCTCACCAGAAGAGGCGGTATTTTGGTACAACATGTCTCCAAAGAGTGGTCAAGATGAAGAGTCAGTGCCGCATCAGACAGTCTTTCGGTATGAGTGCCGTCCTCCTCTTGCTAAAACGAACATGAGTGAAGATGGACAAGGATCCATCACAGTTGGTGAAGAAGTGTGGGTCAAGCCACCGGGAGCTCTATGCACTACACGTTCGGGACGAGGAAGGGTAACGCATGTACAGTCTGTAAACAATGTGAGTGTTGACGGGATGCCGCGACACGGGCTTGGCATACGTCGTGTCTCTCTGCCATCAAATGGAGATGCTGAGGAAGAAGCCGGTGAGCCCCCGTTGGAAGAACCCCCGCGACGCTCTAATCATGAGAGGATACAACCGGTCTGGATCGCTGACTATGTGAGGTGAGATGTGATTTTAAGATCACGGGGGCATGTAGTGGAAAATAAAAACATAAGACTTACGTGTAATACCAGACCAAGGCCATGTAGAACAACAGAGTTTAAGCAAATGGCTGGTTTTATAGAAAGGAAGTACTAAATGATCATGTGACCTATTTTGCATTGCATGATGGGAGTCCCCATAAAGAGGACAGGAAATGAGAAAGTGCACTTCTTCTTTTGTTCCTCCCGGATTGAGACCAGTGAAGGTAGAGGTCGGATTTGGTGCTGTCAGAAAAATGAAGTTAGAGTTCAAGTTGGTGTTTGCGGATTAGTGACTGTTTGGAGGTCGCATTGGGTGCCCTCAGAAGAGAGACATTTTTGTGTTTTCGGACGACAGTTTTTGTAGGAGACTAGAATTTCACATTCGGGCAAACACCTTAGAAATGTACACAGCAATAGATCTACCCTCTATTGAATGATCCATAAACAAACAGATCCGCTCAGTTACAACTGTTAAACGATCAGCAGCTGGACGAAAACAACGAAAGTCATACTAAACATTACTAAAGCGGCCAAGGCTTTCCAGAAATGAACAAGCTTGCCGTTGACTAACCTTATAGAAACTTGCTACTAACGAAGAAGAGAATATTTCCCCCAACATTACGGCCGGTATATATCATATATTGATCCAATTGTTGTCATTTTATGCACAGATATTCAGAAATAGTCGCTCCTTGTATATATTTTAAATGAAAAATATTATATATTTTGCTTTGTTTATATACGCGCTGTTTGCCAGATTAATTATTAACTATTTTTCGTTTATCAATATTATTAATATTCTATTAAGTAAATCGATCTTGAAAAATCTTGTTTTACGTCCTGATCAGTAAATAACTCAATGTTCTGACTAACTGAGTAACTTATTCTTCTTATAATTCAGTATAAATAGAATTTTCAGAAAAGTAAATAAAAAACAATCGAACCAAATAAGAAGGTCTCCCTAACGAAATTGGTTCGCGTATTATGATTTTTTCTGACCGAAAGACATATCCGCTTAAAGTCATTTGACAGAGTGAACACCGAACAGAAACAAGTGCCTTACCCTACAGTCTGCGAAATATTTAGCTCAATGAAACACTATATATATATTATTATTTGTATTTAATTTATCCACATAAAATGTTATAAAGCAATAGCATCCTGTATGTGTCAATTGCCAGTATTTACTTGAGCAGTGCCAAATACGTAAGTAGAGCTTAGTAGTAAGTTATAACATATGTTTATGGCAAATAAGCTACACAAAGGCTTTAATCTCCGTGGGGAATCGTCACGCTTTTATATATATACATATATATATATATATATATATATATATATATATATATATATGTTGGGTAATGGCCCAGTGTGGCCGGCCATATCTTAAAGTGGACGCATATTAAGTGGACGTATGTGGGGGATCGATATAGTGCGGGTGCACCCGTACAGTCGAGTGCAAAATAAACTGGTCCTCACAGTCGGAGCTCACAGACGTTGACAGGGTAAGCACGTTGACAAGACCTCAGATCAAGGTTCAAGGTGCACCTGCGCATAGGGGATCTGTGACGTCACATGCTTTTTGTGTGGGAAGCATAGTTTTGTCAGTCTTGTTGGTGGATGCAAATCGAACAGACGTGGTTCTCTATGTAGTCCGAAATGAGAAATGGGATGTTTTTTTCCTAAGAGAATATATGCATGAAATTCCTTCTTCACCCTCCTCGAATGGCTAAGGATTTAAGCTAACAAGAACAACGATAGAGTAGTAACTTGATATCTCCCTAAACGTTGGTGAACCATCTCCGTGGTTGAGAGAAATCTAACGCCCGAAATACACAAATCAAATTTTAAAAGAGTGTTGGTATCGTGAATCGTGGTATGAAGCTTTTTGTTGTAGCGGCGATGTTCACGGCAGTACAGATGCGAAGAAAGGATCCAACCACTGGAGGACACTAGACGGCACGCCTCCACCCGACAGAAGGAGAAAAGGTACGAGAAACTAGGCGGCATCGAAACGACACCCTTCCACGCTACGAGGAAAGAGAGAAGATACGAGAAATTAAAATGTATACAACATATACATTTTCAGTGTTAAAAATGACCAGTTGTTTAAGCGAGAACTGCCACAACCCATTCCGGGACGTGTATACAACACGAGAACTGCCACGGTCCATTCCGAGACGGTTATACAACATATCTATATATATATATATATATATATATATATATATATATATATATATATATAGTGAGAGAGAGAGAGAGAGAGAGTGAGAGAGAGAGAGAGAGAGAGAGAGAGAGAGAAAGAGAGAGAGAGAACGATAGTTTCGTATTTTAATATAACATTTTGAGAACGCCAAGAATGATATATGTTAATTTTTTTTAAATAAACATTTACTTACCCTAAAATATCCATGCTGCAAGCTTTCGGTGATAAAAACAGTTACAAGCAACCTTGTCTTTCAGAATTTATTTATTTTTCTTTGGAGATGTAGAAATCTCTCCTGGATGTCCGTTGAGTTATACACTGGACGATTTTGTAAGTCTGTAAATTATCACATACACGTTTTTATTGAGTTATGCGATACATACGTATGGCAAGATGCTAGCGAGATTCGAATAACGGACTACTAGTACAAAAACAGCTACACGCTAAGTATATAGCCGTCGTCTCCATATATTATCCGTACTATCAGACACTTGGAGATAGTTCAACGACTGCATACTCAAATCGTGCATTGACTACGAAAGCTGCCCTTCGAAAAGCATCTCGACAATCTCAACTTTCACCATTGAACGCCAACGTTTACGTGGTGATCTCATTATGGCCACCGATCTTATCACAAGCTATTATAATGGCCGTCAGAACCAATACTTCACTCCTGAACAAAAAAAAGCTCTGCGTGGGTATTACCAGCAACTGTTGAAGGGCCACGTACTCGTTTAGAATATCTGCACATTGGAATAAATGCTTCAAAATATATAGTAAATGTGCCAACGACGTATCAATTCAAAGCAACATTGGATAGGTACTGAGCAACTGTATGCTGCAGTGTGTAGATTTCGGTGTAACGTTCTTTACATGGAACTAAGAATGTTTGTTTTACTTTTTACCAAATTCATTGAATTAAATTAAATTCAATTGCTGTTGTTTTGTTTATTCGTTAGTTAAGTACGCACTTGCTAGGGTTTAGATTAGGCAGGAAAATTAACCAACCGGGTCTGGTAGTTTTTCTCATCTCCTATACATCACTAATGCACACTCGGGGTCGGAAGTAAATACATTATGATGGGTGGGGATGGTAGTAGCTTATTGTGACTAATTATACAGTCTGTAAGTTTATGGTCATATGGATCATCACTAAGTTCGCCCCTATTGCAAATTACGTCAGCTTCCCTATTGCTTTTAATGAGTTAGCATTTTAGCTTTCGATGGTTCCCTCCCATGATTGTTGGTCAATTGTTACTCGCCCACTTGTTCTTTCGGCTGTCGGACAACGTTAAGTGATGCTTTAGTTTTAGTTTTATTTCTGTGGTAGATTTATTATTATCGTGTTTCATGGTTTATATCTTCAGATTGATCGTAGGTTGTCCCCTTTCGCTTAGTTTTTGTGCAAAATGGTAAAATCCCGACTTTGTTGAGAGCATACTTTCGCTTTTTGTCAGCAACTGCTTTATTTCATTTCGTGATTTGTGGCCTGACATACCATAGTTATTAAAGCATTGAGACGCTTTCGGGTGATCTCGCCAGAAAAAAAAATTTAATTTAGGAAAAGAAATTAGATATTAGTAGAAACTGGAAAATCATTCATCCCAGGGCGGGTAAAATGTATTTCCATAAATAGTTAGGCACTCGTTGTTAGTCCCATTACCGAAATTGAGATCAGTATATAATTGTTCAAATTCAAATTTAATCTCAAATATTTGACATTTCAAATGTTAGGTTATGCCTCCTGGATAATTTAATACTGTTTAAATAAGTAGATGTTAGAGAATATTTATTAACTCATGTCTAATACCTATTGTTAAAATTTAAGAAAAATCGCAGCTATCTGAATTTTTACGATAGTTATTCCCCATTTTTACACCGTTGTACAAAACAAAAATAAACTTAATATTGACCGTATGTGGCCTCTATACGCCTATCGGCTGTGTTTGAAACTTCATAATGATCGGTTGATTAGTTTAGAATTTAAATAATGTACATACAAATATACAAACATATAAACAACTTTATAAAAATGGAGATAATAGGATATGCAATGAAACGAATGTTGTCATCGTTTAACGCTTAGTGTATCCATTTATCACGCTGATAAAATCCATATCCTCCGCCTCATTGATGAATTTCAAATAATTCTTCTATTTGTGACATTAACCTGTGAACCACCATTCTAAGTAAGAGCCAATACGGTTGCCATGAGAGTGTGTGCTTTTATGTGTTAAGCTGTGTGGCCAATGAATTATGTTGAGTGGGGTATGTTAATCCGAAATCATCTATGATGATGGCGACATTCTACAATTTACTATGTCTATGTATTATCAAGATCGTTATGTTCTGAAAAGCTGTGAAGACCCGCAAACGCAACTGGATATCCGGGACAAATTCAGTCCATTCTTTTGTACTGAATAATTGATCGTGATTCAAATTTCCTGTGCGGACGTAGAAGAATGAATAAACCATTTTGTGCTTGAGGCTGATCAGACAGTTACGCGAAGGGAGTGGGTCGAATAATACTCAGTAACAATCGATACATCTTAGTCGCTTTCTATGATGACGACCAGTATTGCTGTTTGGTATTTTTATAATCCTGAAACTTTAACTCCGTTAACATAGCTGTCAATTAAATGAAAGTCTTCTTTGTGAGACGCGGTACTAGTAATTTAAAAGTATATATATATATATATATATATATATATATATGTATCGATAACAATTATTTTGCAATTTCATTTAATTTAAATGAATTAAAGTATATATATAAAACACCCACCTTATAGATACACAAGTAGAAGCTATTATTATTTTGTTTATAATATATATGCAATAAATGAAGGAAAGATGCTTACATATAAATGTATAATATAATAATAAGATGATAATTTACTTTTCAAGAAAGGCCGTTTAGGAATGAATGCGAAACTATAACAGAATATTTAAATAAAAATGTGTGTATGTAAAGCCTGAAGATATTTTACAAAAATGTTTATAACAATAATATTTTACTAGCCGAGATATCTGTATGTTTGTTGCTGAACCTATACTATTACTAAATCATTCAAGATACCGTATCTTGAATGATTTAGTTTTTTTGTTTTTTTGTGGGGGGGGGGGGGATTTATTCATCATTGTGCCGGCCGACGTGAAAGTGTATTATCGCACATTGTTCCGTTTTTTGGGTTTTTTTTTAATGTATTTGGGACCGACTATTTGCTTGTTGGCTTGGTGGAAGAAATAATGCACGAGCTACTTTTCTAGGACTTTCTTTTTTTTATCGTTGTTCTTCCTTGTTTTTTAATTTTAACTTTTATTTTTATTTTTTCCTCTTCCCTTCTTAAGTGACCTCAACTATTGCAACGCCACATTGTGTATTGTCGGCAGTTGAAACCAGTATTCCAGACATTTAATTTCCCTGATGATCTGCCAAGCAAGTAACTGCTTGTTAGTGAAACACGTGTAGGAAAAAACATTTAATTTGAATAAATAATATTTGTAAGAAAAAATATATTTAATTGTGATCATTGGTGTCTTGAATAGAATGCTTTGGTAAGCCTTCATAAAATCACATATATATATATATATATATATATATATATATATATATATATATATATATATATATATATATATATATATATAAATATGTGAATGTGTGTGTATTCAAGGCTTTACGCGCTTCACTACTTTTGGAGCTGCTCCCGCTCCTGCTCCAACGTTCAATATTGGAGCTGGCTCTTCTCACGCTATCTATTTAAAAAAAGGAGCCGCTCCAGCTAAAACTCCTATAAAAAAGGAGCGGGTCGTTCTCAGCGCTCAATAATGAGATTGTACCATTTCATCATAAACGTTCTAGTCTGCAAATGCGTGGTCGGAGGATAAGGGTGGGCGTCAAAGGATCTCGTCAATATGAATGTAAATGTTACTTTAAGTGTAAAACTGTGAGATAATATTTGACAAAATCTCGCTAATATTTTGAGATGTGCTAAGGGTTGAAGAATATTATGTCTGACGAAGTATAAGATTATACGTAAATTTTCGTTTCCTGAAGTATAAAATAGAAATAGAAAAATCTCTGAAATATTTTAAAACAATTTTAATTTTCATTACATGAAAAAACTATTTTTTTTGAGGAGGACAATTTTGCAAGATATTTTTTCTATTTATGTTGGAAAAGAAATTAACATGTGTTTTAAGTAAATAAAGTTTTACTTTACACATTATTAGTGATTATTTTCTTTTCAAAGGAAACATTTGTCTAGGAGAGGAGAGACAGCCAGTGCAACATTAATCGTCGTGTTGTTTAATATTTGTTTGTTTTATGAACGTAACTATATTGTATAATGTGTATTCTCAACAGAGAAACGCGCCAGTATTTTCAAGCAGATCGAGTTATCCATCTTTTTCAATAGTACAATTTAGGGCAAATTTTTTTTTTAAATATTCAATAAAAAATATATATTTCATAAGTAAGCCAAGAAATGTTAATAAACAATTAAGAGCTCCATTTACATTCTTAAAATTTCATACAAAATATCTGGCCTAGACCTTGGGAGTTGAGAAAATATCGGGTAAAATTATCATCTCCAGAAAAATTAACTGAACAAAGTTTTCCTAGGTCGGGAAAAATATTTATTAAAATTAAAAATTCGAATAAAAAAGTGAAAACGTATATATGTTTAATCTCTAACAAAAAAAAACTGTTTACAATGTTAATACTCGATAACAGATTTCTAAAAATAAAAAAAAGATATCTAACATTGTTTTGGTTTAAATAACACAACAAATTAGTCAGAAAGTCTAATTATTTGCTTTTTTGAATTAAAATTTAAAATATTTTCTTTAATTTAATTAAGTTTTAACATTTGTGTTTTCGCTCACTTTGTCTTGTTATTCGCCCAAAATTTAGATGAAACGGATTGTTGGCTTTAATTGTATTTTTGGTCCTGAAATAAAATTCTCATTTACTTTTTAAAGTGTTGATAATCCAATTTTCAGTTCAGGTTTTATTCGCTGGCTGCTATGTTGGTTGTTGTTGTTATTTTTCCTTGGACTAAAACTATTTTCCTTGGACGAAATATATGTTTACTGCTTTAACATTTTATTACACACAAAAAAAACAAACGTTGAACATTACATTTACAAAAGCAAGTTTTAACGGAATTTAACAACTTTAAAAGCAAACATGAAAAGGTTAAAACATACTAGTAGTGAATTGAAGAATAACAAAGTGTCGCCAAAAAGACGACGAGTAAAAATGTGGCATAAAAGGTCAATTTGATATATGTTAAAAAATAGATTAGAGTGTTTTGATAGGACAACATGTACCATTCACCTCCTCCCCCAAAATTCGATTTTATCGAACATTTGGGTTAATACCGAGCGACATGGGAGAGAAAATTCAACGGCCCCTAAAGTACAATTGCACATTAAATTCTTCACTTAAAAACACAAATATGTTTTTTAAATAAAATAAATTAATTGTTTTGAAATCATTGTAATTATTTAACATTTTCTTTGTTTACTCAGGAATTTCATAACAATTGAAACACGATGAACTCGAAAAATAGAGAGGGCCCGCTTATTTTTCTTGTGCTGGCTAAGTAGCCTATACCTTATATTGTATGCTTTTTAGATTTAAAAATAAACACATGTTATTGATGAAAATTAAAAATTGAACACTACGAACAATAACAGTGTGTTTCAATAAAATAAAGTTTTAGAGATGTAATTTTCCAGAAATCACATTTCATTAAAGTCGAATCATTGCCGGGGTGGAGAGTAGCTCTTTCCTTCCATATCTTCTGAGTCGGCGCGGTGGGGGTAGAAACTAATAATCTTGATTGGATCAAACGGAAGTATTACCATTTGTTGTCTACACAATTTGATTTTCGGACATTTTATGATCAGATTAGCAAGATCAAATGAAAATTAGACAAGCTGGCTCGTCTTGTCAGTCTTATATTTTGTTTTGAAATTAGATTTTCTGTAAATTAAAAGAAAAATTGGCTTATTTATTTAATCAGCAATAATTATCGTTGCCATAAATGCAAAAAAAATGTTCAAATCTTGAAGAACATAACTTTAAAGACATATATAGACTCACTGACGAATTTGAAGACATTTGTTGTCAAATTGTCTCCTGCCTTAAGAAAACTGTTTAATCGAAAATCTAACATGAAGATGTTAAAATCTGCCAGCGTTTAAAAAAAACCCTGAGAAGTTCAAATGATCTGTTTTCATGTGTAACGCTCTCGTTCTTTCCCCCTCTCTCTTCTTTCATCTCTGCTTTCGTCTCTCTCCCTTTCCCTATCTCATATACATTTACCAGAGATATAATTTAAAAATTACTCAAAATATTTAGCTGACACTTTCTTTTATTTTCCTTTTTATTGCAGAATAAAATTAAAATTATGTTTTAAAAAAAATGAAATATTTTTTTAGCGAGAAACGCGGAGCGATAAAGCAAAATGGAGTTGTTCACGCTCCACTCTCGCTGAATATAAAATGAGCCATCTTCTCCTTCGCTCCAGCTAGAAGGAACGTGCCTCTCGAGAGCGCTCCTTTTTGGAGGGTTCCGTAAAGCCCTATATTATATATATATATATATATATATATATATATATATAGATATATATATATATATACATATATATATATATATATATATATATATGTATATATATAGATATATATATATATATATGTATATATATATATATATATATATATATATACACTACGTTGCCTAACTAAAAACTGTGCATAAGTTACTTGAGGTTTTCTCATCATTTGATGTGTATTATTACATTCTTAAATAAATAAATATACACATACCCTCAATGAAACAGAAATAAAAGAAAAAAACAATAAAAATAGTTAAACCTTATTACATTACAACTATTATATGATCTGTATAAAACACTAACGAAAATCTGTGACTCCTTAAAATCACATTTGCAACATAAAAATAAACATGAAAAAAAGGTTAGTCTCAATATTTCGCAAATTAGGATAAAAATAGCACACGTATGAACATCGCTTGGTCATAAAATAACTAAAATACCGTTTTTTTGGTTAATGCTCAGTTTTAATATGCATTCAATTGAAAAGTGAAGTTAAATATTGATTAATACACTTTAGATTAGTTTAATCCTCTGTATAATTTTTAATGGTCTCTGTTTTATTTTATTATTGTCTCTGTCCCGATATTTGAAAAATTATTTTCCTGTTTTATAGACGCCTTAATTATAACACACACGCACATATATATATATATATATATATATATATATATATATATAATTATTTCCACAATCAGACAACGCCGCAGCCCACAACCCATGAAAAAAAACAAACCGGAAGTCCTAGACTCGAGTTTCGCCCTCCTTTGGGCTCATCAGTAGAACACATCCGAACTCAGGATTCGAAACCCGAGTCGCTTGCATGGTAAGCGAGTACTCTGCCACTGAGCTACCTCGCAACATACAAGAATGTCTATTAATTTACACAGATTAAGCGAACCGCGGCGATGATCGACTGTGGAATTTACCTACTCTTTTCAACAAGGGGTGTAGTCATCCAACTACTATGAACCCAGGCCGATGACTCACAAGTAGGATTGACTACACCCCTTGTTGAAAAGAGTAGGTAAATTCCACAGTCGGTCATCGCCGCGGTTCGCTTAATCTGTGTAAATTAATAGACATTCTTGTATGTGGCGAGGTAGCTCAGTGGCAGAGTACTCGCTTACAATGCAAGCGACTCGGGTTTCGAATCCTGAGTTCGGATGTGTTCTACTGATGAGCCCAAAGGAGGGCGAAACTCGAGTCTAGGACTTCCTGTTTGTTTCTTTTCATGGGTTGTGGGCTGCGGCGTTGTCTGATTGTGGAAATAATTATATATATCATCTCACATTCAAGAAATCTAATATATATATATATATATATATATATATTTTTAATGTTTAAATTTTAATCATCCACTCTCTCACATTCCTATATTTATTATACCATGCTTTCACTAATTCTACTTTATTCTTTATTCTTTAAACACCCTGAAACCATATCTGATAACTACAATTTAATCTGCCTTTAGCCGCCTGAAATGTTGGAAGCTCACATTTTTTTATTTCTATTTTTAGAATCAACTATTTCTATACCCATTCACTATTTAAGATTAACCCCACCCCCAAAACCTACACCCTACCGCTCGCCCGCACCCTTAACCCACCTGTCACTTTATCTACATCCCCATGCCAACCCGTCCTCTTTTTCTTTTTCCCCCAAATTCACAAAGCGACTTTTTAAACTACCCCGCACCTCCTAACCCCCCCCCCATCCTGACCCCAAATCTGAAACTTTCATCAACTTTGGCTTTTTTTGTCTCATTCTGAGTTAATCCTTGTATGAGATCCTACCGTTTTACTAGGCCCGGAAGTAAATTTAAAAAATGGCCTGTTTTCCTCTTCTCAGCCTCTTTTAAGTGCATCTGGACTTATCTACTTTTGAGCACCTTCTCCAACCTGCTCCCATGCAAAGAGTTTTTCTTCACTTTCTACAATTTCACCGAACTTTTTCAACGGAAACTTACTACCCGGACAATTGCATATCTTTTTCACGAAATTTTCTTTTCATTCAGTACGTTTTTTGACAAAAATTATTTTAATAATTTTTAATAATAATTATCATATTTTTCAAATATTTGAACTTTGTTTTTTTCGAAAGCCAACTTATCCATCTGTATTTCTCCTCTGATGATAAGATTTCGATCTTTGAAAAGCCTTGGCTTAAGGAAAGAAAAATAAACACTAGTTTATTACTGACAACCTTGCATTGAACAATTGAAATTTGAAATAAATTTGGACAATCGTCGCATATTTATCACTCTTTTTTCTTCTATCTCTCTCTCTCTCTCTCTCTCTCTATATATATATATATATATATATACATCTATATATATATATATATATATATATATATATATATACACGTATATATACATATATATATATATGGGGATCAACCCATACTGTCAACCCAATATTCTCACGTACTTGCATGACATTTTTCTTAACATGATCATCCTGAGAAAGTCTTAAAAATAAAGACAAAAAGTAGATGAATATATAAAAACCATCCTTTTTGGTTTTTCCTATTCATTTCCCTATTACGTCGGATTACCTGCATCCTTCCTCTCATATATATATATATATATATATATATATATATATATATATATATATATATATATGAAACTAACAGTATACCTTTAGGGAATTGAACCTATAGTGAAATGGTTTAAGCTCAATATACGAAATAGAGCAATTATTAAGATAAACGAAGGAAGATATCATAAAGATGTGCGGATGACAAATCTATTTAATTTTCGATTAAACTGAACACCATTCTATTGGATTTACTACATTTTGAACATTATTCACCCAATCTCCACGAAATCCATTTTCCATCGTTTAATATTTCGTCACTAGACATTTTGTCAACGGATATAAACAAAGTGGGCATACTGTATATATTGAAAACCTTTTCTACACACATTAACTTTCCATTACTTTATATTGTTTTTTAAATTGATCTAAATTTTGAATTTTGGCTATTACCCTGCTAACTTATAAATCTATGCCATTCTTTTGATGGAATTCTTTTAATTTTTGAAAAGCCTGGCTTGAGGAAATAAACATTAACATGTTTTTATCGAGTACAACTTGCATTGAACACTCGAATATGAAATACATTTGTCATCTCCACATCTGTATCTCTCTTCCTTTATATATATATATATATATATATATATATACATATATATATATATATATATATATATACATATATATATATATGTAAAAATAAGAATTGAATAAAGGATGAGCAAATCAACAACTAGCACACATAAACTCAAAACCACATATTGAAAAGTTCTACCGAAATATTTCGATTGTTAAAATACAATCATCATCAATCGGTAGCAGAACTTTAATTAAAAACAGAAAAGTGTATTCCATTTTTATTTTTACATTTTGTCTGAAACATTGTTTCGTTTATTCTTCATATATATAGAGAGAGATTATTCACTTAGAAAATAGATTATTAAGTGATTGGGCCAATAAGACAAGCTCGATGATAGTCGATTACAGGGTACAGAGCATTGATATGTGAGCCTTCAAAAATCACGCTTTAACTTCTTACCACTGGACGCAGTACCGATTGAGGAGAAGTAAGGTTAGAGAGTACGCAACAGCTGTTAACCAAGTACAGGGTCATTCACTCTTACAGGAGGTATATATTGTCCTTCAAAACTGAAGGGATGCGATAGATATATATATAAATATATATATATATATATATATATATATATATATATATATATAGCATGTTCAAGTATTGTTGGTGTATTTCTAATACAGTAATATTTAGTAAAATATTACTGACCTTAGAACATACAATACAGTCTTTAGAGAAACAATTAGTATCGCATGCAGATAAACTGATATTTAGTTCTTTAAAAGATTATACGACATTTCAACATTCATAACAGGTTAAGTCTAATCATCGTAACATTTATGTGGAATATTTTTAAAAGCACTTAATCCTAATATTCATAATTTTCGTAAAATGGGAGTGTTCTTATCTTACTGGAATATTCTAAATTAGGATGGTTCTTCTAAAAACGACCCAAATAGATGTTATTGTTACATTAAACAAATATGAAAAGTATTTCGTCATTCTATTTCTCAACCGTTGTGTAAACATAAAAAAACAAGAGAAACAATAATACCTGACTAAACTTAAATAAATTTATCGTTGATCTTGGTTTTTACAAATATATAAGTATACCAATTTAGTTAGTCGGTACAAGAGTGTTTCATTAGAACACAGGTGATTCTAGTCCCCTCAAATAAAGCGGTTGTGTTTCTAAAAAGAAAGCTTAAAGATAACTTCTATTTTAATTGTTCTACTTCACAATATTGGGAAAGGAACACTATTTCAGAGAATACTTCCTTAATACTTGATATGAGTAAAACACATTTGAAGTATTTTTGCATAAGTTTGATAGGTTCTGTAATTTTACGAAATAAAGTACATTTGATTTTGAGTATTGTAGTTTTACATTTTCCCTCTTATTACTCGACTATGAAATAACTATATACGTTGACAATATATTACACTTTAAATGTACTAATTAATACCGATAATATACGTAAAGGAAATAAGCGAAAAGCAGACAATTATTGTACGACGTTCTATTAGTGTTACTAGGTCGAATACATAAAGCATAGAAAAGTATTAAAGACAAAAACAACAAACAATCATCTTGTAACGCGTTTTAACCCTCATAATAAATCGAATAAATATTTAGTATCTTTATTTTCCATGTTTGTATTACATTGTAAATTAATTACCTCTCATCCTACAGATATTTCCAATGGATCTCAGGGTTACAGAATTATCATGTAGTACTGTAATGTGCAATAGATTTTCCAGAAATCTTGAACTTTATCCAATTTTTCTTGTTAAAAATTAGTTAAGAAGAAAACGGTGTATAGGTGAAATCTGTCCCCGCTCTAGTGGATCCGTTAATCAACAACTTTTATGTAATGTACATACAGCGGCTGATCTGTGTTTTATAAACATATTTTTTAAATTCTTAATTATAGAAACATATAACAATGGCTAGTCACTGGAAATGTTGGCACAAGCGATGCGATGGTCTAGCACAGCAAACTTTTATAGTTATCTGCAAGAGTTTCTCAAGTGTCGGCAATAGTCTTTATTAGATAAGTTATTATTACGATTTTTTTAATTTATTTTATTTAATTTCTTTTTATAAACACACACTTATATTATGATAACCATTAAATATAAAAACACATTTTCACTATTATGTATTTATGGACCACAAATAGTATAATTATTAAATAAGAACGTAAAAAATATTGTAAATATTATAAAAACACATATCTAAATATTTATTTTCGTAAAAACTATATTATCAACTGTTATTTTCTATGAACACTAAACCTCAAATTTGATTTTTTGCAAATACAAAAAATACGAATAATAGTTATATTTTATATATAGTATATTTTACAAACAATGCCAAATTTGCAATGACAAAATAGTTTTTGATTTTTTCATGTGTTTCCCATATTATTTCATTTAATTAAAAAAAAAAAAGAAAGGACGATCGTGAAAAATTCCCAATCGCTGATTTTCCTTATGCTGAGATTGTTCAATAGGTGGAATAAAAACGATATCTCTGATCTCAGTTCACGTCCTTTTGAAGCGGCGTCAAACGCAGCCATTTATATTTTGAAAGGGAGTCAAGTCTGTCGCCGTAATTTTAAAGCCGTGTGTGAAATAATACAGACATGATACAAACACAAATTGTGCAGCAGATTATCTTTGTTACTAAGATTAACGAGATTTCGCACGGAATACAATATGTGTTGCTCTTTGAGAAACGCCACTAGTTTGGACAATCAGATACCACTTAATCTCTATTAAAATTACTTTCCCATCAGCATAGTTCAGCTTCGTTTGATGTATCAGTGTTACGGCATCTCACAAAACTCGGAGCTATCTGAATTTTCACGAACGGGTTTAACTCATGTTTTGCCTTATTTTTATAAAACTAAATTAACCTAACTAGTATCCACGTTTTGACAACTTACGCCTAGCATATGTGTTCCAAAATTCATAACACTCAGTTAATTATTTTAGGAAAAAATATTATACATATTGACATATAAACATATACACATACCTTACTTTATATAAATAGAGATACACGAATACATTGATTTAACGTGAAATGACGAAACAGCTTTCTGTAAATGAATATATTTTATATTGCACTAGCTGACACGTGTAACATTGTTGCCTGGGAAAGTGGAATACCTTAAAACATGCCTTATCAAATATGTAATTATTGACTAGTTTAGTGCTTATGATTGACCAGCGCGAACACAGACCCAACAATGTTAATGTAAAACAGCAGATGAAATAATTCATGCATTACATATTTAACAACATTCTTGCCATGGTTAGTTTTTGAAATATTGTCATTGAGACACGCATGTTTGTAGATAATGTAACAGTTTAGATCTATTTTCACAAATATTACAATTTAATGCAAGCATTGAGCTCATCAGCGGGACTTCCACGTTGAACGATAAAAAGTCAGCTTTTTCTTTTGTTGTTCAATTCAATCCCGAGCAATTGATGCTTGCTCGTTTTGGAAGGAAGACTGCACATATATGGCAAACACAATTTTCAAATCAGCTGTTAGCATCCTGCAGTAGTCGATGTGACCTACATAAATCTACTGAATGTATTCCTAACTTGACCAGTTCTAGTATTGAGGGCATTGAAGTTCTGTAAAGCTCTTACATGGTGTAGAAGCACTATGAAATAAAGAAACAATAACTATCAATATGCTTTATTATACTGTAGTTTAGTCACGTGTTTTGTAAATCCTAGTTTAGTCACGTAAATTTTCATGAGGTTATATAATTATTTATTCCGGAATACTTGACGTTTCGCGGTTACTGTCGGCAGTTAATTAACTTGGTTTAAGAGAAGACTGTTCCTTGAGCGTAGCTTCCGGTTATAACTTTATGAAGAAGGTATTTATACAGTTCACGGAGCGGGCTGAAATAATAATTTCATAATTTAAAAACCAATTCTTAACATGGGAAGGTGGGTGTTGATTAACTACTCTGTACTGATACTTAACAAATTCATAAACAAAATATACCGTAAAAATTAAAATAACCTTTACAATCCTCTCTAAAGTTTAGCCCGGTTCGTAAACTGCATAAGAAATAACGGTGACGTGTAATGTATGTTATACTGTGTTTAATACTTTATATCCTCGGTCAGTGAAGGAGAAATCCTTCTAAACTGTGTCAATTAAAATGTGTGTCCCAATCTGGAGTGCCCGTATTTGGGATGTTGGAATGTCCCCTAAATTAAAAGCTGACTGTGTGTCTAAGTCTACACTTGTATGGAATCAAATAAATCGGAAGCACATCAATGTTAAAAGTGCCGAATAGGTAACAGTCTAGAAATTATTAAGAAAAGGAAGAAAATGTATTATATCAATCGGCAAACAGTGAAATGAAGGGGAGAGTTATACAAATCGTCGGTTTTAATTGGGGAAAAGCAATCTCCCCACAAGAAAAGACTTTTCGGATTGGGATAAAAGAACAATTTATACCGTCTAGAAAAGGTTCTTATTTTATGAACGGATTTATAAATAACCAGTGATAGTTTCGTGTTGGTTTTATCTGTGTGGAGTTATAACAAGGTATAGAAGCGGTCTCAAATAAAGAAACAGAAAATATTAGTGTTTTTGTTAATACATACTAGTTTAGTGACGTCTTTTTAGTAAATCCTAGTTTAGTCACATAAATGTTTATGAGTTGATATACGTATGCATTCTGGAAAGTTTTGTATTATATATCCTAGTTTAGTGACGTTTTTCTTAGTAAATCCTAGTCATGTAAATTTTTATGAGTTGATATACGTACGTATTCTGGAATGTTTTGTTTATATATTCTAGTTTAGTGACGTTTCTTCAGTAAATTTTAGTAAATATTCAAGTTTAATGACGCTGTTTTAGTAAATCTTAATTTAGTCATATACATTTTTATCAGTTGATATACGTATGTATTCTAGAATTTGTTCTTAATATATTCTAGTTTAGTGACGTTGTTTTAGTAAATCTTAATTTAGTCACGTTTAAGGGTAATGTATATTCTCGTGTACTTACTCTCTTCTCCCGTCATTGACTGAAGGTAACTCCTTGTAGACTTCGGCAATTTTTATGTTTATCCGACTCGTGTGATGCATTTGTTTAATAGTCTATTTCGAACTTATTTGGTAGTAAAATAAAACGAAAAGTAATAAATTTATCAATCGAGTATTAGATGAATAAAAAATAAACATAAAATAAAAGTAACCACGTCTGTGTTTTAAATGGTTGCGAATGATTGTTTCATGTTAGTCCCGTACACAAATACTGTAGTGTGCTTGTTGGCGGCGAGAGGCGGCGATAATATAAGGTCACCCCATTTTTTTCTTAAGCGTTCATATTGTTTTTTTTGTTTGTTTGAGAAATTATATGGAGGGAAGTGTTGCAATACGTTAATTCGTAGGTGTATATATATGTTAGTTAACAACATATAACAAAATAAAGGGTAAATGTTATCGAATTAAATAACATTTAAGTGGTTGGTTTACCTTCATGTCAAAGCAAAGGAATACATAGCTGTTTTTGTTTGTAAATAACATGGAGCCATAATTACAAAACATATACTCCAGAATCATGGATCACGCGGTTCGGCCACATTTTGTTCCCATCTATAAATAAAGCTCATGGTTTCGATTGAGTTAGTATGACGACTAATTCTATAGAGACAGATACTCGTAGATACCCTATCTTTCGAAAATGTTTTTGTTAGAGGTAGAAACGTCGGACTAAGTTTAATGTTTTTTGTCAGAAATGAATATGTAATTTTTTGTGAACAACGCATGTTGGGGGTGAGGCGAAATGTGTAGGCTATAATGTCTGCGGTCATTTTCTTAATATCCTCAAGGTGGCAAGGGAAAACAGTCTACTTCATTTATATATATATGTTATATCTCGTTTAAGATAATACTATCGGTGAGTTAATCAGTATTCGTGTACGTATACTATGTACAATAAAAAACAGAAAATACATGGAGATAGATTCCTTATGTTGGGACGTGTTTGAACTTCCGTCTCAATTTTTCTAACAATCATCAATTTACAATTAACTCTCCAAGTTATTACTCTCTAACGATGTGTCACTCTACTTCCCTGTGTTTAGTGACAGTCAGGTTACCCACTTCTCCCGTCTATGTCATATAAACAGTGCACCAAAGCACTCAGTAAATAATTTACTGACAAGCGAAAGCAAGCGTCGAATCATTATCAATAGACGCCCAGTTTTGCTATCATACTACCGCACAAGGGCTGATGTGTCGTAAACAGACACAGAAAGTAAATATGTTAGAACTTCTTCGCTATATTATAAAGATATTTGGGAATAAATATTTACCCGGGTAAACATTAATTAAAGGACGGTCGTGAAACGTTTATATTTGTTGAAACATACATATAAATGATTTTTGCTTTTAACCCTTTTAATTGATTGCTCTTTCAAATGATGTACACTCTTTATTTGTGTGTAAAACTTAACATTTGTAATTACTAAATAAGTATTAATATTTCGAATTTGTCGCCATCATACACATTAATTGTTTAAAAAAATAGGTCGCAATCGTGACCTTAATGCTTATATAGTGTAATAATAAAGGCTTTTTAAAACTTAGTTTGCTCTCGGAAAATGTCGTAATCTGAGGCTGTTTACAAACTTTAAAACTACGTTTCTACACAAATGAAACGTATTAACGTTAACAAATGACTAAGGATTTTATTTACCTCCTCTCCAGGGGATTAGACACAGGGCCGAGTGAGGGTTTTGATGACACTCTTTCTGTCGAACGAACTGGACAACTGCCATTTAAGCATGGATCGTTACCAAGTTACTGGGCAATACTAGGATAAAATAATGACGGGCACCGGCGAATTCATAGGCTTTCAGAAGATCATCGAATGTTGATTGCCGTGGAAATTGCAACCAATTATTTGTCACAAAAAAAATTATGTTCTCGCCTAGACTGTCCGTAATTATTTGAAATAATTTACAAACGCTAGAAATTAATCGAGTATTTCGGAATGGAATCTATGCAAACGTATTATGTTAACGAAATGTCACATCACATTTAAGGCTGACGACTAGTGTACAATTCTGAAGAGTAAAAAGTTGCGTTTCCGTATTTTGGGATCATATGGTAAACTTATACCAGATTTGTTTTTATCATAGTTCACCCCAAGCAATGCAGCCCCCCCCCCACTCTAGACGTAAGGGGCTATACTAATTAGGGTGTACGTTTTGGGGACATCCTAGCGATGTGTGTCTACATTAGTTTTAAATGTCTGCATGTCGGTACAGTCGGACAAACAGAGAGCAAAAGCTGTTGGAGTAAAAGGGGCTTCAGCATCTGGGGACCTTCACAGTGAATGGATGGGACTTAGCTGATTGTCGATTTGGTCCAGTGTATGTAGATCAGATAGTTCATCGGGGCACAATCCATTGAAGTAATTGTAAAATAGACACAAGGAGTCAACATTGAGTAGTTGGGAGAGGGTCTGGAGCTTTGCGGATAGTAAACGATCTATTTAGCTAGCTGCAGCCTAACCGAATCATTCTATCCGAAATGTGTCAAAAACGACGCAACCTGGAGAAAGAGGGGTGATGGTTGGAGAGCATTTCGTATACGAGTATTGACTTTATAGTCAAAGCTGATACACCACTCAACAGCGTAGATTATATGTATCTAGTAAAATATATGGTGCTTTTATATCTGTCTGACCAAATGCCACCGGGAGCTATTTTCAGCAGGATGACTGTCCTGTGATGCAATTTTCGGATCACCACAATATTATTGTTATCGAATTGCTCCACGGAGCCCGGATCATAATCTAATCAAAATTGTATGGAATTATGTTTAAAACAGGATACACAGTAGAAACATTTTTTTACAGTTTTATTGCTATATTCAGAAACTGTGGCAAATCATACCCAACGTATTTTGTATTCGTTTATCGAATTACATTACTAGACGTTGTGCATCAGTTTTATTGAACAAATGATACAAAAAGTATTGGTAATTAATTATTTCTATTACATATTTTACTGTAACGTTTTGCATTAAACAAAAAGATAAGATAAGATAAGATAAGATCTTAACTAATTATGCATTCTTTTAATATTTATTAATCAAGAATTAAAAAGTGTGAAGGTGTATACGAATATAAATAATGTTAATCAATGTAAATGTATAACATTCTGCAAAAAATGTAAAAGTAAAAATAATTTACATGTTATTATCATAAAAAAAACTTTTGATAAGAATGAGTGTTACAAAATCGCTCTTAAATTAATTGGTGTCAGTATGAATATATCATTCACCTACGGGAGTGAGTGAATACTATTATTAAGGTCAACATTTACCCAATCCTGAGCGATTCTTGGGGTTGTCATTAATTCAGTTTTCATCCAAACTTGATGCGGTGTTTTGTATAAAAATTGACTCGTCTCAAGCATTTATTGAACATTAAGAAATTCTAATTTGGTCCATAGAAAAATGGTTATTCAAAATATGTGTGGTCACCAATGTGTAAGATAACGCTCCCATTGACTTTGAATCACCATAACGTCTCTATTTTAAACAAACATTTATTTTTTGTTTATACGAAAGAAGTAGCAAATAGAACAAAGGAATATGAAAATACAGATATATCGAAAGGAGTGTAAGATATGGAAATGTTCAGCAGCTTAAACTGACAAAATTCCAGTTGTGTAACGCTCCTCCTGCCCTTCATTCCGACATGACTTTTTTCAATTATAAATCTAATTTAAAGATAGGAAAAATAAAAAGATAGTGAACTAGTTATTAATTAGAGAGGAATTTAACTTGGTAAATAGCGAATCGGCTGCTAAATTTACCCAAGCAGTTTAGAGTGATCAACAAATGTATTTGGATCGTGCATTTCGCTATTAGTACTGCTTGTTATTAAAGTCACTCAGAGTGCCCGGCCTTTGGCAAAGGGGGCTTATAATAATATTTATAAATAAATATTAATTATTTATTACCTACAGACATCGATGTGTCATGCTAACGCAATCTTCAGTGCAGGAAGCTAATTCCCAACGGTCTGCGGGCGCGAACCCCGAACACAAATCGCCACTGATTTGTAGTCAGGACTCTTACCCCCCCCCCGGCCATAGCGAACTAGTTATTAATTAGGGAGGAATTTAACTTTGTAAATAGCGAATCGGCTGCTAAATTTACCCAAGCAGTGTAGAGTGATCAACGAATGTATTCGGATCGTGCATTTCGCTATTAGTACTGTTTGTTATTAAATTCACTCAGAGTGCCCGACCTTTGGTAAGGTGGCTTATAATATATATATATATATATATATATATATATATATATATATATATATATATATATATGTGTGTGTGTGTGTGTGGGGGTGGGTGTGTGTGTGGGGGTGTGTACTTCTTTTTTTTGTCCCCGAGTAAAAAACGTGCCGGACGAAACACTTATAAGTGGTATGAAAGAAAAAAGTTACAAGTCAGACAAGTTAAGCCACCCGAAATCAATTAAGACAGAAATGCACGATTCTATTTTCCATGATGTGATCTTTTTCTTTCTTTCTATACCTATTGATAAGTATTTTCTTTAGTTTTTAAAACATCAAAGTTTGAGACATTTTTTTTTCTTATTTCTGTTGTTACTCTCAGTAATTGAGTCTTTATTTTATATGAATATTAGCGCTAACAATGACACTTCGTGTAAAATGTGTATTGTCTTATACGCCTCACATAACCAAAAAAGGGCAGAGATTCCTTAAAACTGACACCTCAAACGAACGATGCCATCGGCGAATGCGAAAGTAATAAAGTAGTCATAATAGAGATTAGCCTTCATCTAAAAGTACAGCAACGACGGCGTTTATCAACGGGAAAAATGTTAAATGTCGTGTAAAAAATCACTTTGATGCTGCTGTACAATTTGTGTTCGTCTCTTGCTCGTATCAGTTTGAACATTGGAGTTCATGATGAGTTTAACGTCTTTTCAAAATAGCAATGTTTTACTTTGAAGCAGCTTCAAGAAAACTATCACAAAGATGATAGCTATCATATATATTCCACACCATTACTGTATCACCATTAACTTCCACCTCTCTTTCTATGTATTTATTTCCGACTTCATCGAAATCTACTAAAGATGTATATAATAATACGCTAATACATTTCGATGTTCGTGCGTACGTTATCGCCCGCAATACGATTTTTCTTATGATATCTCTCAATCGTCCATAATGCAATACAAACACAATATTCTTGTAAGTTTACTTAAATGCCGCAAAACTCGAACTAAAATGAACTGTAAATGTCCCCCACGGACTAAGCTCAACGTATTGTGTCTGCTTTGACCTTAGATTGTAAAATATTATCGTGGTGTTTGCATTTGTGTTGAATGTCTATAGCATGGTAATATGTCACAGACTCCTACAAGAGTGTTGTAGATAGACTCATACAACGATATATTTTTAAACCAAAGTATTTCGATAAGTATGTTTCAGTTTGAACACACGTGGTACAGTAACATCGTGGGGATCAGCGTTCACGCAAATTTTCATAAAATCAAAATATTTTTAACCACGGCAGCAATGCACAACAGATGAAAGATACAACTGTGGGATTAGCATAGGTCACACATGTAATATTGTAATTTATGTAACAAAAGTGTATATGTATACATATGTACGTTCGTGTATGTGTGCCCTTACGATATAACATCTGAACACGCCCAAATCGCATGTCTGCAACCCTATTTCACAACTATAGAAAAAGGCTTACCGTTAAATAATGCTTGTAATCGTTAACCCTGGATATTTCCTTACTTTTCAGACCCTGAATTGTAATTGTCTGGTATTTAAGCGTGCAGAAAGCTCTGACCTGTAAATATTTACTAAACATTCCGTTATTTAATGTCTTCTTCTTTCATGTGAATCAGATGATTCTGGTGATGGCATTAGTTTCCCCTATGTTTTTATGGAAATACATTGGGTACTTACGGGAAGCACCACGAGAAGGTTTTCAACATCCCTAATTAAAAGTGATACTGTGGAACCGATTGGATTCGAACTTGGAACACTCAACTCGTCAGTCCGAGTCGTTATCCACTTAACCACCATACAAGAATAGGGATTGTGTTTTGTTTAAATGTGTCTAATATAAATAAAAACAGAAATAACCTGCGCATTTTTTTTAAACTTTCATTTTAGTTTAGAGCAATTACAAATATTTCGCCAAGTAAAATTGGCTTTTGAAGGTATTTTACCTTATTTCTCATTCTTAAATTTCAAATGATGCTTACAAAAAGAAATATGAACTATATTTCAATAACTATCCAGCGAGCATGCGCATCTTCATATTTAAAAGTGGAAAAAAAACCATCCGACCCACACGTCTATTTCTACAGTAACAAAGACGGGACAATCCGTTAAGATCAGGATTTCCAGATACATTGATGAATCCAATTCTACTGGGCGAAATGTATGTAATTACTAGAAAGTAAAATGGAAGTTTATGATAAAAAAGAAAAAAAAAATGTTACAATTTTTCTTTTAAAATTAATATCGCCTCTTTAACATGCATTTGAAGGTATTTTACCTCATTTCATATATATATATATATATATATATATATATATATATATATTACTTCGGACGAAACGCTGTTATAATACCTGCCAAGATGAGAACAATAGTCTGAATAATTTAAGTAATACGAATTATCAATCCTTATTTAACAAATTTCGAAACCTAATAGCATAAAAAAATGTTTCCTTTAAATTGATGTGTGTTTCAAAACCTCAGGTAGTAGTGCTCGCTCATTATGGACGCGATATGAAAATCCCGAAGGTAATCTACCATGGTCTGCATTGTACAAAACACACCAATAATTGTGAAAATGCGTACCTATTTTCGTAACGGTCGACTTCATATCTTTATATTTGCGAGTATCATGACAAAATACCTGGAAACTATTTTTTTAAAGTACAAAATATAAAAAGCATGAATGAAATATATATAGAAAAGGTAACATACTTTACCAATCAGGATAATTTTTTTTTAATATAAACTATTTCATTATGTTTTAAACATAAACTGTTAAGTATCATCTATTATACAAAAGAAAATTGTATTTTTTGTTGTCTGTGTGTTGAGTTAATATGATCCCTACACAGGGCACAGCGAGCAAACTGATATATTCGATTTCACCATTACCTCGGACAAAATATAGGCACATTTGTTTAATATATTCCCTCTCTTGAAGGTGAACAGAAACGATATTATTCAATGTCGTTCGATATTTAAAGCTATGTTTTATTAACGATTTTTCAAGTTGCTAGAGAAAGCAAGAGAGAGGATGATTAGTGGTCATAAGAGAGGTAGAGAGAGGTAGAGGGGGAGAACGAAAGAAAATAGATAGTGATAGATAGAGGCAGAGAGAAGGAAGCCTAAAAAGAAAGATGTCACCCTTTACTTGTATTGTGTAGTTTATTCCCTTGGGATACGCCGGTAACGGCGTAAGATTTAAACTAGGAACACATTGATAATTGCTGTTAAATATAATTAATATCATAAAAAAAGAAAACAAACAGCTACAACACAAATTTAAAACAGAATTAAGAATTGAAATATGAAATTTATTAATTATTATTTTAGTTTAAATATTAAACCAGCAAGGAATTACAATAATAGACACATTTCTCACCGAATTTATGACGACACACACAATATTTATTCACGTGGAATATGAATGCCATAAAATGTCGTAAATATATCCTCAGGGTCTGCAATTGTGTTAATACAGATCCTACTATGTTTTGGAATTTTTCAGATGAAGATTGATAGTTTGAATTATTTGGAATAATCCAAATAATTATTATCGTGTGGTTTAAATATACAACTATTTATTTATTTTGAAAAGTTATTATATCTGCAAGAGTTTATTTTACGATCGTAACCGTCACTTTAAGCGTAATTGTTAGTGTGTCTCTTGTACAGCCTTCACTGTGTATATTTGTCCCGTAGCCTTTGTAATTATTTTTAACCTCCTATCATTATAAAAATAATAGAGATCGTCATGATTCATATTTAATTTACTGTACATAAGACCTTGGTATTTAGTTACTTTCTCACAGCTCCGTTTAAACCACTATTAGGCACACTGACTTACGCTAGGTGTGCTACTTTGTATTTCCTGTCCCATTATCACTATGTCTAGTTTTATTGATACGTTTACTAAGTATGTAGCTGTAGGAATCGTATAGACATAGTGTTTGGGGCATATATTCCCAGAACTTACTGCTTCACTTGAAATAACTTTTATTACAGATGGTTTAGTTGATAAATTTACATACTCCATTGTAACGCCTTGAATAGCAGCCCTCGGTAGAGCATTCCAATTCGATGGCAGGTGGCTCACACCTTCTACTTCAACATAACCCGGACTTATGTCGCACACAACATTGCTGACGCGAACCCGGACTTATTCAAACACATAATAACCAGCACCTATGTTGTATACGACATTGGAGACGACAACTACGATATATTTCAGACACAACATAACTGGACTCTTACATTTTCGAAAAGAAATTGGTGATATTTTCGGAAATTGGTGATATCCTCGGAAAAGTTGTGAATTGAAACAATACACGAGAAATTAAGGCCGTACTGGAATTCAACAGAAAATACATGCAAAATATTCTAAGGGAAACATGCTTTAGATAGGTCGAACAACATTTCGAATCGAATTATGCAACAATGGAAAATAACAAAGAAAAAGGTACACAATTTATATCGATTTGATCGTATTTTTAAGTTTAATAAGGGGCGAGCTTATTTTTCTTCTTAAGATCTTAAGAATGTATTTACAAGTGAACATAGCTTCGATTTATAAATACTTTGTAATTATAAATTATTATCTATGGAGCTTAAACGCTGACAGTTTTACGATAAAATATAAATATACACAAACACATACACACATACACTCTTAAAGAAAAAAAAGGTATTGACTCCATGATGAGCGAGGTTAAAAAACGGGGGTGGTTACGGTGTGATGGTGATCTTCAATATTTGTGAGTAAATATACTCTATAGATTATGTTACGGCGAAGTCTAGTAGCAATACTTTTGTAACATATTAGTCTGTACTTCTGTAAATAAACACTCCTTGAAATATACCACCGTGTTGTCTTATTTATTATTGGCCCTTCAAGGTCAGAACACGAACTATATATTACTTTTGTTGATACTTATGTTACAGTGTAGATATTAAGAAACCAATATGAATGTTAAATGATGAAACATGTACTCAGCTTAACATTTTCTGCATATTGACAGAATATCAATAGTAAATGAGTATAACATCTATCTAGCTTCACCTTTTAACTGTAATTATATGGTACTACCGATGATAATAATACATGCACCAAACTGGTCCTCAACATCTGGCATGAACTGCAAAAAATCGATGTTTAACGGAAGATACTGGTATGGTCAAGTGTTGATGTTCAGTGAAGCAGGTACAGTGGTAAACGTATATGCTTAGTAGCTTTTATTATCATTGCTTGTTCATATGCATACATATTTAGCGTATAACGAACTGACTCCTCTAGGATATCAGTATAATAAAATATAAACACTGAATGAAAAAATAATTGATGAACTATATTTCTTCCACTAAGATTAACAGATTCATTAGCTGAGAGTGTAGTACGTTTGAGGCAAGTGATCACAGTTTGTAGTGACTAGCGTCTGGCTTCCAACCCTGCGTGTATGTGTCTGCTACGTCTATGTACACATATGAGTTGTGCAACAATGAAACAGCTGTCTCTGGAATATATATATATATATATATATATATATATATATATATATATATATATATACGCTTTTCTATCGGCGCAATACTCTGTTAGGGTAAATTATCAGTTTCACAGTTAGCGTAATGTAAGCTTTTCCATGTAACATATTGAATTATTTTGATTAACAGAATCGTAAAATGTATACAGTTAAATACAATGTCATGCATACTTTAAAATTAAGCAAGTCAAGAAAAAAACTGTTTGAAGACAGGTGAGATTTATTTGATTTGATCTTTGTTCCACATACCTGAGCAGTTTGGTGATAGGAGACAGACAAGTTCCGATAATCAATTTTAAACAATATCTTGTTAGCCTATTTTAATTCAAACATGGCAGGTTTCGTTCAATTCACAGTCTTGTAATCCTAACCCCATTTTAGGAAGTTGACGCAAACAGAACTCTCAGTACTTTGTAATTCTAAACACACCAATTTGTGTACTAGTCAGTGTACTCGTTACATGTTCAATATGTCTGGTTTTTAATTTATACATTATTGTAGCGAAATATTTTCGGTGTAATATTACTTGTGTCATTCGCTACTTCATCTTTTTGTGAACAAATTAGTATTTAAGAATAATAAATTCTCTTCTGACTTTGGAAAACATATTTTCCTATAGCATCGAATTCATGTCAGCCTTTATTACTATTACTATTTTCCAAATTCATCAGCTGGAAAAAGGTTTAATATGACTTCGTATTTCATAAGAATGTGTATTTTCCTGTTAGAAACATTATCTTTAACATTGTTATGCTGATAGATTATTTTTCAGAAAAGTCCTTCATAGTACATGACAGGTTTATGATCACCGTTGCTTTAAGTGTACAAGAAGGTTTTTTCAATATAGGATTTGAACGACTAGATAGGTTTTATATTTTGCTATTAAAATATATGGATTGTTACCGCACAAATTTAATGCTGCCAATAAAACTCAATATGCTTTCATATTTGAACTTATTTTCGACTACATGTCATTATATGAGTGTCATGTAAACGCCTTGCAAGCGAAATTATTTCAGTACAAGAAACGAACATTGCTTAGCATCAGATATCATAAAATACAAGAGAATTCCGAAAACTAATTGAAATTAGGCACAACAAGGTTAGAATAGGCCCATATATGCTATGCACTTATCATAATGTTATATCGCGTTTGCGAAAAATGAAGTGCACTGTTACCAAAGAAAACCCTATCATACGGTTTTGCTAAATATATTGTTTAGAACCGTTGTGTACTGATTGAGCAAGTTAGCCTCACATGAACACTTGCTCATATTATCACCATCACCTGGCAAACCTACGATATGGAGAAAATATAAGCTCTGAGTATGAATCAATATAACACTACGTATGCTACTCTATTGGTTTTTATAAGATGCAATTGCTAAGAAACGTAATTGCAAAACAGGACATGTTAATCAGTATAAAGAAGATGCATTTGCCATAATCGACTGGTTATCCTGTTCTGATGACTGTCTTTAAATCTCTTAGTCTCTTGCTTGAAAGTGAGTAGATACATATGTGTTCTCGGCTAGACGAGTATAGTCCCTACTGAAACACTAGTGTGATTGATTTCTTCTAATAGAGTAACAAGAAAATCGACCAGCTTACAATGTGCCGCCCCTTCCTAGAAACAAAATAACTCTTCAGAAACTATTCCAAGGGAGAAAGTTAACAAGTTTACGTTTGAACACTTGTGAGAAAGTGTACATGAGAGCCAACAGTTTCAATACCGGAACATTATTATTGACTTTCTTATTGACCAGGTTTTTCCAGGGAAGCTAACATCGTTGTATTGTAAAGTAAACATATTCACTCATCATGTTCTATTATCGAAACAAGAAAATGAACCATACTTTGTGACATTTGTATACATTTAAAATACATGGTTACTTAAGATGAAAAACTTGCTGAACTTTCGTGGGAAACATGATCCATATAAAGTTATTTTAATTAGCCATCAGAGAAGCTTATGATGTAATAAACATTCATGTAGTTATATCGGAGAACTAAGACTCAATTTGTATTAACGCCATGCGACCTATTTTGACTAGAAGTAGGTAATATATATTGTAGATATTTGTCATTATCGTAGACTAATATATCAAATATACACATGTCAAATAATTGACATATCAAATTAGTTACATAACCCATTATACAGAATGTGTATTATATGATATGTGTTTATTGATATTGATACCCATTTCAATGGAGGCAGCAGATATATTCTTAGATAAGTCACACACATGCTGCTGTAGAAGAGAAAACGGAGACTTTACAATAAATCCACACATTATAAATAGAACAAGGTTAGTTTCATACGCGTTTGATACGAGTATAAGAAGCCTGCCAGTGGTAGTGTTAGAAGATGGCTGCCATTTTCTAATCACGGTAATGTTATATGAGGTGTTTTAATATGAGAAGCAGTTTTTTTCATATAGCATGTGTGTCATCAGAAAGCTGTACTTCATGGAAATTGGCATATTTAATTGTAAAAGAAAATACTAAAAATATGATCGTGTCATAATTCATAAAATTGTCGTGTTTATTTTTTGTCTACAATTAACATTCTATTTAACATGTTATTTTTACTTCATAAGATTTTATGAAAAATGCATCGTATTTTATATATATATATATATATATATATATATATATATATATATATATATAAATTTGGATCCCTCTGATCTGCAGTTTTTGACCCTATCCAAATGTTGAATATGTGTCAACTCCGTGTGGATGAGAAACGCTTGTTATTATTTAAATAGAAAAATGTGTCATGTACGACACGTTGCACCTGACTGTATTTTGACATTCTATTGACTTATGATAATTATCAACAAAGAACATGTTTTTTGTATAATAAAACCAACAATTATGAAGTATTATCTTCTTAGCTAGCAATAATAAGTTCATACTTGAATCTGCCTTTACGTTCTACTTTAGATTGAACAATTTTACAAATATAGGCTAACCAATGAGTTTGACATATATTCTTGGCATTGAAGTAACCGTCCATGATTCCCACTTTCAAGTTGTGTTAGACAACATTACCATCGGTTGGCAACAAGTACATCATATGATGAAGAATATCAACGTTAACAAATCCATTATCCCCACTGTGATCATGGGGCAGCCTTTCCAGATGAAAGCTAACTACTTGATAGCAAACCTAGGAAGTGTTACATTAAATTGATCAAGGCCAATAGCGGCTGCTAACCAATTATTCAGATACCACGTTGCTTGAGATATTTGCTAGCATAACTAATGATGTTTATTGAAAAATAACTGTTATGTTACCCTAGAATGAGACATAGATAGGATAATGCCATTCCACTTATAGTCATCCTGTTAACAGTATCATAAATAGGCCACTTATCATTTTGACGTCACGGATACACTGGTATAGATGAAAATAATAACATAATTATGTTGAGTTAAGCCATTATAATTCGGCAGTAGAGCTTTAATTTTAAATTCAAAAATAACTATAGTTTTCAAAAAGTTGACTTCACTTTCATGATATACTACCAAGAATATGTTCTCTCTGATCGCAATTCTTGGGAAACTGGTGCGTTATATCATTGTGAAAAGAAATTAATGTATGGGAGGATTATCTCATGATAAGAAAACAAATAGTAGACTTACCCCAAAAGAGATGATAATCTTGAAAAAATTGTATCCTTAAGAAGTAACATCTACTACACTACGCGAAAAATAAAGTAATATATATGAGGACTTTCAGGAAGTGATACAGAACATACACTAACCTTGCACCACCACCCAAAAAAGAAAATGCAGTTCTTGGGAAGACGATAACGTGTTATTATGGACATAAATATTGCATTTATATAAGGAAATATGACAATACAAATGACAGATATATATTACACAATATTAATGTATTATATATGTTTATAACATAGATATGCAAAATGAAAATACTTAAAAGTGTGTATGGATAATGACAGATCACTATATATACAGTATTAAATAATGTTATACACTATGATATAATTCAATAGACATAAGCCATGTTGATGTTATAGTGGTTAGAATGAGTGGAATACACGTATATATATATATATATATATATATATATATAATATATGTATACACATATATATCTAATCGTTAAATTCCATTGACCACGGGGAATTTATCCAAAACAATAATTTACATAAGTTTTACAGTTGTGTTATTACTTTACGTTGATGTGAGCTCATTGTTTCCTCATTTTACCCACAAAAGTAGATATTAAGTTTGATATTAATGTATTACGCGTGTTTCCTGGCAAAAATAGGTATATGTGTTAGTCCAATCTTACTAATCACCAGAAGGTGCCATTATATATTGTTGAATCGTGTAAAAGCATGGCATATCAAACACCCAGGAGATGAAACATACAGGAGAAACCTCAGATTGAGTCCTGATGAAAAGTTTGCACACTGAAGTATATAAAAAAAATAATGTCATCCGTGGAAAAAGGTACACAATTCCTAAAAAAGTTGAAACAAGAATACAAGAATATGATTCCACTACCTCAAAAGATAATCACACTCAAACAAAACTATAATAAGCTCCCCCAACGATCGAAATCCCCCAAACAAAGGATAGAAAATCGAAACCCAAAAATTAATCAGTATAACTGTTATCTATTATTTAGTATTACTCTACAATTTTAAACAATATATAATCAGGATATTTCTTAAAGACAAAAATAAAATACTAAACTGCGATTGTGTTCGTGCAAACTATGATGGTGACTAACTCCACAGGAAATCAAGTGCACATTTACAAAACATTTAATCGAGGATTGGTCTCAAAACAGACCGGTTTTTTTTAAGTAGGGAAAAACTAAAATTATACTTAATTTGATTTATGACGGGATATAAGTTCGTGTATCTTTTTTTAAAATACGAGATCGATCATTTTACCACATTGATACTACACCTACGAAGACTTTATTGCTAATCCCCCAAGTAATAATTAATGTACTTGTTACAAGGTAGTAACCTCAATATGTGTTAATGATCCAATGGATTATAATGCAACTCAAATTGAATTGTTAATTAATGATTAAAGTTTTCCGTTCAATCAATTCTCAAGGTCCACCTCTAACTCTCCCAAAACCCATGTGTTACCCCGATTGAACATAAAATAAAATAATCACTCCCAAGAAATAAAACGAACCCACCTCTCCACAATAATGACTAATAAGTTAGCAATAGCATCAATAATGTTAAAGTGCCCTTCTCCTGGACAACTGTATACCTAATGCAAACAGCTGAAGTACTAAATGCTTTGTACCCTCAATGCTGTATGTCCCTTTTTGAGATTTATAGGTTATTAGCTTAACTATAAAGCTTAGATTAAAGATGGTAACACCTATTTACTAGTCTGTAACTGATCTACATTGTAGGTTGAGATTCGTTCAGGAGTGTCGAATCTATATATTCTCTTGAGGGACATACACCTACCGTTAGTCTCGTTTACTTTTAATTTTTTTTATAGTAAACTATTTATTTTCTAGAGTAACATGTATAATGTAACAATTCAAATGGCAATGATTTAAGACATAAAATGTGCATATTATGTAAATTATTGATGAATTATTAATGCCCAATGTAGAACCTAACATACTGCAAATTTATTCGGCGCCGAATTAATTGTAAATTGCAGGTATATATTATTCGCTTAACCCACTATAGACTATTTCAACATAAAGTGATTTTTTTTACTAATTAAATGTCTAAAAATATGCTGATGCCGATATAGGTGTGTTCTCCGTAATTTGAGTAAGCTTTTTTCTTAGATGACCTCTATGGTTTATACCTGCCCTTGAACGCACTTCCAGTTGACCCGATATAGACCCGGGTGTTGTTGCATGTCTTAACATAGCATGTATATATCATGCTTGAAATAAAAAAGGGACAATCTTTAGTGCATCTACAATTGCATTTGGGTTCTGATCCTTTCCTAGTATTGTTGTTAGTTCTAGCGCTATCATACGTCTCGTTTATCACATGATTTTATTTTAATGGGTTTATACCCCATAATCTATGAAGTTTTGTTGAGGGAAGATGAAAATTGTAACTTTACTGTGTTTTTCCTTTAGAATTTACCTATGCTACTACCCCTAAGAAAAATATTTCTCCAGTATACTATAAACAGCTTTAGGATTATATATATACATATATATACATATATATATATATATATATATATATATATATATATATATATATATATATATATATATATATATATATATATATATATATATGAGGATATGCTAACTATAAGGCGGCTTTACCAAAAAACATTACGCTTCCTGTTTTTCCGACTTCCAATTCCTTGAGTATTAGTAGGTGCTCCACTAAATTAGAGTTCATATCATTATGTTGTTCCCTGTAATTATTGTTTTAACTAGCACAATTATGCATTCTTTTTCCCATGTTCCTGTTATATGAATCCAAATTACCTATTCTTCGTACACCACTTCTATTAGACTCATCGTGGTCCAAGCTCATTTTGATATAAATAATGTCATTTTTATACCCTGGTCTAGTTAAGACTTCGTTCTAATAGTTTTCTTTATTAAATAATTGTTCATTTTTTGATAATTTAGTAATGTTCCTTTATATTGCCCAGCCTATTGCTCTTTTGCACGTGTTGGATGGTTAGAACATTTATCTATTTAGTACAGCATATGGTTTGATTCATGGTAGGGCTCGTAAGTAGTGTTAGTTAAATCTAATTTAACATGTAGAAAGTTGACTTTAAAATAGGTGATAGCTATAGATGTTTTGAACTCAAAATCAATAAATATACCATGCAGCATGTGTCCTTGTTCCTAAGTTTATTCCGGTGAAGTTAGCAAAAAATAAATTGCCTTATGTAAACCACTGAAATTATGAAGCCCATATGCTAAGTCATCTATTCTGAACAGATGCCTTTATGGTTATGTGAACATTTCTCTCTCCGTTCGTTTCTTGTCAATAACTTATTATTATATGATATCAAAGTAACCCTAGCTAGTTCAATAACATCCATCTACAAATTGGTTAAATTGGTTTCCTTTTTAGCCATTCTCAGTCATATGTCCAATCAGGGAGGGGATATCGAAATATACTAATATAAGTTAATGTCGAACATGATAAATTTAGTTTTACTTGTGATGTGTAATTCCCTGAACCAAATTATTACTTTATTACATACTGACCGTAGTTAGTGATGAGTATTTTTCCTAATCTCTGGTAAGATTATATCTAATATTTTTTTCGTATCTTGCCCATATCCAACCCACTGTAACTTTATAGAGCGGTTGTTATTGAAGTGAGCTTTATGGTATTTGAGAATAAAACTAATATATTTTATTGCGTGCATTTAAACAGTGTTATGTATGTTAGATTCGAACACATCCTATAGGAATATAAAGTACTGTCCCGAAGATCCCTGTTCCTGGCTACTTTGCAGTGTTCGTGCAGTTCCTTGGAAATAAGACTGCTTTATGTTTGATTAGACATGCTGTAAATGTTCATAGCTCTCTCTGCATTCTACCGCTAAATCCTCGTCCCTACCAGGGCGAACGTGCATGACTTTCAATCGAATCTTTCTCAAGAAGGAATTGACTGTTTGAACCATGTCAACTGTGTAGGATGTGTAGTATGGACTTGCAATGTATTTAGGCGAAATATTATGTTCATGTCTAGTGAACACACACATATATATATATATATATATATATATATATGTGTGTGTGTGTGTGTGTGTGTGTGTGTGTGTGTGTGTGCTAACAAAAATCAGCTACTCTGCAACAGCAATTAATGAGGTTGTAAACTTCTTAACAAAAAAATAAATAATTTGCATGTGGTGTTTTAATAATTTGGAAGAAAACAACACAATCAGAATACTCGTAGCTTTATTTGATATATTGCAATGTTGAGATAATTTACCTCCAATTAATGTATTAATAACAACACCAACATGTTATGTTAATTCAGTCATTACGATATTAAAGTCAAGGAAATCCTTTTTTTCAGCATCAAAATGATTAGGAAATTAAATTCCTCATAGAGAACTTGCTATATAATTTAACAAATAAACTAAAGAGTCGAATGATCAAATAAAGCAGTTTTATATTATTGAGTGATTCGAAATAGTGACTTTGTTCTTTCCGCGTTTATTATTGAAAAAAAGGAATAAAACACTTATGGAATGTTAAAAAAAAGAATGCCTTTTTGTAATATTGAAAGACTAGTAAATATTGTTTTTCTTTTTATGACAAATGTAGAGTATCATCATCATAATCGTCATCGTCATCGTCGTCATCGACGTCGTTGTCGTCATCGTCTTCGTCGTTGTCGTCATTACTACCAACATTTTGGCGTATTGTTTTTTATTGCTATGATCAAAATGTAGTAACTGTTCTGATGCTACGCCTAATCATTTTTGTCGCCGATCAGTGAATTGAACCCTTCCATATTAAAGCAATTTATCTTTTTCAATACGGAGTCCCCTTTGTGTTTAGCTAGATTTTCTTCTACGTTAAATACTGACAATGTATACAAACTCTACTCTCGTGGGAGGCAAGTAAATAGGAACAGCAACAGCAACAGCAACAACAACACATTTAGTTTTCAAAATAGTAAACCTATATACTTAATTATTAACGAAAACCCTTTTATAATTATTGTATTAATGCAAACTTTATTTGTAAAAAAGTAATAATTGCAAAATATTCTAAGTGTTTACTATGTATAAGTGAGAATAACAACACAAATAATGACACATAAGTTATGATTTAGAATGTCAATCTTAGTTCATTAAATCGTTTTAAATAATATTACTACTGTTAGTACATATACTATTAATATCAATGAAACCTTTTCATATACATAATAATTAGCATAATTCAATTATAATTGACTCGTACTGGATATGTATTTATTAGAAACATTTATAAAAATAAATGTGCAAATTAATTATTTATCTTGATGCATGTTTAGTTTCCTGCGAGTATATATACCGTATGTGGAATTAGTGTAGTGTATCATTGAACTACGTACGCATAAATTATATGAAAACAAGTGCAGAGTAGATTCCAAAATTTGAATAGAAAGTAGATTTCTAAATTAAAACCAACAGTGCAAAGTTGTGGTCAAAAGTATATATATATATATATATATATATATATATATATATTGTGTGTATTTAGACAGCATATTTTTATTTAGGCAAACATTATTAAATAACACGAAGTGGTTTTGTTCGATGCGACTTTTTTTATTTTTTCAATTTTCCGAATTGTCCATCTAATGTTTCGGTCACATTGATGTAAATATGATACATGGGTTTCTTGTTCCATTCTTTTTTCTTTTTTGCAAGTACTTTCGATTTGAATCGTCAAATTATCTTCAGGCGGTATTAGTCTTAGTGTATTTACAAATTATGACTTTACTGTTGTGCTCATTTTTAAATTATAACGGCAAGTAGTTGATAACTTGAAAAAGCGTCTGTAAAGTTGAAATGTACATGAGAGCGTGATCACGTTCTACACATATGAGAGATTTAAAAGTTTGACTGTTTAAACCGTTAAGAAATTGATGACGTTAAAGAAGGTGCATACAATTATACGCATACCTACCTAATGGCTAAGTATTTGGTAATGTTAATTATTATGCTAGACACTTTACAATATTGCGACTAGTTTCATAATTGACATTATTAATTGTGGGATGTTTAGTTTTTATGTAGAGGGCTTCGAGTATTTATATATATATATATATATATATATATATATATATATATATATATATATATATATATATAAGTTTATTTAATAAACATATGTAACCTCAAAGCTTATTCCATAAGTCATTTTATCACAATAATAATAATAATAATAATAATAATAATAATAATAATATAATGCTTTCATTGAGATATTATTGATATTAAAATCTATGTGTACACTTTAGCAGTTATTTGCAATTGGCTCACATCTTTATCAAAGTATCTCTCACACTCTATAACTGTTCCACTCCTTCAGTTTCATCATATACGTTGTATATTACTCTTGTTGCAAGACTCCCTTTTGTGTTTATTAGTATCCGAATGTTATAACAGAAACTTTAACTGCTGGAATAGTTATAAACCAAAAAGATATCGTCACAGGTAGTAATATTGTTTCATTCAGAGTTGAGAGAAAGAGAATAGGAGAGATATGGGGCGAGTGAGAATGTGCTGAGAAATATATTTAATTTACGTCAAACTGTAATCAAACTTTTAAGGACTCGACAGAATATTTATTTCGAAAATACACATTATTTATCAAATGACAAAGATTCCCGTTAATTGCTGGGCATTAATAGTTAGTTTCTTACACTACTTTATTAATTTAATGAAACCACGAACAGTTATGAGTCTCTATAGAAGTACGAACCTTCCCATAACATAAGTATTTTTCTCTGAGTTGGTACTAAAATTACTTAAACATTTCAAATTGCAATATTTAGCAGATTGCTTATACTTATTGCACATTTTTCTACGTACTTTATTGAAAGTCGGACTCTAGTCAACGCTGAATAAACTGGGACTGAATTAAGATATACATAAGTTTCAATGTTATATCAGTAGCTGAGTACTGAACAGTTTTTTCTAAATATACTCCCTTGTCTGTCAGGGCATCTGTCTATGTGTGTGTGTGCGCGTGACTTTTATTATATATATATATATATATATATATATATATATATATATATATATATATATATATATATATATATGTATATATATATATATATATATATATATATATATATATATATATATATATATATATATATATAAAGATAGATAAAAGAAAGGGGTAAACATGTAAGAAATACACATTTATTTCAACTTCGATTTTTCAATGCAAGGTATACTCAGTAATAAAGTTCTGTTTATTATTTTTCCTTAATCCAAGGATTTGTTTTTTTCTTAAATATTTCACTGCAAACGTTTAATGTACACACTTCAACTTCAATTCCTCTCTTGACCACGGAAGTATTTTTAAAATGGCCTGAATTCTCCAAATTTTATTCCGAATGAGTGCGCTTCACCTACAACTGAACTCAACATCTCTCTATTGGAGTTACTTCATTCTTGAAGTCTTTTCCATGCTGCCTTCACGAAGACCACTCTTTTCCATCTGTAAATCTCATTTCATTGGACACCTCATCAACGGACATTTACCAACTGGGACGACGCCATATCTTTTTTTACACGAACTTTTTCACTCTCCATTACTTAATATTTTTTTCAAATTTTGAAGTGTGGCTTTTCCACTGCCAACTTATCTATCTAGGTTATTCCTCTGATGATACTATTTTAATCTCTGTAAAGCCTAGGCTTAAGGAAAAATAATAAACATAACTTTATTATCGAATATGCCTTGCAGTGCACACTCGAAGTTGAACAAAATTTTTTTTCGTGCATGTTAAACCCTCTTCTTTCATCTATGATTATAATTGCTCTATCTCGTATATTGAGCTTACACCATTTCACTATAGGTTCTATCTACTAAAAGGATACTTTTAGTTTGATATTTTATTTTACTCTAAGCTCCTACAAAGTTGATCTTTTTCACCTATTTTGTGAAATGTTCAACAAGGAATCTCTCCCACTTTGAGCAAAAAAAAACTACCCATCCCTTCAAATGAAGCTTACCTATGCAAGCTCATACAGTTCGTGAAAAAATGTATTACCAACGTAAGATGGAAGGCCTTCCAGCATGACTTAAACTCAAAATATGACAACCAGAAAAATGACACAAATTATATTTCACCTTCTAAGCACGATGGATTTACACTCACCATACACCCTCCCAGAGAACTAAAAAGATTGGAATACTTAACTGCATCCAGATACGGTCTCAAAACATCTTCTTTTCCTAAGCTAAATGAGCATCTCAACAATTTCGAAAACGATTTATTCGACCTCATTAGATGTATCAAATTTAAAAAAAATACAATACACATTCCAAGCTCTTTATCAACACAATAACTAAACTCACCAACAAGATCAAGAAACACCCTGATATAATTGTCCCTGCAGATAAAACGAACCATTTTTACAAATCGAAATACTCTGACTACAAAAGTTTAATCTATAAATAAATGAAACAAATCCTATACAACTACTTCTAGTAACATCTTGAATAGTATAATCAATGAAGCTAAATCCCTACTAACCTTTTTAATATACTTAATTACACAGAAATCTTTACTCCAGCTACACCCAGATGCACGTTAAAAGACCACAAAGAAAATTTCAGGAAAACCCATCCATCAGACTAATTTGGCCATCCAAATCTGATCTAGGCATTATAAGCAAACATTTCTTACATAGAATCATCCCTCACTTAAAAAGAAAAAATAGCATACACCCTATGGCAATCCTCTGATGAGGTTAATAATTGGTTTTTAAACCTCAATGATAAGTCTAACTCAAACTTAAATTTCATCACATTCGGCATAAACAATTATTATCAGTAACGACACCGTGAGATTTATTTACATAGGAAAACCCTTTACAGGCCCCGGTAAATAAACGAATAGCAGAATAGTAATCTGTCTTTATTAATCAATTGTATTACTGCATTACAATACAAAGAAATGGTTTGGAAACGAACACACGAAGAATCATAGTCAATACTATAAACATGACGATAATAATAAAGACTGCGTTAAGTATTCACCAACGTTTTCAAATGATCATTTAAAACTAATTCTTATTAACGTCGTATAGATACTTATTCTAATAATTTTTTTTCTTTTATTACACAAAATACGAAACAGAAGACTTTATTTATTTCTCTGATTCTCGAACATAATGATTTCTTCATCTTTTAACGACCTTCAAACATTTAACGGGGTACTTTCGATCAGTTAACGTAAGACTCATAAAAATAAGCAATACATATTTTACTACTCGAAACTTTATTTAGGCAAGTTGAACATTCGGTCTAGCTGGTGGATGGATATTTATATTTTCGTTTTTATTCGATTTTAGCGAATTTATTTTCGCGCAACTAAACAGTAACTTATATAAGAGCTAAAATATTTTTGAACACAAAAATACAATTTTTCAAAATTCATTTACTCTAAATATTTAATATCACACCGTTATAGTTTACCGCAAAGAAAACGTTGACACTACTGCAGTTTAGCAATTCTTTTTCTTTAATTGTACTCCAATCACATAAATTATTCAGAGCGAAGTGGATTTCGGCATTATTTTGAAAACATTAAATAATCGACAACTGTCAGCGGAATTTTCTGTGTTGTCTCTTCTTTTTAAATGTTGCCAGAAATAAATGCTGACAAACGCAAACAAAATATTTTTCTACTGACCTGCATTATTTTTAACTTCTGCAAGCGTGTTATAGTTGTTTTCATTCCAAAATAAGATTTCGTCATTATCCACTCCTTCGAAGAAAGTAGAACCTTTACAATGGCCGACCCATGAGTTGCTACTGGTGTTTCATTTAGGAAATACGGTCATGAATCAACTTACCACTAACTCTAATTATTAGTGGCAGCCCCAGATTTAGAGTCATTGGTAGTATAGTTGCATTCATGTGTATTATGGTTAACAGAATATAATACAAATACAAATGTTGTACCCGCATTTTATTCGAATTAGAAAGACACATCCCCACACAACGCCACAACATTTAAATACCATATTTATATATGTTTAACTAACACATACATTTTCATTTAGTTTAAGTTAATTACCATGAGAAACTTACCTCCCACTCTAAAAGCAAAACAAATATTTTTTTCGAAATTCCTTTTGACTTATATTTTTTCACAGTTAAATAATCCTATCATACTCCCCACCCTACGCAACGCCGGGACACAAATCCCTGGAAGAATATATATATATATATATATATATATATATATATATATATATATATATATATATATATATATTTTATAATTTCGAAATATGTCAATAAAGTTGTATTACAATATTTAGAGTATATATACTTAATAGGAACGCAAGGTGGGAGGACACGGTGACTAAGAGGTTAACGACGCACATCTGGGGGTGCTGGGTTCTAATTAAGTTTACTGCATAGAAACACTTTCATCAAAACCCACACCTGATATTGTGTCTACCCTCCTGAAGGGGAGCTTAATAAATTAATTTATTAAAATACAACAATAAAGTATATATATATATATATATATATATATATATATATATTAATAAAATTGATATGTAAGCCATTAACAATGCGAGATGTATTTATACTTATTTTTTGCATTAATCTTATATTTCGGAATAAATTCCATCTTCAGAGGTGACCAGTTATTGAGTCATTTTGTTTTTAAATATATATAAATTAATCTCGCATTGTTAATGGCTTACATATCAATTTTATTAACATATCCAACAATGCTTTAAATGTACGACCGACCAATATTACTTAGCCTAGAGTAGAAGGCTTTTCGTTCGACACCGGAACTTGAATCATGGCCGCCAACACCACCAGTGCGGAGAGACGTTTTATCAAATAACAAAGAAATACGTTTTGTTATTCTTGTTTTTGATAAAAAAACTGACAATAACCGGTCACCTCTGAAATATAAGATTAATGCGAAAAAAAATGAATTAATCTCGAATTGTTAATGGCTTACATATCAATTTTATGAACATATTCAACAATGCTTTAAATGGACGACCAACCAATATTACTTTTATATATTTATATATATATATATATTTTTTCACAAACACATATACATCTGTCTATCTACACAATGTTACAATGTTATCTAATACCTTAATCAAGATGGTCTGGTGGAAATTCCGTATGATATAATATTTTTTTTATACTTCGGGAACACTTTTACTTTTTCAGAACCGTGTTCAACTCAAGTTCAAGCGTGCATATATCATACGGAATTTCCACCAGACCATCTTGATACAGGTATTACATAACATTGTAACATTGTGTAGATAGACAAATATGTATGTGTTTGTGAAAAAAAAACAATGAATAAATATATATATATATATATATATATATATATATATATATATATATACATATATATATGTATACATTGTATTAAGGGTGAAACTATTTCATTTGTTCCACCATTATATGTCTTATTTGCTCCAACTTGTGTCTATCCGTCACACCTCTGCATTGTATTACCTTCTAAGTATCACATTTCTCTCTCTCTCCCTGTCTGTCTCTCTCTCTTTCTCTCTCTCTCTATCTATATATATATATATATATATATATATATATATATATATATATATATAATTTATTTTAAAACTATGTATTACATATTTCAGAAACGTACCACAATTTCTTCCAGTTGGGCTGACCTTTTACATGTTGTTAAAATTATGTGCCTAGTAGAATCGTCAGCGTTCTTCTATTAGGTAAACTCACTATGATAAAACCCGGTGAATTCCTCAAAAGTATTTTTTGAAAAATATATTAGTTGGAGATTAATTGAGTTTTTTTTTTCATAATTTATAGATTTTTTGTTTCGAGAAAGTTTTTATTTTATTTCACTAAGTGTTTTATTTACTTATTCTTTTGTAGCTTGGTATTTTTATTTTTTTATTTAAGGTATTGTTTGTAGTTCGTAGTAGATTACCGGCGTCATTATATGTGAAAATACAAGGGAAAATTAGACTACGTCGTTTAAAAGTTCAGTCTTTTGTTGATGTAATACCGGGTTTACATTTGTGTATCGGATTTATTATTTATCTTAGTTTTAGTTTTGTGTTTAAATGTTTTTTATTTTGTTTGGTGTTTTATTTACATGTTTCGTATTTCAAAAAATCGTCTCGAAAACAAAGAAAATAAAGGGAGCTGGCGTCTGAACATAGTGTTAAAATATTCCAATGGACATAGTATTTTTTAAAGATCTAAAAAGTCAACCACTTAGGTTGACACCGCAGTGCGTTTCTGTAGTATGTACCATATATTTTTCAAATAAATTATATTAGCTTTTTCCCATCTGCGTTCAAGCACTTCATTGATTTATGTTCAATGTTACCTCACACACCCTCTCTCTCTCTCTCTCTCTCTCTCTCTCTCTATATATATATATATATATATATATATATATATATATATATATATATATATAATTTGACTCGTTGCTTTTATTCATACATTAGTATATGTTTATCTCTCTCTCTCTCTCTCTCTATATATATATATATATATATATATATATATATATATATAGAGAGAGAGAGAGAGAGAGAGAGAAAGAGAGAAAGAAAAAAAGAGGTAGCTAATTGGAATCGGAATCACTTGTAAAGGAGCGTTCTATTACAATAAAATCAATATGAAAACAGACTTTTTATCTCCTCACTCTCCAAATAAGTAAACGAATCAATGCCTGTTTTATTCTATTCTGAATCACTCGGTAAAAGTTTGATATCTACCATTATGGGCTTTTGTTTTTCTGATCTTTCCTAATCTGAGAAATGCGAAAGTCGTTTCTGAACGTTAGTGAAAAGCTTTGATGTCACCTCGTCGTTCGTACATATCAACGATAGCAACAACCCCACTCATCCTTTACTTTTTTCTATTCTTCTTTTGATTGTTCATGTTATACTTATTTATGTCTGTGTATCGATCTCATTCTTCGTTTCTCAAACAATTATTAGACTATACTTATCTCAATACTCTACAACTACGTCTGCTACCACTGTTTCCACTTCTTTGTGTACATATTCTCTTCAACCTTCTCCTAAATTTATTGTTTAGCACGTTGTCCTTTACTTATCATTCATTTCTTATTCTAAATTATTAATACGTTTATACCTTTTATTTATATGAAAATTCATGTCGTCTGTTTATTTTCTGTTCTTCTCATACATGTATCTGTATAATTTGTATAATTTATCTCCCGCTTTTTGTCTTCGTCCTCTGATTTTTAATCTTCAGTCGTATCGCTTTACTTTTTCTACATACTACTTTTATTGTTTCCCTTTCTCCTATATTTTCTTCTCTCTACTTTCTATATCTGTTACGTGTCTTTAATTTCTTCTATTGCAGATTTTCTTCATACAGGGTGGGCAAAAATAAGGGTCCTATTTTTTAAAATTCATAACTTTTTTATTTATTGATTTTTTTTTTTTTTTTTTTTTAGAATAAGTAAAGGACCCCTTCCGAAGCAAGCATGAGCCGTATTAGCCCTAAGGAACGTACCCTCATTTAGAAAACATTATTTTTGCTTAAAAAACTCAAAACAGTGTAAAAAACAATACTTTAGTTTTTGTAAGTTTTAAGAAGTGTTTTTCGGCTAAAATTTCTTTTGTTTATTTCAAAAAATCTCGGAAGGGTCAGTCTACACACACATAAAGTTTGGTGAGTTTAACTTTTATTTTGTGGAAGTTATTCAAATTCAAGTTATTCAAATTTAAAGATAGGACCCTTATTTTGGCCCACCCTGTATTACCTTCTTCTTATTGGTCCTTTTAATTGTCTTGTGCTACGATCTTTCCTTGTCTTCTTATCATTTATTTTCTTTATATGTTATTGCTATCTTAACCTTTCCTTTTTCTCTCCATTTTATTTTGTCAAGTTCCTTTCTAATATTATCTCATTATTCATCTTTTATCAACTTTTGTCTAATCTTTCTTTTTCTTTTTTTCATCCTGTTCAATGTCCATGTATTAATTTGATTTTTCTTCTTTCTATGTTAGCCCATTTAATTATGTCTTCGCTTTTTTTTCGTTCTCTTCTTTCTAATTCTATTTTTCGCCTTCGGGGTTTCATTCTTGTAATTAATTTCCCATTTCTTTTATTGTTCACCTATTTTATTTCATAATCGTAAGCAAGTTGTTTTCCCTTCACGGCTATCTTCTCTTACACACACACTTTATTCATTTTAACATCATTTACTACTGGTGTGTCCTTACTAATTTCTGCTGTTATCTTTTCCTTTATTTTCTTCTTATAAACAGTCTTACCCTTCTTTATGAATTAGCATCCATATTCTCTACATATTTCCTGCTGTTTTTCTCCTCATTTGCCCTCTTTCTCCTATTTCTTCTTCTTCTACGTCTTCTTTTGTTCTGCTCAGTGTTCGTGCCAAGAACTTTTTTTCTATATCCGTTCAGGTGAAGGGGTGCGATTATTGATCGCGTTCCAAGGCAAACAACTGAACATGCACCCGGTAATTGTCGAATCAGCCAGTTGGCCGTTTTATTACTTATCGTTTAGAAGCACTGAAACATCAGCTTTTTTTTAGAATACTACAAAAATAATTCCCCATTCTTGTGCTTAAAAAATAGAATCGTTAGTCGTTCAACAACGTTAGGAAATATAATGGTACATATTGTCTGATTTATTGATCTCAAACAATCAATACTCAAGTACATTCCATGGTGAATGTTTTAAAAATCAACACTGATATTTCTATTCAATGACGAATATAGACTGCACATAGAAACTAGCTATTTATTTTAAATATACTGATAGAATACAAGTAAATGGACTGCATTATGACATGTCAATGTGAATTAAAATTTAGTGTTTTAAATAGTTTTTTTCTCAAAGAAATAACGACCGGATCATGTGTTGCTTTTAATAAATTCGCCCGTGCATAGAAGATTGCTGCTATATCCTGTATGGTTCACTAATTACTAGTATATATTCTCTCTTTCTCTCTCTCTCTCTATCTCTCTCTCTCTCCCTCGAACAAAGTGCAAAAGAGAACTTCTAACATACTAGTTCCCCCACTATCTAACAAGATCCAGCCCCTGACTCATCGCTGCAAACTGCACCCATTTTCTCATAAGTATTTCCATAAAATATTCCAAGATGGACTTACTGCACTGCTACTGAATAAACAGAAATACCCCCGACGAATCCGACTTGCTGCTAAATCATACTTCTTTACTGTAGAGGTCCTGAGATGCCGGAAAAGTTTCTACTGTAATTACTACATTTCCCGGACCGCTTCCCGTTGGCATTTCCTTCTGATTTCTGATTCCTCAACCGTACCAACATGCAAACATTTAAACGAAATGTTACTAACACTCTTGACCTTACTCTCTCCACACAATATTCACAAATTTCAAGCGATGGAACCTCCAACTTTCTTCGGATTAATGTTTTTCAAAGTTTGAATCCGCGTGAGTAGATTGTACTTAGCCCGTCAACCATGAAAGGGTATACGTGTTAATTACATACTATACTTATTTGTTATCGCCTGTAGTCATGATTGAACCTATAATCTATGAGTTAGAAATTATTGTTAACCAAATCTGTTACAGCTTACGTCACGTGTCGATGTGTGTAATTCGAATATGAAGTGTGGGAGCCTTAAACCGAAACATGTTTAGGTTTGTAGTAGTACTTCTACTTATTACATAATTATTTTTAAAGATTATTTGAGTTATTTATGAAAAACATCAATTGTTGCTTCTGTATACACCCGCGTTCAACTGTTGATGAATATAACTCGTTTTGTTAAAAAAAGTGTACGTTATGTGTGTTGCAATTGGATTTCTCAATTTCACAAAGTACTTGAAATTTATGGCTTTTACAGCTTTGTACTTCGGACACTTTATTTTACAGAGCATATC
>OY744519.1:38620300-38680300 GCA_963556195.1 Sepiola atlantica | reverse complement strand
TATAGTGTTATTATTAGTTATATATCTATTAATTTACATAGGTATACATATATATATATATAAAATAAATAAATGAATGAGGATATATATATATATATATATATATATATATATATATATATATATATATATATATATATATATATATCCTCATTCATTTATTTATTTATTTTATTTTATTTTTTATCTTTTATTTCTATTAATATAATTATTATTATTATTACTATTATTATCATAATCATCACCATCATTATTATTAGCATTATTATTATTATCATCATCATAACCATCATCATCATCATCATCATCATCATCACCATCATCATCATCATCATCATCATCATCATCATCATTATTATTATTATTATTATTATTATTATTATTATTATGATTATGATTATTATTATTATTATCATTATTATCCTTATGATTATTATTATTATTACTATTATTATTATTATTATTATTATTATTGTTATTAGTATTATTATTAGTAGTAGTAGTAATATTATTATGATTATGATTATGATTATTATTATTATTATTATTATTATTATTATCATTGTTGCTGTTGTTGTTATTATTATGTTTTATTATTATTATTATCATCATCATCATGATCAACATCATCATCATCATCAGCAGCAGCAGCATTATTATTATTATTATTATCATTATCATTAGTATTATTATTATTATAATCATCATCATCAGCAGCATTATTATTATTATTATTATTATTATTATTATTATTATTATTATTATGTAGCAATTGTTAAAGACTGATAGGGCGTTAGTACCAGTGGTTAATGCTATTTTATTAATTGTGGGTTGTAATTTTTTATGTGTAAGGCTTCTAAGATGTTTAGTCTGTTGGTGCAGTTCTTTTGATGTATGATCTCAGTATTAGTTGTTAATATGTGTCTTATTTCGGTTGATTTTATGCGTTTTATGTGTGGTAATGTGTCCTTGGATGGTACTTATATAATTTAAGGGATGCATAAGGCGTCGGAAGAAGGTAGTAGGTGTATGCCCAATATCAGTATTGTGTTTGTCTGTTTGGGTCTTGGGGAACCATTCCTCAAATAGGCATTGGAACAAATAGAGTACGTGTGTTTAGTTTAGGGGGATACTAGTGTTATTATTTTTTATTAGTATGTTAGAGGTTTTGAATTTAGTGTAGTAAATTATTAGTTTTATTTTTTGGTTTTTGGTCGGTGGGTATAGTGTGTCAGTTAATTATGTTAGTTATAGCATTTGCTGTTTATAGTACAAGGAAAGGGTGTCATTTCATTGTGCTCTTTTGTCTGATTCTTTTGGTGTAAATAGGTTAAATATAGTTTTATTTTTATCGACAATTATGTTGTGGAAATTGTTATTTACTAGGGTTGGTTTGATGTTGGTTACTTCTTTGTGGACTATTTGATTGGATGACGATATGCGCGGTGGACGAGGTGTTTTATAAAAGTAGTTTCATATTTTGGGGAGCATTCGCTATTGTAGCTGAGCAAATTAGGGTTATTGTTTGTGTTTTTTTATATGTGGATGTTGTGTATTGGGCAGTATTATTAGAGTCGATAACTACGTCGAGGAATGGGATGTTGTTGTTAATATTTAGTTCATGTGTGTATGTGAGTACTGATTCGGTTTTAAGATTATGTTTGAGTTTGTCTATATTAACTAGGAATTACGTAGCGATGAGGATGTCGTCAACGTATATATATATATATATATATATATATATATATATATATACATATATATTTATAAAAATAAATACACATTACTCTTTATTACATAGAATAGTATTATGTTATATTTGAAGGGGAAAATATACATTCGATCGATTGGCCATTGCTGTACAATGACAGTGGATTAATTAGTCTATAAATGATTGACTAACTCTGGGAAATACATTCTGAAATAAACACGTGTACATATATATATACCTCTACATATATGTGTATATATAGGTATATATATATGTATATATACCATATATATACATATATATATATATATATATATATATATATATATACCATATATCACGAATAATTTTAGAAAGGACACAAGGAAGTAATCGATGGAAGGTTTAACAAGACCTAATATAATTCGAACTCTGAATATTCGAGCGGTTTTCACAAAGCGGTTTTTACCCTAGCGATTATTTGTCCGTAACTATAAACCGCCAGTAAAACAGACAGCAAGGTATAGTTTGTAAATAAAATAGTTACATATATATATATATATATATATATATATATATATATATATATATATATATATATATATATTGTTTTAAGTAAAAGTAGAATTTGGGTCACCGAAAATGTAGTCTCTAGAGCATTTTCGTCCATCAGAAAATAATTTGGAATACAAAATGTAAACTTAAATTTACGAGAGAGAATTAAAATGTTGAAATTGCATGCCGATAAGATGGGGGAGTAATTGTTTAAAATTAATTTTATTAAATGAATCCAGTACAAACGCGAAAAAGACAGGTTAGTGGTTAATGCCTTAATGACTAAGTCAACTAACTTTTCCTAAAGAAGATCAACGACTTTACGAATTCGTTTTGCTAGCAAAGAGAAGGTTTTTGGAAGACGATAGTGACGGATTCCAGGATTTTCAAATGAGAGGTAGAATCCGCCCTGTGTAAGACCATTAACCATGGTATTTTATACTTATTGACATATCATTTATTATCAGCTAAATGCTGGCCAGTATACAATTCCAAAGCCGGGAAAGAGGTATAGCACACGGAACCAGGTCGAGCCTGTCTAATTTTTGATGGGATAGGCTAGTATATTGTTTTTCAAAATGCATTTTTGTCCGTCCAATATAACTGGCATAGTGACTGTCCTTTACATTAATAAACTATGTAACTGTGTTTAATATAAGGAAGACTAGCTTTTTTAAAGACCGAAAAGCAGATCCTGTTAGTTGGCCAATTTGAAAAAAGTAAGGACTTTTATATATAACCTTTTTAAAAACTTGTTTTACTAGATTTATGTAGTAATTTTTTTTAAACGCATATTCCCCATCTCATCGGTATCAAATTTCCACATTCTCCTCAATTTTTTTATATTCGGTATTCCAACAATTTCTCCCGATGAGATGGTGGATTAAACAGCTGTAGAAACTTCATTTTCGGAGAGTAAAACTGTTCAAAACAATTCATAAAGTATATACCTCGAAATATGTATATATATATATATATATATATATATATATATATATATATATATATATATACACCATATATCACAACTAATTTTAGAAAGAAAACAAGGAAGTAATAGATGGAAGGCTTAACAAGACCTAATATAATTCGAACTCTGTAAGGTGCTGAATATTCGATCGGATTTCACAAGGCGGGTATCGCCCTAGCGATTATTTGTCCGTAACTATAAACCGCCAGTAAAACAGACAAATAATGCAAGGTATAGTTTGTAAATAACATAGTTACATATATATATATATATATATATATATATATATATATATATATATATATGAACACGTATTGATTTGAGAAACCGCTGTTTCTAGATTTCTCTTCGCAACTACATATATATATATATATATATATATATATATATATATATATATATATATATATATATCTCTTCTGGGACTATTATCTAATCACATTTCAAGATACATCGGTGGAAGCGTTAATAAAATACGATTGGAAAACATCGTGCAGACGATATTAATGTATTTGTCGAAAAAAATTGTCGCTATCGTTTTAATTTCTTCTATTCTCAAAAGAAGGAACATTTAAAATGATTAATTTTATTTTATTGACTTGACATTTTTATGATATGAAGACTAGTTTAATCTTCCAAATGACTCCACAATAAAGAGTATCCATGTCCTCACTTGAGATTGGGAAAATAACAAAATCAATAAAATAATAGTATATTAAATAAAAATTAAGAAAATGTTTTCCTTAATATTCCGTTACATTTCCATAAGTCGTTCTAGTGTTGTACATTTTGAAGTTGGATTGTGAAAGGCGAGGGCAGGATAAAAGTTGCCTGAGTTCAATAGTTATATATGCAAGAGAATGGCATAAATTGAAGTAATGGTGAGAATACATGAGTTATTTTTTAGACAAAAAATCACAAATGTAGTATTTTCTTTTTTATCTTACTGCCGGGATAATGTACTTGATATTAAAAAATTTTTTAAAATGTATTACACGCGTATTGAAATTAATTTATTACACATCAAGTCAGAGACGCGCTCATAAAAATCAGATGTTCTTCGACTATAAATGTAAATAAAGATGTTTTTCTATAAAGTTATATATACAAAACACAAAACGAATAGCGTCATTACTAAGGAAGTAAATGTTAGGAAGGAGGTTGTTTAAATGGGGGGGGGAATCAGGCACAGCAAAATTAGTCTTTCCTGATAGGGGCATAAATAAATATAGAAAGGGTAACGCATATTCACCAGTAAAAATACAAACTTCACTTTTTAATTTTTGAAAAATAAGTATTATGCAAACATTTCACGGTTTTGTTAGAATATTTTGTAACTCGAACACAAAGCCGACATACCGTACGGTGTCGGATTATATGATAATGCTTTGAAAGAGAAACCTCTTTTGGACTTTAAATATATTTATCTTCATATACGTGTGACTGTAATATCTAAACTATAAGCTATACATCCGGAATTGGTCGCGTGACATTTGTTCGCGTCACATACGGTGTTTTCTGTTCCGGTCAGTAAATTCCACACTGTCGTCCCTATAGCACCTCTATAAAATGTACTTTTTTCTCGGAGCTATGTTTTGTGTGTGTTTATTCTATGTTAACACTTTTCTAAAGCCGTCATGTTTTTAAGTTCTCACGGCCGAATAACTAGTTTCCCGATGGTTCCCCAAAGAAATACACTTACTTATAATTAATAGATGCATTCTGGCTTATTCCAGTAGATCCAGCGTGTTTTGTCTATGCCCATTCTTATAAACATACTACTCCTGAAGGATGTTGAGTTAACCATTCACCGACGCCAATTCACTATGAATAAGGTGTATTGTGTGAATCACATGGTGCTTGGATGCATGAAGACTAATACATTAAATAGTGGTGTGCACTACTTAACTTATCAATGCACATCACTTATATAAACGCGCTAATGAATACTTGCTTTTTTGCATGTATACGTAATTTATATATCATCAGATGTAATAACGATAAGTGTGTCGTAATACATCTAGTTCGCATATACATAGTGTTAGGTGCCATAATACATTTAAATATTGTTATTAAATTGCAGATAACTACAATCAGGTCATAATATGTAGGATTTTAAAAAATATTTAGTAACCACTTATCGAGGCGAAACGTATGTCAAGAAGAAGATATAATTAAACGGATGGAATGTCAGTTGAATGATGAAGACTATAAGGGGATGACTTTTAATGCTGAATGAAATGGAAAAAATATTGACACCTATAGGGACGGTTAATCAAAATTGCTTGTTGACTTTTATTTGACTTTTTAGTTTGCAAGGAGGTACCGTCCATGTAATGTGTTCCACAGATGACACATCTTTAAAAGTTAACACTGTTTGTGAACATGCCGCTTAATTATAGGACTACAGAGAAAGATAGAACAATTGTTTGCAGTTGTCATAGTGTGATCTGACCGTTTGCCGGGGAGTGTAACTTAGTGTGTGTAAGCCTTGGAGACGTCTTTTGAAGGGTTGTTGCGTCTTAGGCACGGAACGACACTAACTGTCAGGACCAAACGATCGTGGCATTCCCTTTAACATGAAGGGTCCATGCTTGGCTGGGTAGTTCGTCGGCTTGCATACTGCGTTGATCAGCGTGCTTGAGCATGAAGGCTTTGTAATGATCGAATAACACATTGTCTTTTGTATATAAAAAGTTTACATCATCAACACTCGAAGAATATTTGGCTGAATCGGCAGCCACGCGTCTTATCCGGTCCAAGTTGAAAAGCCGACTGTAATATTTCGCTTATTATGGACCAAGCTAAGGGGGAAAGAGAGAGAGGGAAGGACAGAGAAAGTGAGAAAGAGAAACCAATATTCAGCTCATAGGTATGTTGTTTTGATTTAACAAACTGTTATGATTTGTAGTATTCTCGTGGCGATGTCAGCCAACTTTTAACTCCACCTTGCATCTATCAACTCCGGATTTATAAACATGTCTCACTGACAATTTTCAGTTTAAGGAAAAATCTTCCATTAAAGTTACGATAGAGTAAAAAAACAACAGCAACCTGAGAGATTGGGCTGTACAAAATTGAAGAGATCACCCCACACTAGATTAAGAAGTCCATGTTTTACTCTGTCAAGACAACAGTTTCCTGAGTCATCAGGAGATGCAAATAATGTATAACAGCTCTGTTGATTAATGAGCTAGATGAAAGAGAAACCCACCTGAATGCCGAAGTGAGTACATGATAACGCATGATTACAAGTAACAATAGTTATGTGTGAGATGTGAGAGATGTTGTGCCAGTTTCTAAATTATATAAAGAGACAGTTTGTTACAAATATCGGTGTTCGGCCTAATTTCTAAGAAGTACGAGATCAACATTATGTGTGCATTAGGCTGTACATACAGAGAGTGTTGATAGAATGGTCTTATACAGGGAATTACTGAACAATCCACTACTTGACAAAAAATAAACGAACCATCATAATCGACAAAAGAGCGTCGTAAAACATTGGGTAGACGAGATCACCGCCGGGCATCGTTTGGCGGGACTCCGCCCATGCACAAAAGACAAAGAGGATCTAGGTGTGTATGCTTCAAAGTGTTCTTCCCAACTGGTCGGTATCCTTTTTTTTACCGCGCTCCTCACCCGATTGCAACTCACTTGACTATTTCGTATGAAGCGTGATCATGGTCAAGATCAACAAGCACCTCCACAACACGTTTGACTCTCTGAAGGCTATCGTCGTGGATGTGTTCTGAATTGTGTAAATGAGGATTAATAAGTTGGATTGTTCGGACTACTGTTCTCATCTTAATTGTTATCCACACAACCTTTCGAACGCTGTGAATTTTGGCCCGCTTTAGGTGTATATTTTCGAACTCGGAACTATTTCTGTCGAACTCGGGAATCTGGATAGAATGTCAAAGGGAACCATTTATTTAATACACGGGGGGGTATGCTCTCGTTCCGTCAGTCATGCCTGGGAGAAGTTTTCAGTTATTAAGACTCCCGATTTCGAAAGAAATATTCCTGATTTCCGAAAAGTACGCATGAAGAAGGCCGTAGGTTACAGTGGACGAACCATTGATGAGAATAGCATTCAAGATCAAAACGGTAGTCCGAATAGTCGGAATTATACCTATAGAAGACAAATAACGCAAACACTATATACTTAACTGATGTTTTGTCTTTATTTGTAGAATTATTTCCTCGGTGTCTTTCAAGTAAATAAGTATTTCGATGACATAAAACAAAATTTATGTAACTGACAGGCCTTCGAGTTCGTATATGTACGGTTATTCTCGTTTCCATATATGTCTTAGTATTTTATCTGAAAAAACACAATCTGTTCCCTCTCAGTATAATTTAAACACCAACCAGCAAAGGCCAGTTCAAAGTTTGTTTTCATATGTGTACTTCATAATAAGCCTACCTTTTCGCCACCGAAGCGATGAATGTCTTCCTAGGTATCACAGAATATCTGAATTTTCTTATGACATAGCAACAATTATTCCCTCAGTAATTAATTAAATATAAGTAGCATCTCAGTAAACAAAGCGATTTAGAAATAGCACTTCCCCGAAAATGTTCAGTATTACACGAACGCAACTTTGGTAAACCAAACTGAACGCCATGTGAAAATTCCTCAACTTTAGCTAACATTTTCATTTAATAATTCTCATTGTTTAATCACATAGTGGGTGTTATTGATCAAACTTCCATCACATAGATGATGCAGAATTATTATTCGATTCTACCATATATTAAGAGTCTCGTCAAAGTTGGTTACATATTAACAACCGTGAAATTACTGTTTTTCGAAGAATATACGTATGCAATACTTTCGGAACGGTCGTTAAAATGTAGAAAGAAAATATGTTGAAATAAAAACAACGATAAACGCGTTTGCATGTCTATACATTTGTTTATTTAATACTATATTCATTTATATTCTTTTGTTTTACATTTTGATGCAAGCGTTAATGTTAAAAAGCATAAAAAACTTTCATATGTTTGTAATTTTCTATGTAAACTTTAGTGTTATTTTGTAAACTGAGATTAGTATGTGTAATGCTCCCAAAGCTAATGTGTTCTTACATGATGTATAGCAATATCGCTGTGTTGCAACTAGGCTATCACCCTCAGTGTATCACGTACTTTAATGTGTTTTTAATGTGGCTTGTCTGTTCATGTTTGTTGTAGGGTGATCTATTGTAGAGTTAAGGCGTCAACAGAACACATAATTAACGAGTTTGAATCTTAATCTTGGGTTGTTTTTTGACATTAAATAAGGAAATAGTATTACTTGTTTACTGTTTAGAGTATTCATCCTTGTTCGAAAACATGTTGTGTGACATTATTCGGTCGAGTAGGCGCTGCGTTTGTGCATGTGTAACTTAGATTTACTAAGTAACTACTATTTTTATTTCGTCATTCTATGACTTCATCTTAGAGAACATTCTATTTTATTCTTGTCAGTTAATATTTCGCACATCCAATTCAGTGGCTTACATAGCAATATATGTAAGACACATCAATTGATTGTAATTATGTGGTATTATTCTTTTCAACTAGATACTTTGTTTACCTTACGTTAATTTATTGATGGAACATCAATTTGAACCAATTGAAAGCTAACATTTTATTTATTTTTACACGGGAATTTATTAAAGTTGTTTTCAATGTGTATTTTGAAACACATGTAAGTATATTTTTGCTATTTCTGACAACGGAATGTTTCTTAATGTTATGTTTCTCCAACCTGATGCTTAATTCTACAGCTGTACTTTATATTTCACATTGATCAAAAGTGTATTACATTTTAAGATAAACATACTTATAAACATGCACATATAAAAAATCATTGTCCAACGGGAAGTGGCATTTCGTAAGAAATTGCTAGATTTTCAAGCAAAGCGAGAGAAGGAAAGGCATAAGTGTACTAGTCCTGTTAGCCAGTAAATTACAGACTGTCCGCATGCTCTTTCTATAACGGCACACAAAATATAATTTTAGGATATTAAAAATTAAGGGTAGGGTAACCGTCAAGAAAAACCGGACAGCTGCCTTTTAAGTTTTGCTAAGAATAGTGAAGGATTAAGAATATCATAATCGTGACAAAATTATCTGCCTTGATTCTTATGCATTGACACTAGCTGGCGCAAACTACAACGCTTTCCATCTCCGGACCCATTGCTATAGATCGAATGATTCACCAATCAGAGTACAACTGTAGCCAACAAATCCAGTGCACAGCCCAGACAAAAATGTTACACCATTTGTATGTGTCTTTATAGATGTTTATAAGTGTAATTCGTTTCGATCGATAGACTCTTCGGCTTCATTCAAGTGTATGTTAAACTAACGTAGTACTCTATATTTATAATATGTAAATATAATGTGTGTTTATGTTTCTTTTATACGCACACGTTAGAGTTTCTTATTTAATTATTCTGAAAAGTGGGTACACTGACGTATTTGCCGTTTATTTATGACAAGTGTGCTTGTACCGGAAAAATAACTTCATACTATTACATTGTTTGTCATCTTATCTAGAACTTGTCTAATACAATTACTTCCTCTTTGTTAGAAAATAATACTTCACGTTATCAGATACTTATTCTTGATATCACGTAAGTTGGGAAGGTTGTATATATATATATATATATATATATATATATATATATATATATATATATATATATATATATATATATATATACATTACAACGTTAACATAGTTTGCACTACTGTTGATAATCTATGTGGTCCTTGTACATTGATTACGTCATATCAATATATTTAATCTTGTTCGTCAGTACCGGACATTGTGCGTATTCATTAGGTCATATCTAGATATTTACCTTTGTTCGTTAGTATCAGTAACTGTAATAATTCATTAAAGCAATTAGCGTAGTCTAAACTGCTGTAGAAAATAAAAGTAATATCATTTGAATAAGATTATTTCTTGCTGGAATGAAACCTCTACCATACCGCTAAAAGACGGACCAACTGGGAAAACTATTCGGCGCTTGAAAGTACATATTTTCTTCAGTTTTATATACAGCAGACATAGAGAGGGTGGGAAAACGAGAGAAACTCGTGTATTCATGTCTATACCCCAAAATTCAGCCGTTATCGACTATGAGTTCAGTCACAAACTAAACCAAAACTTCGCAATCGGTGCTGTATCTGGCTGTTCGTTCTTTCTTGTATTCCCGCGGTTATAATTGATCTAACGCTAATAATAAAAACGGGACTAAAACTAATCACTATTTTATACTAATTCACATAACTGATACTCAGTATACTAGGATACAAATTGCACACCCAAATTTAAAAAGAGAATTTACTCTACCTTTTAATAAGTATGTTTTGTAAATATTATGATACAAATAGAAACGCCCATTTCCTCTACAAATTCATGTTCTTTAATAACTACTAGTAATAGTATTGTCGGGCCACGGTATGACCGTAAATGAAATCCAGGGTAGCTAATGGCAGTCAGCCTTAGAGAGAACGCTTACTAAGAGAAAGACCACACTAATTTTAAACATCTGTTCCCTTACGGTAATATCCAATCAAAATAAATGTTTAAGGAGTAAAACTTTCAGAAAATTAGGGGTAAGCCTGTTCTGGCAACAGCTGCGAATGACTTCCTAAGACAATCCGTTCTGGCAACTCCTGCGAAAGCAACTATCGCAGACTCTAGCCACGTTGTTATTATGTTGCTTTCACTGTTGTCGTGTACATAGACACCGACCTGTAACAAATATCATGCAGCCTAAACTGCACCAACTAACTTCAAATAAAATAAGATTTCATCTGAAAAGAAACAACGTCTTCTGCGTGCATTCGTTTTAAAATAGTCTACATGAAACTTCACATGTACTACCGCTGATGCATGTAAGTCTAATTATTTCATGTTTTGCAGATATTCGAGTTTTATATTTTGTCTCTATAGCTTATATAGTTTATACACCAGCCATTTTATTAACATTTTTACAGTCTTATTTATGTTAATTTTTGTTGTTTATCTTCATATACCCTGATAAAATATTTCGTCTAAGTATTGAACATAAATTATTTTATATAAATCTAACAAATAACATAATGAGATTGACTAAAATATTAAGTTGATATTTACAAATCAGGTCTTGTAGAGACTACATGGGATACCAGTTCGAGAAAGGTCCCAATAGTACTCGGACATGCAAGATCCCTATAAGAAGTTGGAGAATAATGTCAGAAACCAAATGCTTATGTTGCATTATAACCCGTATTTAACTGGTCCTAAAATGTGAAATGTCTTGTAGAAAAGATAAATTATCGAAACAAAAACCTCATGTCATTGTTTACGCTATATTTTAGTAGTGTTTCGACATTCTTTTAGAACACCTGTTTCATATACACAGTTCTCTCCCTGAACACCGCTGGAGGAATAAAAAGGCGGAAAATCCGCTCACTTAGCTCTGACCTGTTTTCTGATTTTTTTGCGGACAGTTAAATAATTATGACAATTATTATTTTACACATTTCTTAAATCGGCATGCCTAAAAATGCAAATATTTTAATGCCTATACTTTAAATGTTCGTCTCAACCGTGCAGTTTCCAAAATAATCGCAGTCGCATTTTTAAACACAACATCTATGCACACCTCTTACCTACATTTTTATATCATGTAGCTGATAATTCTGATTCCCGATAACTCCGGAGTAATCTTATAACAATACAAACTTCTTAGACAATAAAGTGTGACGGTGAATACTGTGTAAAGATCGTAAAGTAATGAAGGCAAACATTTTTGATTTGATTTCCTTGCTATGCCTTTTCATTGGCGTCCATTTCCTTTTCTGCTGTGTAATTTACCCATATGCTAATTTCTAGCCTTATTAAAAATGCATATTTCTTGTTGCTCAATTCTCTCTTTCCTTACATAAAAGCAACATATCGTGTTATATGCTCTTCATGCGATTTAGCTAGTCTATTTGCATGGTGTTGCTTTTCTACTAGCATTGCCTTAGTAGTCTAGGGCATTTATAACGTCTGCTAACAAAACGAACAAGAGGTGTAAAAAACAAAAAGGCAACATGTAAGTTACCTTTCTACCCATTTGGATAAGTTAATTTATGTTTTAATGGTTCTTTCGTTCGATTTAAAATTAGTGACTAGACGCACTTTTAGAATGGCACTCCCCCAAAATACCGATTTAATTACATGACCTCTCGATACTAATTTTCCATTATATTTTTTCCCTTCTAGAACTACTTTGTGTTGTGCTTACCCCTACAAAATACCATTTTAAGAGTTGAGGGAATGGCAGATCATTCGATTTGGGGCGATTGTACTGCCCTTGAATATGTGTAAGGTTCTGTTTCATATTCGTACTATTATTTCTATTTCAACTTATATGTGGTTAGTCGAGGACGCCTAGTTATATGGGTCGGTTTCTACACTCGGTAGTTTTTTCAAAATGTTTTAGCTGTCTTACAGTGTAGTGATTGGTATGTAAATACTGTCCTTTATTCTAATTTCTCCTTGTCTTTTTCCCGTTTCTTTTCGGAACTATTCTAGGCGCTACCACAGTTGTTGATATTACAATAATATTTCCACGTTCCATATTAGTATTATTGTTTCTCAATAAGGGTTCTTTCAAATGTCTTTATAAGTGTTTGCTATCTGACAGTAACAAAAGGTGCCCCCTGGTGTCTGAGTGAAAACTAGTCTTCCTAAACCTTCAGTACTCTCCGTCTATCTTGATAAACATTGGCAATGATTTGAGTTATTGCAACCGAAACTTTCCATTTATTTCTCGCTGTCAACGATCATTGATCATCTGAGATTTTGGTTGCAATAAGCCTCCCAAAGATTCCCAGTACTATCCGAACCCTTCCAGTACACACCTAGTGAATAGACTCCCTCCTCAGTTGTCCAATCTGCATTGCCCCCTCACAATCAGTTGGATATCATAGTGAGTGTGATGGGGTGGAGGTTATGAGATGTATTGCCGTTTAATTTAACTTTGCTTTGCATAGTGCTCTTTCTATCTTTTTTTCTAGTGCGCCTTCCATGTGGCTGCTAAGCGTTCGTTGTTTAATTTGTTTGGTTTCAGTATTCGAATACTTTACTGAAGTTTTCAGCTGTATTCGTCATTGCTTCGTCGCCCCTTATATAATCTATATTTTCAGTTTAGCTGTAAAACAACTAAATCGCCATTATTTTCAGTATTGATATTATTGTTATTATTTTTATTACTATTGATATTATTATATATTTGGTATTATTATTATTACTACTACTACTACTACTACTACTAGTGGCGGTGATGGTGGGGATAGTAGTGAAACAGAGAGAAGAGCTAAAATAGTAATGTTTGTATCCGGAATAAAACGATTGAAGTTAGATCTACTCTTTGATATTTTCCAAATGCAAAATGGTAACTGGTACTTTGAAGATCGGCTCGGATAATCCATCCGTTTATACTGTGTCCTCTTCACGGAGAAGGAATCAATTCTATAGGGGATAAAGCAGAAAATAAAGTGTACCGTCCAGCACAGTGATTGATCTCAGCACTTTGAGTTAGTCAATTAGAAACCGATAACTTAGGCGAATCTGTCACATCGATTGATTGTAAACCCAATGGAGTTTTCATGTGATTACTTACTTTTTATGTCACACAAATTGACCAACTATATTTGGACGTGCATCTTTTATACGAAGTCAGTCTGAATGTTTTTGAATGCTTGTAAGAAGACTATTGATGAAATAAGAAGAATGAGATGTGGAAATATGCACACACTTGAATTGAATATTTTATTCAACAGTTATATTTGTTCGATCATGAATTATGGTCGAATGAAACATATTTCATTTACGGTCATGTAATAGCAAATATATGTGTTGTGAACCTTGTTAACAACGTAGGTTAGCTCTCACGTTGATGTTCATCAACATCTCTAACAAACATTAGCGTATACATGAGTCCATATGAGAAAATCTTTACATTTGCTGGCTCAATACAATATCATAGTATCTTATGAGTAATGAATCAATGTAGATTATTCTTGTGGAACACAATACAATAAAATTAACCTGTTACATATTGAAGAGGGGTAGTTTGGCGTCAGTGGATAAGTAAAAGAAATGTGGTGATTTGCAGTTAGACTTTCGATGTTGTTTTGATATATATATATATATATATATATATATATATATATATATATATATTTGAAAAGTTCATACCTTCTTTAAAGCATCCAAATTGAATTTAAGAACAATATATATATATATATATATATATATATATATATATATATATATATATATATATATATATGTATGTATCCAGTAAGTTATGAAAATATATTTACGGCAATTAAGTTACATATAGGCTTACCCTGTGTAGCTTATTTGCTATTCATATATTTTCATACCTTACTACCTAGCTCTACACACCTATTGAGCACTGTTGAAGTAAATCGATACATACAATATTATATCTCATTACAACATTTTATGTAGGTGCTTATATATACATATATGTGTATATATATATATATATATATGTTTATATATATATATATATATATATATATATATATATATATATATATATATATATAAAAATGTAAGATAATAAAATAATACATAAGTAATTTCATATTGAGCCTGACAGTTATTTAATCAACACCTTAATACTATCCTGAAACAGAACATAATTTCGGCGTGATTTTCTACGTCGATCTTATGTCTTCGTTTTGGCTTTGTGATGTATTAATGACAGACAAAATTATTTTAAAAAAGTAGAATGCGAAAGGAAAAATAGAAATAGAATGGGGTAAAAGAAAATATTAACATTTATTTTTTCGAGGGTATTACAATAATAGTGTGTATATTTACGAACAGAAGTGTGCAACTAAAATAATTCTCACTAAAAAAGGGGCAAATAAGTTGAATGAATATGAGCATTTTAATGGAAACGTTTAAAGTGTTGGGCTTAATTGATGGTAAAAATGTATGTATGAGAAAAACAGCTGGTGTTTTTACTTGAAATAATGTATGTTAATAAAATACGCAGTAAACACTGTATTAACTAAATAGCTTTTTTAAGTAAATTAAAAACATTTACATTTGTTTATTATTTGGACTCAAATGCAGTATTAAGATTTATTACCCTATTTTGTGAATTTAAATGAAATTATGTATATATACATTTACCTTCACGCTTACGGACACCCCCACCCCCACCCCCCATATATATATATATATATATATATATATATATATATATATATATATATATATGTGTGTGTATCTTGGCAGCATCTTTTCTTTTATACAAGTATCATTAAAAATAACGGACATCTCGTGTCTGGATATTTTTTCATAGAAAAAAATATCCAGACACAAGATGTCCGTTTTTTTTAATGATACTTGTATATATATATATATATATATATATATATATATATATATATATATATATATATATATATATATATATATATATATATATATATATATATATATATATATATATATATATATGCATATATATACATATATATATATATATATATATATATATATATATATATGTATTTAAATATCTTAATATATGTATATGTATATATATATATATATATATATATATATATATATATATATATATATATATGAATATGTTTGAAAAATAAAACTAAATAAATAAAAATTAAATGTTTAATTTATTGAAAATATTTTCCATCTCTTTAACTGGTTTTAAATCTCTCCATATATATTTTAATTCGCACTATAAGATGCTTCTATAATGGTGTCATTGATTACTTATGAACTAGCAATGGGACCCGGCCTTGCCTGGGACACTCTCTTTTTCCCCTCCCTCTTTGCCGGCAAAAGCGTGATTATCTCTCTTTTTCACGGGACAATATCTGTCTCTTCTCCGGTCGACATTCATCGCTTAACCTAACGATGGACACCCCTCTCGCTCGCTCACTTATAACCCGCCCCTCTTTGCAGGCAGAAGTGTGTCTTCTCCGGTTTCCCCCTCATCCGTTCGCTCTCCCTCTCCCTAGCATCACTATATTCCAGCTGACTCTCGCCGCCCTCCCTACCCCCTACTTACTCTACCCGTTGCTCGGGGCAAAAGTAATTACCAACCCTGTCTTCCTGGTCTTTCCTTCCCGACTTCGATGTATATTAAGGTCCCCGTTATCAATAAAAATAAGAAAAAAAAAATCTGGTAGTTGGTGGGATCCGAACTATCAACCTCTGGTTCTTGGTATTTCGTTGTTACCGACAAGAGCAGTGAATAAAAACGAGAAAATGTCTCTAAATATGTCCCTAAAACTCTTTTTTTTAATCGAAGCTCGGTAAGCATGCGTACAGCGTACAGACGAGGGGAAAACGATGACATTTGGTACTCCCCCCCCCCCGAAAAAAGGATCGTGTCGGTTTGGCACGTAGAGATCGATGTTTAGTTTCCAATTCTGTATTAATGCGTCTGAGATTTAAGAAAATGTCAACTTTACAAGTCTGTCGGGTATGTTGGGAGCCTTTTTTCCAGACGTGCAGACATACAAACATACACACAGACATACATACGTTTAAATATATATATATATAATGCCAACCTACAACAAGTGCGTGCCTGAAACAACAGACTTGCGCAGCTTGGTTTATAGCTGCACTTAGAAACCTTTGAAGTGAAGGATACTTAAGGCATGATAACACTCTTGATAATGTACTTGCTCATTTAGTGAACAATAGTACTTACTAGCAGTGTTATACAGTCTTGCCTTGAGCAATAATAAATACTTTAGTTTGATTAATCACAACTCATTGCAAAATACACGCCATTTTTATACTTAAAATAATGAACTAAATGTGCCACCATATGTGTGCTCATGGATTTATTTCTATTTTAATAGCAAAAATATAATGAACAAGGACTAATTTTTATGTATGTCCAAAGTAAATAAACTGTGTTGTTTCATGTTTTCTCATCAGTTATTTAGATTAAGCCTAAACTAGTTGTCAATAAAAAATAAATATGTGTATGTGGTTGTTCATTTATTTCTTTATTATGATCAGTTATTGTTAAAGATTATGATTAAGCCTCCGACCATTTGCTCATGAAATACATTTGCATGCGTAATTATTGACTAACGCTGAGTACACGTACGTTCCGTTTCATTAGTAGTTCGTACAATAACACTTCCCTGTGTATATTATGAGTCATATGAATATATGGGTGAATAATTTATTCATTTGAATAAATGTTTATAAATTAATAATTGACCTCCGTGAAACGTGGTTTAAAGTTAACATAACAAGCATTGAATTCAATTACCTGTGACGTAGTCATCATGCCGTAATCTAATTGTAAATTAGCCGTTTCTTTTCTTTTACTTCCATATAAATTAGGTGTGGTTTCTCATTTAAATATGCGTAAACCGTCAAAAATACAATTTCTAACTATTTTTTTTGGTGAATTAATTGTGAAATATTAGTGACATTAAAATGTATTGTTAGCGTCGTGAAAAGTGTACGATTTGCAACATGATATCATTGTAACAAGCGAACTGTATCCGATATGTATGATCACATGTTCTCGTACAGTGTGACACGTAGTTCAAAAATTAAAACATGTTTGTCGATTGTGATCAAATGTGATATTATCGTTGTGTTCATTACTTATATTGCTGTCGTTGTTACATTTTGAACCTTGCCTCTGTTGTATCTTCCTAAATTCTGCCTTGCCATCTTGCCTAAATCGTTTATCTTCCGGGAAATTTGAAATGGAAACACGCTTTTAAGTAATCTACTAAGTTTAACCCAAAGTAATTTGAAATTGGTATACTGGACATATATCCTAGTAGATGAAGTTTGGTTTTAATATATATTAATAGAGAGAATGTTACCTAGCCGTGCTAAATTCGAACCTTTATAAAACAATTTATGAAACTTAATTTGGTATGAAAGCAGACTACTTGAGGTGATTCAACTAGGTATCCCGGGAAAACTTAAGGTCGCACTAATATGTATTTAAATAAGGACGTTATCTATAGCGTCGTAAATCTAACCAAAAATATCGACAACATTACGAGTGTGTTCTTGTTTCATTAGTTTCATTTTTTTTACCGACTATCTTGCAATATGCTAAAAGAAATCCACATTCGATTTCTGTCGGAGAAGATGCTAATAATTAGACATGCCAATAATAAGACAGTTCCCCACCGATATTAATCCTTGGCGAGAAGTAATACGATAAGTTTCGCTTCATTAGCTGTTAGCTCTTCTGACTCGTAGACGAACCGTCGCCATCTCATGTAGGTGTAAAAACCTGAAAAGAACAGGTTTTTATTAAATGGATGAAAAGGTGTTTAACACCATGGTACTAAAAAGTAAGGGCAGCGCGGTTTAATAAGGGAGCAGCTAGAAGTCGAAACGCTTATAACCCATTAATACCGTGCAAATAGCATACATGTGACATCAAACTGAACTTAGAGGTCAGCGTATCGTCAATGAAAAAACTACTAGAATATAGTAGCACATATGCTATATTAATCCATGTGTTTTTAACATGTCCATTCTGCTATTGCACAAATGATAATATAAGGTGACAATCGGGTTATTCTATATTTGTACGTTTCCTCTGGAAGTGTATTAGAGTGATTTTCTATTACAATAAACTTATAAATAAGATGCCACGTAAACCGATTTGCTTTTATAAAATATCAGAACTTCTGCTGTTTACAGACTCATTAAAATTAGGCGATGCATCTCATTATAATCAGATTTGAATGCATCTTCGTAGCTTCTGATTTTATGATTCAGCACAGACTAAAACACGAAACAAAAATTAATATGAGACTCAAAAACCACATCTCAAGATTATATAAGGATTTGAGACAACCTAATGAATATTTATTCAACACCCATAGAAGCTGACCAACAATGTGCCTACCAATGAAGTTTTCCCATGAACACGTTTTTAATGGGTTCGTCTTTAATCTTCTTCATACTTCCCCTTTTTTAGTGTTAATTGTTTTACCATTCATCTTATAGTCATTCATACTCCATTTTATTATACTGTATTTTATTTTAGCATATTTAATTTAATTCATCTTTTGTATTACTGTAAAACACTTTTGCTCAGACAACTCTTTTTGAATGGTTAGCTTCCTATACAGTATACACATACTCTCCGATTCCACTGACCTACTTTACATAACAAAGCAATACAAGCCAAATAGTTTGTATATTAAAGCCAACTCCCATGCCTCCTGAGGAAAACAACACGTTTTTATTCTTTATCCAAATAAGCCTGTTTTAAAAAATATTTATGATACTATTTGGCGCATTCGTGGGATAATTTAAGAAGATGGTCAGTGATATGTAGACTAGTAAAACTAGTTACGTGTACACGCCTTTTTCTATTAGCTGGACTCAATATCGTGTATATTACCACATACAGCACACACACACACTGAATAATGTTGCAAGATGTAACTGAAAATTGTCTTTTATGAAAGTACACTTTCTATTTCCATACGTCAACGAATAAGGAATAAAAAAAGTTATATAAACGCTAATATCTTTTACAGTATTGTTACACATACACACACACACACACACACACACACACATATATATATATATATATATATATATATATATATATATGCATATGTTTTGGATACCACTTAATTCTCTGTGATCAACTTTAAAAACTTTAGGACGCGATGATATATTTTTCCGGTACAATATGCATGCATTAATTAAATTAAATGATTTATTTAATAATTGATAAGAATAAGTTCATTTAACACAGTATTGAGGCGAAATATATCGTCAAATATTTACTCGTTAAAGAGAGATTTGAAATAAAACCATATCTTATTTGTGTTTTAGTTACAACTAGAAAACCCTGAAAGATGACTGTCGGAGAGAAAACACTCTAATTGAGTGTTGTCCTAATTTAAATTGGAATTTTAAATGTAATATTTCTGTACGTGTACGAGTCGTGGAAATTAACTACGGCTCTAAAGAAATATGGCTTCAGAGATGAGATGATTACGAAATAACCTTCACATTTAATAGAAATAGAACAGTACACATGAGGAAGTGAATAACATGCTAAGGTAACCAGTCAAGTCATATGAAGATTTACTGATCATCCTTTAGAAAAGGAAACTCAAGTCCTAGAGCCGTGTAACACGATCATCATGTCTTCCAAACACACTCCTGTAACAACTGTACAAGTAAGAAGGAAGAGGGACAAACACACGAGTTGAAAGGCAATATCTGAGACAAAGTATGTGATTGATTAGCTAATGACATGTTGATGGTTTCAGAGAAGAGAGTCGGCAAGTCAGGCGACCGATCGGAAGAAATAATTTTAAAATATCCCCAAAGTCCCTCAACCAAGACTTAGTATCACTACAAGTCCTTAAATGTTTATCTCCCCAACAACAGCAGCATGACTTTTCATTTTTCAAAATGTTGTTATACATCTGGGTTGCAATAAATCAGTGGTATTGTATCCAGCGACTGTATCTTGTTTTAGCATTGTAAACAGAACGGACCACTTAATTCAGTCATTGATTTAGTTGTAACAGCACAAACATTCTACGGATATTATAAATACAGCGTTTGATGAAAAACCTCTGAGAAAAAACAACCAATAAAAAAGCATAGGTATTCGCAGCATACAACCTCAAAGTCTCTGAACATCCAAAATAACAAAACAATATTGTTTTCAAAGTTCAAAATGGATGTGCTGTTTTACTTATGTAGGACTTCAGATATCGATAATTTCAGGTTTTCATTACTACCGATGTATTCTGAAGTTTGATTGATAGCTCTCATTTTAACTCCACATGGCGCAAGGCCAGCATGTGGATGTTTTCGGCAAGGAAGACTGATAAAAAACTAATTCTAGCTTACTTAATGTTGGCAGGAACATCCTTTTATATTTTTATTCTAAAAATGTTTTGGAAAATACTAATAGAAAACATCTACATTTGTCTTAGGCCAGTGGAAAACATATTAAAAAAGAGCACTCACTGAAACCCATAAAAAACGAATCATTACAATAGTGTGGGTAGCCAAGTATTGATCAACTTTTTTTCTTACAAAATGTACATGCTCATGTTTAAACCGGCAATGAAATGCTGTCGAAATTAAACAAAGTCTGGCATAACACCAACAGAACAAGGAGCTGTCATTATAATAGTAGTAATAGCTATACATCAAATTATGGCAGTTGCTCAAGGCAAATGTTCTATTGTGTATTTCAGTATTGCATAATACACACACACACACACACACACACACATATATATATATATATATATATATATATATATATATATATATATATATATATTTAAAGAATTGTGGTTACCAACGCTAGTAAAAAAACTTTTTCAATAATTATTTATTATCTTATCATTTTAACATTTTAAGTTTTTTAAATATAATTACATAACGCGTTTCGAGCATTTATCGTTTATCCATTATGCTCTCTTCAGATGTAAATTCCATTTGATAAAAGTGTTTCATTTGAGAAGACGTTTCATTTTTCTTTCATTTGAAAGTGTCTGTTCCATTTGACAGGAGAAAATGTTTGTTCTGTTTGACAGAAAAAAATGCTATCTTGTTGAGATAAAAATATATTTAGTTTGGCAAGTGTTTGGTCATTTAAGTTCATTTGTGTATTAGGTTTTATTGCTTTAATTGCTGTCGCAATAAAACCTAATACACAAATGAACTTAAATGACCAAACACTGGCCAAACTAAATATATTTTTATCTCAACAAGATAGCATTTTTTTCTGTCAAACAGAACAAACATTTTCTCCTGTCAAATGGAACAGACACTTTCAAATGAAAGAAAAATGAAACGTCTTCTCAAATGAAACACTTTTATCAAATGGAATTTACATCTGAAGAGAGCATAATGGATAAACGATAAATGCTCGAAACGCGTTATGTAATTATATTTAAAAAACTTAAAATGTTAAAATGATAAGATAATAAATAATTATTGAAAAAGTTTTTTTACTAGCGTTGGTAACCACAATTCTTTAAATATACTTTTTTCTCTCGTTGGAACTGCACTGATGCTACACAACCCTCTTCTCTCTCTCTCTCTATATATATATATATATGATTCGGTTCCAGTGTTCGAATAATGAAACCAGCAGTACAGTTACATATAATTATTCTAATGTTTACTAGTAAATATGTAACAAAAGTCTTTGGATGATTAGTATATATTTAAAAAATAATTGTATACATATAAAGTCTTGTACTTTTTCCTATGCTGCAATTTCGATCTACGGCTAATCGATTAGAAAACGGAAGTGCGATGCAGTTAGAAAAAAGTGGTATAAATCTAGAGAAGAAAGTACATTTCACACAGATTTTTGTTGTAGAAAAATAAATAAATATTTTTCTATAAAAGAACTCGACTGTACATGAATAAACATCAACGTCGTATTTTGGAATTAAATCTTCACCGAGTTGTTTAACGTGCGTTTCAAGTTGACCTGACGATGTTGAAACGTACCGTGAGTTGTTCAAAGGGCAATTCAAAGTAACTCAATCTTAAGCTCTGTCTCGTATCAACCTTCGTGAATTCCTTGCTACAAAATTATGCTTATTATATTGAGATTCGTGTTCAGCAAAGCAACTTAGGTTTTCCGGAATCTATGTCTCATTTTTCCTCTGTCCGTCTTGTTGGCGTTTCTTCCAGTGAGTCGTGTGCTCCAAATTTGCCCGCCCACTCGTATATCCATGTTTATCATCCACCAATTCATCTGTTAGTTACAACTAACTTATCTATAAGTCTTGACTATCTACAACTGCAGTGAGTATTATATACCAAGTTGTCACTGCAGTCTGAAGAATATTAGACTAGGATTCAAATAAGAAAATATACATAACATTCTAAATTAATGGATCCATCCATAAATATAAAAGTCAAATTCACATACTAGATTGCCTTATAAATGCTCACTTAATACGCATATTATTTCGGAGTAGTATAGATTACAAGTTGTGATTAAATACTACAAGGTGACACAACTTAAATGTCATCTACTCATGTAATCGTTCATAAAATGAACAATATCTTAAAAAATCAGACCATATTTTGGTACAAATACACTTAACTATATGCCTAGCCTGTCTACTGTGTTTTAGTTAAAACCCTGCAAATCCTAGCGTCCATGACTCTTCATAGACTTTGGCCGTAGTCGCGCTTGGAACGTAGTAATGTTCAGTGGAATATCGTTTCTCTGCTGATGAAGTCTGTTTGTGTTGAAACATGTTTGCTAGTGGATCAGAAATAGCTCCAAAGATCTTTCTTTTATGCTTTATTTTAGAAAGATTAAAATCATGATATGATTATGATAACACTTATGTCTGGAATCCTTATTCCAATTTTGAACAAAATCCATTACATGAGTTTTATTGGAGCAACGTCTTGAATGTTATGTTTTAGCATAATGGGGCTTGAGGATAAATGGACATTCATGTAATTTAGAATAATCGGTCTCTAAGTACTATTGATCCAATTAAATTGAAACTTGCCATATTTGAGTTTTAAAATGGGAGGTTGTCCCCTTATGTCTTCTAAAACCCTTGTTAAATAAAAAGAGCATATTTATTAATGGATACACCGATTGTCCAAATGTAACAAAATCCCGAAAAGCCTCGATTCATTTTGTTAACCCTATGCACGAAACTAAATTTAAAATATATAGCTAATATTGAACCCTTATACCTAGTAGCTGTATTTCAAAATGTGCAATTATCGAGTAATTAGTTTGGGAGTGTATCATGTACATACAAGTATATAAATATCTACATACCTAGCGTTATGTTGATAGTAATATTTGGTTATTATTTAAAGGTTCACACCCTATCGGTGTATGGAACAAGTCAATGTAAGATCGATCACTTTTTTCGCGATTACCAAACATACTTTCTCTAGATTCTCAAACTCTATCCGATACAAGATATGCTGTGTGGCGTCGGCCGAGGACCAATTTTCCGTCAATGAAAACGAAACCCGGCTGTTTAACAAGTGTATTTCGGGACATAATCAGAGTAAAACAAAATATGCACGTTGATGTCGCTTCTCACCGACTCTGCCTTCACGAAACGCCGCATCAAGCGAGTCATAGAAGCGAGGATGGGATTACTTTAATACATAAAGCAACATATATAAGACAACGAAAGAAAAGTTGGAAAGGAAGCTAAAATAACATCAATAATTATTTCCATTTTTAGAGCACATCTTCCAAATAATAAGTGCTGCTGCTTCTATCTAGATCATTGTTTAAGATTCCGTCTAATGTATGAAGTGGATAAATTATATTTTGAAAGACATTTTATTTAGATACACTTCTGTTGTTAAATACTGTATTTGAACAAAAATGTCCTCGTTATTTTATATATTATTTGGCAGGTGAAATTAAACAAAAATAGATGAGTCAGGATGATGACGGAAGAAATAGGTTCTAGTTTATTTGTCTCTATCACCGTATAAATAATGACGAAACACAATATTTCAACAGTAGTATGTTAAAAGATTGCCAGCATTATTAATCTAAAAATGACCACTTTATATCCGATTGTATTTGAACCGGGCAATTTTATAGACAATGGCACAATTTATTAAACTAACATTAAACTACAACGAAAATAATATAACAATATCTTCTTGTCTGTGGAAAATATTACCACGGGATTGTTTCCCTGCATTATCGTATTCAGATTAAATCAAAACAAAAACTAGTCAGACTCCGTCTTTGTACGTAATCAAGTGTTTTCCTTCAATTCATCGTTTTCCAACCCTTTATAATATATTTAATCCTTGAACTGACAATCTGTCTATCTGATTCACCATTAATGTTTGAGTGGTGTTTAGTCTAGATAAATTGGGACTCATTAGTAAATAAAAGAAAACAAAAGCATAATGAACTCCATGGGATGTGTAAAGAGTAAACATAGTTTCTTCAAACTGAAACACATTGTTTTATTTTTATAACTTTTATAAGTATTCTTAAAAAATATAGAATCAGCATCATGTAAAGTTGGCGCATATCCAATTTAAAACAAAGTATAAGAATTAGAAAAAGAGGCCGTTTTTCTAGAACAATGTACACAGTCTTGATCTTTTCGCTTTTTATTTCTCATTGAAAAGCCTTATTTTAAACGGCTAAGCTGTTTTTTTTTTAAATTGAAAAACATCCTGACGCGTTGCCAACGTAGTAAAGTAACTCGTCTATCACTGCGAAGTGCCGATATTTCTAGTATTTATTTTATAACCATTCATAAAAAAATACAAGTTTGGCATACGGCCAACGTGATGTATTGTAGTTTATTGCTGAGTTGTGTAAAGGAAAGTCGACGTAAATATGTATATAAAACTACAAGGATGCTTGTTCTAAGACGGGAACATTAATTTACCCAACAGAACAGTCATGTTCCGTATCGAAGATTAAAATTAAAATACCATTAACATTTTGAAACTAGGATCAATAGTCTAGTATTGATCTAATTCCATTAGATACATTTGATTTATGAAATTAAAGTATCAAGCTTAGGGTGTCTTAAGAAGAAATTGTAATTCAGACAATCTTACGTAATTAGTGTTGAATGACTATGAATGAAATTCAATGAAAATATGAGATATTTTAAGTTTAAAATGTGCGTCCGTGCCCACCTATTGCCTGTAAAACAATTAGCTTCTCCGAAGAAACACACATTTTGGTAATATCTATCATTTTATATTTAAAACCTATAGTAAAGATTTCACAAAAAATCGAAATTATTTGAATTCTTACGAAGGGCTTATATCGTCTTTTTATCATTTTGCATTAAACTAAATTTAACTCAAAATATCCCACATCGGATGGTTTACCTAGCAGCTATGTGTAAAGATGTATAATGATCGGTTAATTAGTCTAAGTGTGAATCCTGTACATAAACATATAACTATACTTAACTTCATTTATATATATATATATATATACATATATATATATATATATTCATATATATATGTATATATATGTATATATATATATGTATATGTATACACATATGTATATATATGTATATATATATATGTATATGTATACACATATGTATATATATGTATATATATGTATATGTATATATATATATATATATATATGTATATATATGTATATATATATATATATATATGTATATATATATATAAATATATATATATATATATATATATATATTGTGAGTATTTTATCAGCATAATTTAATTAAGGTAAACATTATTAAATAACATGAAGCAATATGACCGAAACACTAAATGGACTATTCCGAAAAACGTTTCATCAAGCAAAACCACTCCGTATTATTTAATAATATTTGCCTTTATATATATATATATATATATATATATATATATATATATATATATATATATATATATATATATATATGGGTGTGTTTGTGTGTGTGTGAGTGTGTGTGTGCGTATATATATATATATATATACTGAAATATGTTTATTGGTAACATGCGCGTAATGCGTTGAGTGAGCTAGTATCGCAAAGTCGTAGAGGTTTGGAATGCGCACCAGCAATTAATGGGAGACGAACAATTAATCAATTTATAGTCAGTCTCTCCCTGCCATACAGAAGAATCGGTCCGTTTAAATAACAGGTATGCGCACTAATGCCAGATCAAATGATCATACCTTTCTATATGTCGCATACACAACCTAATGTGGCACGCTTTTCCGGCATGTCTCCTACTTAACTTTTTGTAGTCGCATATCTTTACCATTGTCTATCATTTATTTAAAAAGAAAGTGTATTTCATTACGTATTTAATTACGTCTGTGCAGATTTAATCTATATTTTGGTGTGGTCTGTTGATTGACTTATTTGTTTCACACCGATGGCCATTTGCTTTGTGGCAGCAACCGGATATTATAAAATACTTATTTTATTTTACATGTAATTAGCAAGATCGTTACGTTATAGGATATTTAACAAAAAGAGTTCCGTGCAAATGGATAAAACACACTGAATCAATTAATTAAATAATGGTTTACATGTGTAGTGTTTTTAATGTACATGACTTATTCCACATATCATCTCATGTGCTCTATTCAAAAAGATATACCGTTGGTATTTTATAGTGTATCCACATCTTCCTTAAGTATGAACCCTATATATAATCTAATAAACAATAGAGCTTTCCGTGCATTCTAACCTGTCCGATGCCACAGCCAATTGGCCGCCAACCTCGAAATTATAGATGGTTCAAGTAGACTAAGTGTCTAGTTTGCTGCGGTTTAAGCACATTGCTAAAACTGTTGACTTCATTTAAATGTTTGTTTTCATTGTTCACACTGCAAGTCGCCATGAACGGCATTGCGCCCAGTTTACTACGTCACACAATCGAATTACGTAAATAAGGGATGTGATGAATTCAGTGCTGGGAGAGCGAAATGTCGTTTTATTTATCTTCCTCCCACAAGGTAAGATGTGACACAAGGTCGGATGAGTGGGATTTGAAAAGCCAGCGCCCGCGAAGGTGAGCACTCTGGCCTGCAAAAAATGTATGGGCATCCCCGTAGGCGTTCGCTGGTAGGGGCGCCTCAGGCAGTTAGCAGTACACTTACTCCACCCCAAATAGAGGAGGCAAAGCCTGGGAGGGTGGACCTCCTAGAACTGCAAAGAACAAACCCACAGACCGGCGGAATCAAGACCTGAAAACCAAGACGATACCGGTCTATAAGGTGTAGTATCCATCGGAACAAATACTACACTTTTATTTATCTTCCTTTCACAAGGTAAGATGTGACACAAGGTCGGAAAAATGGAATTTGAAAGGCCAGCGCCCGAGAAAAAATGCCTGGGCAGCCCCGTCGGAATTAACCGGTAGGAGCGCCTCAGAGAGTAGGGGAGGCAAAACCTGGGAGGGTAGGCCTCTTAGAACTGGACAGAGGACAGACCCATAGACCAGCGTCATCAAGCACAGGACAGACCAATAGACCGGCGTCATCAAGCCCCGAAGGGCAAGACGGTACCGGTCTATGGGGTGTAGTATCCATCGAAACATATACTACACTTTGATCTTGGCCAACCGGCCAAGAGCGAATATATTTATCTACCTCCCACAAGGTAAGATGTGACACAAGGTCGGAAAAGTGGGATTAGATAAGCCAGCGCTCGATAGGTGAGCACTCTGGCTATTTAAAAATTGCCTGATCAGCTCCGTCGGCATACCCCGGTAGGGGCCCTTCAGGCAGTAAGCAATAAACTTACTCCTCCTCAAAGAGGGGAGGCGAAGCCTGGGAGGGGTGACCTCCTAGAACTGCACAGTACAGCGTGCAGTATCCATCGGAACAGATACTACACTTTGATATTGGCCAAAAGGCCAAGAACGAAATGTCGTACACAACTACATGAAAGAGAATGAAAATAGAGTGGGGAAGCGAGAAGGAGATAGACATAATTGAAAAAGCGGTTGTTTTATCCGCGCTTTCCATTCTCTTTTCTTAATATTTGCGAGAAAAAAACAATATTAATTTGAAATTAGTTGACGTCATCAATAAACGCATTACTTGTAATTGGTTACCATGCACACTGTATGACATCGCATAAGGCGGATGAGTTTGATAAAAGTGAATGATTAAGAAACTACTGGGATAAGGAGAATAATGACAGAAGTAGCGAATAGCGTATAAATTTAAATAAGGAAGATGTGAGAGTTAAGATTGTAAAAGAAGTGAAGAAGAAAGAGAGTGCTAGTAAGAATGTTAGACATAGGTAAATGGAGAAAAGTATAATGAAGAAGCCAGAGGCAGGGAAATAGGTTTATAGTTAGAGGTTTATAACAAGAGAGTAAGATGGAGAAATGAGAAGCAAATTACTATTATCAGGAAACAGATACCTATATTTAAAAGCATGTATAAAGGCTTCTATTTTCAATTTTAATAATACTGACCAAGCAATCAACGACACACTTTCTTAAATTTCGAGCATGCCAATGCGTCTTCGTTCTACATCCAGAATTTGAATTCATAACAGCAGAGAACATCTCCGCGGATAACACCCATTAACAAAGAACATTATATCAAAAAAAAAGTTTGTTTATTTTTATTGTTTGAAAAAAATGACACCATACTGATCAACTCTTATGATGCAATATTATCTTGAAATTAATAAGATTAAAGTAAAAAAAGTAATAATGCATTGACAAAGGCTTCTATTTTCAATTAAAAAAATACTTATATATATATGTTAAATTTCTTTCCGGCTTTAATTTTTTAACGGTTTTAATTTTTGAAATGTTAAATTTCTTTCCGTCTTCTTCTCTTTCTCTATCCCTCCACTTCATTCTCTCCAAATATGATCTGAGGTTAAGATCGGATTCTAACTCTGCCTGATGAGATCTCAGTTTATAGTAACTGTTGATCGATAACATCGACATGCCAGTGTCGCAGATTTTGTACATGTCTGTGTAAATAAAATGATCATATATATATATATATATATATATATATATATATATATATATATATATATATATATATATATATATATATATAGTGATTATCGTGCAGGACACAATAAGTAAAGAGTAAACGGAGAGGAGTAGTGTTATATACATGTATATATATATATATATATATATATATATATATATATATATATATATATATATATATGTATATATATATATATATATATATATATATATATATATATATCAATATTTATCTACTTATACAACTTTGATAATCTTGCTGGCTCGCTTTTTATATTGTTTATTCATGTGTACACTCGATGAGCTTATAGTTTTTATACGTAATCTATTAACACAGAGATTAAAGATTAAGGGGCACTATGAATGACGTCACAAAATGATACCGTGATCGGTTAAATTTAGAAAGGGGGAAGAGAGTTACATTTTGTCTAGTCGGAAGTCTATACGCCTTAGCGTATTGTATACTACTAAAAGGTAGTTGGTTTGCTTATTTTATAATGTTATTTGCTTTTAGATTGTTTCGGGTAGAACGGATGACATAATGAAGAGTATTCTCATGTGCAAACATAGATTATAATACGTCATTATTTATGACACTGATTACGCCATTCATTAAACACCAATTGGAGATAATCATGCACAGTAAATGACATTTGTAAAGAATGGCTTTATGAAAGAAAACAGACAATGAGACCGACAGTTACCGTGTACAATAGATTACGTACAACAACGATAACATCACTTAGTTAACTAGAGATACAGATGGTAAGAATTTCATTTGAGGTTGGGCTATAATATTTTGAGTTCCTTTGTTAAATTTAGAGTTCATTGTTTAAATAAATAGTCGAACGTTTAACATATTTAATTGACTTTCTTTACTTCAATGTGCTTAATTAAAAAATTGATTATAAAAACATGAATAACCTGTTACTATCTAATTATTCATGATTTACGATGGTGATTAGTTGTTTTTCAATCTCGCCATCACCAATTAATAGTTTCAAAAAAAGCACACACTCCTTCTGAACGAGAAGTGAACAACGATGCACCTATTTCAGTCCTTAGCTCTGATAACAGATCACAGTTATTTTTCTGGACGGTTCAAAAGCGATGATCAACTCCAGCAAATAAAAACTCATATCAATAAACACAGCTCTAAATAGATTACAGAGTTATCCTTGGCAACCGTTCAGCAACTAATGAACCACTTTAACTAACTGAACCTTGAGTCAATCAACCCTTGGCTATACGCAGGAAACATTCTTCTTCTAAGATACTGTAACTACTCTGAATAACTACACCTAATGTGTGTTCTAATTTATATGGGCGGGTTTCATCAGTTGTCCCGTCCTCCATCATTGATGAAATGTTATTTTTCGTCACTTGTGAATACACGAATTATCATGACTTAAAAATAAACGGAGTCCACCTACGTGAGTACACTCCCTTATGTCGGGATATTTCTGCAAAATTTTAAATGAACTTGGGTAACAATACGCTGATTCAAAAGTTGAATGTTATCGACGGATTTTTACTAGGAGTTAAGAAGATGACTCCTGATTCATTATATGCCACCTTGAGTTTCTTTAAGATGAGTAACATATGAGAAGATATTGGCAAGCTGTGTTCATGAATATGATAAATGGGAGTTCACAAAGCTGACGAATCGAGCTCAAAAAACGGCAAATGCAGTGAATCAAAATACCTGCTATCAGGACAATGGCATACACATACAGCCAAATACATTTTAAGATACTTTGTATGTTAACCATCACGCGAAGCAACTTATTTAACCGGATATTACACCATTGATAAAATAATGATTCTATTAATGAATACTGATGAGAGTTAAACTTTTGAAAAATCACCTTTTTCTCAATCAATAAGTTCAAGCGAATACTCACAATTCCCACACAAGTTCACCATTTTAGTGTGCTTTTGATAGCGCCCATTTTGATGGATTACGATTAATTGCAGTTATTAAAAAGCCTATAAGTAACTCACTTGTCTGAACCCATGCTTGGAAAGGGTATTATCACCAGTATATATGTTAATTATTGACAGGGTGATCACTATAACTATCCATTACATACATGTTATCATTTCTATGAAAATTAACTTCTGTTTCTTTTAGATTACAAAGAAGCAGCAATCATATTCCGTGCAGAGTAAAGGGTTGTCTAAACAATACGAGAAATTTGGGGGTATTTTTTCAGGAAAAAACCAGACTCACAATAATGCGCCTCCTCGACTAATGCAGATTGACGGAAAGTGCACAATGCAACATTGAATGCCACAGTTATCCTTGAAAACCGCTTAGTTAATCGATAAGTGGGGGCAGTAAACAAATGTGATAGTAAAACAAGGTGTTAAAGGGCATTGCACACTTCACTGTGATTTAGCGCTGAGTAACTTAGATCGAGCACATTATAAACTATTGAACATTGCTCACGAAATTCCGGTAGACGGGTGGAATTATGCAACACAAAACATACGTGTCTGCTAGACTGTTTTAGGAAAGTAATTCTAAATTGATCCCTTCCAATAATAAATGATACTTTATCACAAATAGTTTCATCTCTATTTTAACTCTAAATATCAATGTGATTTCGCTTTTATTTATCATTAATGTTTCTTAATTCCAGTTATTATGAAGTCCGTGAACCACTCAGATAGCTATTTTAGTTAATACATATGTGAATTGTTTAGTTCTGATCGTATATGTAAAGAAAGCCTTGGAATAGTGTTGTTTTTCTGTTTTTTTTGTCTTTTAATGTTGTATTTTATTCCTACAAAGAAGGCAACATTGTCACTGAAGTGTAAGAAGCGGCTGTGTAAAAGGCTAGATTTATAATAAGCAACAAGTGTGAGGCGTTGGACAGTAGTATATTTGTTGAAATTACATTTAGATATATGCATGCTGCTATGGCAAGGAACACAGTGAGCAAAAAAGGTATACAATAAACTGTTCAAAGAAAGAAGGGAACAGAATAGAACATCTATCGGTATCTAGGAAGATGTACAGTGATGACATGAGCATTTCCAGCTTACGTGAGGGGTCATGGATATTGATGTTTTTAATGTAGAGCTAGGATAAGTTCATAGGAGCAACTTATGTGGAAATAATTATAGAAAAACACATATGTGTAACTGTGCGGCGACTCTGAAAAGTCTAGATTGTAAGACCTATACAAATTATGAAAATAACATCGCCGCTAACATGGATTCATATCCTATCAGTTTTGACGATTGTAAATCTGTTCATTTTGAGACGAAGAATCTACATAATACCGACAAAGGCTGCTGAAATTAGCAATTTTATCGGAAAATTACTGAATCCAAACTCCCTGTGAAATACCCCGTTAATGTTTATACATTTTCTCATGAACACAGCTTTACCAACATTTTTTCCGTCTTTTATTAGCTGTTGTTAGAACTTTACAAAGCAAAATTATTTTGTATATCATTTTGGATTTCGTAACTGAGCATCGGGAACAAAATAGAGATAGTCAATTAAGTCATATACAATATAACTCTCTCTTTCTCTCTCTCTCTCTTTCTCTCTCTCTCTCTATCTCTCTCTCTCTCTCTCTCTCTATATATATATATATATGTATAATAATTTTTATTTACACAGACATGTACAAAATGTGCGACACTGGCATGTCGATGTTATCGATCAACAGTTACTATAAACTGAGTTACTATAATCTGAGTAACTGTTGATCGATACCATCGATATGCCAGTGTCGCAGATTTTGTACATGTCTGTGTAAATAACAAATATCATGTATAAGCTCTATTTTGTTATTGAGCACTTTTTATAAACCCGGTTAAAATCCTCTGGATTACCACCCTGTAGATATGTTTTACCTGGATTATTACCGTTATTATATATATATATATATATATATATATATATATATATATATATATATATATATATATATATATATATATTAAAATTGTAAATAAATCAACATATTAATAATACATTTATAGAAAAAGAAAATAAATAAAAAAAAGTAGGCTATTTTACTCAGTACAATGCGGAGCAAAACGAAAATCATGGCATATCATATGTTACTTACGGAGGTGGATTTATACCCCTCAAATCTCATATCTATAAGTACAATAAACCAAACTTTCTTTGGAAAATATGGTTATGGTTAGGGTTATGGTGAAGGTTAACATTATTCACCCAAACATATGAGTTTTGTTTTGTTGAGTTGTTTTGTTTTACATCATTCTAACCTTTTTCGAGTAATTTGATGCCAAATCAGATCATTTTCGTAAAATTCTGTATGCATTAATTCTTTATAATTTCAAATATTTATTAATGGTGCTTTATTTGGTTGCTTTGTTGAGGAACATTAATTTTGGTATTCAGCTTTGCACAACATGATTGAGTTTTGTAAAGGGAAAGGAAAATATAACATCAATGTTTGCTGCATTTAAAGTCAGGAAGCCTATATCTTCAGACAGCCTGATCGTGTAGTACCAGGAAACATTTGTTGGACATGTCGAGTCAGAGACTAACAGGCAACTCGGACCACCAACTCACAGAAGTAAGCTTTCACCCAGCACTAGTCAGCAATGAACAGCTACGGGCGATGACCCGGTCAATTTGTTCAACATGTCGAAAGAAATTCGACCGGTGTCCTCATCTGAATTGCTGAAAACTGCTGGACACATATGGTGATAGGGTGTACCCGATCGACAATAAGCGCTTGTTTGTTGACCAAAAAAAAGGACGACCCAATTCGCTGTGACGAGTGCTGGAGCGAAATTGAATAAATCTAATGAAGAAGTACCAGTCAGGTGTCATTTATTGTGGCTTGGGTCGGCACTGGCCAGCAATAGTCGGTCGAATTACGTCCAGGAATTAAAGGAATTTAGAAAATATATATTCATCGCTTTTTTATTGTTATCCGACTACGATATAAACTATTATGTATTCTATAATGTGTATGTATTGTGCACAACATTGGACTGATTTACAGTGCCAAGTATGTTTAATGAAATAATATTCTTATAAAATATGTTACAAAAGCGAAAACGTAACAAATATATACGATTTAGTTATTTATAAAACTTACTTGAAAATCATTCATGCTAACATCATTTATTTTAAATCACACGATTTTCTGATTGAAAAAAATCTAAAGTGTGATGTACATGTGTATTAAATTATTTTACTTGGCGTTTTTTTCTAATTAGACAATAATCTGTTTTACGAATAGCCAATGGTAATAGAACATTGTAAATATTAATTGAAATAATGAATAATAAATATTCGCAAATGTGTGAAATCCTTTAATTACCAGCTCATGTAATACTTCGATATCACCTCCTTTGCAGAAGTTACGGAACTAAAATAAACGAATACTTAAATTAGACCTGTTAAACCGTCAGTAAAAAAAACTACTAGTTCAACGTATATATGCATGACCTTTTGAATGTTTTTTAACATTTACCACATATATGCTCTTGCGTTATTATGAAGTTTTTTTTTACTGAATTAAAAAAGCTTCCTTACTCTACGTATAAATAGGTTATTTTTATATATGGATTAGACACATGCCCGTCACAACGGGTAACTTTTATTGCCCTAACAGAACACTTTTGAAAAAAATTATATGACCCCTAAAAATACATTAAATACTGCAAAGTAACTAACATTTAATGAATATTTATTAATTGATGTCGAATAGATGTTGCTAAAATTTCACAAAAAATCGTTTTGCAAAAAACTCGCCCGGAATGTAGAAATACATTCAAATTGTTTAGCTATTTATTATTATTAAATTATCATTTTATGTAAATAGAATTTTAAAAGTAACCTTTACTTATTACTGTACTGTTCGGTCATCAAACTATTTATGTAATAAACTAGTTTAAAAAAAATATAACTATAATAAACATTGATAATATCAGTTTCCCCATCTAGAAAGATCAATGAAACGACACAAATACAAAGCTGATCAACATATCAGCAAGCACTCACGAAGAGAGAGTGAGTAGATATTTACTGAAATGCAGGGAAGAAAAAAACTTTCCCTCGATCTGAATTGCGGATATAAGTCAAATTAACAAATACGAAATACACCTGCATTCTGGTGGATTTACCTTCGTAATTATGTTTTTTAATATTATTTTTTTTTAAATATTTACGCTGTTATATATTTTCTTCAATATATATTCGATTAATCGTAAATATATTATGATAATTCAATGGTAATCCTCACATTGACGCAACAGACTCGCGTAACTCTGTCTTATAATTTAACTACTATAAAAAAAGAGATACGAGTTTTAATACGGGTGTTTATTACTTAAATTATGTCGTCTAAAACCGTTAATTATAATACACAGTGATACTAAGCGTATCACTAATCAATAAAACTGATCCTTAAACTATTTGTACTTCTATTTTTATCAATGTTTGGCAATGTTATTTCGTTTAATATTTTCAACTCTGTCATTAGACGCTTTTAACTTCAGTGAGTGTCTAATGATAGAGACGATGATTAAGTTATTTATGAATAACACGGACTCGCTGTTTCAGATATATAGTTTGCCTTTGTTTAAACTATATATGTTGGCGTGTGTCTGTTATTGTGTCTGCCTTTATTCATTATTCTCCAAGCATGTCACATCTAAGGTAATCTGAGATGTGATCGCATCCGAAATATCTATTTTCAATTGTTCACATTACTAACATATAGTTTTCCGTTCTTGGCCTTTTGGCTAAGACTAAAGTGTAGTATCTGTTCCGATGGATACTGCACCCCATAGACTGGTATTTTCTTGGCCTTCGGGGCTTGATTTATGCCGGTCTATGGGTCTGCCCTGTGCAGTTCTAGGAGGTCCAGCCTCCCAGGCTTCGCCTCCCCTCTTTGGGGAGGAGTGAGTTGATTGCTTACTGTCTGAGGCGCCCCTACCGGGGAATGCCGACGGGGCTGCCCAGGCAATTTTTAAACCCCAATTTCCCGACCCGACCTTGGGTCACATCTTACTTGTGGGAGTAAGATAAAAACTGGCCTTGTGCCTAACTCCTGGAGAGGAGTAAATCAATACTCTAACAAGCCGTATGCTCACACCAGCCTTGTCTAGCACGAGGCTATTGAATATTTATACTAAGCTCTTACATATTCGAAGAAAACTTATTTTCCAAAATAACGTATGAACTGTATATACCCTATTTAAAATTATAAGTATATTGAGTTATTATTTATAAAATAAAATTAGATATGGTTCGACCCCCTTGTTTCCTCTAACACATACTAATAAGGTATCATTTCGTTTAGTGTATTGTGAATTTATATTGCATTTAAGGGCTTCATTTTAATTTTGCCACAGTCATGTTATAATATTTTCACATTATTTATATTAAGATTTGAGTTGTGTATATAGGTTTTGATAAAGGGAAACACGGATTATTCAATTTTTTTCTTTTAATTGTATTCAGTTTTAACGCACACATTACGCGTCATGCATCGGATATTCTGCATGAAGTGTTTTATGCCTCCAATTACTTAGTATCATTTTGAGTGCTCGCAGCTTTTGTAGGTTTTGTTATGAATACAAAGTAACATATACTCGGAAAGATGATATAAATAATGTCTTAGTGGTCTTTATTCTGCATATATTATCTCATTTCTGTTTCCTTCCATTTTTTCATGGCTCACTTCAACGTTTTATATCTAATTTATGTTGCAAAGTGTTTTCGCAAGGTTAGTACAACTTCATTAAAATATATACCAATTTAAAGCACATATGCATTTAATCGAAACATAATATGAATTGAATAACATGTTTACATTCATTATTTATATTATATTTTAACTATCTGCCACCCCTTATCTATGAACACATCCATTACAAATGTAGATTAGGTATGTTTTAAGTCGAATCTATAATATCGCTTCTATTGAATCTACGATTGTACTATCATCTAATGCAAAATTCTTACATATAAATCAGGCGAAACTGCTACTAGTTATAATAGAAGGGATTAGACGGGTAACTTGGCGCCTGAAAACAATGGCTTTAGGTAAATTGAGATCATTAGTGTACGAAAGAAGCTCATCCAAAAGGACAAGTAATCTCACACCTCCCTTGCTTGCGGTCATATCCACTCATAGGAAATGCTCTTAGAGGACACACCTAAAGAAGAATCTTCATTCGGATTTGCCAAAACCGTTTTAGGCTGTATACATCAACGTTCTGGGTACAGCTGTGACAGCATGCATTTCATATCGATCATTTCACAACGTGAATAGGACGGCTGCTGCATGTAGACTATGCCGTCTAAAATAATTAGTTTACAAGGATTTGAGCTCTGATCACTCCAAAGGCTTTATATACTTTATATACTCTGTCCCATCGCCGCAATGTGGTATGCTTGTGCTTGTTTTACAAATACTTCAATGGATTATGCTCCGATGAATTGGCTACTCTGGTGCCCCCTAGACGTAAATTCTCTAGACTACTCGACAATCAACTAAATCTCATTCATTCACTGTGGAGGCTCCCAGATGTCGGAGAGCATTCTACTCAAATAGCTTCTTCCCTCGTACTGCTGGCCTCTGGAACTCTCTCCCTGCCCCCTGTTTCCCCGACAGAACAGACATGCAGAAATTTAAAACTAATGTAAACCGACATCTCGCTGCGCAGATCCCAAGTTAGGTTGACCGCCCTTCCTTCTCCTCTTTTCTTTTCTCAGTAGCCCCTTCCGTCTACAGTGGCGGCTTGCCTTGTTTGGGGTGAACTATGTTAAAAAAAAAACTTTAATAAAACAAACTTAATCAAGCGAATGAACTAGTGCATGAATTATCATGATACAATTTATTCCCGTTACATTTTTTTATTTCATTCACGCATCTACAGTCAGTCATTAATTATTATATGTGCACATTTTTAATATCAATTGCATCTCAAGACGTGTAGTTTCAATATACATATTATTGTAGTATCGCTCAAGCATGTATACTCGGTACTCTATCCCGGGCGACCTGTTCGGTCTAAGTTTGAAATACTATATTTAGATCTTATCAACGCATATTAATGCCACGCAGTTTGACGGCTAGTAAGTACGTTCATCTGCCTATCAGACTCAAGTTAGAATTTGCATTTTTATCGAAAAACTCGCAGATTGAAAAGACGTATCTTAGGTATATATGTTGGTGTCCTTCTCTCTTTCATTATAGTTTTGCAAGCGACGATTTCAAATTTACGTCTATTGTAATCAAGCGAGATGTAATCATGTTTATAGAGATAGTGAAGAGATGTGTTCCTATCTTTTTAGAAAAAGAAAATTGTTCGAACACATTTCGAAAGGGCCTCAAGATAAGTAGAAATTGGATTCTTTGTAATAAGCGGGAGCGTCTTCTTGGAAGCAATTATCCTTTGAGATAAAACAAGCCCGCGAAAAAGTAGTTATACATCGCTGTTACACTTACTAATCTTTCTGCATTATATATCGGTTCTAATATTCGGAGAAAATACTCCCAGGATCTTATCACTAGCGTGACTGACGTTGGAATGTAAAACTAATTAATTACACATCCAACCCCGGATAAATAATGAGATCTCTCTTAGCGCTCACGATCAAATTAAAAGCAATATCAGATTGAAAAGCAATATGCATCTCGAATTTGCACTAGCGCGATTTCCAGTATAAGTTTATAAAAGAAAAACGCCAACAAAAATACAAAGATAGTAAAACTTAATCTTTATTCTGCATATATTATCTTATTTCAGTTACCTTCCATTTTTCATGACTCACTATAACTTTTTATATCTAATTTATATTGCAAGGTTCTTTATCAGGGTGAGTACAAGTTTTTTTTCTTTTAAAATATACATATTTCAAACACATATGCAGGATCCTGACACATAGTTGATGAAGGAACATGTTGTATATTATTTTGTTGATACGAACAACTATTCTCGTGTTTGTGGGTATTTCCCCAATATTCGAAAAATATAATTTCTGACCTTTATTTGTGCGGGAAGGGGTGAGTGTAGTATCTGTTCTGCTGTCATTAGAAACTTCACCCAGGTATTACCCCACCTTGACAAAGACTAGTTTATTATGTGTTACGTTATAATAAGACTCTTTAGCTTTTCCTATTTCCGGGGGTGTCGTTTACTGTATGTTTTGTAGTCATACAATCCTCACATGTTAGGGGGAGAGGTAGTGATATAATAGGACACTATGTATAAAATACACATATTGAACATATATATATATATATATATATATATATATATATATATATATATATAGAGAGAGAGAGAGAGAGAGAGAGATATATATATATATATATATATATATATATATAATAATGGTAATAATCCAGGTGAAAACATCCACAGAATAGTAATCCAAATAATTTGAACCGGGTTTATAAAAAGTGCTCAATATCAAATAGAGCTTTATATATGAGTATTTCCTTTTTACACAGACATGTACATAGTCTGCGTCACTGGCATGTTGTTGTTATCAATCAACAGTTATTATTAACTGAGATCTCTTCCTGATGAGATCTCAGTTTTATAATAACTGTTGATCGATAACATCGGCATGCCAGTGTCGCAGATTTTTACATGTGTGTGTAAATAAAAATAATCATATATATACATACATATATATATATATATATATATATATATATATATATATATATATATATAAACATATTTCATTTAATAGATCGAAAGGATAATGTAATTTCATATAGTGTGTTTCTTGTCGAAAACTGGCTCTATTAGTTTGAATTCTATACCTTAAACACAGGCAGTATTTAGGCTTTCATAACAAGAAGTAATATAAAAGTATATATATATGTGGCATTTCAATAGAGTATTGTAATAAAAACTGGACGCCGAATATAACTTAAGGATAAGCTTTATTTAACCATTTGTTGCTTACCTAGACAAATAGTGTTTAACATTCACTCTTAATATACACGAATGTAGAACATTCCATTATTACTCCAAGGGGGAGACAGGCATCAATTATCTTTGTTACTACATTCTCCCCCATCTATCTTCTTATTCGTAGGGAACAAAATCATCCCATCGACCTGGCCTCCTGCGGGTTCTTTGAGGGCGTCTTGGTTGTTCGTGCCCGACATCCATTTCTAATCTAGGCTCCTCGGGACCTGACGACGTTTCGGGACTGTCTTGTGTGGCTGGTTTAGGGCTAAAATATCTTGCTCCAAATCGCTCTCGTTTTCTACGGCGCTTCGGTCGCTTGGTGTCTGAAGATTGAGTATCTGTCTCAGATATTGGGTGAAACCGCTTTCGTGGTACCCATCTGTCGTCCGAACTAGAGTCAGAGACGACTCTGTTAGTATATTCAGATTCGTTTTGTTGGGACTCTGAACTTGACGTATCTGGAACACGATCACCTAAGAGGGTCGGACTTGTTCCACGAACCGGAGCTCTATATCCATCTGAAGCAGTTCTACGTTCATATACATTTCCTGCTGGGGCTAGATCCCTTAAGGAGACAGTAGATTGCCTTCCTTCTGAATTTCTGACCAGTGCATACTGAGGGTTCGCTTCGATTAATTGTACCTCGCTTACCAATGGGTCATGTTTACTATGACGAACATGACGTTTTAATAAAACTGTGCCAGGTTGTGCAAGCCACGAGGGAAGTGATGTGCCTGCTGAGCTTCGTCGTGGGAACGAGAAGAATCGCTCATGTGGGGTAGCGTTTGTCGCTGTACATAATAGAGTCCTAATAGCGTATAAGGCCATGGGGATGATACTTTCCCAATCGGAGATCGGACTATTGCGATTTGCTGCCGCCAACTGTACTGTCTTCCATATTATACCATTGTATCTTTCGCACTGTCCGTTTCCTTGAGGATTGTGAGGAGTTGTTCTACTTACAGCTACTCTTCGTTCATGCAGAAACTGCTTGAGTTCGTCCGACATAAAAGCAGACCCACGATCTGAATGTATATATGCAGGCACTCCAAAAACGGCAAAAATGGAGCAGAGGCCTTGAATTACTGTTGCAGCCGTTACGTCTGGGCAGGGGATGACGAACGGAAATCTTGAGTACTCGTCTATTATTGTGAGCATGTATTTATTTTTAGTTTTAGAGGGTAAAGGGCCCTTAAAATCCAGGTTAAGTCTTTCAAAAGGCTGTGTGGCCTTAATGAGTGTTGCTGGAGGAGGTTTGTAGAACCTGGGCTTATTTTCTGCGCATATCCGACAAGAGTTCGTAATTCTTTTTACGTCTTCAACAGAATATGGCAAGTTTCTGCTCCTGACTACGTGAATCATTCTTGTGATACCTGGGTGACACAGTTCCCTGTGTATATACTGAAGATCATCTGAGCCAGTTACCAGGCCACACACCCTTGAAAGCGCGTCGACCGCGGCATTCTCTTTACCAGGGCGGTAAGTGACGTCAAAGGAGTAGCAAGAAAGCTCCATTCTCCATCTCGCTATTTTCTCGTTTTTTATTTTACTCGTTGTTTTTGGGTTAAACATAAACGAGACCGACTTTTGGTCAGTGATTAATTCAAAATGTCGGCCGATTAAGTAATGCCTCCATTTTCGTAATGCCTCAACTATGGCGTACGCTTCTTTTTCTATTGCAGAGTGTCGTCGCTCAGATCGCGAAAGTGTTCTTGAAAAAAAAGCTACAGGACGACCGGATTGTCTCAGTGAGGCAGCTATCGCACAGTCGGAGGCATCCGTCTCAACTAATAGAGGGATAAAAGGATCCACAGCAGAAATGGCAGACTGAGCAATGTTCCTTTTCATGTTTTGAAATGCTCTGATGGCGGAACAGGACAACGGAAAAGTAGATACTTGTGTCAATGGGTGTATTTTTTTCTGAAAAAGACGCAACCCATTGGGAGTAGTGAGCAAACATACCGAGGGTTCGTCGTAAAGAGGGCATATTTCCAGGGATTGGTAATTCCATTAGCGGTTTCAGTCGCTCGGGATCCGGCGTCATGGTGCCATTTTTGACAATGTATCCCAATAATTTGATGCTTTTCAAGTTGTAGGAACATTTTTCACTGTTCAAAGTCAGATTATATTTCTTGACGGCAGCCATGAATCGTTTAAGGTTGTGGTCATGTTCAGCTTGGTTATGTCCGCATACTGTGACATTGTCTATATATGCAACAGTACCCTTCAATTTTTCATTGGAGATTATTTCATCTATTACCCTCTGGAAGCTAGCCACACCATTTGTTATCCCAAAAGGAATTCGGCAGAACAGCTATAGGCGACCGCAGGCCTCGAATGCCGTGTAGGGCTTATCCTCTGGCTTGATAGGTACCTGATGGTAGGCACTTCTGAGATCTAAAGTACTGAAAGTGTGATATTTTGCAATATTAGAAATCATTTCGTCAATACGAGGCAGTGGATAGGCATCGAGTAATGTGTATCTGTTGATGGTCTGGGAATAGTCAATGACCATCCTTTTCTTGTGATTTTCAGTGGCTGTTACGAGGACCTGTGCTCGCCATGGAGATTCACTTGGCTCTATAATTCCTTCCTTAAGTAGTTTTGTTACTTCTGCTGCTATGAACTGTTTGTCCGTTTCTGAATAGCGTCTTGATTTTATTGCTATTGGTTTGCAGTCAGGAGTTAAGTTTGTAAAAAGTGACGGGTGCCGCACTTTGACAGCTGCTAGTCCACATACGCTTAGGACTGGCTTGGGGCCACCAAAAGGAATTTCAACGCATGAATGTTGTTTTAGAAAATTGTGACCCAAAATCACTTCGCAGCAGAGGTTTTTCATTACTGATAATTTGATCCCTTGATAGGAGTTTCCTTTTAGTTTCAGGTAAACCATGCAATATCCAATTACATGGGACGATAAAGATGAATTTGCCATTGATATTTGGTTGGAACAAGGAAATATTTCCCATTTATTTGCTTTTACAATACTGGCATTAATAAAACTTTCGGAACTGCCTGTATCAATAAGCGCATGAATAGTCAATCCATTGATTTTTACCCTCACGATTGTTTTTGAGAGGCAGCCGGGGAATGCAGCTGATATTGTAATTGGTGCTACAGTAGCAAGAGTAGCCGAACGTTTTTTTTTAGAAGCTGACCGGCAAACTTTCGAAAAATGTCCCTGCTTATCACACTTGTGGCATCTAACATCTCGAGCCGGGCAGGACGAACGAGCATGTATACGAAGGCCACAAAAGTAGCATGTGGATCCAGCTGAGGCGGTAGTGATAAGTTGTTCGTGATCGTTAGAAATGGGGGTGGCAGCATCTTGGACAATGGAAGAATTTTGAACATGCAGAGGAGGGGCTACGATAGCAGCTCCCAAAATATCGGGTTGTAAATAGAAGACAGACTGCTTCTGTGCCATGTCCAACGTTAGAGCTTGTTCATAAGCTGTTGGTAAGTCTAGGTTTTTATTCTCTAGTAGTCTTTGTCTTATTTGGTTGGACTGTATTCCATTAATAAATGCGTCCCTGATAAAAACATCTCTCGCTTGGTTCGCAGTTAAGGCTGTAAATTCACACTCGCGACTTAACGTCTTTAGAATCTGAAGGTATTGTTCAAGGCTTTCTTCTGGTTGTTGACGCCGGGTAGCAAGTAAATGTCTAGCAAAAATAGTATTTTTTTTCTTGACAAACATGGCTTCTAAAATGTCCACCGCAGTTTCATAATTTTCACATTCAGATAAATTTCTATAAATAGCAGTAGAGACATGATGTAAAAGAAGGGTATATTTTTCAGTACCTGTTAAAGCCGCGTTTGAAGATAACTGTAGAGCTGTAAGGAATACTTCGAACATTTTTCTCCAATGCCGCCATTTGTCAGTAGATTCCGAGTCGGCCGTATCAAGATCTAGACGATCGGGTTTCAAGTAACGTTCCATAACGAATGGTTAAATAAATTGTAATAAAAACTGGACGCCGAATATAACTTAAGGATAAGCTTTATTTAACCATTTGTTGCTTACCTAGAATATTTATTTGTAAAAAAATACAAAATTTGGCACAAGGCCTACAAGGGGGTGGGGAAAATGTTGACCTAACTAACATTTTTAACTTAACTAGTCACAATCACCAAAACAAATTTACTCCATGATATACCTACTTAAAACCCAAAAATGACAATATATACATGGAATTGGGAGTGGGGGAACAAGAATGATATATATATATACAATGAAAAAATAAATAAAATTAAGTGTTAGTATAAGAACCTCCCACTAAAGAAATGTGGCCGATAAGTAGTTTTGCCAGTCGAAAAAAGGCGATGCAGGTCACGAAAGTTTTATTCTCACACCTCCTTCGAAAATTACGAAAGGAGACCTGCATCTCTGACAAAACAACAGATCAGTCACCTAATAGGGGTCAGGAATGGGAATTAGAAAATAAAAGTCGGGGTAAAAAAAAAAAAAAAAAAAAAAAAAAAAAAAAGGGGGGGGGGAGAGGACGAAAAAAAAAGGGGGGCCTATGACAACTTACATACCGCTAGCTAAGCTAAAAAAGGGGAAGAAAAACAAAACATAACCTAATCTTGCCTAACCGGGTCAAATAAAAGGGTCAGTGTTCGGTTCGGCCACCCAATATTCTGTCTAAGGCACGTCCAAGTACCACTCAAAATTAGCTCCATTCAAACGACACAAACGTGCAACTTTCACCCACCTTTTGTTGAAATCTGCCGGGGGGAGTTTCACCTTCTCCAGCCTGACACGCATTTTCAAGCGAGACTGGAAAATGAGGACAAGCTGGGGAGCAGTGAAGGTCTCTTCCCCGTAGACTTCCTTCTGTCGTGTCGACCAAATCACTCCTCTCATGACTGCTAGTAAGCAAAGAAACACATAATGCTCCTCCCACTTCATGCTTGGTGCCCAATTGCAGCATGTCGAAAAAGACTCCAAAACGAAGAACTGTCCGTTCAACATGCGAACCGTGTAGCCTTCAACTAACTCACACAGCGGGCGAACGATGGGGCAATGAAAGAAAACATGACTGGTCGTTTCCTCCCAGTCGCCGCATCGAACACAACTTGGTGTCTCTACTAATCCCGCTGCGTAAAGCTTTTTGCCGACCCAGAGTGCATTTCGTATTATCAGCCAGGTGAGTGATGCCTCGTAATTATCGAAGCATTTCAACCCAGGCGCCCAAGGCCAGATCAAGCGAAGTTCTCCCTTCGTAAGACCGAGCTCCTCAGTAATATCGTCACGAACAGATCCCCTCACCATAACCCGATATAGTGCTTTACGAGACAACACTCGGGTGTCAGAGAGGCTTTCTGACACCCTTAGAAGGTACTTCAAGGACTGTCGACACTCGCGATAAAAGGAGCACTCGCGTCGAGGTAAACGAAATGCCTCACCCCCATGCAAGTGCACACTTTTCAAAGCCGGAAAGGCTTTCTTGGTGTCTTCCTTCCAGAATTCACCGTTTCCCTCACAAGGTGTACACATTCGGTCTAGGTAGTGTAAGCGAAGCGTATATTGACGAATCTCAACGCTTGGCATACCTAGACCGCCTTCAGACGGATGCAAGTAGCAGATCTCCCGGCGAACCATGGGCTGCTTTCCGCGCCACAAAAACGCGAAAAGAGCCTTCACTAGTTCAACTAGTGTGATCGCCGGCAGAGGGAGCACAGAAAGACGGTAGAGGATGAGAGGATAAATGTGAGAATTACACACCTCCGCTCTTCCTTTTAAAGTAAGATTTCTCAAAGACCACAGACGGGCTGCAGCCTTAAACGCTTTCAACACTTCCGACCAATTTTTCTCCAACTGGAGATCAGGACCAAACCAGACGCCGAGTATCTTGCAAGGCCCATCCGTCCAGCCAAAGGGCCCCTGAAGGGGAACACCCCTCCAGGCACCAATGCGTAAGCCAACAGACTTATCGCAGTTGATTTTGGCCCCTGTCACTTGTTCATACCGTCTTATTTCCATGTCGACGACCCTAATCTCAGCACTGCTCGTTACAAGCACAGTGACGTCGTCGGCATAGGCGGAGTACTTAATCATGGGGCAAGCACCAGACAAAGTAATCCCACGAAGGACCGGATTCACCCTAAGCCGGCGCAGGAAAGGCTCCAACGCAAGCACATAAAGCATCGGTGAAAGCGGACATCTCTGACGAATAGATCTGGACAAATCGAATGGCTTTGACCTCAATCCATTCACTTCAACCAACGCACCGGGGTTTGCATAAAAGAGGCGAATCCAGGAGCGGAAATGGGGACCAAATCCAGCCGAAGACAAGACAGCCTCCAAGTAACGATGATCGACCCTATCGAATGCTTTGGACTGATCTAAATTGATCAGCGCGGCCTCAGTGTCGACTTTCTCTATGATCAAGCGTATCATGTGCAAATTATCTTGAATAGTCCGGCCCTTAACAGAACAAGTCTGTTCGGGACTTATTAGACGAAACAAGACAACCTGCAGACGATTAGCCAAGATCTTGGCCAAAATCTTTAACTCTGTATTTAACATTGTTAAGGGCCGGAAATTACCTATACCATCCCCACCACTCTTGTCCTTGCGGAGCAATTTGATGATACCCCTGGTAAAGTACTGGGGGATAGACCCGTTCCTAAACCAGGAGTTAAACAACACAGCCAGCAGGGGGACAAAAATGGGCGACAACCTCAAATACAGTTCGTAAGGCAGACCATCGATACCCGGAGACTTATCAAGGCCAACCTGCCTTAGGGCCCCCAGGACTTCATCCTCATTTATACACCCTTCGCACCTAGCTGCTTCGGTCGCCTCGAGACGAGAAAAGTCAGCTAAATAGGCGTCGAACTGAGCCATTGTCAGACCGGGCTCCTTGGTAAAAAGATCCTGAAAATAAGAGCGAAAACCCTCCAAAATCCCGTCGTTTGTAGTCACGAGACGCCCATCCGATAATGTGACACTGGCGATGTGTCGATCAGTAGACCGTCGACGTTCCACCGCACGCAGTGACGCGGCCATGTTTGTCGCCTCGTGCGGCACTCTTTTTAACCTAGACCTAACTATCAATCCCTGATCTGCCTTGTTATCCAAGGAGTTCAGTTCCGTTTTAGCTACAGTAAAGGTAACGCTATCCCCCGCCTCCGCCGCCCGACTTAAACTAGTTTCTAGTGCCACTTTCGTTGCCCTAGATCTAAGGTTGAGTCGACGACTATAATCGGCAACGAAGGACCTAATAACGTTCTTAAGGTGGCCCCACCACTTATTCCCAATGATAGCACCCGTCAATTCCCTCTGTAATGTTAGTAAAAGCTGTTCCCGGAAGTCCTTCAAATCGAACAACGATGTGTTGAACTTCCAGTAACCAGCCAATCTAGGCTTAGGACTATCTAAGTTTACCCGCACCCGGACAAGCCTATGATCCGAGTAAACTATATTATGAAAACTTGGACAATCTAAAAGCCCTAAATCGACTCTCCTAATTAAGAACCGATCAAGGTAACTCGAAAGTTGCCCTAAATCGGAGCCGCGACTAGCAGTCCAAGTCCATACTACTTCACGGGGTTTCTCATTTCGGAATTTATCGACAAGATCGAACTTATCGATAAAGTCCCGAAATGCCTTAGCATCCCCGTTGCTGTTAGTTCCCCTACGTTTTCCCAAGCGATCTAAATCGGGATCCAAGACCGCGTTCCAGTCTCCCGCTAGAATTATCCGACGCGACGTATCCATAAAGGGCTCGATCCGCCGAAAAAAAGGAACCCGCTCAGAACTGGCGTTGGGCGCATAAACCCCAATAAGCCGAAAAGCCACATCCTTTACGGTAACATCAAGAACGCACAGCCTTCCCTCAGGATCTGCATAGATTGGGTCACACGTCGCATTCAGTGTGCGCTTAACTAGCCAGGAAACCCCTCTTGAGTGAGTATCAAAGTACGCTGAATAGAGCTGAAAGTCTCTAGTCAGCGCACCCTGATAATCACTGGGAATAAAGTGGGTCTCCTGCAAACAACATACATCCACGCCGAGTCGCTGAAGGTCACGTACTACTCGAAGTTTACGAGCGGTGTCCCTCAACCCTCGGCCATTTAGGCTTGCTAATCTGAGTGCCATTCTAGTGCTCTTAGAGTTGGGAACCCGAAACGAACATTGATGCATTTAAGACACCGACAGATGAACCCAGAGAACCTTGTCCCAATTCATTTGAGACGAGACCGTCCGGGGCCACACCGCCAATGTCTAAGGGGAAAGTTAGTTTTAATGCCCTGTAGAGTGTAGGATGGATACGAATAGGGACCCTCCCAACACAAGATTTTTGCAGTAATACTACTTCTTCATCGTTAAAGAAAGCGAGAGGAGGCGATATATTAAAGGCGTTATTCGCTTCCTCCATCATATTCCAAACCCCTTTAGCTTTGTCTCTTGATCTAACCACAGATAAAAGTCTTTGTGCATCCAAGAAATTTTCCGGGTTGGTAATGTCTTTTTTGTGTACCATCTTTAGTGTAGCTAGGTTTCGGTAGTTCTTCTTATGATGGTTTATCATAAGATTTTCAGTTTCGGGAGTAATTTTACAGACATCCTTGCCTGTGTAGAAAGGGGTCTTCTTTTTCCGAGCCTCTAGCGAGGGACTTCGATGGCGTTTCTGGGATGTGGATGGGGCGGTGGGGGAGGCAGGAGGCGGCATATCGGTCTTCATTGGAGAGGGGGGCGGTGTACTTTTAGGGGTGTTGCACGGGGAACAGAAAGGAGATGGATTGGGGGTAACGGGCTTATCTTTTGATAAGGGGGTCAAATTAGATTCCCTTACTGGTGGGGATGACTTTAATGGTGGGGGTGCACCTTTGGCTGGAGAGCGACGTTCTTTGGCCGGGGGAGTTTTTTTTTTTTTCCGCATTACTTGTGGTTTCGGAAACCATTTTTTTTCCTTCGTTTTTTTTCCCTTTTTTTCTTCAGGTTTGCGCTCCTCGTCGAGAGACTTTTTAAGATTTAATAATTCTTTGTACTTTTCTCCACCTGGATCGTTACTGGTTTCTATCTCTAGTTGTTCCTCTTCGGTCATCACTTGAGCGTATGACTTCGGTGATTTTTTTCCCGTCACAATGTTCCATACGACTTTTTTTTGGGGCGATTCATTTTCGGTGTTGCATAAGTCCTCGAATTCCTCCGGGGTTACAGTTTCAGTTGTTGGCTTTGAGGAGGGAGTCTTCTTCTCCGCTGCAACTTTAGGTGTCAAGTGTTCTAGCACTCTGTTCTTGGGGTTAGGCTGGGCCGGTTTGATCCTTGTTGGGCAAGTGAAAGTTAAATGCCCAACCTCATTGCAAATCCAACAAGCTGGACGTCTTCCAGCCACCACCACAGGTAATTTTTCTCCATTTGCTTCTATGTAGTACGGAACTTTTTTAAAAGCCGACTCGTTAAGCCACACGTCAAAAGACCATGTTCCGTTGAACTTGTCGACCGTAATAGCCGTTATTTCTCCGAACTTAAGTAAAAAGGCGCCTAAGTATTCCCCAGGAACCACAGCCGGAACTTCAAAAACTGAGATGGTCGTTCTCCTTCGACCCATGTATTCCATTCGCAGAATGTAGTCTTTAGTAATTATTTCTTTCTTCGAGAGTTCGATGCAGACTTCCTCGGTCTTAAAGAGACTATTCCAGGTGTTATAACCTTTACATTTCACGATACGTTCAGCACGTACTCCGGTCGTTGCAATTAATTTTGCGACAGTTTCTTTCGAGGACCTAATCAGTTTTTTGGACTTTCTGTCCACTACGAACATTAATATCGTTTTTTTCTGGAATTCCTCCAACCTTGGTAACTGTATAATTACTCCAGTTTCAGTCACGAAATCCGTGCAGTCTTTTGCCTTGGCGACAAAATCGTCAACGTCAATTTTAAGGGCGGGTGCCTTAATCCAATCCGTTTTATCCGTAGGCTGAGATGGCTTCTCAACCACTTCAGAGGTCTCCGAAGGCGCACAGCTGGCAGTAGCCATGGCCGGAGAACGGTAGAAAAAAATTAACAAACTCCAAATAAATAAAAATATAAGGAGTAAAAAAAAGCAAGCAACAAATTTAACAATTAACGGTAGTAACAATAAATAACAATAATCACGGACTTACTGGCAGAGAAAAAATCACAGAGAGCTTTGTTGCTTACCTAGACAAATAGTGTTTAACATTCACTCTTAATATACACGAATGTAGAACATTCCATTATTACTCCAAGGGGGAGACAGGCATCAATTATCTTTGTTACTACAAGTATAAAACCTAAATATGTATATAAGTGCCTAAAACATGATTCTAGCAAATAATAATTTTAATCCCATTTTTCGAAATTGTGTCATGAAATGTGTATAAAAGTCATTCTATGTCTAGTTGTCTCTATTATGTGTATTTATTATTCCAAGTACACCCTTGAAGATATCGTCCAGACTGTTTCCATGTAGTCGGCAATATAGTATGATCTAATTTTTACTGTTTCGTGAATAAGACTACAGTAAATACACATAATTACCCAAATATTATTTTTATATTTTTCTTGAACAGTTTTTAATTTAAACCGTTTAATGTTTTTTTTTGTCCCACACTATATATTAAACAAGCTGAAACCGGCACCCTGTGTTGTCTGCGAGAAAAAAATAAAAGAATGAATTAGCATTTTTCAAGGGCCGAGAGAACGCCAATAGGTCACATCGGACAATATTTACAAACGAAAAAGATTATTTCTGAGTAAAACGAAACTAGAAACTGCCACAGTGTAGAAGTATATCTTTTTCAATGACCGATAATGGAAAAGGTGACTTGTTTAGGGTCGGGCTATTAGCTACTCTCTCGTCCGTCATTGAAATTAACTTCTTGTAGAATGCGTAAATGTTTATTTATGTTTAGTGGATTTTGGGCAAAGTAATAACTTACGTCGTGTCTAATTCTGCCCTCGTCTGTAATAACTGTTACTGAAACTGGAGCATGTGTAACGAATGCACATTTTACTTAAGGCATGTAAGATAAATATATATTGGGTAATAAGAAAAAAATGTCATCAATTTTACGGGTGTAGGAGTCTTCCTGCCAAATCCCCCGGTACCGGTATTTCCATGAAATGCTACTTTTTTATTAAACACTCTATCTATGATAATAAGCATCTTGAAAGTTAAAATTGCCTACAGAGCCTATTAAAACAAAATCCAACCATTATCTTAGTATAGTGATTACTATTTTGTGAATAAAGAAAAATTAGTATGCCACCTAAGCCCTACTTACCCACACAGCTATGATTAGGATGGTCTTACCAGCACTGATACACCATGCTATTACGACTTCCTAATCATAAATACATTTATTAATCATCATGTTAATCGATTACAGCAATTTATTTACATAAATTATGATAATATTATTTGATTGATTTACATATTCTTGTTAATAGTTTGTATATTCATCAACGTTATTTTCGTATTTGAGGGTGGCCACACATAATAGATCGTTTTTTTACTTTTAAAATACAATGAGACGTTTGAAATTATAATAAATGAAACAGCAAAGGATCCTCCTCCTGTACTTGTCCGAAACATAAGACGTGATGGTAAATGTTAACGTTGAATACCTAATGCCTTTTTAAAAATATTATTTGGCATGGCGTCACATCCTGTCATTCAATTTACTTACAGCTGAAAAATATTTCTTAATACAACGAATATGATTTTCTTTATTTATTTTGTTATGTGAATATGCTTCTATTTCACTTATTTTGTTCAACTCAGCCACAATTAACAAAGCCAATTATCATTCATATTTCATCATTTTGGCTATAAATTCATGTTTATGGATCCATTTTTTAAAGTTTATCATATAATTAACAGTTTCTATTATTTATATTACAAGACAATTGCGATTTGAAATGTACTGAATTAACATTCCGATTCATGTGTTTAATTCTGTTTCATATATGTTTAGAAGGGTTTGTATCATTATTATATATTCTGTGTATAATGTCATCAAACGATGACCATATATTCGAATAAATGTATTTTCTTTGCTACATACATATTATCATCTTATTATGAATATTATTATTTATCGTTGCAGTGCATACAGCATTAAGTGTTCAGCATTTTTACACTGATTAATTAGTTTTAATTCTGCAATAAAGTTCATTATTATTTTTATTATCATAATTATTATGATACTAATCATTATTATGATATAATAATCATTATTATTATTATTACTATTATTATTATTATCATCATTAATATTGTCACTATTGCTGTTATCAGTCAAACCACTATTATCATTGTTAAAAGCATTGGTATACTTAGTATTTTTATTATTTCATTATATGTGTTTATTGATTTATCCATCTTTTCTACATGAGTATAACTGACTTTGCCATTATTTCTATATATAATTGTAAGTGATAATTATTGTAAGAGAATATGTATCTATTCTCCCAATAAAAACTAGCTAATCTGTATTATTATTTTATAAATTTAAGGTTTATTAAACCAAATCTCGGATTACAATGTTTTGCTTTCGATTATAATTGTTATTATATATTAATTGATCACTGTTTTTCAATGCTATCAACTATTCATTTCATTTTTCGGTAAAACGCATTACATTGCTGCGATTTGTAGATAGTCTACAGGTGAATTAATTAAAGTTATGTTTAGAAACAGCTTATGGTCATTGATATATGTATAAGTATACTATTTTGTTTTCTGTGAAGTATATATATTTTGGTATTTATATCGAAAGTAATATCATACAATACAACTTTAAAAGCCATTTTTTACCATTATAGTAAACCCAGATAGTGTTGAAGTTGTACCATTTCTTTTCTTTTTTACCTAAAGTTCTGCTTTACGTGTTTTGATTTTTTTATAGTTACATATATTTTCTTGTTAATTATTGAAAATAGTTTGGTTTATTAGATAAAATTATATTTATCTAGATCAATAGGCTCAGAACTCAATCGTTATATCAAACTTCGTTTAATCGTATTTGTCCATATATAATTTTTCTGGTGAAAAATAAATTGTAACACAATGTTTAATAATGTAAAAAACATTTTCATAGATAGTTATGTCTTGTTTTTCAAGTGTTCATGCATTCTTTAATAGCAATAAATGGATCTCATAGTTATTCTTCGAACGTTAAATGTAGTTTGGTTTTAATAGCGTTAAACAATTTACTTGTAAGCGTGTGTATTTTACTATTGATTATGGGTTAATGTAGTTTAAACTGTATATTCATTTTTTTCTAATGTTTACTCATTTTTTAAAATATTAAATCTGGTATAATTTAATAATCTGGATCAAATGGTGTTCAAGCATAACAACATGAGAACGGTTAAAAGAAAAAATTTCGCTGTAACACGGATTTTAAAAAATGTTACTTCTGGTGTAATCATGAACAAAACTATACGAACCTTTATCCTTCGCCTTAGCATACCATAAATAATTTAAAAAAAAGTTAAATTGACAAAATGTGTTTCTATAAAGGAAAAGATTTCATTTCCAAAAAAAACATTAACTTTAAATGCAAAGTATTATTTACAAGTACGCACTTTTATAAATTTGCAATCACAGTTTTTTATTTAAAAAAGGGTTATAATTTCAAAAGGTTTTTCTATAAAAAAAGGTGTTTATCTACAAAAAGTTTGAAAATTGATGTAAAAGCCAGGTGTGTTTTTGGTCTTTTATAATGCTAGAGTGGTTGACATCCATTTGATCCAACAATCTTCATGTTTTCTGTTGTTTTTTTAACATAGTTCTACCCCAACAAGGCAAGCCGCAACTGTAAAAGTAAGGTACTATTGAGAAAAAGGGTGGCCTTTTCTTGTCGGGGGATGGGGGGTCAACATAAATTAAGAGCTGCGCACCGAGATGTCTGTTTATATTAGTTTTACATTTCTGCATGTCAGTACCGTCAGGAAAATAATAAGCAGGGGGTGGTATAGAGTCCAGCAGCACAGGGGAATACACTTTTTGAGTAGAAAGCTCTTCAGCATATGGGGACTTCCACAGTGAATGGATGGGGTTTAGCAGATTGTCGGATTGGTCTAGTGAATTTATGCTGTGAGGCCACTAGAGCAGCAAGTTCATCAGAGCACAATCTATTGAAGTACTTGTAAAACAGGCACAAGGAAGCAACATTGCGGCGATCGGACAGGGCTGGATCTGCTGGATAGTGAGGGACCTATTGAGTTGGCGACTCACTTTTGGACCTTATCTAAGAGAGAGAGACTAGTGGATGATGCCCCATACCGGATGTGGCAATAGTACTTCAGGCATGGGCGGATGGTGGCTTTGTGAGGAGTTTACCGGCATTACAAGTTACCATCTATTTGTTACCCCAATCCACTACAGACTGGAAGTTATTTTCTAAGTATTCAGCCATTGTCTTAGATATGTGCGCGTTGGTTTTGCCGGCATGACGAGAATAGAACGTGATGTCGTGATCTAATATTCTAATCTAAGTGTCAATGACATCAGGAAGGTCATTTATGAAAATCAGGAACAGTAGAGTTCAAAGGATGGATCCCTGGGGTACATCGACATTTATGTCATGTTGCTTAAATGAACAGTCATCGAGGGCAATATGGATTTTCTTTTTATTAGGTAGACTTTAATTATATTAAATATTTATATCATATGAGTGCAATTATAGGATACACCCTTCATGCTAGATTTTGTCAAATACCTTATATATATATCAAGCTCTACCGCCCTAGCATGACCTGCCTTGTTCAGTGTATGATATATGCGTTCAGATATGACCGTTAGGATATATGCGGTAGATGGTGCTTGATCAGAAATAAGTTTAGCATTAACTAGGTGCCGGCCTATCGCTAGATTGATTAATGATTCAAACATTTTAGAAAAGATCGGGAGTATACTGATTGGGTGATAGTTTAGTGGATCAGTTTTATCTCCAGAATTCTTGAAGACTGGTACCACACAGCCAATTTTCCAGCTATCAAGATTCAGCAAGTCATTTGTTCTACAGTTTGCTGAGTCCAAAGTGGAGTTTACGACGAAACGCTGGGTAAGTAGTTCAGTTTCATCAGTTGCCGTGCAAACAACATCGTTTTGATTTTATAGCGGGGGAATTGTCGAGTATCCATTGTTCATCACATTATTGTAGCTATTCTACAAATCACGAGTACCTAGTTTCTGTGACTGAATGCGTGTTTTTGTTATCTCTGAATATCTCCACTTTGCTTCATCTATAACTACTTTGCAATTGACAGTTTACTTATAGCAGCTGAACATTTGTAGATGACCCATTGAGGAGAGTGGGGTATGCTAAAGAATTTTCGCGTGGGGACATAAGCATCAATGCTTGCTTTGACTCATTCGGTTAGCCCATTTGTACACTGATAAGTAGTGAGTGGGAAGGTTTCACCCTATGGGGCATCGCTGATGTGATCCCCGAGGGATTTAAAATCAGCCTGCTCATGGTTTCTCGTCGTTTTGAGCAACGACTCTTCATCTATTGGACGAGTGTTTAAGGTGATAAGTATCATTAACACAACGTGATTAGAGTTTCCAGGCGGGCTATGAGCACTCGCCACACAAGCCTCGGTAGTGAGATCAAGAAAAAGTCGAGTAGTGAGGTTTGCTAGTCCGCACGATCAGGAAGTTGGGTCGGAAAAGTGACAGTTTGTGAGAAGTTGTGAGTTCCCAGCTGCATTAGTAACGCTGGAGAATCCCAACCTGTCAAGGTAGTGTGCATTCAAATTTCTAAATACAAGTATTTCGCCATATGAGTCGAGTGAGAGTGCTCTATCTAAGCTTTCAGAGACATAGTCAAGCAGGGTACAGTCCTGGGTCGAATGAGAACGGTATAAGAAATATAAGTAACTAACTATGTGACATAAGATCAATCTAAAGCACATGTAGACTTGGTCACCACATTCTAGCATATGCTCTCTAGTCAAGTGGGGGCTGTTCCCAATATAAACTCCTAGCCCGTGCATATGTTTGTCAGAGTCATAACGGTAGTGTGGAAGGTAATCAGTCATGGTAAAGTCATGAGAGGAGATTGAGGATTGAAGGCCCGTTTCACTTAGTGCTTAGATACCCAGGTAGGTTGTCAGGAGAAAAGTGTCTACGTCGTTAATGTTGGTTCTAAGTCCCCGCATATTTGTGAAGAGCGGATACAAAGATGTTTTTTGTCGGGTGCCTGGTTTACGTTTTTTTATTTTATTTTGTAAATTAATGTTTGTTTTGAGATGGAGTGGGGAGGGCAAAGCTCACATAACCAGTCCATTTGTCGTGACTTGGCCCATGAGGTTTGTGGCCTCGGAATAGCCCATTGGAGATAACTGCATGACCTATTTCTATGCGCGACATGGCACGTAGTTACGTTATTACGGCACCAGTTTATGAAACAGCCGTTGTTAGCGTTACATAAGTGTTAGGTCCCTTAACTACCAGTCTGAAACAGCCGTCAGGCAAGCTGTCTAACCTGTACGTTCAACCCATCAGAACAAGACCAACCCAAACCAGTCATGTAGGACTTTGTGACGAAAAAACCTTCTCTAAATTTCCCAGATAGATGGAAAGAGAGACGGCGTGTATTGCCTTAGTCAGGAAACAATGCCAAACACTAGGTGTCGTAAGAGGCGTCCAAGTGCTTCTACACCTATTTAATAGACAGAGAAGAAGTGCGAAGGCCGGGCGATAGGTACACACCATTTCTCGAAAAGCGATTATACGTTTGCAAACCGGATACATTGTTCGAGATTCCAGTAAGATGTATGTATATTTATGTAAATAATGTTTGTGGTGTAATAACAGAATAGATTGTCTATATTAGCTATACATTGTATTCTGTTATTGATTTTTATGCTTAGGTCAATCTTTTTTTAATGTTGTGTGAGTATTTCCTTGTTGATTTCTTTCTTATACGTTTTGGTATCGCATTTCTGAATTCATCCAGATTTTTCGACTTTCATTAAATTTTTATTAAAGTTGTTAACCATTGTTATGTGTTTGTGTAATTTGTATAAACACAATTGTTTTCTAATCAACACTCTAAGATATTGACTATATTCGTGAGACATTTTTTTAATTCTGCTAAGTTGTTTAGTTTTGGATAAGGATATCATGATTGTTAATCCAACATTATAATTTTTCCTTTATTATTTATATCATCACTGAAGTTTCCCTGGTAAGAGAATACATATAATCTCATTTGTGTAGTGACATATTCTGTCTTCTCGATTAATTGAACTTACTATGTATGATATTATGTAACAGTGTATCGCTCAATGAATAATCAACATGCATTTCTACATATTAATCTCTAGCAAAATGTAATTCGAAATACGGAAGTATTTTAAACAATGTTTTCAACTTTTTAACATATATATATATATATATGTATATATATATATATATATACATATATATATATGTATATATATGTACGCATATATACATATATATATATATATATATATAAAAAGAGGTTTGAAACCTCTCTCATTACTTCTCGTGCCTCTAACGGCCTACCTATCTACATCTTATTCTCTCCGCTGGACTCTTCAACACCGGACTTTTTGGCAATCGGACATTTGCTTGCACCCTGGCACAGTTTTGCCCTGCGTTTCTTTCCCTACAACTTTTATTTCATTTTTTCAAATTTCAAATCTTGGCCATTGCCAACTTATCTATCCCAGCGACTTCCTCTGATGATAAGATTTTGATCTTTGAAAAGCCTGGCTTAAGGAGAATTTAACTTGAATAAATTGCCTTTTTGCGGATTATACCTTGCTTTGAACTTTTGAATTGAATTTTGATTTAGCTTTTGCCTTCTCTAATTCCTTTCCATTCTCCTTCATATATATATATATATATATATATATATATATATATATATATATATATATATATATATATATATATATATATAATACCAACATCTAATAACATATATATATATATATATATATATATATATATACATACATACATATATATATATATATATATATATATATAAATGTATTAGCTGTTCGTAGTTGTTTATAATAATTAGTTTACAGCTACAATCATGATTTCGATAAAAATAGCAAGATAGATTAATAGGCAGATCGTTAGATAAACATACAAAATTTAATATATATACATATATATATATATATATATATATATATATATATATATATATATATATATATATATATATAGATAGATAGATAGATAAATAGATTGATGGAGGGATGAGTTGATATATATATATATATATATATATATATATATATATATATATATATATAGACAGGTTATTAGATGCATGAGATGTAAGTATATTTATGAAATAATGTTTGTGGTGTGTCAACAGAATAGACTGTCTATATTAGCTATACATTGTATTCTGTTATCAATTTGTATGCTTTAGTCATATTTTCTGAATTCCTAGTTCGAGTGATTCCTCGTTGATTTATTTTGTATACTTTTTGGTATCGCATTTCTGATTTGATCTAGATTTGTCGACATTCATGAAATGTTTATTAAAGTTGTTCACCATTGTTATATTTTTGTGAAATTTGTTTAAAGAATATTGTTTTATCTCATCAAAACTCGAAGATGTCAACTATATTCATGAGACCATTTTTTAAATTCTGCTAATTCGTTTTGTTTGGATAAGGATGTCATGATTTTTAATCAGAAATTATCATTTTCTTATTTATTATTTGTATTATCACTATAGTTTTCCTGGTAAGAGAATACATATGATCTCATTTGTGTAGTGACATATTCTGTCTTCTCGATTAATTGTACAAAATATGTACGATATTATGTAACAGGGTATCGCTCAATGAATAATCAAAATGTGTTTCTACATATTAACTTCTAGCAAAATGTAATTCGAAATACAGAAGTATTTTATACAATGTTTTCATTTTTTAATACATATATATATATATACACATATATATAAATATATATATATATATATATATATATATATATAAATATATATATATATATATATATATATATATATATATATATATGCTAAAATAGATTTGGTAGGGCTATTATATGTGTGTGAGTTTATATTTTGGTAGTTTGTTGATTCGATTATCCTCAAATCCATTATTATTTTGCATTTTGTCTGAAACATTATATATATATATATATATATATGATACTAATATCTTATAACATATTTTTAAATCTTAATTAAAAGTGTATACGAATAATGTTGTCTATGTCGCTTTCCTTACATTGATGTTTGACAAGATTATCTTATAAAC
>OY744519.1:38560300-38615300 GCA_963556195.1 Sepiola atlantica | reverse complement strand
ATATATATATATATATATATATATATTTAAATGTATATATATATATATAAATATATGTATATATATATATATATATATATATATATATATATATATATATATATATGAGAAGAATGTTGTAGTTCGCTTGGAGCATTGTGTATAGTGTAAGAATAATATTATTTTTGAAGGCGATAACAATGCGTTGTTAAAGTGACACATACGACACGTGGAATCGAAAAAAAAAACAAAGTGACAATATTGAAAAGTCAATAATTTTCAAATATATATTTTTTTCTTTTTTATTTACCAGTGTATCGTGACCGTGGTGTTGGGTTGGAGTGTGTCCTTTTCATTATTTTTTATTTTTTTATTTTTTTTGTTTTACCCTCGAAAATTTAAAAAAATAAAAAAATAAATAAAAAGTAAAATAATGAAAAGGACACACTCCAACCCAACACCACGGTCACGATACACTGGTAAATAAAAAAAAATATTTGAAAATTATTTACTTTTCAATATTGTCACTTTGTTTTGTTTTTCGATTCCACGTGTCGTATGTGTCACTTTAACAACGCATTGTTATCGCCTTCAAAAATAATATTATTCTTATATATATATATATATATATATATATATATATATATATATATATATATATATATATATATCATTTATCTCAAGACTTGCCTGTTTTGTTTTTTAAAATACCCTCACTATAGATTCCAATGACCTGTTTACCTATCAACTGGCTTAAACTAACAGCAGGTCTGAATTAAGTCGTCCTTAATCGGGTCAATTAAATACGACTTCTTATACAAACCGGTACCGTTGTATTACATCCTAAAATGATTAACCGAAGAGGAAGGAACCCTGTCGTTTCTGCCTGGACAATCGGTTTTGTGTGATCGTCATCTACCCTGTTTCCTGGCTACATGGACTCGTCTAAAATTATTAGAGGAACCTCCGACGAGGTACGAGTTATCTTTCCGTAATATACAATTATGTTCTTTTTTAAATACACATTCTAAATATAGTACCATGTTCTCATCTATTATTGCTTTTTCTAGATCACGGCAGCGACATAATTATTTTTTCGCAATCAGAGTGCCCGCTATTTTATTACGTGATAATTTATGATAATAATTAGATATTATTTATTTATCCATAGGCACGGCTGTTCATATTTTCATGACTGATCAGTATAGCTTTAAACGCCCGACCTTTGTTGCAACAACCCTACTTAGAGGTATATTTAAGTATCAGGGCTTGATATCGATGTGACACATGCGAGTATGTGACGTAAATCAAGGGGTTTAACTTAATTCGTATCTTATTCACTAGAATTCATTCGGCTAATGGAGGTGTTAATATTTTCTGCTTTATTTAATTTTCTCTAAAAATATTTTTAAATCTCGGTTATCGTTCATCTTATGAATATAAACGAAATTCCTTACACTTTCTCGTTTATTTCGAACACCTTTACTGTAAGAAACGAACCAATCACAATAATTGCACATTATAATACGATTACTTTACCGTGAGCGTTCATGATTCAATTACTAATATATTAATTTCGCCCAAAGATAGTTGAACAGAGACAATCATGGAAACTAGACAACCGATTCATTCTGTGATTGGTTTAAGTTTGCGAATCGAAGAAAACAGTGACATTTGAAGACAATATAAGGTTTAAATGAGATGGAGGAGCTGTGCATGATGATAGAAAATTTAACTGAAATAGAAGTGCGTCATATAAGAATCAACTGCCACAGATGTCATCAATTTATAAAATAATACGCTAACGCATTTAATGTGAGTACGTAAGTCATCACCGTTAACCCACTTTCCAAAGGTAAGATGGTCCAATCAGCAACACTAATGTCGCTAACGTAAAACATTCTGACTTTACCTATTTTAAAATAATTTGTTCCCAAAATTAAATCATGGCGTCCCACAGATTAATATTTATATAAATACGTCTAAAAAATGGCAATCATTTCATTGATTGGAAACATATTTAGCCTTCATTTATTTCTACGGTAAGAAGACAAAGAAACACTTTTTTTCCAAAAATATTTAAATTGCAATAAATTAAAATAAATAATTACATAAAAAGGGCACATTTTATTCCTTTAAATGAGAATTAATTCACGGAAGGAGAAGTAAAGTCATTTTAATTAACAGTATTGGCCCTGACACATTTATTATATCCAAGAGAATATTATTATTAACAGTAAATCATAGCAATTCATGTAAAAAGCGCCGTCGAATTCTCATGGATTCCTGCAAGTCTAAAATAATATCAGTAATATGCAGAGCAACACAATGCATGTGTGTATGTGTAAAAAGTACATACACTGTAAATAATTATTTAAAATATGAATCCAAATTACAAATAAATTTGTACATGGTTAATTTAGTAGAATGATTTCTTGTTCTATTAGCATCATAGTCTTAGAATACATTTATGAATTAACTTAAAACTAAACGGTAACTAGACGAACCGTCTGCTGAGATGAGCAAGTGCAGTCTTTATAGAAGCAGACAGCTTGGTTAGCAAAGGCTGCTTTAGAACAAATTCTACACTCTCACAGACCTGTTGTAAATAACAATGCCATTCAATAATGTGACTGATTACATACACCACCGAGATATTCCCGAAGATTTTGCGAGTTCTCAGATTATCACCGTTTATTACAAAATAAAGAAATTCCAACCATTTCCGATTTCCTGGGCAAAGTAGTCGTTTAACATAACGCTCACCAATCACATTTTCTTCATGCGGCAAACATACTACAGCCATTGCATGCAGTGATGGATCAGCATGTTAACATCTTCGAACGCTCCAGCAGACGGTCTTGAAGGAATTACGAGGAGTTGAAATATCGCACTGTTGAACTAGTATCGTTGCGTTTTCATCGAAAGAACCAACCATTTCCCTAGTTTCACCGCTCGCGGTGATAATCCTTTTTATTCTACGAAAAGAAAGGGTGTAATTTGGAACCATTGGGAAGGACGTATTCTCAAGAGCAGACAATGAATACTAACTTTGATAGTGAGGATGAGTTTATTTATCACTAGTTGCACCCGTGTTTCACCGTCACCGGAAAAATGAAGAACTGCACACATTCCTACACCAAACTCGGAACCATGCAACAAATTAAAATTAGTCAACGGCTTATAGCGTTAATTAAGAATTTATCCGTCTCATGTACAGGTAGTTTAGTTCAAAATATTAATGTTTCAAATAGAGTAACAAGCTCGGACGAGAATTTCAGACACTGAAGAATTTAACATGGTCGATCGCGATTGTGTTGGCATATTGTGTTGTTTAATTATTAATTTATAAATAGCAATGACCATTTAAACTTTCCCGTAAGTACTCAGCGTCCCAGAACTTTATTAATCTATTCTGAATAATTTATTTCTATTCAATTTACTTTATATTATGATAGTATGATTTCGTATAGAATAAATGTTCGGTAGGTGGGAAGAGAATACGTGTCACTCTCTATATAATTATTAAAATGGCTGACGTGTTTCTGAATAAAACGATACGCTTATTTGCGGGTTTCGTCGCTAAATACTTATTCTAATAATGTTTTTAAATATAAATTTTATTTTACGCTATAACATTTAGGATTAAAATATTCATTTATGTTATTGTTGTAACCTTGAAATGCCAATAATAATTTAGCTACACGGGGTATATTTAATAGAATGTATTTGCATAAGTAGATAATAGTATGTTACCGGAAGTCTGCGTCTTATACTGTGGCTATGCCAGGCTGCGAGTTTTACAGTAACATATTCTTACAACTGCGATTATTGCGCACCCGTTGCTGACATGGGCTTTGACATATAGTCTTTTCTTTGCGCAAAATGACTTAAACAAACACTCTTTATACCTGCAAACTTATATATGACATTGGTTTGTTCTAACTCATACTACTTACTTCATCTATTAGGTTTACAAATATAAGATTAAACTATGGCGTATTATAGCGGCTAGAGAAATTGTAGGTGTCGATGGTTATGTTAAAATGCGCAGTACCTTCAGTTCGTTTGTCCATATGAAATACTAAAATTGCCCGGAACATAATTCTTAAAATGTTGTCCGTTTGATGACATAATGATTGAAAAGTGAAATATGTGTAATTAAATATTTGTATATTCATATATTTTGTAATCGAATATAATGATGGTATTCATGATATGTTTTATTTATAGTGCTGATGAACCGGTGCTTAGCAAGTTAGGTGTCTTATAGAATTTGCCATATATTAGTGGTTTTAATTTTAATTTAAATTTAAGTAAGTTGTTTAAATCCTATCCAACTTCCTATGAATGTGACTAACATAAAATAGTGTATAGCACGGTATAGAATATACTGACAATATATGTGTATAGAATATTAATAATATAATACAAGCTAACATAAAGATAAGTTATAAATGCAACCCCCAAAAAGTAATCAACGGAAAGAGCTCCCTACTTCTAACATCGCTGAAGCATTGTTCGTATTCTTTAAAAAAGCGGTTATATCATAACAAATATATTGTCCTCAATATATTAGTATTATAAAAATACTAACTACATCTACATATTAGAGATATAGAACATGACGATAGTACAAGAAACAATTTTAAATACTTGTGATACATGTCGAATATTTATTAATCTCTTTGAGTTGTAAACTAAACAGGTTGTTAAGATATATCGAAAAAAATAAAATGGCTATAAACAAGCAGATTAGTCAGTTGTGTTTAACAATAGTTTCTAAAATAAATAATTGATGTCTCATTACACACACACTATATATATATATATATATATATATATATATATATATATATATATATATATATATATATATATATATATATTCGCCGTACCTGAAGTTGTGGCATCTTGGATTTTAACATTGAATCCTCTCTCATTATTTATTGTGCCGTTAATGACCCACCTATCTACATCTTATTCTCTCCGCTGGACTTTTCGACACCGGACGTTTTAGCAATCGGACATTTGCTTGCATTCGGGCAGAGTTTTGCCACGCGTTTTCTTTCCCTACAACTTCTATTTCTCTTTTTCAAATTTTAAATCTTGGCCATTGCCAACTTATCTATCCCATCGACTTCCTCTGATGATAAGATTTTGATCTTTGAAAAGCCTGGCTTAAGAAAAATTTAACTTGAATAAATTGCCTTTTTGCGGAATATACATTGCTCTGAGCAATTGAATTGCATTTTGATTTGGCTTTTGCTTCTCTAATTCCTTTCCATTCTTCTTCATATATATATATATATATATATATATATATATATATATATATATATATATATATATATATATATATATTTCTTTATTATAATGTGTTGTTCTTCCTCAGTTACTGACTTTTAACTCCCCATTATTGTTAAGAAGTAAACATGGTATAATATCTGGCACCCCTAAAAGAAAACTACTGTCATGACTGTATGCAATAATTCACAACAATACATGAATAAATGAAATAGTGTTATCATAATGTACCAGAGTTCCAGTAAAACACTCTCAAATCTGTGTACCGAATGATGAATGAATTTAATTTTTATTAAAACACTCTCTCTATATATGTATGTATGTATATATATATATATATATATATATATATATATATATATATATATATATATATATATATATATATATATTACTATGTCATGTATCCACATGAAATTGTATAAGGAGATACCTTTTTAGGTATAAATTTTCAGTATTTACTTCAAAAGTGCTCGATACGTAAGTAGAGCTAGGTAGTAATGTTACATACTCTTAATTACTCGTTATTCTTCGTCGTGGAGGGGTGTCGTCTCGATATCGTCTAGTGGTCGAGTTCTTTATTCGCTTCTGTACTGCCGTGAACATCGCCGTCCGCTGTGTCTGAAACTAATACCTTAATAACACGATTCAGGAATCGAACAATCTTTTCAATGTTGATTAGTTTTATTCAGGTGTCAGTTTTCTTTCGCTCTGTGAGAGTTTTTGCTAACGTTGAGGGAGAGATCAATTTACTTATTTATCGTAGTTAATTCCTAGCAATGTATTGTCCATTAAGTCCTTAGCAATTTGAAGAGGTTGGAAGAGGGAATTTTATCACGCCTGTATGTATTTAGGGAAAAAAATCCCCTTATCATTTGCAGACGACATGGGGAATATGCGTCTACCAAGCTTGCTTCCTAAAACAAGACTGGCAAAACTCCGTCCTCCACACAAAAGCCCGCGACGTCACAGAACCAGTATGCGCAGGTGCACCTTAACCGTTGACCTGGGGTCTCGTCAACATTGTGGTCCTGTCAACGCTTGTGAGCCCCGGCTGTGAGAACACCCCTATTTTGCAGTCGGTTGCACGGGTTCACCCGCACTAAATCGCGCAAGCCAAACCAAACTATCCCTCACAAATACGTCCACTCAACATGCGTCCGGCTTCACAGGGCCATTATCCAACAGTAAGCTATGAAAATATATTCATGGCAATTAAGCTACACACTCCGTGTACATTTTGTCTAAATGAAAAATGTGAAATCCTAAACTTTAAAGACTTCCAAAATCTAGTAAACTGTAGAAGTGAAAAATCCAACAGATACCTGCACAGAATTACATTTACCTTAGGCTAGCAATACATACATAAATAAATAAACAAATAAGGAAAAAAAACTAAACTAAAACCTAACAATATAAAAACAAAAACCTAAAATATAAATACAAGAAACCACGTTTTAAAATAAGTTCACCCATTATACTAACACGAAAAATAAACAGGATATAGGCCACTCTATAAAAAAATAGAACAACAGAACATGATCTATGAAGTAAAACTTACCGGAATTTTGTTCGTGGGAAGCCCAACGATTAGCTAAAGGAACAACAAAGAATCTGATATTTTAACTAGCTAGACGTGTATATAAAACTACCCGGCAAAATCAACTACATATATCTTAGCCTGAAAATTCCGCCTCAGTGTATCTTAATTGATATGAATACATTTTCATAGCTTACTATATATATATATATATATATATATATATATATATATATATATATATATATATAATCCTAATATAATAATATTCAATATAAGTGTGTATGCATTGTCATATTTTTTGTTACTATATCATTATTGTTATTTTTACTAAAACTACGACAAAATTAATTTCTGACGTGAAGCGATAGAATCAGCTTTACAAAATTGATAAAACATATAATAATGTTTATTGAAGAACTCCTTAGCAAAGATAAGAAAACATAGACCTTTAATCAGACGCAGGTGTTGCCTATGTGTTTTACATTCGAAGGAGGGGTGTGTATATTTAATCTGTCAGCTGGTGTAGGCAAGTAATAAGAAGTGTGAATCAAGAGAGAGATAGATAGACACAGTGAGAGCGAGATGGATGACCCAATATAAGACAGAGTTCACATTTCAGAGTGAACTTGAGTGTTTCAGGAATTGCTATGCCACGGGGAAAAAGGGTTGTTCGTTAAATGAATAATAGGAATAGTTATCTTTTTTTCCGTATAGCTGTCGCAGCGGGCAAGGGCATCAAATGATACTCACAATGTTGTTTTGGTTCAGTATTCAAACTCTGCGACCTGGGGGCAGTTATATATATCCACACTGATAAGTCCTGTTTAAAATGAAGCATATGCATGTGGATATTAAATGGTTGACATCTTTTGACAAGTAGTTTTTATGTCAAAAGTACAACGATGTCTATGCTTTCAGCGAATGTGTTAAGTAGTTTCTGACGCCTCTAATCGACTGTTAAAATACTTCCCTGTAGTCATCGTTTCGAGCGGGTTAATTATGCTGCATTGTTGTTATCCCTTTGTATAACTCCAACCGTATCCCTTATCTATTTAATATTCTTTCGTTTACAAAAAAGACTTTCAAAGCTCCATCTTGATTAAACCGTTGGACTGATCGTCGCATATAATTTAAAGTTTCCACTTTTCATAGCATGTAAAAAATACGACATGATCCTGTTCATTTGCACCTCAAACTCGATGTCCGGGTAAATATAACTTGATTTGTTTAGATTTTTCATTTTTCACTGTTGCATCAAATATTTCTAACAATTCTGAAAGTGTTTTCAAAGTTCACTATGTTAGTCTGCTTCTATTATAGCCTTCGACATGTATTTGTCAACAACAGACCCACACCGCCCCAGCCTGCTTTTTCATCTTTAGCTTGTCGTCTGCATGACAACAATTGTTAAATACACTTGCAAACCCTCAATGCTGCTTTAGAGTTTAGCGTGTCCGAACACAAAAAAAAAAATCACTCTTATTTTCTACCTTTGTATAAAATCTTAATAACCACGGGGATGTGGCGAGTAGTTGTTTTACATTTTATAATGTTGCTAGATGTAACTATCCACCGTCAAGTTAGACTGACGAGGCAGTGTCCCCAGACATATGCATTCAGAGACACCCAATGATATCCAAACTATTTTGATTTCTCATAATAGTTATCATATTAAAAACTTTATAACACACAATCAAAGAGTTGGCCCCGGACATCACCAAAAACTCTGAACGCCACTGCATCAAAAAAGTTCACGCGACTGCCGGGCAACAGTGGCCGACAGTCGATTTACATTTTTACAAAGTTCATTCAACCCCTCATCCTGTTACATTTTTTCTTAATTAATTACATTATTGCAATATTTACATTTTTTCAAAACTAATTTGATTTTTGCAATTAAATTGGTAAAACCGTATAAAGGACTCCTGAATTATAAATCACATAAATACTTTCGAAATTCTTGCAATGATACAGTTGAACTAGTACCATACAATATCTACTGTGAAATGAAGCTGTCGGAATAACAGTCTTTTTTGTTTTGTTTTGTGATGGTCAATTGACTTACTGACAGTATTACTCTGATTTACTTACCTCGTCACGGGATCACAGTTAGACACACGTCCCATTTTATGTGGAGGAAATAGAGCTCCCTAAAGAGTGTCACACTTGATTGGAACAACAGATTGCCTCAGTATAAAAGAAATTCACTTTCATCGGACGAAGACAGAATATACTAAGTGTAGCAACCGAACAGATACAGCATTTTGTTCCTGACCAAAAGGCTAATCGAAATTGACATTATTTTGATCATTCTGAATTAACATTTTAAGTATATTACTATTTTAAACACTTTTCACTCAATCACTGTATTGAGTGAAAAGTGTTTAAAATAGTAAAATACTTAAAATGTTAGATTTGAACGTGGCTTGCTACAGACATTCTCCACTCTAGAACAAAGAGTAATGTGCATTTATTTGTACATAAATATATATATATATATATATATATATATATATATATATATATATATATATATATTTATATATTTTCTGCTCTCCCAAAATCTGCGCGTCTAAGGGGGAATGCATACATTTTTCTCTAGTCAGACGTTTTCGTTTTTTCTGCCTTCTATTCAATTCATATATGTGTTTTAAAATATATATTTTCTCTTTTAAACTTCCTTATTTGGGACATTGTTTTTCTTATTAATTTAAGTAACTGATTAGTGTTCTTTTCAATTTACTTTTGTAACCGATTATGTATTTTGTGTTTTTAACATACTTGTTTATCCCGTGTCATATTTTAATGACTATGTCCCTATTTACATCAAAATAATCAAAGAGAAAGATTAAAGAAAAACGTTTTTTTTAATTCAAATTTGGTGTTTTTCGTCTCTGTAGGTAATCCGAAATTACTCACGTGTTGATAACTCACGATTAATCAGTCTTATTCTATTGAAATGAAAATAACACATTTAGAAAAGCACACCGTTGAAAGCAAAAAGCAATCAGACACCTCCCGCCGTCTGAAAATCAGTAGGTAAGCAATTCTCAACTCAAAATAAAAAGTCAACGTAAGATATTTTCATTTAGGTCATCAGGAATGATAATACTAATGTGTATACGATAAATTAAATTACTGACTAAATTATATAATTTATCTAATATATAAAGTAGAGACGATTTTTCCCCTGTACCTTCTCGGAGAATAGGAAAATAACCACATGCATCACCGGCTACTAAACTCACCATTACATTACACTTATTCACTCGAGCGTGTTTTAGTACATTTGTTATTCTTTTTTCCCAGCTTACACTAAATATTACATTTGGCCCGCCAGACACGACTCTCCGAAAAACCAACTCCATATAGGTGGTAGCAAATACTTTTCTCCCTAACAATTCTGTACTGTCACTCTACTCATCGACACCGGGAACTAATACACACAGTTTAATTTTCACATAACACCGGTTCTTATTTATTATTAAGTTAATTGACCTATTTTCACATTTATTTTAATCCGAATGTGTGGTGCAGTCGGTAAGAAGGCAGGATTCATAATCACCTGTTTTAGCGTTCGATCCCATTCTACTCTACCACCTTTTTTAATTTTTTTTAAATTTAAAACATTCGCCAACACAATAGACGGGGGGGGAGAACAAATAGGTTATTTCCTTTTTTATTTGACGTCATGCAATAGGTAGTAATTTCCCCCGTGCAACGCCGGGCGACGGGTTCCGCTAGTTATTAATATTAGTGCAACCACTGTCGTTCTTTTTAATGGAGAATGCACATTAGTAAGCTATATAGGCTAACAATTTTATTATATAAATATAACATTGATACTTTCAAATACGTAGTTTTATATAATTGATTAGAAAATTGAACGATTCAAAAACATACATCATTTGCCTACACACCAATTGTATTGATTAGGTGTATTAATCAATCAATCATGTTCTAATGTTCTCAAATCTTTTTGTTGTGATATGAGCATTTTAATCGATATTTTATTCAGCTTTTATTAGTTGTCGACTTTTTCGGAAAAGAATGTAAAAAAATAATAAATCTAAACAACAGGCATAGATGCACCACCTACTCGGTTGAATCGATGTGGAGGGAAATATACAATAGAAGATGATTGTAATTCGATTATCTTAAGAAAATCGAGAATGTTGACCCTTTTGTTAAAAATATTGACGGTTTTACTGCCGTGATTAGCATCGACAATGTTGAGCAATCAGTGCTAAAGTAAGTTTAGTAAGATCGTCGTGGTAATTTTAGCGTTAGACTTGCTAATCTCTTTTACTATAATGGAAATCAAACTTCGCAACATCACATGACGCCATACTGTTTTTGTTTAAAGTTCTTTCTATTTTCATGTGATAGCCATAAATATGTAGTATACCTACTAAGAAATATATACTTCTACCGGCCGCATATCTTTGCTCGCCTGGGAAAATAGTATAATGACGAACAAACATATATTACACTGACACATTAAAGAAAGCGGTAATGCATGGGAGGACAATATAGTGTGAATTAACATATATTTCACTTTCACCAAAGAAGAAGGTAATGCCTGAGAAAATAATCCGAAAACAACAGAATATATGCTACACAATCAAACACAAGTGAGATTACATTAGTCTAAAAAAGTATAGTCAACTGAATTGAGCATTATAAAATAGTGCACGAAGACATAACCACAATAATAGTATAGTTTCGTGTAGCCACACATAGGCAACGTCTCTATTCCTAATATATATATATATATATATATATATATATATATATATATATATATATAGAGAGAGAGAGAGAGAGAGAGAGAGAGAGAGGGGCAGCATTCTTTCTTGAAGGCAAATATCGTTTAATATAACCGACATCTTATGTCTGGATATCTTTTCGTATATCATTTCCTTTGTCCGAATCAGAATCTTTATTTCGGAGGGGAATTTTGATTCGTGTCTCAAGTACTTTCAGCCCCATCCGGATCCATCTTCAAAGGATTGAGGTGAATCTGGTAATACTGTGTGTTCGTATTATAGGTTGGTTTGGCGAGAATAATATAATAACTGCGAAACTATAGTTAGAATTATATACATTTTAGTATATTATTGCTGGTATTAAAGTTAATTCTGTTAATTACGTTTAGTTTCATTCATAGAGCTTCTTATATATTGAGATGTGTTTGTTAGTACAATTCTAAGAGTTTGGTATTTTCTATTGAGAGTTTTCGGATTTCCGAGCGGGGGGCAGAACTGATCATTAATTAGGTGTGGGCTTTGGCGCTAGTATTCGACAAATGCATCGTCAATGTCCTCAGCAAGTCGTGGTAGTCACACCTAGAACATTTAACACATACACAAGGTTTGTCTTATCCAAGACTCTAATCGAGGGGGAAGAATTATTTGTGATTATGAGTTTAGTTGTTTGAAATTTATTATAGTAAATGATCAGCTTAATTTTTTATTTGGTTTAGTAGGGAATACATTTTTATTAATAATATTTCTTAGAACTTGTTCATCTATTTGATAATTGTGGTGAAACTGGTTGCGATAAAATAGTTTAATAGTTGTGTCCAGTGGGGCATTGGATTTTTCATTATCATTATCGTAGAAATTGTTTTTAAATGATACAATTTGTTGGTCGATTATATTGTTAGGGAAATCATATATTGTTAGAGTTTGTTATATATTGTTAAGTTTATGTTGGAAGATAACTTAACAATATGAAACAAACTCTATTAGGATCTTGTTTAAAATTGAATAGTTAAGTTTAAGGCGTCTTCATAAGACATGCACATTCATATAATCTTATTGAATTGGTGTCTACTGAATATGAATCAAAATCTATGCTAATATGATGACGTCACAAAATACTTACGTCAGTAATATTTTAATGCAAAACTGTTTGTCTATGTATCCTCTACATATGTTTCATATCACAATATTACGTTCATCAGTAAATAAATCTTACATATACTCTGAATACCCATGTTTAATAAAAAGCAATATTTAAAAACATATGTAGCATATTATTTAACGGTAAGAATTTTTCATCATTTTACTTCAGTGTGAAGTCTTATATAACAAGAATCCCCTCCCTTGGGCAACAATGGATCTCGATATGAGATATATAGGTATTCTAGTGTTCAACTAAAGTTATATGTCAATCCGCAAACGTTTAGTTAGTAAACAATCAATTTCCTCTCCCAAACTGACCAGTAAATTATGTTATAGTATATATTTCTTGTGGTCTATTGGTCTTTACTGATTCCAGATAACAATGTCCAATAAATCTTATTTGGCATTTTCATATCACGTAACTTTGAATATTTGGTCAATATTTACTTCTAAGATGAAGTATCCTCATGTATTGTTTTCCTGACAAACCCTTGTACAGAAAGCCCGAAGATACTCGAGTATATTATTTTCTAGGTAATTACAAACTGATCTAATGAGTAATTCAAACTTACTCATGTAGGTAATTAAGACTCACCAGTAGACAATTTAATCTCACTAGTACGTACTGTGTGCTTATATATATTTTGATAATAGATATATTTGAACACCAAATATGAATTGCACGGCCTTACTATAGAAATGTCCACTCATCTCGAATTATGCCTAAAGCTATATCGATTTTTTAGCGTTTCACGGTCATCAATGTCTGACCCATTCCTTTCTTCTTCGCTGTTCTGTTACAGAAATGTATCCGTCTTTATTGTCTGAAGTTTAGTAAAAGTAAAAACTTTCACAGCGAGATTAAGTTTTACAATTAGAGTGGAACATAGATTGGTAAATGGTAAGTGACTAGACACATCGAAATTAGGTAATTTGCAAACCGTTAGTGTAACTGTCGTTGCCTTGCTAGCCGGTAATAATTAAGATACACTCAGTGGTATACGTAATAAAAGTGTATTAACAGAAGTATGTTACAGGAGTAAGTGTCATGCACATGATGCCATAACTGCCACATTTCACTGTCGCTAACATTTAGATAGTACTGCATTCATTGTGTCTGGCTAAGTCCATTTATTCCTGAAATATATAGATAAGCTTACCCTAATAGCACATCTCTTTTTTATCCTATGTTCCGTCAGGAGTCAATATCTATTTCTTATGGGGTTGACTTCCATTAAGTCGGTATTTATTATTTTCCTTTTTGACGTTCGTCTTTGAGGAATTCCTCGTGGGACTGTGAACCCGAACGTTTGAATCATGACATTCATTATTTTTTCTGTAGTATTGTTGTCAACAGCATCAGTATATATTTTATTGGATTGGTCTATATGTCTCTTATTGATGACTATTTGTCCTCTCACTATAGTCCTATTTCTTTTTTATACAATCCGATTTAGTAAATTTACTTGTTTTATGTAAACATTCGGAAAAACTGTTTTTCTCCGATTTTAAAACTATAATGAGTCGGTAACAATCCGTAAAAAATCAACTTGATTTGTCTTCCGCTCGTGACATCCGAGATGGAACGTCATCATTCGTAGCGAGGCGTACTCCTACGCATAAAGACATTCAGGTGTTTTTGCTAGCCTATAGACTAGCACATGTCTTTTTCCGTGGAAGTACCACTTGCTCTCTTAACGCTTTCTGAAAAGTATCAACCAATAGCTACGTAATACGGCGGTATTGTGACGTGTTCCACTAGAAACGCCAGGGCAAACCTTTTGAATTAACTTGATGTACATTAAATAACGTTATCCGATACAACATAATCCACGACTCCGAAAGGTGCGATCAATATGTGTAAGAAACTAAATTGCTGTTTATGTGGTTGGTTCTTTACACTAAAGTATATTTGACAATTTAGTGAAGCTATCAAAAAACAACCAGATAATAGAACACATCTAATTACAGAGCAAAGTCAACATGGATTCTTGACAACGTTCGATCCGTTTTAAGCAAAGGTTTTAATTGTAGGTGAGGTGTGTTTTGCGGCCAGCGCGTCTCTTCATTAGTTCACTATATTTTCGATATGTAGATCCATGTACGTCCAGTATACGTAACTACGCACAATGCTCTTCATCAGTGATATTCCTTGATGTCTAACATCAAATTCTTGGGCAATACGTTTATTTTATTTAATGTCGTTGCAATGGCCACCTGATCACTGTACATTATTACATCGACGAAGATGGAATAGCTTCCTGAATTCTTATTCTTTTCAAGTATGGCCCTTTCAATATTTGTTTAATAAAATAATCGTCCATCGTCTTTGTCTTTATATCTGCTCGGAAAACTAGAAGTTCTCTCACAAAGGAATACAATGTGCTTTTCACCTCAATTTCTGTTCGCAGAAAGGCGATTACTTTGTCCTCTAAGGGTTCCACAGATGTCGGTATCAATTTAGAGTGCCCGTCTTAATCAATGATCTTTGAGATAGGAGATACTACATCTGGTAGTTATAGTGTATGAGAATGGTTCCCCATCTTTGTAATCTGTTACACGTATATGTAAGCACACCATTTTCAGAGCCATAAATTCGTTTTCGTGACGTATATTTTCGTGTTTTGAATAGATTCCGATGGAGACGCGGTTCGTAAACTGCATTAATACCTATTTTATAAAAACAGTAGCAACAAATAATGTCAAGTAACAGATATTCTACTAATGTTATTTTATGTATATATAGTTGATGTCATAAACCGATACCATGTAGAATTTATAAAATACCACCAAGAAGACTTGAGTTTAAATGGGAAACACTATGTTTTTTCTCTATACTAATAACATCATATCACTTTCCTGTTTTAGTGTCCCGTTTTCGCTTCCTGATATAGTCGGAAAAAACTGACATTTTGGAAAACACATCTAATTAGTGTATAATACGTAAGTTTTAACTTAAATTAAAATCGGATATATGTGTGCGGGGTTTAAAGAGGCTAAACTCTGATAGCTCTTGTAGAGGCGGCACAGAGTGTATCAAGCACATTCACGAGCAAGTACAGATTGAAGATAATTTCAATTGTCTTCTACTGGAAATTGTATACATTAAAATTAAAGTTTCATGAAAAATAGAGTACATTTAATTGTGTATGCAATGCTATGCCTTAATAGCTCTTTTAGATGGTCTTTAAGGAGTACATACTACTGTAATTATCTTCATGAATTATATACATATGATGTAATTTCACAAAATATGATGTTTCAAAGATGATTCTGTTTAAATAGTATCCTTCCACATATTACACACATATTCGGGACATCTTCCATTGTCTTCCACATAAAATATCAACTATGAATACTCATTTTTTTATGCAGATACTCTAGCACACACATACATATATATCATATATTTTAAATGTTTACTGACTCTATTTTTCTCTTCTGGTTGGCATTTATTCAAAACGGACTATCTAATCAAGACGTATTGTTAACATGTAAATGTTATTATGTATTGGAATAAATTATTTTCAGTAGATGAAGTAAGTTATATAATATTACAACATTTGTAAAAGCATGTTAATAATTCCTGGTAATTATAATTCATCTTAGCGGATCGTCGCTATCTATGGGAATTGGGCACATGTGACCGTAAAGGAATAAATATTACACTAATTAAAAAAAATCGTATTGAAATGTATTATGTAAACTTTGTAAGTTTATCATTCGTAGTTTCTGATTTTTAGTAAAATACATAACTTCATCCTAACTAACGTTAACAATCCGAAGAATATATTTCCCAGGACGGATAAAATTAGTTTCCCCAACAGAACATTATTGCATTATTTGTATGTACCCTTACGAAGATTGAACTCAAAATTTAATGAGAATGAACCTTATGTATAGATTCCTTGTTAAAATTTTGATCAAAATCTATTACATGATTTTTATTTTTTTAAATGTCTAAAATGTAAGCTTACAAGTTAAGAGATCTGAGGAAAAACCTGAAATTCCAGGAATTTTTCTTAATTAGTGCCTCATGTGTATGGCTCAAATTTACTTTAAAATCTAAAATAGTTTAATTTATAAATAGGATATTATGTTAATATTATCCCCCTTAAACATTTTCAGATACCATAAACAAGCTGACATTTTTGTAATTTTTAATAATTTATATGAAAAAATAATTGTTAAAATTAAAGTGGACAAATATCAATATTCATGAAGGTTTAAGCATTTCCAAGAATATGATATCCGTTGAATCAAATACCAGAAATTTTCTTTCCAATCGACAACATCTTGATCGTAGTCAAGTCTGATGTAAACAAATATTTTTAAGCCGTTATCTTAAATAATAATTTGATTGTTTGTAATATTTTGCCCATATAAATTATGTTATTATAATGCTTTCGTGGTGGCGTTAGTGTTCCAACTGAACATTTATTTAACCAGTATCCTCGAGTAACCCATGATCCTTGATAATTGGTGACCCATTGGTAAAGTAAACACTAAACAAAACATCAAATAGATGAGTTTAATCGCACCGACCCCACATATCCGAAATATCACCGTAATAGCATCCACTCTTTTCAAAACATGATACAAAGCATCAAAGGAAACTTGAGATATGAGTCATCCAAAGGAGATTAATTAGATGATGTCATTTTAGATGCGTCCAAGTCAGTGCAAACCGATAGAAATATATTTTTTTTTCTGACAATACACAATAGAGAGAAACATTTATTTTTTTGTTTGACTACAATAAGGTAGACATTCAATTTACATACACGAAACTCCACTTCATGTATGTAAAGATCACGCTAATAAAACTTGATAGTCAAAGGGAAATACGTCTGGAGAATATGACGAGGGAGTCGGAAGTAAATCCCAATTAAGACTCTTGAACTTGTCACGCACTAGAAAATCGTTGCGGAGTCGAATGCTCTAAGGAAGAAAGGCTATACTGATTGACCGGCTCTTGGTTCCTTATAATAAATGTATTTTTGAATGTCTTGCGTTCTCCACAATATATGTCTGTGGTTATCGTCTGATGTCCTGCCTTAAGAAAATTATAGTGCATCGTGTCTACTCTACTCCGCTTTTTTGCATGAAATCGTGTTTATTGATAAAATCTAGGCCAGTTGGGTTGGATTCAGCGTCTATCGCGAATAATGGCGGCATCTCTATAAGAACAGACATATTTACTAAGTTGTGTATAGCAGACTGGGGATAGTTTGAACGGTGTGTTCGTTAAAACAGCAATATGCAACACAAAACTATCTGGCTTATTCGGTTATTCGGACTATTATACTTATCTTGGTGAGAGATGCCGCGCATTAAAATTAAAGAAGAAATACATACAAAATGTGAACACACACACACACACACACACATATATATATATATATATATATATATATATATATATATATATATATATATATATATATATGAATACACGTTTCGGAACTGATGAAATTCTGTTTTGTACCACTTTATTTCTCCCTTTGAAAATTAAAATAAATTATACTATAATACAAGAACATTATGTCAAGAATTTCTGTTCAAACTTTTTATCGGAATCAATTATATGATTTTTATTCTACAACATGTTAAGAATTGAATGCTTAATCATAAAGTGTTATCAAAGGAAATTCAAATTAAGGGAGTATTACTTTTTGGATGAAATCTAAATGCAAATCCTATATATTTGTGATTTAAAAATTGGAAGTTGTGCCTATTTTATATCCCTTAGAAGTCCTTAAAATACGTAAGAGAAACTGAAATTGTGAGAATATTCATTCATGTATGTATAAGACATATTTTTAAGATTTCACAAAAAATATCAGATACCTGAATTTTCGTATAAACCTTCCAGACCCTTTTTATCTACATTTGTATAGAACTACATAAAACTAAATACAGTCCGTATCTCGATCTGTTACATCTAAGAGAGGTGTTCTTGAATTAGATTAAAAGTTTACTCATTACAGACACATATATAAACATATACACATACCCAACTTTATATAGATATAGATATGTGTGTAGGTGTCCGTCTGTGTAGGCTTTATTGTGGGTGCCTGTATGTAATAAGCGGAACTATTTCATGAAGCATGTTTGATTATAAAGCACTAGCAAGCGTGTTCTTATCTATGCGTGACCGATTGTATTACGTTTGTGTTAGCATTCTACCATATCCCGAACGAGCATTTTCAATTTATTCTATACAGAGCGTCACGTGTTTAACTGCATTTTCATCAAAGAAAATGACAAATATGGTAGAAACGGGAAAACAAAATAAATCCGACATTCTTATTTTTTCGTTTGCTTCACAGCATCTCACTGTTAGATCACCAGCTCGGTTGAGAAAAGCCATGCTAATGTGGTGTTGTTTAGCACAGCTATGCCGGCTTCGCTGTTGGGTGGTCGATACTTAAGGCATGACTCGATGATGTAGTCTACTGTCTGTTCAGAGTGACCACAGTCGCAGCCAGCAGAGTCCTCTAGACCACATCCTTTCATGGTCGCGGCAAAACGGCCGACACCTGTCCTGAGGTTGTTGAGCATTGTCCACTGCCGGCGAGAGAGGTCCATGCCTAGTATGTTATCCGGGTCCTCCACAAATCTGTGCAACCTTGATTTATCTGCTGCCTGCCATTTCTCCGTCCAGCAACATTTCAGCCAGATTCGTTTTGTGACGCCACCGGGTGTTGAAAGCAGGAGCTGGTAGGCATGCTCCGAGAATGGGTGTCGTGACTTCAGTCGAGCTCGTGGAGGGGTATCTGTGGCGAGGTTGTGGAGAAGGTGGTCCTCATTAACTTTATATGACTCTCAATCGGCCACAATCAACTGGAACTTTAATATTTACTTTGGCTATTGATGCGAAGGAAATATAGGTTACCTTACTGATGAATAGTTTTGTTTTCTTAAATTACGAGTACGAATATACATATAGGTCAAAGTATTTTCATTAAAATGTACTAAAACGATTGTTTTCAATCTGATTCTTCATTCGAAAGAAAATGAGATTGCACTGTTTACGCGATTACGTGTAAACGCACGTACATGGTTGAAAGAAGAAAGCTATTTTAAAATTTAGCGTGGAAGATCAGTTTTGGCATATTAATTGAAGGGAAAATTGTTCTACATTTCTGGATTAATTTGGCGTTTTAAACTAATTTTTTAAAGCTAATGGCGTTTAGCTAATTTTCTCTTACAATAAGATAGACTTCCTGTGCGTTTCCTTCAGGCTTTTCACGTTTTAATGCGATTACGTGTGTTGTTACAACCTTGCAACTCAGCTTCACGGTTAATTCTAAAAAGTGTCGGATAAATAAGCTAAACAGCTTAATTGGCCTGGAAATGCTGAATAATTTTAAATTAAATTCATATCTGCAACTGATCCTCACTGTAAATTCTAAAATGATCGTTGTCGTTTTTTTCATAATCAGTTTTAACGATAGAAGAGTGTGGCAAGACTGGGACACTTCTAGAGCTGTAAAATGATCGAACCATTGGTTGGAGGACCTAAGCAATAGATGTCCATCTCTGTTACGGCATGTAAAATTACACTCAGCGTCAGTTTCCAAGATGGAGCAACAGGACTCCAATGTAGGACGCATTTGACTTTTTTTACATGTAGAGGATTGTGTCAAAAATGAAATAATTTCTGGAACTGTAGAATGATCTTAAAATTGTTCCAGCGACCTTAGCACAATAGCTGATGTAAGTATTTAATTTCACGTCTGAAGGTAAAAGTCAGGTCTAGAAGCTTATCAAAAACGGGGGCTTGCTTAATAAATTAGGCATCTATTGAGAAAGAAAAAAAGAGGTATGTTGTTTATAAAAAACTTACTTATTAACAAAGAAAAAGAGGTATACAAAAAGGTGGGTGTAAATATTAAAAGTCAAATATAAACCATGGAATATGTAAGCCTATATATTCGTTGACGTATGCCAGTGTTGAATAAGTGCTGTCAGTGTATTAGCCCTAGAAATATATCAGTGTTTCCCTCGTTGGTATTTAGAGACTCTTCTTCGACAGATGATTCGAGTTTGATGTCGTGAGGTAGTCAGCTGGTTACCGTAGTAGTTCATAAGACGTAGGACTCTTTGAAATTGTTTTATCTTTTCCCAATCCAAGAGAGGCTTCAAGTGACAAGTGACCACAACTACATTCAGCAATCTAAACATGTATTATATTGTTCTTACATTCAAGGAGGTTTATGTTCATACTTTAGTATTTAACTGACTAAAATATGTCCATAGAACCGATGAGATTGAAGTCAGAAAAGCTGATATGATAAGACGTGACTATTGTCATCGATCTATTTGATTATTTTGACATAGTTGTTTTTATAAGCTCGGATTTTTGATGCACATTAATATAATGTTATTATTACATTCATTTTTCCCTAGATAGACTGTCGATGTTTCCCGAGAGTTGCAAAGGCATAACTTTATTATTAATTCCACATTAATAATTGAGAGGTTATGACCTTATTTTAAGTACCGGTTTTATTTCGGATGTATATTATAGTAGATGCGTAAAGTTAACTATATTACTACCTCACCCAAAATAAAACAAGTTAACACATGCACAAGAAAAAAAATGACGAAAAAACAAATGTTTGTTAAGTAAAGCAAAATAAAGAAAACACAACCATTTTGCTTTGTGTGACGAGCGTAAAATGAAAAAAAAAACAGAATAGGGTATGCATCTTTTCTGGGGTTGGGGAATAGAGATGCGTATTTTTGTTAAAAAGTTATTCATAAAAAAGAGCGTTATCACGGATATCTTCATCCGTATCTTTCTGATAATATTGGTAATCGCGAATGATTTGTTTGTTTGTGTTTTACAACCTCATCTCATTGTAGAAATGAACACCATTAATTTTGGGAATGTGAAAACATCAGTCATTTAAGAAACTACTAAGTTTAAAGAATACATAATGCGTGGTTAGAAACACATTGGAAGCAGAGCAAAGGCTGAAAATATACAAAATCACAAAGGCATAAGAACATATATAATCCTAGTATATAATCCGTGCCTGTAAAAGGTAGTTTTAGCTAAGTATATAATAAAGATTATTAAAGTAAGTAACATTTTAGAAAAATATTAAGAACACATGTAAGAGAGATTATTACGTGCATGGACACCCATATGAATTCATAGAATAATATCATTCCGCTCATGTATAAATAACAAATGTATTCGTATGCGCGATTTCAGGAATGAAAAATAGATATATTTTTATAAATCAATACGTATTCATTAATTATTATGAATTAATTATTGTAATAAAGTGTTTACATTTAAAAGACATGCAATACGTTGTATTACTTGGATTAGTCCTTTAAATATTTTGAAACCAAGGAAAAGCTGGGAAATGTAGGGAAATAATGTGGTGTAAGCATTGGAACATATATTATGTTGAGTGTATGTATATTGTATGTTTTAAGTTATTTTTGAAAACCCAGTCTATGAAATGATCAGTAGATTATAAATATAATTATTTATAGGTAATCATTTATCATATATATATATATATATATATATATATATATATATATATATATATATATATATATATATATATAGATAGATAATCGTTACTTTGATTGTTATTTAAATAATCAACTATAATTGTTAACCGACTGCCAGTTTTTTTATTGTAACAGATTGTTAAAGCGTGATGCTTATATTTTTTGCGAGATCTTTTGATAACTTGTTTTATTATCACGTTTTATAGGGGGTCTCGGCGATAGCGACTACATGCAATCTGCTACAAAACGCTTATATAAATGACATCACCCCCTATCCAAAGTTCCGATGGAATAAACCAACTCAAGTTACCATCAATGTCCAAGAGTTCGTAGAACGTGCAATTAAATGCGTGCACTTGATCATAGAGAATAGCTTATACATTGATTTGGCAAGACTCGAAGGCACATATCAAATAGAACGCTTCAAATGTTTGTTGTTTGTCGTAAAACAAAAAGGTATCCAATACACCAGTGATCTAGTAAGTACATTGATCCTAACAACAGGGCATACGCTTATACTCATTATTAAATGCAGTGGATGTAATACATCGAACACCTTATTTGTAACTGAAGATATATGTCTGTCGTTGTCCCGGACGGAAATAATAACTACGGATTATATTCATCGGACGGAGTATTCGTGACGACAAAAGTCTTCTATCATCGTATACACAACTCTTTTTACGTATCCGGTGAGAATTTGGGAGCATATCTTATGAAATACGAATACGTAATATCTGATGAGTCTCTCTTCATCTCGATATTAGAAACCATACTTTATAGGCAGGTGATTGCCGAGATCCCCTATTATTTGGAAATAGGGGTAGAAGAAATCATGTTATCGTCGCAGTTAGGATTCCTATGTTTTGGGCATGTAGTAAAATGCAGCACCTTCCGATAGATTACCCTAAACGAGAAAAAAGAAATGCAGTTTAAACGGTGAACCACCAAAGCAAATTAAACCTTATTTTTCTGTTAGCTAAAGTGCTTACCGTAAAATCCCCTGTTGCGGTAAAAACTTAATAAAAAATAATGTTTATATCAACACAATCTTCAATACTTTATTTCTATTTTGATAACTTACATAAGGAAAGCAACGTTATATAAAAGAAAGAAGTTCCAAGAGCCGTATTCTATAAACACACATTTAAACCTTGGAAGGATTCAAATTAACAATGACAGAACTTGTTAAATTCTAAATGCAACAGCAACAGACACGCAGACGAAATAGTCACAGAGAACTGAAGAAAAATGTCAAAAGCTACTACTAATACAAAATCTAAAACAACTGGAAACACAAAAGAAAATCGACAAAAGACATCTGGAACAGAATATAAAAGTCAAAGACTAACAAACAAGAAACTGTAGGAAGACTTCTGGAACAAAATTAAAAATCGATAAAATGTCGAATAAAGTTAAAAATAGTGATAACGAAAATGATTGTTCTGCTTGTAGTGAAATTGAATATTTCACTTTTTCCTCAGATAAGGATGGCACCTTTGATTCATATGTGAGAGGATATCAGGATTTATACAAAATGGAATGTGAAAATTGGGCCAACTTCCATATAGATCGTCTACTGCTGACAGAAATTAGGGAGTTCCGAACATAGCGAATTCGTGGACTATATTTTATACCGGAAAACCAGCGACTAGACTCTTTCTGATACGGTTAAAATTTGTACATACTTATTTAGCCTTAAAACTTCACTGTTCTACAAACGGTGTAAGTGCATGGACTTTACAAGAAACGAAAAGAAGATCATCCGAATTTCACGTCAATCGTTAATACACATCGTGACGATTTCTATAACTTCCCATTCTTAATATTCGTACACGGACTCGTATCAGGAAGAGACGCAGAAATCAGACGTAGAGTTCTAAACAAATAAGAAAGTGAAGTAACATGAACACTACAGAAATTAGCCGACAATTGTCAGATATGTGTAAGTATTGAACAACAGTCAACGATATTAAAGAGTTGGATATTGCGCATATCAGAAAGGTACATCAGACATCAAATGTCAATTCGCCTTAAAAAAAATGTAAAACAAAATAGAAGTTTATTTTCACACTCTTACAAAGACAAGGCGGTCCAATGAATATACGGGATGAATTAGCGCCTAGCCCGTGTTTACGTTGTTGATCCTACATGGGTTTATACATTTCACATAGTGTGTTCAAACATGTTTAACTTATAATAAAGTAAGACAGAAGAGTACCTATTGCAAAACGATTAGACGAAATTACAAAAGGGCTCAATCAACAAGAGCATATTAACATGGCGCAAAAATATAAAGAAAATATGTAAATATCCTGAATAGAAACGTAAACTTACAGTCAGATTCTGGTTCAAACGGGTCTGTAATCAACCTGCATACATGGAAAAGGTTGGAAAAACAAACCAGAACATTTATAAATTAAAAAAAAAGATTCTCAAGATAAAGTATTACCAACATCACGTTAAACGGAACTATCGTTCAATTATAAATACTCTTATCGTAAAAAATACTGACAGTCTGTTTGGGACACATGCGTTATGCAACAGTTTAATCTATGGGGTTACCAACCAACACGTTTTGCCAGAAAATAACGAACCTGGGCACTGAGTGAGAAACACGAAAGAAGGAATTTGTTTTAATCAGTAGAAATTTGTCTACGTGTTATAATAAACCTAAAGGCACAAAATACACGCTGCAAATAGCTAACACCAAACTGAAAGAAAGGAAGTCACATTCTACCAAAGGCCAGGAGCTCGCAGAAACAAGCTATTTGAGTAGAAGGCTTTCCAGCATCTGGGGGCGACCACAGTGAATTGATGGAGTTTATCTGATTGTCAAATGTATTTACGTCATGGAAGCACTAGAGCAGGAAGTTTATCGGAGCACATTCGATTGAAGTATTTGTAAAATAAGCATTGCAGTGTGAGGACAAAGGATGGGGATTGGTGGATCGTGAGGGACCTATTAGATTAGCGACTCCAGTCATGGGCGGCTGGTAGCTTTGTCGTGGTATTAGATGAGGTAAAGTGTGAGCAGTTGTTTATCTCGGTTGAGGCAACCGCCTGTCTTTGCAAACAAATGTAAACGAAATTGTCAAGACTAAGATGGTATGCTACATATGTCAACTGTTCTATTGATAGCATTGATGAACGCTTAGTGTAAAATTGTTGATACAACGGGTGCGCTTTTTCGTTCTGGGTGATGACCTCAATTTTCGCGGTATGACCGTCTTTAATATAAAACTCGTGCGAGGGCATCACCGAGAAGAGTGAAGCCATTACACATATGTAAGTCTATTGCTTTTCATTGATTGCTTTACAGCGAGGATTCAAGCAATCAACCAGGGAAAAATCTGCTGGCGTTATCAACAAGTTCTTATTCCGCGTTAAACAGTGCCATGAACAGAAACCGGATATTTGAAACATTGTCTCAAGCCGTTTCTGGTAACCGTGGTTTACGTTTGCAACTAAATTGTCAGAAATCCAAAAATGGTTTCATTTCCGTGTCAAATCAATATAATTCCAATTACTATTTCATGTGTTAACCTTCCGCTTTGGACGATCGTTTTGTTTCCATACTGTGAAATATCATATGAATAAGGCAGATAAACACAAACACTACAAATATTAACGAAAATATATATTGAACTAATCAGATGTTATTACAACAGTTAAGCTGAAATATAACGTTATGCTTACATTGCTTAAAAAGTGTGAAATAACAGCTTACATTATCAAACATATACATTTAGAAATGCCTTATGTTGCCAAATTAAAGTAACAAATAGATAGAAAAAGTTGTTTATGAGGTAAAAAATATGAGAAAAAGAATAACATCTAAAATAAAATTGAAAATATAAGTAAGTATTAAGATAAAAATGAAAATGGCTGAAAAAATAAATCTCAATTACAAAAACGAGAAAAGTGCCCTTTTAGAAATAATTGTTTGACTAGTTGTAATATATAAAACTGAAAACGCAAATAAAATATTTATATTGGAACATGTATTTTTAAATAAACTCTACTCACACAGTTTTTTCTTTTGAAAAAAAATGAGAATAATACTTCATTATCTACTAATTATTATAAAACGTAAATAGTGTCGTAAATGCGGAGTATTCAAATAGAACACTCCGTAATTCTAATGATATTTTAAGGAAATCGCTGCAGACAAAGGAATTAAGCCACTTAATGTAAAGCGCTGACAAGTACCAACCATACTCATTGTAGAGACAGGATAATCTTTTTGTATTTAGTCTTGAAAATACCTAGCCTATGTGTAAGAGGAACATAGCCAGCTGGAACAGATTGTCACATGCATGCATCTCCAGGAAATAAGCTACTGGAATAGGAAGCTGTACTACAATGAGGTATCAGAACAGCGAATTTATAGAGACCACTAGACTAACGAGTCGAACAAGCTAAGACAAAAAAGCAGGAAATAACTAACATTAGTCTGAAGAACACATAATATGATATTATTTATAGAAAATACTGAGATTAGTAACATCACGTCTGTAAGAGCGAGGGGGCATAGAAGAAGATAGTGTTGGGCGAATCAAATTGCAGATACCTTTTTTAACCTTATCAATACCCCTCACATATGTCAGAGATTCACCAGCCGAAATATGACAAAAGTACTCCATAACCTGGTCTGATAACAGATTTATAGAGATAGAGAATAGCCTCACGTGTAGAAAAGTGTTTGTAGCGATAGAGAGAACTGACCTTACGAGTCGCCGAAAAAGCAAGGGATATAATGTATATATTTGACGAAAAATGTAATTAGAGAGAAAGACTAATAAGTTTGAGAGTCGATTTCTTCTCAAAAGTAGAGATACACATGAGAATATCAGGAAGAAAAAGGACAAGCTTACGATTGAAGACACGTGTTCAGTCTTAACAGCATTGAACGAAAGAAGCCATTTCGTACACCGACTCCACAACTAAACCTAGGTCAACTTTTAAATCAGCTGTATATTTCGACTTATCCCGGGGAGATGGGCGATAAGTAACACTAGAACAGCCAGTGGTATCGTCGGCATACATGCTAATTTTCTGAACAATATTCTGTTGAATAAGAATAAACAGTGTTGGGCCTAGAATAGAGCCCTGTAGAAAACCAATATTGATCGGAAAATAAGACCCCCTCCAAAGTTACTCGCAAGATTCGATCAGAAAGAACACAACTCAATAATATGAACCCTGAAGTGTGTGTAAGACACCAGCATGTCACACACTGTCGAAAGACTTCGAAATGTAACGTGCAATGCTTCTATCTTCTCTTGGTCAATCCATAAACCGACAGATTCGCTCAGTTTTAACAGTTAACAAATCAGCTTGAACGAAACGCACGACAGACATGTTTAACATCACTAAATAGGCCGAGCCTTTCCAGAAAATGAACAAGCTTGGCATTGAGTAAGGTTTCAAAAACCTTGCTAACAACAGGAAGGTGACTAACAGAACAATTATTAGTTTGGTCAGACCGATCACTAAAATGTTTAAAGTTAGGGACAACAGAAAACTCTTTCCAACAAGAAAGGGCGCATGCCTTACGATTGAAAGACACGTGCTGTAAATAGAGATTGCATAATTTAGACAACATAGAAGTACGTTCAGGAGCACAACGCTTGAGAACGACAACAGGAATTGCTCTACAACCGGAAGCAAAAGACTGGGAAAAATCAGAAAGAACCCGACCAACTATGATTGGAGTGATGATAACATAACTAAGAGACTGATTAATTTTCAAATGAAAATTTGGAAGAAAATCACCTGAATCATCAATAAACGAATTGTCAGCAAAAAGAGGTGCAAGGAGAGCAGCCTTATCCTTAGAAGATGAAATACCCCGAACATTAAAAAGAGGAAGAATAGCACAGTTGCCACGATTGATAACACTATTGTATATTCTCACAAAAATCACGAGAGGCAACCCTTTGAGATTAGGTAAAGTCACAAATCATTTAAGAATAGCTCGACTTGAGATTGCATTCTTACACATATTACAAGCTCTTCTTTAAGAGTGTCTAAAAGTCTCAGAACACTCATGACGATAGCAATTGTAACGATGGTCAATGGCAGGAGTACAAATGGATGAAAAACATGGAAAAGAATGGGGTTTGGTGTGAGACTTATCATGAAAAATAAAGGTGTCAATTCTAACAAGAAGCTAGTCAGTAACCTCCCTTAGCAGAATTATTCGATATCCAATATATTCAATATTATTACAAAATAGGGTTCATAAGAAGCTGCAAAGCCCATCTTAATCAGTTTTCTTTGTACATCTCTGTATGGAAAGGGACGATAAATATACGACTTTACCGAAAAATCAACCTCAACATCCACAACAGCATGATCAGGAAAAAAACAATAGGCAAGAAGACGGAATAAAACATGAGTCAAGTGAAGACGTGAGTAAAATATCAAGTAAGGATGGTTGATGAATATCAATATAAGAAAAAACGTGTGAAGAAGGTGCCATTGTTGGGCAAGTCTTCATACAGAGAAAATCACATATATGTTACACTTATGTAACTATCTTTTTGTTTCCTTTATTTTGTAGCATATTATGATATACTCGCATATATATATAACTATAATAAATACAGAATGATGAATACACAAAAGTAAACAATAAAAACTCTTACTCTAGAGTTACAGAAAATCCGATCGGCAGAAGTATATTTCTTTTCTACTATCTTACACGTCTTTATACACCTGAATGCAAGCCAACAATCAGCAAGCATTCGAATATAAACGTTACATTTCATAACGTTAACTTTTGTAACTTCTTTCACATACAGATCTTCTAAGAAAATAATGTGTAGTTACGACTGATATTGTTAAACTATAGTATGTCTATAAGTTAGATACACATATGCCCTAGACAAGCGTTCTCGACGTGAGAAATCGAGATATTGAACTCCACAGACGTGCAGAAATCTAGTTGATTCAGAGAAAAATACCTCTATAAACTGTAGGCACATACGTCAAAATACCCTTATATATATATATATATATATATATATATATATATATATATATATATATATATATATATATATATATATATATATATGGAATATTCAGTTTGTTTGGCCCTGCACTGAGTTTAACTAAGAATGTGGAAATATTGATTTTAAAATAAGAATTAAAATGAATATTGCACATGTAATTAGCAAAAAGCTGCTTAATATAATATTCAAAACCTAAATTTAAATTAAACTAAACTAGTTAATCAATAGGAAACTAAATAAGATGTAAGGCTTATACAAAGCAGACCGTAACATATTTGCCTTGGGATTTTGCAAAAAAAAGCAATACAATTACTTTATTGTAACCAGCAAAAACTGTATTATAGTAACTATTAACTTTTACTTCAGGATTAAGCAGTTTTAGAAGCATACGGTAAAATGTTGCACGCTATATGGTTATAGTGTAGTGCCATAAACACTATTTAAATTAAGTTAGGTATGTTTATATGTTCATACGTTGTTATGTATAAGATTAGCTTTCATAATAATTGTTAATTTCAGAACACAACATTCTGGATTAAGGTTGGGTAAAGTGAGATTCATATTGTTTAATTTATTTTAATGCAAAGGAGGCGAATAACGCTTATTTAGTGCCATGTGTAGTGAAGTTTTAAAAATAGGTATTCCCTCAAACAGTAATACTTCCTAAAATCTCGGGTTCTTTAGCAGGATTTGAAGGAGGTTTGAGGCGACATAATATAGACACAAAATTTAATTTGAAATTCAAATAGTTCGAATTTGCGTTTTTTGTTTTGTTCATAATCACCAGACACCAATAAGGATTCTTTGAATCGCAATTTCTTATGAATACCCTTCAAGATTAAGCCTTAAATTTTAGGCATGGTCTAACACATACAAAAATGTAATACTTTATAAGAAGAATAGGGATAGGGTATCTAGACACGAGGTTTAATATAATTATATCTTGATTTTAATATTCGTAAGGGGTCATAACATTTGTTACAAACTGTTCGCTTCGTTTAATTAATATTACCCTTCTTGGAATGTGTGCTCTTTTAGTTCACACATACACACACTCACACACGCGCGTGCAACCCCCCCATATATATATATATATATATATATATATATATATATAAATACATATAAATATAGCTTTATGAAGATAACTGAAGGAAGAGAAATAGAGATGTGCTAATGACAAATCTGTTTCATCTTCGGTTGCTCAATGCAATGTGTACTCGATAGAAACATGTTTACTTTTTATTTCCTTAAGCCAAGCTTTTCAAAGATCAACATTATATCATCAGAGGAATTACATAGCTAGATAAGTTGGCAGGGGAATAACCAACATTAAAAATTTGAACAATTTTAAGAAAAAATATGAAGTAATGTAAACAAAATGTCTGTGCGTGAAAAGGTTATCACAATATAGAGTTTGCCCAGTTGGGAACATGTCTGTTGGCAAAGTGTTCGCTGAAGAAAAATTAAAAGATAAAAATTGGTTATCGGAGAGATTTCATGGAGACTGTGTCAGAAATGGTCAAACCGTTAAACACCCAACAGAATGATTTTCAGTTAAACTGTAAATATAAATAGCTTATTAGGATGTCAGTTGTAGAATTAGGGGCATTTTAAATAATACGTCCGTTGACTGCGAATGAATATAGTTTTTAAGGAATTAAGTTTAAAATATTGTATATATTTTTAGTAGGCCGATTCACTGGTGATAGGTGTAAGTGGCTCCGATCGAGGCTAAAATCTGAAAGTGAATTTCATGGTCAAAAACGAGGCCCGCGAAAGGTGTGAAAAGTGTAGATGAATGGATGTGGGAGGAGGAAGTTTCACAAGGGAAATCGTAGCTGATGAGTAGTGGGGTGGGGGAAGGACTTGTTAAGAAACAGTTGTAATAAGTAAACTATTTGAGGAGAGATAGAATATCCCCGTATTGAAACAGATGTATTTAAACAAAATGATATAGAATTCAGAAGGGTTAAAAAGGTTCAAATTGACTAAACAGAAAAATAATTACACAAGAGTGCATCGTCGTGACATACATACGTACATTAATGAAACAATGCTCGATTATGCGAACGTTTCAATATTTGATATTCATACATTTACTTCATAGTTATACTTTACTTTTTATTTAAGTTTACTTTTGTTTTTTCAATGAATTATTGAAACATAGAACATGTTGGTTGTACAGGATACAAGCTTACTTTTTTATTTACCACTGATCTTTTAAAAATAAGACTTACAAAAATTACGCATACATTTATTTCCTAATAAATAATACAATCCTTCGAATTGTTGTGTGTCTACACTATTATTTGGCCTTGGCGTTTCAGCGAGGATGTTCTTTTCTACTTACGAAATAATACGAACCGTAAGATGTTACATAGCTCTACAATTTATACTTACCCATATTTAAAATAATTGTGTAAAATTCTTATATATATTCCAAAGATAAAATCATGACTTTCTTGAGGTTTTACATTTTCCTGGACAGTTCCAGAGCACAGATACTGAAAATTTTCATTAGCAGTAAGGAAAGGATATGTTTCTGTTTTTATAAATTGCTGGACCTTTTAATAATTAAATGTATAAATACATGTAGTTTTTTTATTTAGAAATTATTAAGTTAGTAATGGTCATTTTTCCTGGAAAGAGAAACAGCTATTTTTCTTTATAAAATCTTCAATATAATTAAAGAAGAATATCATTATTTATTCGAAAAGCAGAAAGCAACTGTGGAATATCATCGACTGTCTCATAGTTTTAATAAATACACGAGTGACTTACTCTCCAAACACTAATCGATTGCTTTTTCTAAGTGCATGCCTGTACTATTTTATGGTAAGAAATATAAAGCAAAAGTGTTGTGCAACATGACAGCGCTGAAATATAAAATACGCCATAAACAAACCGGCGTGTATACATGCAATATATTCGCCAAAAAACTGTCGAAAATAAGAAAATGCTAACTTTTATTTTTTACCTAAACTATGATATATATATATATATATATATATATGTATATATGTGTATATATATATGTGTGTATATATATGTATATATATATGTATATATGTATATATATATGCATATATGTATATATATATGCATATATATATATGTATATATGTATATATGTATATATGTATATATATATATATGCATATATATATGTATATATGTATATATATATATATATATATATATATGTATATATATATATATATATATATATATATATGTCGACTCTGGTAGTAACGAAAACTGGAGAATATTACCAATAAACGCCATAAAGATGTTGCAAACACATCAAAAGAAACACAGCTAAGGATTCTTAACATCTGAGGAACATACAGCCGTCAAGTCGCTGCATTAACTTTGTTAATCAAATAGAGCTATGAGATACTACTGTCTGCGTCTTGTTTATTCACTGCTGTGTGAGTTATAAAATTGTTGGAATAAGCTATAGGGGTGACGACTTTTCTCAATCCGGTTTCGCTCTTCAATGTAATGTTGCTATATTGTGTATTGCAAACAAGTTAAGAGTACGAAATTGAATATTCGAGGTAAGAATCGACGTCTTCGAAGATTCGTAGACGTTGTTTAAACATGCAAGGTGACATATGCCATAGAAGTTTGTTCATGGAATAAAATAAATCAGGTGAATTCAAAAACTCTCTCTCTTTCTCTTTATATATATATATATATATATATATATATATATATAAATAGAAAAGAGGGTAGTGCACATGTTGGGACACGAATAATTTACGGTTTTCTTTGATTTTAAGGTTGCTTTTATGTAAAGATACTCTATTATTAAATGTTTTCGTCGCACCTATATAAGCCTCATTACATGTTGTACATTCTAGCACATAGACAACGTTCTTGGAGGTGCAGTTAAGGTCTTTTTTTATTTTTTTATTTTTTTATTGTGAATGCAGCGGAGGAAAATTCAAAATAATGCCAATTTTCCAAAGCCAAGACTACACTTACTTACTAACACCGGAAAAAAACTTCATACTTAAATTTAATCCAACATTAAACAGATCATAACTCTAACAACACACACTTTGATCACACTTTATCCACCTCTAGTTAAGTACAAACATAAATAACTATTTATAGTTATCTATAGACTGGAAAATTCTTATTCAAGGAAGATAATCTCAGTACATAACTTCTTATTGCGCACTTCTACACAGCTATGAGTGAAATAGCAACTTGTGTTAAATGAATCATTTACAATAGACATTAAATTTGCACATTAAATACCGGACTATGAAATCGGCCAAACCAAATTCAAATCTATTTGGACCGTTTGCATTAACTTATCTTTTGCAAATATGTGTGTATATGTGTGTACGTATGTGTGTATATATATATATATATATATGTATATATATATGTGTGTGCGTATGTATGTATGTGTATATAATTCAACCTTTATCCCCCTCTCTGTCACTATAACCACACGCATGTGTGTGTGCGCGCATGGGTGTGTGTGCGTATTTATGTGTATGTGTGTATGTGTCACTCACCTATTCACAAGACTCAAGATTAGACCACACGCATACGGACGCACACACACACGCAGACACGACTTCGTTCTTGGAGACGACAAAAAGCAATAAAAAGTATTAAATTTCAAAAGAAATCCGGCACACCCTAGGAGGCTGGGATGATCGATGGGTCATGGATGGGTAACACGCACTTGACCAAGAGAAGCAGGAAAATGGCAATAAATAATAAAAATAAAAGATGCCCACACTCCCGCAAACCCACGCATGCGCAAAAACAATAACACATTCCTCAAATGAAACAACATTTACTCAAATCGAAAGACATTTCTCCAAATGGATTTTCATATCTGATGAAAGCGGACCACCGCTTGAAACGCGTTATATAAAATTATAAATGTATATATATATATATATATATATATATATATATATATATATATATGTATAAAGAGAGAGAGAAAGAGACATGCTTTAATATGTGTGTGTATATATACATATATATATATATATATATATATATATATATATATATATATATATATGTAGGGAGAGAGAAAGAAAGCGATAGAAAGACAGTGAAAGAGAGAGGCTTTAAATAAGTATAGTTCATTATGATATCATCAAGCTATTTTCGGTGCAGCTCTTCGAATGAGATAATTTTACTTACAACAAAAACTTTTAATGTTATTCCAGTTTCTTTATATTTATGTTTACATAATTGTCACATGGCAATCAACTATTTTTAACTGCATATTAACTGATTTTTTTGGTAATTTACAAGAATGTTGCTTCTAAAAAAGAAGAATTTTTAATTATAAAATTTCTTGGTAATAAAAACAATGTACTTTGAACGAGGACATCTAAATTAACTAATACATATTTGTGTGTTGTGCTTTTAAAAATATACTCTTTGTGGATATCCAACGCGAACGCAGACAGCACGGTACTATAGCGTATATATTGTTTTAAAAAAATCAGTTCGCTTTCAATATAGTAGCCACATCACATATGTCCTTTTTGCAATATTTCTATATTTTCAATTTTATTTAGGCATACACGTTCCATTTTGGTTTTATCTGATCGAAGTATAGTGTCTTATATGTTATGATACCAGGAACATTCTGTTCTTAATTGTATTCATTTCGGATATGATATTTCAAGCTTGCCACATATATACATTCCAGAAAGCAGTCTTACTAATCAATGTTTCAACTACTTCTAATAGATCTTTGATTTACTTTAGAGTAACCGATATTTTCTCTGAGACTTTTCCAGATTGCTTTAGGAGAAACGTTTTTCTGAAGCTCTTTTTTCGCTTCAGTTCTTTTGTGATGTTTCCAAATCTCTGCAAATGAAATTCAGAATTAACATAGCCCGTGGCATTGACTCGAATATTTCAAATCTTAGTAGTTTTCCAGTTTCTCAAATTGTTCAAATGTTTTTTAATAGTTTTTCATTCAGTCCTTGGGTCAAAGTTACTTTGCTATTACCGCAGACATCTTGTTAAAAGATTACATATTGCCCAGGCACTGTGGAAGCTTTTATTTGATTTTATATGAGAAGTCTTCAATTAAAAAGTTTATGTCATTTTATGTATCAATATATCACCTACTAAAATGATCTGAATACTATATCTAAAATTAAAATATATACGTGCTCCAAATGTAAATTAATAATCGTTTTGATTAACCTATCTTAATTTTCATTAAAAAAAAATAATTAAAAATATATATATATTATTGTTATTAATTACATATTTAAGATACCTACATCAAGTTATCCTATCAACTAGTTAGTTCATCAAATCCTACCTATCATTTTTAATTATGATACATTAATTACGCGATTCTTTATCATTTGTAATAATGTTATGTTATGTTTTAAGAGATAGTAATTTTAATTTTTAATCTTCATTTTTTTGCAAGTTATGTTTATATAGATCTCACAATACTAAACAATAAGTGTTTGCGTTTTTTCTCGCCATTTACGCTACATGTTTTTCCCAAATTCCTGACTGTAATTTTCTCATGAATATTTAACGTTAAGTTTATAGCGTAAGAAATCATCAGAATAACAAAAAAACATTGACAAAAATTATTTTACTGATAACATATGAAAAATATGACGTAATGCATATTTTTATCTCCTTCACAATTTTCAATAATGGTGGCCATTTTCTTAGCTTTAACTATCGTTGCACTTTTTAAAATACAATTAATTTTTGTTTGCTTATTTGAGAACTAAAATTAATAAATTATACTTCTGTGAGGCCAAGCTAACATGAGTGTTTTTTTTATGGAAATCACTCCAGACATGTAGTAACTTTATGTTAGAAACTACTTCAAGGTCAAAGACTAGTAAACGAAATGTGTTAGATGAATAGATTTTGAAACAGAAAATATACAGTATGTATTATTTGTCAGAACCTCTTTGAATGTTAGGACTAAATTAGGCGCGAATATGTTTACTATAGTCTCTTTTCATTAAATATCTTCACAGTCTTTGTTTATTCCGAGCGCTGGCGGGGTCCGCAATAGTAGAGGTGCCCCTTCGCACGATCGCAAAAGTGGTTCATGTGAATGCCGGTTTTACGGAAAACATTTTACAGTGATACTTTTACTCTAATCATCGGCCTTCCCCTTGGTCGCATCCCGATAGTTTTGCAACGGTGTCGGCGTCGGCTCTCCATACATGACGAAACAATTAGAGCCGCGATTTTCCCTGTTTTCGCCTTTCACTGCCATGCGGTAGTGCCTTCAGATGTCATCATGGAATACGTAGTCGAACAGATTCAGCGAAGCATTTTAGTCTCGATGACGATTAACCTTTACTCAAGCTTTTCTCCATTCATAAGATATCTATTCTGTTTTAATCTTGACTAGAAACGAGTTGCCAATTAACACTGAGCATGTGAAACAAGAGCTAAATTCAGACACGTGTGTGTAATACGACAACAAGTAAGAATGCAAAACGTGATGAGTGCTATATTAAGATATACACTATCAAAAAGTATTTTCAGTCACGCTTTCACACTAAAAATTAAATCTATCTGATTTATCGTAAATGTGAAACAAAAAAGAAAAAAACAGTTATGATAATTCCGAAAAAAAAATCATATGGTTGATAAGATTCACATATTCAATGAGTTATACGCTGACGTTGGGTGCTAACGGCATGGCCAACACATCTTTAAAACATCATTTGAAATCTCGTTTCCATTAAAGCTGACATTCAAGTGTATAAAACATATAATATACTCACCATTACCACGTAAATCTGGGTTAAAGTATTTACACAAGTTTTAATTATAAGTGCCACCCAACCACACAACAGAAAGCTCTTCCTAAAAGGATATCAAATTTTCAGACAATAGAAAACTGTTGCCAACAGATCTACTTATGCAGCAATAGATAATTCCAAACAATCTCAAATATGAAATAGTAGATCCCTACTATCTACTTATACAAAAACAATAGTATAAACATATTCACACAAATACGAAAAGGAATAACCCTAAATACACAAATACATACTATACTAAGTAAATATGCGCAGATATGGGTGCATGTATACGGGGATATATGTGCATATCTCTCTCTCTCTTTTTTGTTTTATTTTACTTCCGTCAAAGTTCTCAGTTATCAAGTGGTCCTTCACGGGGCTGATACTTTATCACTATAAGAAATACATAGAAATTCGAATATTCTATAAAAATTCCGATTAAGTTATCACACGTGAAGTATGTAAACAAGTTAAGGGCATTAAGTGTGTTTCCCCCAATTGACAAGTACACTGTTTATGCTATAGTATATTTCTATTGTTGTCTTCTGATCTTATCCACATCAAATGTAATAAAACATTTTGTTACATTTGCCGCGGATATTAATTTTTACTGCGTTAAATCAATATTGCCTTCCACGCGTGTATTTGAGATTTGAAATACCCACCATTTGGCAAAGAGACATTTCCCGAAATATATTATGAAACACGGTCACAGTGGTGAAGTATTGCCTAATCATGTAAGATTTGCTATATATTTTTAAAAAATCACTTGATTTGGTCTTCCTTCTCTAAGCAGACATATTTCCATGTATGGCATTGTGATAGCCTTCTAATACTCCTCTATATACGTATTACAAACAATGCTTCAAGCAAATTAACTCTCCTCATATATATATATATATATATATATATATATATATATATATATATATATATATATACATATATAGTAGTACCAGTGTTTGCAAAACTTGTCTGACCATGCTTATTCGTCAAATAATAAAAAAGAGTTACTCTCAACTAGGAAATAAAGTACTACTCCAAACTATACGCATTCTAATAGGTTGTATTCTGCACCATGTTGGTCTAATCTCTATCTACATAGATTTGAATATATATATATATATATATATATATATATATATATATACATAGGTACATTTCGTAAAGTTCATTTTTTAAGCATTTTTAGAATGTTAAACATTAACAAAGAGGCAAAATTCCTTGAAGGAACCATGTGTTAGATGCAAATATTTTTCATTAAAATCAAAATCAAAAATCAAAACATCTTTTTCTTTTCTTGCTCTGTTTCATCTAGACTATATATATATATATATATATATATATATATATATATATATATATATCATTTATTAAAACAATGATATATCTTGAACGTATAGTTATTATGGTTGCAGGCGATATATTTACGACCGTGTATGCATTAATAATAACGAATAGTTTGACAATACTAAGCGTTTAATATATCCTACGGAGTTAAAATAAAACTGAACACACGGGCACACAAGTAATTAAGAAACTTACGCGCAATCCTGCCACCTTTCAGTCTTATCAAATTAATGAAAGTAAATTGATAGTGCCAATCCAAAGCTAAAGCCTAATGTAGAATATATATATTAAAATGAATTTTTAAAAATATTTATACATATATATATATATATATATATATATATATATATATACATTTATTTTTAAATATTTTTAATATAAAACTAAATATAATAAGATACTACAAATAAATAAAACTATATATCACCTAATAAGTAATATAATGGAATCATCTGAACACTATACAAATATTGTAAAGAAAGAATACATTTTATTAAACAAAGACGAACAACACAGATTAGTAGAACATTTTTAATAACATAATAAGTTTGCAAACAATTAATCTGATAACAAAGCTTAGATCTAATATGCAGAACGTTTCTGTTATTTGTATTTTAAGCGAAGTGGGGGTTTATTAACCTTGCTAGGAAGCCATGATATACAATACTATCGTGTTCTTAAATTCCTGAAACCGTTTCTATATAGTAAACAACTGATTATCTCTTAAATATCGTTAATATTAGCGTAAATTATTTAAGGCAAGTAAATTGACTTACAAGAAAAATAATTTTTCACTGACGGACTTGGAACTAAATTGTTTTTATATGTAGTTTTAATGTTTAAAAACCTTCTGAGACTATATATATATATATATATATATATATATATATATATATATATATATATATATATATATATATATATATATTCAGACTATTGAAAGGATCTACCGAAGGATATCTAGACATGAGTTGTCTCTTATATTCAACAATACTTGCCTGCAAGAGAAGATGCTGCCTAGATATACACACATCTATATATATATATATATATATATATATATATATATATATATATATATATATATATATATATATATGAAAGAGATATAGAGAGAAGGATATATTGATTGAGAGAAAGTTAGAGAGATACTGGAAGAAAAGTGTGGGTATAAACAATTGTTTTACCTAGTGTTCTGATTACAAATTAACCAGCGAAGAAATGCAAGTGAAATTTGTCACTAACCACGTATAATAACATGAATCCATGGTACGTGAGATCAGTTCTATATAAGGGTTATTTTAAAAGAAAACCACATTTAACCTTCTCCGGAATGTGTGGTTATTTATACTTATTACACAAGTCGCCACACTTTGCAGTGCTCCTTGTTTTTTTACGATACCCGTTGTAGATCAGGTTTCTCTCAACAGCAAGTGGCCATTGATTATCGCTGACATGAAAGTGACCCTAAGCCTCCACAGGATCCCAAGCTTCAGAGAAAATTTCGATGGTGCTCTACCTCACCTTTATTCGATCATAGTTTGTTCTTCAAAACAGCTCTGCAAATCTAATTTCAGTGGTACAAACCGGAACTATATGTTAGGGGCGAGGCCAGCTGATGAGATGGTGTTTTAATATACTCTCACTTGGCAGTCTCAGTTACCTTGCATTTGTGCTATGTTGTTTTTGTGTTAACGCAACATTATGCTATTTCAATTAGCCTGTGATTAATCGGCATTGATTCAGGCACGAGAACTATTCTTAATACTTATGATGTTTTTTATCGTCGTATGATATATATATTCCCTGCAATTCCAATTACGCCCTGTTTAATTCCAGGTGACTCGGAAGTGTTAATAATACATCTATAAATATTCGTATTACTGTACTTTCTTTAATGCCCTATATTCCTTTCAGTTGTTTTCAAAATCCTTAATGTTTAGTTCGTGATCTGCTTGGACAGCGACATCTACTATTTCGACAATTTTGCTTGTATAATCTGTCTGCATTATCAAAGTGCATTCGTTTGTACGGTTACAAGTTGACAACATTTGCAGTCCATATATGTCTGTGTGTGTATTTATTTTTTACAGACTCCGATGCATTCACTTACGATGTGGTTTATGTTATCGTATATTTACTCAAACACTTATTATTTTAGTTTTATTCAAGTTTTTTCGTCTTTGTATTATGATCGGGTGTATTTATGCTGCTGTCAATGTCGATTCTGTTACTCTATTCAAGTATTCTATTCGGAGTCATAACATGTTATTGTATCGCCATGTTTGCTCATTCTAATAACTCTTTCATGTAGTTTTTTGCTACTTTCATTTCGCTTTTCCGGCTTTTCCATGTTACCTCATCGTCGTATTTTCATGTTGGCAGTGGATTTCTGCAACGGTATTAGCTGTTTTTTTGTTATGGTTATGTATTTTTTTTTAGTCCTTATTTCGCACCGTACACAAGTCTTCTATACTGAACAATCCCGTTTACCTTTCTTTCCCTTTTGCATATAGTAAGTCAATATCTTCCTTTCGGTGTTGTGTATTGTACATGTCTATTTTACATAGTAATTAATTTCCTAGTTTCAAGTATGGTCCAATGTTTGTTTTACGAGGAACACGCAGTAGTCTGTACTTATCAGTAGTTTCCCCCTTTCTCTTTATAACATATAGCCAGTATCTACATTTTCGCGCCGTGCCTTGAACATGCTCATTAATTTCCTACGTTTTAGAAGATACCTTACTTATTTTGTGCACATCCCATTAATTGTTAATTATAGATTTATTGACGTACACATACAAAAATACTCAAAAAACTTACGACTGCGTAGAATACGCTTGCATAGTTCCCAGTGTCTTACCTTTTAACCATACTCATGTATGTGTGTGCATATTCATTTAGGGCAGTTTTTAGCATGTAATTATTATGTGACTTAACGTTACGTCTCTTTGTTCACAGAGTCTACATTTACTTTTAAGATTTCGCCTATCTTAAGTTGGATATAGTTCCTTCTGATCGTGGTTATTATGAGTATTATTTGTGTAACCAAAGAAAGATAATGACATAACAGTTTCTTATTTATATCATATTTTTAAGTGTTTTCATTTTTTCATTCTCTTTTTTCTTTTTACCTGGTGTTCGACTATTGTGTTCTAATCAATATGAAAATATACACACATTACGAAATCTTGAAGACAAAACTTGTTTGTAAGAAAACAAATAGTTTAGTAAAATAAATGAAAATGAAAATAAAAAAGTAACAAATTGTATGGATATTTTAAAACTGTTTTACCATTACCGATAATGGCGACCATTATTATTATTCTATTCTTAAATATGTTATTGTTTAAAGCCTAAAACACAAAACAATTCTATTCATGGGATGCATTCGCTAATCAGATCCATTCCAAACCAGGATGATGTTAAAATGTAAGTTTATTGCTTCAGAAGGCGCACATTTACGATTTGTTTGACGACGGTGTCTTATCTATGAAACATGTTATTACTGGAGATTCTGACCATATGTGATTTGCTAATTAACTTTTTATATTGTTTGAGGAACGATAGTAAATTCCCTCCAAAAGCAATGCTGAAATGATTACATATATATATATATATATATATATATATATATATGGAAAATTAAAAAGGAAATACCAAGAGATATGTTTTATATATTCGTCAACGTTTCGTCTTTATTGTAAAACTTCCACATGATGATAGTTTTAAGAAAAATGTCATGCAAGTACATCGGAATATTGGGTTGACATGATGGGGTGATAAGGAAAAGTAGTAGCTGTGGGTCCAGGCTGCGAGAAGTCAGTCAGTAGCAAAGAGTGAAATGAATATAGAAAGCTTTGAGTAGGCGCATTAAGGCAGCAGTGAAAAAGGTGAGGGGTGAGAGTGTAAGTGAATTTGTTTTAGAGTTGGAGAGAGGAGAGAGAGGGTTGAGGTTTATGTCGTGTCTCCCAACATAAGACACATTCTCTTTCTTATCTTTTACAACAAAAGGCCACATTTGTGTTTCTAATAAAACGTTCAGTTTCGTCTGATTTTAATAACACCCGCTGCACACTGATACTTGGCATTCTTAGTTTCTCTTTTTCGGTTTATATAAATTGACATTATTTTTCTTTCTTGTTTGTGTCGCCGCAACACTCTGCGTCATCGAAGAGAGTTTTTCTTGTAGTCTTATTTTAATTAAACTGGTGTTTGCACGGTCAATTTTCAATAGTGTGTAAGGTTTGGTGCCATATTCTCACCTATTAATACAGTATTATCATTATTAAAATAAATATTCTATATTAATTTGTCGTCTGAATTTTAGATAATCTATTATCCATTTTAGAAGATACTATTACTTCTAGCATCATATTTATATTCAGTAGGGCATTATTACGGTGTCCAATATGTTTTATATTTATTACCCGTCTTAATATCAGGTTTTAACAAAAGACGTACTATGCGATGTGTACTCTTGCCTACAACAACATTTTGAACAGACCCGTCGGCATTCCTTTGTAGGCGAACCTCGTGGGAGAGGTAGCTAAAAATCAACTCATAGGAACAAAACTTTTAATCAACATTGCTTTATGTGAATATCTGTTTCTTATAAATACATAGTATCCCTTAAACCTATCACTAACTCTTAGTATGTGTGGGCAAAAACCAATCGATCGAACAAACTGCGAAAGAATGAAAATAGTTACCACTAATAATTCCAGTTATTTAGAGAGCTTTATTTTACAAATAATTAAACATAATGAAGAGAATGCAGTTGGCATCAGTTATGAGATGATTTCAAAATGGTAGCGATTCCAGTACAATTACCGATTTTCTTTTTAATTCCAGATTAAGATATAATTTGCGATTCTGTTTTTTTATTTCTACATATATTATTAAGCAATTTGTAGCTAATTTTAATGTTCAAATTGCTGTAAATACCCCGTGTAATGTCAGCGTATATTTTTTACAAACGTAAAAAATACACGTAGCGTATATAACACGATTTTTTAAATATAAAATTGTGAGACTAATAAAGATTGATTTCTCTTTTTAAATAAATCCTATTTGCATTAGTTCGTTTCTCTTAAGTTTAAAATAAAAAACAACAATTGAAAATAGTCAACGGAAAATAAAATAAGAATACGGTGTAGGAAGAAAACAGTAAACAAAACTACTTTCTATGTAAAAATGAGTTTTTAAATAATAATATTACTATTTGAAAACTATTCTTTACATGAGAAAGAACAAGGAGGACTTTGTTAACTATTCTGTGTCCTTCTATCAAAGAATGCTCATATTTTTATATTATATATACACTCTTGGGCAGTTATTTCTACTGCCATTATAACATATATATTGTAGATTGATTTGTTTTACTGTAAAAAGAAAAATATATGTATGCAAAAATAATAATAGTGCAGTCGTGAAATGTTATTCCTTTTTTGTCTCTCATTTTTCCTCTGTTATCCTCTTTCTCTCTCAGCATTCGACGTGGTCCCAACGTCAACTTTTCGCTTCCCCTCTTCGGAGCAAATTGTGTACTCGTTTGATGACAAGAGGAAGTCGCCCATGCTAAACAATGCTCATTTGTATACGGTAAATCGCGTTGCGTCACAAAAGTTACCGATTTTTATTTTGAAACCGTAACATTGTGGGTTCAATCACCGATGGACAATGTATGGTGCAAGCCTCACTCGTTTTATTGCACACGATTCAGGATGGTGGTGGTATCATAATTTTGACGGTTCTTCGACGTGAACCATTCACCCCAGTGTCTGCTTCTGCATTGGCTGATGATGTTTCTTCTTTTGAATTGTCTTACCAAGTTGCTACTTCCCGTGCGGATAACTGGCCCCTAGAGATTGAATTGTCCGTCCCCAAAGCGGAGAGGGCATCGATAATGTGACGTGGGATTGCATCAAGTAAGGCTGATTGCTTACTGACCATGCCAACCATTCATCCCCGTTGTACTATGCTAATACATTGAGAGTTCGGCGGGTTTACCCAGACATCATCTACCACATTATGTGGTCCGCCCATCTCTCCGTCTGCACACTGTCGATTCCTTTTCCCTGAGTTTGGTACGTATAGATGGAATTCACGGGCGCTGTTGTCGGGGGCACGTCATCTGTCAGCGTAGTATTGTACCAGTACGTTGCTTCATTAGCAGAGCACTGTTTCCTGGTAGCAATCCTCCTAATGCTGCAGTGGATTTTTTTCGCGATGGCATTGCCTGATAGTATGTAGGTGCATCGCAACCGCAATTGAACTCCCAATTCATATCAAAACTCTCTTAATTGCCGAATGAATACTGGGTCGCTATCGGCCATAATCTCGTACGGTTCTCCCCTTTCGTAAAAGACGGACAATAGTTTTCGAATAACGCTTACCACGTTTTCGAGTGCAATTGGTCGCCAAACCGCAAAACGGGTTGGTCCACATTCGATAAGAGTAAGAAAGCAGTTGACATTATACTGTGTGATATTCATTCCCACTCTTTGTCATGCGTCGCTTGCTTCCTGTTGTTCTTTTCCGCCACTGTGCTTGTACTGGGGCAATTGACTGACACGTCTGACAGTGCTTGATGACTTGTTTCACCTCTGATAAGATACTGCATGGTTCACGCGTCTCACGAAACACAGAGTCTTCTTGACGCCTGGATGTCCGCTCGGTGTGTGAATGCTTTCTATCTGCTGCGGGCTCATCGCGTGCACTTTAGCAGCGCATGTCAAATGAATGAGATCGGCACCCACCTTATTGCATCGTACAATTTGCGAGGCACTCGTGTCACCTGGTCAACATTGTTGCAGTATTACGAGACGAAGGTAACGCTGACTACCATGGCACACTCGCACACTAAACTCTTTAAATAGTCTAACCTTCGTCATGTTTACATCTTGCTTGCTGCCTTGGTGTGTATTCTTGTTTTCCCAGTCAGCCTGTCGGACATCCAGTGATAGCCGGAAATAGAGTCAGTATGCACGTGTTACCTCTGTGCTTTCCACTGTATTGCTAGGTTAACGCGCTTTATAACGACACCTAACTAAGCTAGGTTATGTGCCGGGCGTCGGTTGCAGTCATATTCAACACGTATCCTGTTACATGGCTCCATCCTACTCCAAAGGGGCACCTAATCCTAGTGAACTAGCGTCAACTCCACATTCATTTATTCTCAATTGACACATCACTCTTCTCAGGAAGGGTACTCGCGCGTTGTTCCTTCAATATATGTGGCTATCATTCTGGCGAGAAGTGTATGACTTTTATGATCGTCCAACTCTTTAGTTACCGCGGTCTTCCTGCGTGTTATTACACCAACTGCCACACGAAGCCAACCGCACACTGACAGGTGTCCAACGAGCTTTCTGTATAAGGACAATATAAGAAGCTCAGGGATGCAGAAAATGACATTTCGTCCTCTCCATCCCAGGGTACTATCCTTCTTTTCTTACTTCAAGACCCAGTACGCAGGCTTCGTCTCCAAGCCGATATTGGTGTTTGCACGTAAGGAAAAACTCTGAAAATTCGCTCGACTTGACATATTCATCTATCTAAATGTCGTCAAGGTACGTCGATGTTGCATTTCTGACGTTCTCCTCCTCGGATAACACAGGCCTAACATGGTATTCATAATCTGCGGCGCCACATTCAACCCAACACCAAGTCTGATTGCCTAATCAGACTTGGTGTTGGGTTGAATGTGGCGCCGCAGATTATGAATACCATGTTAGGCCTGTGTTATCCGAGTATCCGAGTATCCGAGTATCACTTGCCGCCAAAAAAAAAACACCGTCAGGAATGGGCACGAAGTTTTGTCGACCTTCACCTTCAGATAGGCATTCTTCAGATCGAGCGATGATACATTCGGTACTTTTCTGGCGCCACTCGCTTTACTTGTTTGCGCATACATTGTGATCAGCCGTGTAAGCCTCTATATATTGATTGAGCTTACAGTAGTCCACTTTTCATGTGGTATGTTGTATCACAACCATTGAAGGGATAATGCATTTTAGAGGTGCAAGCTCTTAGTTAGGGTACGGGATCAACCAGCCATCTTTGATCCAGGCGTCAAACTCTTGTTCCTATGCGGTTCTAACATTACCGGCTTCGGTTTATGCTGTAAGGCAACTCCGTAGCTCTATGGGCATTTTATCAAGCGCCAATTTTCACGTTCTTCTGGCATTTAAAAAACTATTTTATGAAGTATGGTCAAAAAATACAAAGTTCGGCACACCGGTACCATATAGTAGTTTCACCGTTCTAGCTGGTTAATTAGAACACCACTCAGTAGGTCTAAGTACAGTATGTCACACGTGTCAAGATGACATTGACAGCGGATATACCAGAGGCTGTGCAAATCTTTAGTAATGCTACTCAACAGCACGCCTGTGCCTTGTCATTTGTCGTTGTTATTTTAATTCTCCTCTTGCCTAGTTACGGAATGTCTTGTGCTCACTATCGTACGGGACCGGCTTGAAAATAGAATCGCTGAGCAAGGCATTTGTTTGACATGCACTTTGATGATTAGTTGCACCTCGTTAACATTTTGACTTGGAGTCGGGCGGCGCTGACATCTTGCCCCCTGACTTGTTACCTCGGCAGCTTGAGGGCATATTTCTCATCCCGTTACACTGAAAGCACCGCATGTGTCTCCGTCTTCTGTTCATGCAATCCTTTGTAATGTGACCACTTCGCCCACAAAATGACAACTGCTCTAGTGCGTGATATTCATGTCGAACTGCTTCTATACATCCTGCACAGTTAGCCCTCCCTTATTTCATTGCACTGGAGCTGAGTCTATTGGCTGACATTCTTGAACATTTCTAATAACTGTTTACTGTTGACACGAATGCGCTTATTTTACGCACTAAAATGTAATATTCGCATGACTCAATGTACGTGCACTTTAGGCAAAGTGCGATTTAATGATCACACCGCTTCACTACAGATAAGGCAGGCACTAATTCCAATTTATCAATCGTCTGAACGACTGCTCCAGTTCGATCAAACTTAGGGAAAACCTTTAAGTCGAATCGGCCCTCAATTTTAGACCGAAATAGCTTGTACTCTAACCGTAAGAAAAAAAGTTTACACAAGAAATCCAACTTTCAAACAGATTGGCATACCACCACTTTTTCACCGCTGTTCTGCCTGCTCTCTGAGAATCTACCTTCTGATTTTCATTTTTTTATTAATGTGAGTTAGTCTTCACACATAAAAATTAGTTATTCACGTGTGCAGATCAGTTCCAACTATAAAAGTCTACAGTACTGAAAAAATCCATTTTCCTCTGGCAGATGGGCACGTACGACATGCAAAACAGTTAATTTATGTTTTGCTAGAAAGTGATCATTTTTATTGTAACGTGTATATCTGTAGTGTTTTGTAATAATTAATACTCAATTAACTGGCAGAACATTTTTTATCATAGGATATGTTATCTCTTTATTACTAGTCTTGTTGATAGTGGAAATGCTATTGCGTACTGTAAAAGACTACACTAAACCGGAAACCATTCCGTCAATGTAAGTTTTCATAGATAATATAATCCTAGGCGTAGAATCCAGACCACCCATGGAAGAACTGGTGGCCGACCTATAGTCCGAGAATAAGCGATGCTTAAAGAGCATTAAACACTGCTACTTATTAAATCTGACTGATGGACATCGTTGAAAAGGTAAACGGTAGATTATTATCCAGTTATAAATGTGACCTCTCAAAAAAACAATGAGGCTATATTTATTTTATGTGAATGTCAAAACTAGCATGCCCAATGCAAGTATATGGGGTATTACTTCATGAATTTAAGATAATGAAAGGCATCACCATTAAGTATATGACAAAATGACTTAATTCCTTAAAAAAAGTCACACTATATAGCTCCTCACCGAAACTAAATGTTACGAGGTCGTCACTTGTTGAGGAATATGAATAAGATAACATGGAACCTTTCATTCATGTTGCGCGACTCTTGTATCAACTATTGACTCCCCACAAGAAGTTATTTATGGGTGGTCGAAAAACTAGAGACAAAGAAAACTGTAAAATATGTAGAATCTATGCATGTGACAAATGATCGGCACTGTAGCAAATCGAAGAGCCTGTCTCAGACTTTATCCAAAGTTTCGGTGATTCTAAAGATTCAACAGTAAACAAAGTAAATAATTCCAAAAGCATTTTATCATCTTCAGGAATTCAAGTGTATTGTCGGAGATTTAAGACTGAAAACAAAGCGCGTGTACTAAATGTGTGAGTGCAAACACGAATATATCACATGGTTCAAACCTTAAACCTCAAACACACCCGACTGAATATTTAGGGTTTCTAATAAAATAAGTCTCCGACATCCTACCGACATCAGTCGACGTACCGGCTTGAGGCATAACTACATCTGACCGACACAAAGCATGTAGAAAAGCTGGCAGGCTGGAACATATTGTGACGGGTACACGTATGGTCTAAGAAACTAAAAGCAGGGGCACAATGAACTCTTTCAGTCAGTACGATGATATGTTGTAGGACACCCAATAAAACTCAATGCCACCAATAAAGAAAATTATTATAGTAAAGAATGACATAATGCAAAACGTCCATGCAAAAATAGATATGAATTGTTATTGTATGATGTCTACACAGACTGGCACGTTGAATCCTACTAAGAATATGTTTTCCTATTTTCAACTGAAGTACTATTCACGAATAAGCGTCGATGTATTGTTATATGGGCAGTTAAATAGAAATAATGTTCGCTATCAAGGTTTATGAACTTATTAAGATCTTCGATAAAAGAGTAGCAGATATAGCTGCGTAACCAACGTATGTCTTATCGAAGTCAAATGCTAAAGTTTTATTGGAAACGGAACTTTCACATTTTAAATTTATCACTACCACTGAAGATAATACATGAAATAGATCTATTATATGACTCAAACTGTATCAGCGTCGATATGGTAATTCGGCAAGTTTAGGATAAATCAAACAAAGTATGTAGTAGTTTGAACAACTACTGCGGCGTTGTGAGCTCGTGATAATAAGTTATCAGCCGCGAAATGATCCGAGGAAAAGCTCGATTGAAGGCATTGCTTTTGTACAAATAACAGCTATTGAATAACACTTTTTTATATGCTCGAAGGCACTATCATTTTCCGGAAAGCGTATTTGAAGTTTGTTTTAATTAACTTCTTACACACCATTTTGTTGATGTTTATATACTTTTTTATCATTTTCTATAATACTCTAATACCGTGAAACGTTAAATTAATTGATATTTAAATTAAAGTACGGGTTTATGCTTCATAAATGTAATTCCAAATAGTGTCGATTAAAGGCAGCCATTTTGAACTAATTACATCTATCAGTTTCGGACTTAACATGAAAGCTTTGTAATTTCCACCAGGTGAGAATTTGTGATCGGTCAATATTGATAGGCATGTTTGATACAAACAAAGGTTTCTGGTGCGATCTTTCAGCAATTACAAGTTGAGATTCATGACCTTTACTCTCAACGGACTGACGAGGACATTAGAAAAGCCGTAAAGTGTAATGGCAGCCAAACAACGATGTTGAACAAACTCCACAGATCTTCATTCACACACACACACACACACACACAAACAAACACACACCCCACACACACACATATATATATATATATATATATATATATATATATATATATATTATTTATTTATACATGCCTGTACAAAATCTGTGACACTGCAAGGGCGATGTAATCAATCAATAGATATTGGAAAGTGATAACTCAGTGTCGCAGAGTTTGGGCATGTCTGTATGAATACACAATAACCATATATATATATATATATATATATATATATATATATATATATATATATATATATATATAATTATATATATATAAATATATAAGCTATATTTGATATTGAGAACTTTTTATAAGCCCGCTTGAAATTATGTATATGTCTATTTTGTATATGTTTACTTTAATTAGATTACTATATATATATACATATATATATATATATATATATATATATATATAAATATATATATATATATATATATATATATATATATATATATATATATATATATATGTCAAATATAAATATATATATTTAAATATATATATATATTATTTAGTTCTAACTATATATTATCCACTTTTTATTACCATTTAGAACATGAAAGCTAAACATAATCTTTAAATTGACTTAATATACATTATATATATATATATATATATATATATATATATATATATATATATATATATATATACATATACAGGGTGGGCCAAAATAAGGGTCCTATCTTTAAATTTGAATAACTTGAATTTGAATAACTTCCACAAAATAAAAGTTAAAGTCACCAAACTTTATGTGTGTGTAGACTGACCCTTCCGAGATTTTTTGAAATAAACAAAACAAATTTTAGCCGAACAACACTTCTTAAAACTTACAAAAACTAAAGTATTGTTTTTTACACTGTTTTGAGTTTTTTAAGCAAAAATAATGTTTTCTAAATGAGGGTACGTTCCTTAGGGCTAATACGGCTCATGCTTGCTTCGGAAGGGGTCCTTTACTTATTCTTAAAAAAAAAATAAAAAATCAATAAATAAAAAAGTTATGAATTTTTAAAAATAGGACCCTTATTTTTGCCCACCCTGTATATATATATATATATATATATATAATGTATATAATCAATCATTGATATTTGTTTTCATCTAGGTAAGTATACGCTTCATCCTAACAGGTATAGTCCATGTAGAGAATAATTATTCACACAGGTCGCCGGACTCGAACGCCGGAATACAACTTATATTTAAAACTGAAATACCAACAAATTTACCCCAAAAGCCGTTGTCAACGATTTGGTAAATCAACAATAGTTTAATCCTATTTAAAAGAAAGCGTTTGTAAAAACGGTTCAGCTTTTGAAACACACGATGACCGCTGCATTAATAATGGTCACTACAGACCCAGCATTATTTGGGGGCGACAAATAACTAATTATAAATGTTTGTTTTGATTTACATAAGTACACGTTCAATGCTTACGGGAATCATCAGTATAGTAAATTATTCACACCGGTCTCCGGGAACACGACTAATATTTAAAACTCAACTTCCAACTATCTTCCTCCGGATTATATATATATATATATATATATATATATATATATATATATATATATATATATATATATATATATATATATATATAAACACGAGAATAAAGATATAATGTACACCTTTTAATTAGAACCAATCATGTAAGAATCGATGCTCGATAAACAAGATAGAGTAATCAAAAAGACAAGTGAAAGATGAGAATAAATATTGTAATATAATATATATATAACGTTTATGTATCGCATAAAACACGGTGTTTGTAAACAAAAGGTCGTGTACTTGAAACACTTTATTTTGAGCAACTAGAATTATACTATATTTTCAACTTTTTATTCTCATATTTTACTTGTCTCTCTTTCTATTAATATATCCTCTTCTCTTTCTCTCCTTTTCTTTTACTCTATCCCACTCTCTCTCCCTTTCTCGGTCCCTCTCACCCCCTCTCTCTCTTTCTCTCTCTCTCTCTCTCTCTCTCTCTCTCTCTCTCTCTCTATATATATATATATATACATATGCAGCATTTTCTCTTTCAGGCAAGTATTGTTGAATATCATTGACAACTCGTGTCTCGATATCATTTGGTAGATCGTTTCAATAGTCCGAATTAGTAGCTTAGTTCTGGATGGGAATTGGCTGATTAATTTTCCATAATTTGCATCTGTCTTTCATATATATATATATACATATCCATTTTCTTAATAATATATTTTTATCATATGTTTAAATTTGACTTTAATACTCCAACTTATCTATCTGTCTAATTCCTCTGATGATAAGTTCTCGATCTTTGAAAAGGAAAGAATAATACACATAATTGCATTAGTGAATATACTTTGCATTGAACAAACACAGTTTAAAATAACCTGAACATTCATGCATGCTTATTATATATATATATATGTATATATATATATATATATATATATATATATATATATTTATATAAAGATAGATACACAAAGGTGTATCTATCTTTATATAAATATATATATATATATATATATATATATATATATATATATACATATATATATATATATATATATATATATATATATATATATAATAGAATACACTTACCGGGGTCTTCCGAGCTAGAAGTAATTTTCGGTTCTACCCCTTCAACGAAGCCGATGAAAGGTAGTATCCAAAAATAAGTCTTCCTCAGAAACCGTTGGACGAATGATGAATCAACGCACAACATTATGATAAGTATACAGCTCATGTACACTTGAAATAACATAAGTAAACATTTCATAATTATTTATGATTACACATGATATATATATATATATATATATATATATATATATATACACACACACATATATATATATATATATATATATATATATATAGGTGAGAATTCTGAGGCAGGAGCAATGTAATGTTGACAACCGGAAGGTGGAATAAGAATGAACAAAAATGAATGACTAGAGACGGTAAATCTCAGATCAACTCATTTATATTGTAAAATGTAAATATAAAGAGAGTAAATTGTAAAATTGGTGCGCTTACTGTTAAATATTTGTATGTCCAGAATGGTAGAGACTTTAAACTTTTACTAGAGCAACAACCACTCATTTAAATAAAAGAAAACAAAAGTTGGACTGGCTGTGTCAGTTGAGGAGAGCCAAGTGGACGCTGCTATTCAAAAAATAAAAACAGTAGGTTTCTAGAAAGAACGACAAATCCTGCAGAAAATACAATAGTTTAGACATGTAATAGATTACTAAGATTAATTAATTTAGTTCATTTTAAATAATAATATTTAGATTTAATTTAATTTATTGTCGTGTTGTTCTTCATTTACTATTATCATTATTTTGTTTTTAATTTATTGTTTACGTTTTCTTTATTATTATTTTATTTTAGATATTTAATATTTATATGAAGTGTTGCAATGGTAACTATAGGTTCGAATAGTCAGGTAAGGATTAAGGGAGATAATTAGAAATCAGCATTAAGATAGTCAAATATAATTATTCTATCTTAAACCTGTAGCTGTCCAATTATACTCAACCGGGAATAGCAGGTTGGTAGAACAGAAAGTAATGAAATAGTGTGTAAGTGTGATTAAGATTAAAACATGTTATTCTTGCATAGTGAACGAATTTTAACATAGTGGACGTAACTAATTAAGTGTAAGTACGATACATTTAAATTAAGTCTAAATGCTGTGGGTGACTTATTATATGAATAGGAATATGTTGACGTTGTTGGGAAAGGTATCGAAAAGAAAGGTATATGAGGAAAAAGGTAGGGGAATATTGATATCGGTTAAGGAGAGAGATATAGGGAAAAGGTGCCTGAATGAAAGGGTATAAGGAGAACAAAGAAAGTGAGAGTGTGGATATCTAGATGGGTTAGGTGGTTCGATGCTTGAGATCATTGGGATCGGGTAGAGACAAGTGAGTTAAGGGTATAAAGTGTGGTCCAAGGTGAGTAGAGTTGGAATGATCTATTAAAGAATACAGAGGGAACAACGTTCGGATCTGCTATTTAAAGAGAGTCTATGTTTAGAGATGAAGATGGTTTCCGATATCCTGAGATTTCCGATGTTTCTAACTGAAGCAAGGATACGAACATCGATAATTCGCTGTGTGTTGCCACATGACAAAATGTGTTTATAGAAATAAGAAATGCGGGGGTATAAGTGTTCCTTGATGCGTTGGTGCAGAGGTCTAACAGTGATACCGATGTAGAAATTCTGGCACTTAACACATTGTAGTCTGATGCAGTAAATGAGTCTATTGACACCGGACACTACGTCACGTGGTTTTTAAACTTCTAAAATAGAAAATGTTTTTATACAGATGACTATATTGAGTCGCTATAAGACTGTTGTCTAGGGAAATTGGCCGGAATACTCAGATCCGTCTAAACCTCTTTTGCAAAACACCGAAGTGGTTCAGAACATCTATGGTTTCGCACGTAAAAACTTCTGCCCTCCCAACTTGCTTACTTACAACACAATAGACGGAGCGCAGTTGAATTAAGTCACACACTGTGCCGACTGCAAGACCACACACATGAACTGACTTTTTGAGCAAATTGTGTCCGAAAAAACACCGTAAAGGCTGCGTTCTGCAGTTTCTGCTCTGTCCTGGACACAGTGGTAGAAGCTCAGGCCGACTTATTTGAGTGAACTCTATTTGGCAAAAGTTACACTGAGATATGCACTGTTAAGTTTTAATGATACTTCAATTATTAGTGAATCTTTCTTTCAAAAAGTGTAAAAATTGTCTCGAACAACATGTATATGGTGACCAAGTTTATAGCTTGTAAGTCTATACATTCATACATCGCAACTAGTTCAGTTTGTCGCCAGTCCGCATTGTCGAAATTAGAATTGTAAGACTAGCATATCCTTATCTAATTCTCACAAATATTTCATTCTTAACGAAACACATTCA
>OY744519.1:38415300-38555300 GCA_963556195.1 Sepiola atlantica | reverse complement strand
CTACACTGCCTCTACACTTTGACAAATGATGTTTGACGCGTCCAGATATTGCTGTATCTCGATAAGGCGCCATGATCAAAAAAACACTAAAACAACAACAAAATTGACAAAAAAACATAAAAAAACTGTTTTTAAAAAGAGAAACACAACAAAAAACATCGAAATTGGCGCAAAAGAGAAAATAAAAACATTGACCAGAAACATCGGAAACATCAAAAAGCTTTCAAAACATAAAAATCTGCGCAAAAAGGAAAAACAAAAAAATTGACAAAAAGATAAAAACATAAAAAAATACATATGGAAAACATTTCTAGCACGCAACCCTCTTAAAAATATTTATTTTTTGAAAGAAAAAAAAATATTTACACAATCCCAATTTGTGTTTTACTCCCCACCGAAAGTAATATATTTAGTTTAACACCAATGAATAAAATTCCTCCAATTTTTTTTACTTCCTCACCCACAGAAATATAGTTAGTTAAAAAAAAATTCACCCACCAAATAAAAAAAACATGTTTTCTCTTCCCCATCCAAATTAAATATTTTAAGTTAAAAAAATACTCCCCCCCCCATTTTTTATTACTCTCCCCAACCCAAAGAAATATTAATAATAAAAAAAATGCCTCCCCCCAAAAAAAATTACTCTTCCCCACCCAAAGAAATATTTTCAGTTAAAATAAGAAACATTATAGTGCAATTTTGTCAAATTGTTTTCGAGCCTTTCTTCACTTTTGTAGTGATAGCAGCACAAGTAGTCGCACTATTCGTAACCTTCTACCACACTTTCTGTTACAGATTCCACATGTTATTGGGGCTAAATCTCAAATATTGTGCAACTATGTCGAATGGTTTTGGAGCCTATAAGTGTGTATTATTTGTAATTATAGCATCCACATAGTAGCCCTATTCATAAAAGTTCCTTCTATAACTTCTGTTAAAAATTTGACATGCTGAAACCTCTTCTAAATGTAAATTATACTTCATACTTACCGGTATTCCTGTTCCAGGTAGTTTTTATCTAACTGAGACATTGTTGAACCCTTTAGTCAGAGATATGAACCGAACATTCCCCACAATAACACTCTAGTCTATTAATGTGTAGTTATTTCTATATACATAAAAATAAAACCGTCTCGTCACAGAAAATTTACCGAGTAAAAACACGCGCCTTTTTCTAGACACCGGCCAAAACAATATTATCTTGTAAAAACAAGCTAAAAAGTAAATAGCATGTTTATCATTCCCCGCCGTCTGAAATTAATTCTAGAATAAATCCTCTACTTTCAATTAAAAGTAAACGGTCAGTGTTTTATTTTCTTTAGATCATCAACAATTATAATAATAATTTTACACGTAAAATTGAATAACTGGCCTTGTTCTATGATGCGATATGAATATAAGTGCGAACACGGGCGAACCATACCTTTTCTTCTGCCATTTTTAATACAGAGAGTGTACACAATAAATACATAACGCTATATTGTAAATCGTTAAAACATTGAACGTGCATGACTGAAGTTATGGGTTAGAGAAAACGTTTCAATATGTATGGATTTGTGGTTCGATAAATTATCCTCATTTGCTTAAAGTTAGAGACTGTTTTTTGTCATTACTCATCTCAACGCGTAGGTTATGTTTTCGGTCGCGTTTTTTTCTGTAGAGCCTAGTGTTCACATCGCTTGAGTGATCGTCACACAACCTTAGTGAAAAGCGTTATTTAATTTTGCGATATCTTAGTGAAAAGTTAAGTTCACGGAAAAGGTAAACAGTCACACTTTTAGCGATTACTTCGATTTTGTTCATCGCTGAGACCCTGCTATGACAAATTTGATGTGATGCTAATTAATAGCAGAACCCACTATTAAAATAAACGGCGTATCATATAAATAGTTTTTAATCTCTCAACGTTTCCATAAAATACCTTTTGTAATACTTAATAGACTATGTAGAAGTAAGTCACAAATAAAACATGTTCGAGTTTTACGTTGCCAAGTGGGCGTATGCAGTCTCATGATTGATATATAATTGTTCACTTTTGTGTAAGTCTTATTGCAATCATAGTTAAACGCTATTCAAGTGTTAATGCTTAATATCTGCAGACGAGTTGTTCATTAAAAGATGAATATATATATATATATCTATATATATATATATATATATATATATGTTTGGCTTTTGGATAAAGTCAGATTGTACTATATATTCTGATAGAGGCTACACTCTGTACACCCGTACCGTCTTAGCTTCCGGGCCTTCATCTCGCCGGTATAAAGTATTGCCATGTGTAGTTATAGGAGATGCATCCTCCCAGACATTGCAGTCTCATCCTTTGACAAAAGTTTAGTTTATTGCTAATCGTCTGGGACGCCCTTTCTAGTGAAAGCCGACAGGCCTGCACATGTATTTTTGTACGACAGAGTGTGCTTCCTCAAGGGCGCTGATTTTTCAATCCCACTTTCCCGACGTTTTATCACATCTTACTGCTAGGCAAGGTAGATAAAACATGAATACAACTTCCTAATTTGTCATAGGTATCAGATTATTTTTAGTAAATATTATACGGTCTATTCTCCAAATAGTAGATTGTAGAGACAATGGCCGTTGGTTATATATTATTTGGATCGTACACTTATACTTTTAACATCTTCACTATTTTCATACATTATCGACATACTTGTTTGACTAAACACCCCTTAGTATTTATTTGACTGTCTGATATATATTTTTCAAAACAAATATCCCTCTTTCAACCGAGATAAGCCTGTCCTAAATGCCGTTTTCGTGGTTAATAACATTTATGATATGGGCAATATTCATTTACAAAACGTTGTAGTATTTTTCAGTTAATCGAATTTCAATGTAAGAACTGCAATATCATCTCATTTCTGGCATCCTAAAAATGACAACGTATTATCTGATGAAACAAAGTCGCTGTTCCGGGCAGATAAATGAGATACATTAATTCTTCTTGGAACTTCCCATTCTTTATTTTCCGTCGATTTCACATATCCATAGTTAAATATAATAACTGTCAAACAGTCAGTATTTTTCAGGTTTTAAACAGATTTCACATCACTCATACTAATACACCGTAAAATATAGAAAATATGCCAATGATTGGGTGCATCCAACCAGTCTAGATATTGTTCTTCTGCCTGACCTACTTATTTCAAATTACAAATTACAATTATTTACATGATGTCAAAACAAATTGGTATTGAAGTTTAAAATTCCCCAGCGCCATGTTGTATATGAACAGCTGAATGTTAAATGAGTACAAGTTTCTAATGTTGATACACATTATTGAATATGTATATAGTAATAATAAAAAGACAATGTATATATTGTAAATCAATTAGAATAAGAATTAATCTACCAAAGTTAAAAAAAGCTCAATATTAAAAATGTTCTATGGAGCTAATAAATCCAATAATATACCCATGCTTTTATCTTTTTAAATGTTGAATTCCGGCTCCTTTAGAAATATATATCAATGTATTTTTATTTCAAAATTGTTATTGGTACATAGAATACTACAAGCGTCAATTTAATTAGTCAAACAGATGTATATATATATATATATATATATGTATATATATATATATATATATATATATATATATATATATATATATATATATATAAAAGAAAGGAGAGGGAAAATACGTACCAATGCCAGATCTATTTCAACATCAATTGTTCAATGCAAAATGTACGCGGTAAAACGTGCTCATTTTTCTTTTCTTTAAGCCAAGGCTTTACAAAGATTCAACTCTTACCATCAGAGGAATTACATAGATGGATAAGTTGGCAGTGGAAAAGCCAACATTGAAAATTTGACAAAAATATTAAATAATGGAGAGTGCGTGTAAAAATATAGAGTCTGTCCAGTTGGTGAATGTCCGTAGATAATGTGTCCGGTGAAAGTAGATTTAAAGATGGGGAAAAAGATGGTTTCGTGAAGACAGCGTTTACAATGTTCACAAATGAAGTAAATCCAATAGAAATATGTTTAGTTCAATCGTATATATATATATATATATATATATATATATATATATATATATATATATATATATTTACTAAAACTCAGATAACCCTTTCGCCGTAAATGCGCGTCTGAGTGTAGTCAAAATGAGCAGGTCTTCATATAAAAGCTAATCGCCTCAGAAACAGTCAATTGCCGTGGCCGTAGCAGTCTGTGGCTATTATACTGACAGATATGGCGTATATCGACTGTCAAAGATGACTTTTAGGCCTCTTCAAAGAAGAATGATTTCTAAACCAAACACGTTATAACATATTAAATATAGATGAGAAATGTTGTGTATGTAAATACAGTCATATATTGGTGTTATACGTGTTCGATGTTATTTAACACTTTTTTAAATTCAGTATATAGAACCTATCAATTGTAAGAAAACAAGGCGTAAATATATATATATATATATATAGGCATTTAGCCTGACGATTCCCCCCGGGGATGAAACACGGGAGCCTCTGTGTAGCTTGATTGCCATATATATTTTCATTGCTTACTACCTAGCTCAACTTACATATCGAGCACTGTTGAAGTAAATACTGAAGACTGATACATAAAAAATTGTATCTCCTTATAATATTTTATGTGGATACATGAAGTACTAATATATATGTATATATATATATTTATATATAAATATATATATACATATACATATATTTATGTATATATGTACATCTGGATATATATATATATATATATATATATATATATATATATATGTATATATAAATGTATATACATATATATATATATATATATAAATCTTTATATATTGGTATATAAATATATATATCAATATATAAAGAGTTATATATATGTATATAAATTTATATATACATATATATGTATATATATACAGATGTACATACATACATAACTATATATATACATATATGCATACATATATATATATATATATATATATATATATATATATATATATATATACATATATATATGTGTGTATATACACTTGGTTAAAAGTACACAATAAGACATATTCCCAGATTAAACATTTTGTTTGCTCTCTTACTCTCTATCGTTCTCTTTATTTGTTTTAGCTATATATATATATATATATATATATATATATATATATATATATATATTTGTATATGCTCTGTTACTTTGCGTTTACATCAACCACAATGCAGTTTGCCGTTCCTCCGATATGATGTGGTAGGGCTTCTCCTTGTTTCGCCGTGTTAACAAAAATTGCAATGACATTATAATAGCCTGTGTCTATAATCTTCTTTACATGATACTTGTTCCTCTTCTTGCAGATACCAGTGTCTAACCATTTCTTAATACGTGTTGAGTGATATACTGATGATGTAGTCGAGTCATACTATACACATATAAGGAGTTATTGTATCATTGGACCAACTGTCTCGTCTTGGATACGAACAAACATACAGTTTTCAGAGTTCTTTCTCGTACGAACCGTAAAGATTTGCGCATAACTTGACCTATTTTTTGTTTCGTCTAACGACGTCCTCAATTTCATCTACTGATTCGCATCAACAACATTGCATTGCATATTTTTGAAGATATAGCTGTTAGACTTATTCTTTGGTACTTTGAAATTATACCAGATGCTCTTATCTCCTTAACAAACATAGAAATTAATCCTCCCTAGATGGAACTTCTTTCGAAACTATTTATGAGTCTTCTTATATAAGTAATAAAGTTTCAAAGAAAAATTCTACAGAGGAAACTAAAAGTGCGATTCAGAAAAGCCCAGACTGGATTGGACAAGAAGTAAAAGAGATTTGTAAGTAAAATGTTCATGCCATGATAATATGTGGTTTTTTGTAGCTTTTGATACATGAGTTTTTTTATAGGGAAGTCACACCTGCACTTTTGACGAAACATTAGAGACTTACATTGATGTTGTTTACAGCAAAATGCTAAGAACTGCTCTTAACATCTCTTAGAGGCAGCACCACACAAAAGAGAAACTCAACAGATATCTTACTCAGATATCAGCTTTGATCCGAGAGAGAGAAACCACATTTTATGGGCACTGATGTTAGTTTAAAGATGAAACAAGAAGCGATGTTCTTTTGTGGATGACAAAGCAGGGATGTGCGCAGTGTGCAAACCGCACGGAATCTACATATTGCTACTAACATATTGCTCACAATACACATATCAGCCGCTATGTTCGATGGTAGATAACATTATATATATATATATATATATATATATATATATATATATATATTATTTAATGGGTTAACATGGATTCACAAACATTACGACTATTCCATAATTAATAAAAGTTATCATATCATTTAAGATATCATCCTTGCATTACTAAAAAAGATAAGACTATTTACATGTATATTCTTTTTTATTAAAATTATATAGTCGATGCATATTTATTATTTCGTTACCTCATTTCATTGTTTTACGGTGCTTTCGAACAGACTTGGCACATCAGATGGTATTATTTTACAATCTGATGTGCCAAGTCTGTTCGTAAGAACCGGGAAACAAGAAAATTAGATAACAAAATCATAAATATACATACAGACTATATAATTTTCAATGGGAGGCAACGGTCACAAAAAGACGACAATCTGTTTTAAACACTCGCAGAGATATTAAACACAATGTATGCTTCGATTAATTAACAGAAAATCATACAAAGCAAGAAAAATGAACAAAGTGAGATGACTAATCGTTCGTTTAATAACAAATTAAGACAATTTTGAAGGATTAACACGTGTTTGTTCTATAACATTCCTGAATTTCAGTTCTAATAAATATTTGGGAAGGATTTGCGTGAGTAAATTATATAGGAAATACTGTTAAGGAGAAAACATTGATTAACTCAACATTGGGATGAAAGTAGATACCTAGATAATATATAGTTGGACAATGTGTGCTTGTGTAAGTTACCTTACGTGCCCGTTAGCACCTGACTAACTGAATTGTCGTACATTACAAATGTAGGACAATTTCACAACTCTTTTAGGATACATATATGGTAATTTCGTTCGTCTACAATTCTTGAAAAAATTGCAACAGTTTAATGTAAGTTTTTTTCTATTCAAATCAACATAATAACCAATTTCGTGTACGTTGATTCCATTTATTTTCTATGTTGCATATCAATTTAAATGACTATGTGCGTATCTCGAAGATACTATCTATTTAAACCACGCTCAAACTTCTATATAGAGAATAACTGACAAATTTGTACATCATAATAATGTGTGTGCATACATCATTCTACGGCAATAAAACAAAAAACTGTCTGAATTTATCATTGCAACTTGAAGTCAGATATAAGCAGAATCTTATTTGTACCGCATATGGTTGAATTGCAGAAAATAGTGTAAATATTAATAAATATTTTTAAAATGGAAACTTTAAGAGTTTTTCTGAAGAATATATTACTTTTCGAAAAATTTTTAAAGCATTTTCTATCAGCCTTATGTCCAATATTCATCAGTAATTTATATACACTTTAGAAAAATGTTCCACCAAGAAAAGTAAACGATTGCCTACATTATCTTGTAAGTTAATATAAGTATGTTGCAATGTAAATACAATTACTTCTTTCTTTCCAATCTGATACAAAACTCTATTTTGTCAACTCAGTCCATTTCCGAACACAACACATTTGTTAAAACACGTTTACACTTTATTTACAACATTAACTGTATTGATACTATATATATATATATATATATATATATATATATATATATATATATATATATATATATATATATATATATATATAATAACAACAGGTTTCATTTAAAAACCCATTTCAGAAATAGATGTTCTTATTATATTTTTACACCTCTTCTTAAGAGAAACATATATTTCCGTATATTAGGCAAAACTAATATTCCATCTACTCAGACATTATTGATCTTTGGAAGAGGATGCTTTAAATATCGTTTATATCTTTTCATTGTTGTATGCGGAGAAACCTGAGACAATGAAATAAATGATAACATGAATTTGGTATGTCTTTCTACAAAATTTACTTCTGAATTTTCCTATTAACGAAGAAATAAACAGTAACACTAAGACTAATACACGTCCCAGGAGTGGTAGAATTAATTTTAAGAACAAAAGAAAAATGCACGATTTTCTCTGTGCCTTTCAGAAGACCAAAATAACGATTATCATGACACAACACTGCAACAATACAAGCAAACATATCTAAATAATATACTAGATTGGAAACAAAAAACATTTTCTAAAGTTTAGCCAGGAAGAACATGGATTTCACCAATCCAAGGGCAACCACTAAGTCTGCTTTGCGTATATAGCAATAACGTCTAAGTATATTAGTTCGGTAATAATAATAATAATAATAATAATAATAATAATAATAATAATAATAATAATAATAATAATAATAATAATTTGTGTGTGGTAGTGCACAATATCACTCATTAAAATGAATGTGACAATCACTATCCCTGTGACAGGACCACAGGCAAAATAAGCCTAGGCCTGGTGTGGCCACACCCACCAAAAATATGAATAATGCACAATAATATCAATACAAGCCGTCGGACTCAAGAGAAAGACCTGAGTGTCATGATGGGTAGGTGCTTCCTCGTTAGCCAACATGGGGACCCGGTCCGCATCCTGCAAATGTTGGCCCTTCTCATTTCAGAAACAAGACAACGGACAAGAACCAGGTAAGTAACCTCTCTGATTCCAGGTACGACAAGGACACAGACCAAAGACAGGAAAACCAGAGTGAAAACAGCAAACTGAAAGGATATAGAAAGAAATGGACCACGAAAGAGAACAGACTGGTGATGGAGTGCTATTATAAAAGCCGCCACCCTACAGAAAGAGGCTAACGAAAACGAATGAAACATCTCTGGGACATTGCTAGTGACTACCATACAACGGAACAAAGGATAGCAGATCAAGCAAGACAGATCTTCAAGCGAGGATGGTTCTCGGAGATGGAACTGACGGAAATCAGAGAGAAAGCTAATGTCGAAACGGAGCAAGAAACACCACCAAAGGAGAGACCACAGGAAGAGGACGGGCAAAACATACACACTGAAACTGCAGCGATTGAAGACTACGGAATCGCAGAACCATAGGAGATAGAAGACTGCGGAACCACAGAACCTGAACGAAAAAGAAGCAAGTGAAGTGGAGAACATTAGACGATACATGTTTGAAAACAAAACAAAACTCCCATCTCTCAGGAATCAAGTAGCGAAGAAGTTGCAAGCAGAAACAGAAAGAGTAAACAGACTCCTCACACACATCCCAACAGAAACTATTACAGACCTAAACAACCTGATATATGCAGGGGCAAAGTCGGTAAGTATGAAACTAAGAAACGAAGAGAATGGACAAAACAGAGAACCGACTAAACCTGGATGCGAAATCAGACTGGAAACCCAGATCACCAAACTTCGGAAAGAAGCTAAAACCGTGAACAGAAGGAAGGAGGACATGAAACGATTAAGAAGCAAAAATCAGAAACGCAAGGAAAAACTAAATGAGAAACATGAAGAAATAAAACAAAGGATAGCAGAAATAGAAGGAAGACTGAGACGATACAGGTACAAATCAGAACAGAGCAAACAGAACAGGACCTTTGAAAACAATGAAAGCCAGTTCTACAAAAACGTAAATGAAGAAAAAACATCAACAGAGCTACCGAACCCAACAGAAACAAAACAATTCTAGAGCAAGATATGGGAAGGACCAAAACAAGTACAACAACAATGCCGAATGGTTGAAAAACATGAAAGATGAACTGCAGGAAATCGAAGAAGGAACCGAAACAGAAATCAACAAAGAAACGATCAAGAAAACCTTTAAAAAAATGGCAAACTGGAGAGCACCAGGCCACGATGGAATACATGCATACTGGTTTTAAAAATTCACGACCCTGCATGAAAGAATAGCGCAGAAACTGAGCGGATGTATCCGCAAAACAGACGTACCAGAATGGATGACGGAAGGAAGAACAACACTAATACAAAAAGACCCCCAAAAGGGAACGACCCCCAGCAACTACAGACCGATAATATGTCTACCAATAATGTGAAAAATTATCACAGCACAACTGAGAAACCTACCAATCCCTAGACAAACGTGGACTGCTCCCCGAGGAACATAAAGGATACCGGAAAGGACAAAGAGGGGCATATGATCTACTATACATTGATCAAAAGACCCTGAAGGAGGTGAAGAGCAGACAATAGAACATGACCATGGCATGGATTTACTACAAGAAAGCCTACGACAAAATCCTCCAAACATGGATAATTGAATGCTTAAAAATATACAAGATACCAGACAGGATTATTAATCCCATCCAGAAAGCAATGGAAACATGGAGACTAAAACTGACAGCCGGAGGACAATACCTGTCTGAGATAAAAATACAGAGAGGCATTTTTCAAGGAGACTCTCTATCACCACTACTGTTTATAATAGCCATGATGCCACTCAACTACATACTCAAAAAGTGTGATGCCGGATACAGGTTTACGGATACAGAACAAAGAATAAACCACCTGATGTACATAGATGACCTTAAACTGTTTGCAAAAAACAAAAAAAGAACTGGAAAAGTTGATAAACACAACCAGGATATTCAGCCAGGATATCCAAATGGAGTTTGGAATAGAAAAATGTGCACTGCTAGAGATCAAAAGAGGAACACTGGAGACGACAGAAGGTATATAACTCCCCAACCAAGAGGAGATGAAGGCGCTAGGTGGACAAGTTAATTACAAATACCTGGGAGTTCTGGAAGCAGACACAATCAAATATACAGAAATGAAAGAGAAGATTGGATAAGAATGTCTTCGAAGAACAAGGAAACTCTTAGAAACTAAACTATATAGCAGTAACCTAGTAAAAGGGATAAACTCATGGGCTGTATCACTAATAAGATACTCTGGACCATTCATAGGCTGGGCCAAAGAAGAACTCAGGCACCTTGACCAAAGAACTAGAAAACTAATGACTATGCACAATGCATTGCACCCAAAAGACGACACGGACAGACTCTACGTGAAAAGAAATGAAGGAGGTAGAGGACTGGTAAGTATAGAAGACTGTGTGGAAGACACCAAAAAAGAGCTGGAGAAATATGTAACCCAGAACACGGAAAGACTGATCACCACAGCAAGAGACACCAGTCAAACAAACAACCCCGGAAGCACTGAACCCACAAACAAAAAGACAAGAAAGGAAAAGTGGGAAGAAAAACAACTACATGGACGCTTTATAAGACTCACAAGCGATGAAGCCAATGAAAACAGCTGGCATGGCTAAGAAAAGGACACCTGAACAGAGAAACGGAATCTCTGCTGACGGCCGCACAAAACAATGCGATTAGGACAAACGTTATTAAAACAAAGATAGAAAAACCCCAGGAAAACAGCAAATGCCGATTGTGTGGACAAAGAGACGAAACGATAAATCATATAATAAGTAAATGCAGCAAGCTAGCACAAAGGGAATACAAGAACAGACATGACAGCATGGGGAAAGAAGTACACCGGGAAATGTGCAAACAACTGAATTTCGAATATGCAAAAAAACGGTACAAACACAAACCAGAAAGTGTACTAGAAAACGAAAAACACAAAATCATATGGGATATGGATGTACATACAGACAAACCCATAACAGCAAGGAGACCGGATATGATAATAATCAACAAGAAAGAAAAATCCTGCAAAATCGTGGACTTTGCCGTTGCAGCAGACCACAGAGTGAAGATCAAATCGACGGAAAAAAGAAGCAAATATACTGAACTTGCCAGAGAATTGAAAGGAATATGGAACATGAAGAAAGTCAGTATAACACCAATAATCATAGGAGCACTAGGAACAGTCCCCAAAAACATGGAGAAAAGACTAGGAGAAATAGGAATTAAAGTGATAACTGAGACCATACAAAGGACAGTAATTATCAAAACAGCTACAATCCTGAGAAATGTCCTCGAATGCGGAAACCAACCCACATAAGCAACGAATGGAGAACAAACACATGGAAGCACAAAACAACAGAACCGGGGAAAATACAACCGCACGAGATAGGCGCAAGCATAGGCTGACACCACGAAAATTATGGACAGAGGGTCGAGGAGGGAAAGCGCAAACCAGACCTCCACTGGAAGAGCGTGGACAGCTCTGGGACCTTGGGAAGGCTTGTTGCCACTCGGGCCCCAGAGGGGACCAATGGCCCTTATCAGCGGGAAATCGTTGGTAGGTGGCTGTTGCGATTACCGCAATGGCATCAGCGGTGATGAACGAAAAGAGGTGGAGCATACTGGAGGCCTGAGGAGACTTGTTGTCACTCGGACTCGAGGGAATACCACAGGTTGTCGGCAGTGGGCGATCACTGACGATGACCAGTTGGATAACTCCTAGTGAGTAAATAATAATAATAATAATAATAATAATAATAATAATAATAATAATAATAATAATAATAATAATATTTTTCGTTTAACTCAAGAATCTTAATTATAGATAAGTAATATTTAAACTTTAAGAGATTCGATAAAAACACTAACATTGTTTGAATTAAGTGATTTTGGAAAAATGTATTAAGAAAATAGAGCGCATGTTCGCACTTTCTTCATGCAGGTTAACATAAACACCATCAGCGAGGAGGCAATTGATTCAATACTCGATTTTTGATCAAATGTAGCCACTACTTAAAATACTACTACTAATAATAATAATACAAATATCAGTACTACTTGTAATAGTACTACTTTTATTTATTTCAGTTTTACATTAATTGATTTATATGAATTTGTTTAGAATTTTCGCCGGTCATAAAAAATAATATCACAGTGGCAATAATTTCCAGCTACCACCCATGAAGGTTACATTTTTTTAGCCGAATCTAAGAATATCGTGTTTAACGCGATGTTCAAGGATGATGGATCGTTGTCTTTAAGAAGTAGCTCATTCATTTCTGATACCATCTTTGAACTCAACATTTTTTTAGTTGTTTCTATGACTGATATCGACCATTCCAGATTCTAAGTGATAACCTCGGTTTACGTCTACGCGTCCATCATTATGTCGAAGAATTGGAAAGGCATCATTATCAAAAAAAGATGATGATAAAAAACTGCAAAATTTCAAGATTCCGGCTACAGAGAGAATGTTGTTTAGGTGTTTTATGAAATATCTGAAGTTCATTATGTCATGCATTTATTACATGGAAGAACATCTATAAATCGGGGCCATTTACCATGAATAGATGATGAGGATCAACGCAGGAATATATAAAGATTGAAACACAGCGAAACGAATAATAACATAGGATTTTCCGCTCTTGATGCAGTAATACGTATGCATGTTGTTTAGATGTGGCATTCTACTTTTCTTTTCAATTATTTTTCTCTTTTTTCTGATGATTGGGGAGCATAGCGGATGTCAGACATTTACCTGCTATTTCAGAGACTACAACTGTAAATGTTTCTAGGATTGAAACTGTGATGTTAAGTGCAATTGTTTTGATGTATTTTGCACTTGGTGCACCGGGTATATTTGATTAGTTTTTTTCTAAATATTTCTAATGATCCCGACAGCTTCAATAATTAATAGAGTGATTCAAATGTTTCTAAGATGCCAGTATTTTTTAATGCCGTACATAAGACTTTGCCATTCAGTTCTCTGTCCGTATCCGCTTTGTTTTAACTTGTATCATTTGAGATTATGACTTCTACTAGTCTTGCTAGTTCCTACTTATCTTCTCTATACCACCATCTCAGGTTTTACAGCTCCGTTTTCTAAGTATATATCTGTGGTGATTGCATAGGCATAGTAGTTATTTCAAACTGTTTTGTCTGGGGATATCATGTAAAACTTAAAAGAGAACAGAACGATAGACAGAACCTTTTATAGGGATAGTGGACGCATCTCAAAATGCTATTTCACATACAGGCATGATACACAGATGGGAAATGTTTATTCGATTTGACGTACTGACGAATAAAATATTTCATAAAAGAGATTTATACATATCAACTAAACAAAGCTGGATGAGTTCATATTCAATCATTTCAACGTTCTATTTTAATTTAATGAAAGTGTTCAAAGACCAATTTTGAAAACAACTAATATTTCATTAAATATCGACCGAAAAGTATTCTCTAAAGTCGTTACCAGAAATCGTTTTTGTTTCCTATTTTATAAATAAAGTTTGTTAACTTGTATTATTTAGATTATTAGAAATACTATTCTCATCTTAGGTGTAATGCTCACAACATTTCGACCGATGAAATCGCCGACCCTCTCGATGTACATTTTCTCGAACTCGAAATTATTTATATCGAACTCTGGAATCCATACTAATTCTCAAACTGCTTAGATCAATAGGTAGCCCTAACGAATGAAAATGTTAAGTGATAATTACTTTAAGTGACAATCTCATGTAAGTGTAAGGTAACATCCTCACTACAGGCGATACTATCTATAATAAAATGTAACAATATATTTTCTTTAAACGTCTACCCGGTCATAGCTGATGAGATAAGAACCATCTACACCTATAGATTACATAAAGGGTTAAGTTTGCAATAAATATTCCCAAGTTTGACAAAATACATGTACATTTTACATTGATCACACGTTGCGACAATAGCAACCATGATGAGAATAGCAGTCTGAATAATTTTTAGAATACTAAGATGCTTTGATGTTGAATCAACGTTTAGTTCAGACAATTTCCATAATATTCCACTTTAATTCCCGTGCTATTTTAGACTTGTCTCCATTTCATGTGGTGATTCTGAATAGCTGTTCCTGCATTGAAAAGCTCTAATATAGTACATGATTTTTGGCAGGATACACTTCACAGAATATCGTATATTTTTAAGAAGTCAAAGATTTTATCTGAATCAGTTGACGAACGAATATCTCAGTTTACGGTAAACCATCATGCGAGAACATTTCAAATCATGCATCACTTAAGCGGTTATTGTTAAAAATAACATAAATAATCAACAACAAACATATTACATAAAATATCACATCAATCCGGGTGATCAATTCTTATTTTTTATCAAGTAAATGATCGATCCCTGATATTATCTTTGAAATACACTTTCCAAAGTCAGAAAATATGATAAATTTTAATAAATTATACGATGTATATATATATACCTTCACTTTAGTGAAATAATACATCGGATACATATATCCTAAGTAGAGAATGGTTGGAATGTGTGAGTTCAGTTTTGTTCAAACATCAACATATGTCAGACATTACGTTTAGTAGCGTTTACATTGAAGCCGAACTACAAAATTAATAACGCCATTAAAGCTGCATTTTGTTTGTTATTTCATTACAATAAGATACACTGTGCAACAAAGATATTTATCTTTTATTTATTGGTATTCCTTTATATACAAGTCTATCCGTTCAGTTTCCAGCATGAACGGCAAGCAATACTGTAAACCGATTGCAAATTAGAAGATAGAGTCAGCATATATCAGTAGACTAGTGAAAGTTATTTGCACGGATGTCTAAAGTAAATTTAGTTTAATCAGAACTAATACCGCTATACAACTATGTGTTGTACAACGTGTTAATATAGAAAGTGAGTGTTAATGGTGTCTATAAGAATGCATTGTAAAATATTAGATAACTACATAACCTTATTTATTATAAGAATTCTATTTGTAACTTTTTCACTAATTACATTTCAATTGAATATTATCTGTAATTATTTAATCATAGGGATATATTTCGGAATTATGTTTGTGTACGAATTCATTGTAAACGTATTTTATTACAATATGAATACTTTGGACACAATTGGAGTTGCATAGTTTAATGCTTACGGGCGCGAACTGTAAACTCGATGTTCAAGGTTCGAGTTTTGTCTTGCCTACTTATTCACTTCTACTAATGCCTATGTTAAATATATGAATAGGTCAAGCATCTGTCAAATTATGGTTTAAAACGTAGAATAGATTAAAGTCTCAGCCCTTTGTGGTAGAGAAACTTGTCAAAGAAAAGGAAAACATCTTTCCACTAGAGTAAAACAGTGGCGATCCTGGTGATATACGGTTGTGATTGCGCAACCTTTCCTTTATTATAAGCTCATTTTTCAGGGAGTATTTATTGGCTGTCGAAACTAAACAGCGTCTTAATGTATACAATAGTTTACGATACCAGTATAGAGAAAATATGTTACTATAGTTTTTTCAATGGTGTTTATTATATTAAATAACTGAACATGTTTTATTATTACAATCGACTGTGATTTTGTGTATGAATGTACTGAGTATATGTTATCATTAGTCTATGTTCGGAATTATTTTACTACAACAATACATGTTAATATATAAAGATAAAATCCATCCTTACAATCATGTTAAATCGTAATATATAGTTGTATATCACTTATATGCTTACATGTATTAATTGTATCTGTATTACAGACATCTAACTATAATGTTCTTCGTAATTTGAATCGTGTTAATGTATATACAACGTATTCAACAGGGGTTGATTTTCTGTAAATTACTCTCAGTAAATCTGTGTTTGTTATGTATGCAATCTGATTCATTAGAAAAACATGATTTACAACTTATTTTAATCGAGATCGTATGTCAAGCTGTCTTACACAAAACACAATGTAACATTTACAATCACAAATGAATAAATATATGTATATATGCATGTATTTGTTTGTGTGAGTATATATATATATATATATATATATATATATATATATATATATATATATATATATATATATATATATATATATATGTTATGTGCCTGTGTTTAGTGTATAAATGTGCATATTGACAATGGTTTAATTAATTTTAATCTATTAAATTAATAAAGTCAGGGCAACCGAAAAAAGAAAAAGAAGAAACTATCCAGCAAATGCGACATTTTCAGCGTTCATCGACCCTCCTCTTCTACTATGACAAACACTGCTAAATTATCTTTGGTAAAATATTATAACGATTTAACGATTTCATTAGCGAAGGTGATTGTTTTTCTTGTATATGAGTTAGTTTTTGTTTCTGATTTCCGGTTTTGTTTATTTTATATCATTGTACGAATTAAGTTTCATTATTATTTCTCGGCTCCAACGAAGGGCTATGGCGCGGAAAACTAATTTCGCTAATCGTATAACATGTTTATATAATAAATAATTATAAAACGTGTTACTTAGTTTATTTCATAAATACATTTGAACTTGTTTAATTAATAAATAAATAAATTAATATATATGTAATTTATATTACATTTGAAGGCAAAATATTCATTTACTTTTATTGTGTTTGGACTGCCCCTTACAACCGATTATTCTATATTCCATCCTTATATTTGTAATCAATACTTCATGAGAACTCGAAACTTGTTTTATTTCAAGGAAGGTTGACAATCCTCTTGAGACATCATCTTCATATGTCTTGCCTTACTGTAATTTAACTATACGTTTATGTATTCTCTTATACACATTCTATTTAAACCCATTCAGCTGAAACATGGCGGCATTTATCACGTTTCTCATCGGGATTTCTTAGATTTATTCTACTTTCAAGATACAGTGAAGGAGATCTGAATCAAACTCTTATCTACATTTATTAATTATTACAGATCGGTAAACTTATTCGAACGGGAATCTCTTCAGACGCTATAAAATGCAATCAGGAGGTATGGATGCATTTGTAGGTCCATATTTATTGCGGAATTGTTATTCATCTCAAGACTGTGATAAATTAATGGTACAAAAGATCAACAGATTTCGTCAAGTAACTTAGGTATCCAGTAACAATGGATGCCATTGTAAATGAAAACGCAATAAACCGTGTATATTTTTTATAAATTGAATTAGTTGAATTATTATTCTCATCTTATTCGTTTCGTATTTCCACAAAGTTTCAGCCGATATACACACAACCTTCATCATACAGAATTTTGCTAAAATTTCCCACCTAACCGACAAATTGGGAATGTTTATGTCGAGCAAGTTAACGCGTACAGAAATTCAAACTTAACTTTTTTATTTATCATACAGAAGCTATTAGTGTTCCTTCTTCAGCCATTGAGTAATAGTAATAGTAGGGTTCAGTATTATAAAAGGGTTATCATGTTGTTATTACTTCCTTTCGAACCTACAACGATGTATCTGGAAACGGACGAATAAAAACACCGGGTTAAATGCTGCAAAAACAACAACATACTTGGGAATAATAGTCGGACTAGTATAAATAATACAAATTTAAACATTCGGTAGCAACGCGTATAATTTATTGGTATAATAGATCAAAAATTTCACTGGAACGCTAGTGAAAGGTAAGAAAAAAATCAGCCTCTCTCTAACTGTTTGTGAAAATATTGGAAGAGACTATACTAAGTTTGAAATAGTTACTAGAGTAGAAGACGAACAACTCCTTAATAATACCCGAGTGAAGACTACCGCTTCATTTCCCCGCTTCAATAAACTATGTCATGAAAAGCATGACTTTTTTTTCGAATTGAAGATATATTGTTGTAAATTTCCAATTTTGAACCGCAAATAAAAATATTTTCAATGTATTAATATAATAAAGTGATCCATCTACGAACATTATGTGCATGTTATTTTTAATGTAAACCTTTATAAACATGACTTTTTATACACTTATAAAAATCGTACATTTATGTTGATCTTTAGACAAATACAATTATAAACCCTTCTCTTAAAATAATAATGCAGCAGTGAAATTAAAATACTTTAGATAGAATATCAGAACTGGCGCTACGAAATGTGCCCATGAATTATTTAAAAACATATGAAATAAAACTATACACACACACATATATATATATATATATATATATATATATATATATATATATATATATATATATATATATGAATGGAAAATGATGGTGTACTATTATAAGACTTTAAATTATTATAGTTTTACGAAACTAAGTAAATCTGCTTTTCAGCAATAAATAATTGTTGGTGCAGTTAGACTTTTTTCACAAAACGGTTCGAACATATGCAAGCCTATATTTAATATTGAAATAGGTAGGATAAAATACACAAATCTATATTTAGAAAATCATAATTTAAGCAGATATATTGGAAATGCCTTTTTCATACAGAAGTTATAGCTCGATTTGGTATTTTTTTTTGTTTTTATTAAAGCAATGGGTTTTTAAATCTGGACAAATTATGTGAATGATACTTTCTAACAAAAGATCAGACAAATAATATGGTAACTTTATGTGGCATCAATACTCCTTGACATGGTACTAGAGGCAAATTGTAATGTGACGCGGCACGAATACACTCTTTCTGACCTCCCATAACGGAATCATTCCGGACCCACCAGATGGCGTGTAATGTTCTGATGTAGATACACTGTCGTGTGTCCCATTGAAACGTCGTAAGTAGTCAGGCTAATTAATAAGACTATCGAGTTTAAAGGGGGTAGTAATGATTAGTTCTCAGGGTGGTATCCTCTTATGTATACAGGAAAGAGAAGAACAACATCCATGGTGGTGTTCATTTTCTGATTGTAACATCCAATATTAACTTCAACCCTTACTGATTGATAATATAAGAAGTATTTAACTTGATCTTAAAACTAAGGCAACATGAATACTGTTTGATTTAAGACAACACAGATTTTGAAGTACACAGCCAATTAAGATACAATAAATTAAAACACCTTTACACGGTGGTGCGAAAATACGTGACTATCTTTTATAAAGTAGCATTTATTATTGAAAGATAACATACAAAATATAGCTATGTCTTACAAATATGTAAGTATCGTGTAGCATATGTTATTCCTATACCATAAATGCGCGAGCATAATAGTATATAATGTTATCACTCTAAGCACATTGGTCCCTGTCCAACATGCCATGGAAAATCTTTTTAATTTATGTTCCAATATTATTCTTAAGAGCAGCAATAAGTAATATATCGTTAGGACTGACCATGTATTTTAAGTATACACACAGAAAAAAATGCACCATTGATATATTTGTAGAAGGTGCAGGGAAAGAGTGGTACGTATTATCAAAAAGAGCCTGCCCTCACGTTAGTTGAGATGAAGGTATTCAAACGAAACAGTGAAGCAATATTCTACACAATTTCAGTTTTAGTCTTTTTGCAACTTGTTAAAAAGATACAATTCCTTATTAGTAAAACAATCAATTGACAAATAGATGTTTCGATTAGTCTTTGTAAAAACTTTTAGGTGGCTTATTACTTTTAAAAATTGTCCAGCATCGTGACAATTGGTATTCATTATGTTGAAAATGTTTCTCATATATTTCTCTTCTAAATTAGTAGATTTGCATTGTCTTATAACTACAATCATTTACACGTTTTTATTGGATTTTACAATCTTGTTTGTATAATTGTCAATCTCAGTATTACATTCTGACTCCATGTCGAGACACTGCATCCTAAATCGATATACCTTATTTTTTTAAAAGTAATATAAATACTACATAAATAAGTGAGTACAAAATATCAATCATTTCCTGTACCAAATTATAAAACAATTGATTACATTTAGTGTCGTAGAAAATAACTATGTTTTGGAAATATATATATCTATATCAATGGTAGCTTAAAACGAGGTGCATTTCAAGATGTATTCCAAGTGTAAGATAACTTGATTAATACGCTGAAGAAGTCGAAATTACACCAATAGCGACGTGTAGGTAATTAGATATGAGTTTTCATGAAGACAAGTGTATAGTTAAAGAAAACTTTATCGTGTTAAGTTAAACATATGCGCACTGTTAAACAAGCCGCTAAGCGCAATGATTGGATACAGGTCTTGGTTGACGACTCGTTTGAGAGAGTTGTCTTCTTTGCATCATAAACTTTAGCTAATCGGAACCGAAGATGAGACTGATATTAGTGTATATATATATATATATATATATATATATATATATATATATATATATATATATATATATATATATATATATATATATTTATATATATATATATATATATTTATATATATATATATATATTTATATATATATATATATTTATATATATATATATTTATATATATATATATATATATAAATATATATATATATATATATATATATATATATATATATATATATATATATATATATATGAATTGTGTGTATTTAGGCACAATTTTCTCATTTATGCAAACGTTGTGAAAAATAACAGAGTTCGTCTGTTAAATGATACCTTATTTTCAAATGGTCTTTCTGTATAAAAATAAAGAAAATACTAAATGCTCTATAGGTTTCACATGTTTTGATGAACGTCTTCGATCTTTAACTGCCCTCCTTCTGATTTTAGACACATTCTAGTTAATAACACTAACATTATACATTCCGCCACCAATTTTAAAAAATAAAAATTCTTGAAGCTACTCACATAAAGGCACGGCAACCTAAAGTATATGAGATCGCATATGAAATAAGTGGTGTCAGTGTTAGATGCTTAACGTGATGCGATATTGTTCTGTGATGACATGCAAGGTTGCCGAATTTAGGTCGTCAGCGACTTCCTGGAACAATGCGAAAAGTTTTCTGTTCGTTTCTCCGCTGTCTTTTGTAAAATTCTCTTCTTTCTCCAGCTTTTTTTAGTCATTTGCTCTTGACACCTGAGGATGATTTGATGAAGAATCGAAAACGTTCGTCAAACCTGCGCAACATATGGACCATTTATTAATTGTATTGAGGTTGATACAAGAAGGACCATCATAAGTGTTGACAAAATATAAAAGGTATAATTAAGCAGATGAATTCTGTTATTTTGAACAATGTTTGAATATGTATATATATATATATATAAATATATATATATGTATATATATGTATATGTACATATATATATATATGTAAATATATGTATATAAACATGTATATATGTATATATTTATGAATATATATATATACATATGTATCTCTCTCTATATATATATGCATTCATATATATATATGTATATATATATATGTATATATATACATGTGTATATATATATACATACATATATATGTATATATATATATGTATATATATGTGTATATATATATGTATATATATATATATATTTATATATATATATGTATATATATATATTTATATATATATGTATATATATGTATATATATATATATATATTTATATATATATGTATATATATATGTATATATATATATGTATATATATATATATATGTATATATATATATTTATATATATGTATATATTTATATATATATATATATATATATATATATATATATATATATAGAGAGAGAGAGAGAGAGAGAGAGAGAGAGAGAGAGAGATAATATAGTACAATATTTTCGTAACTATTTTGAATATAATAGCATTTATTATTGAAAATTAAAACTTTACACTTAATTATAAACATTACTTAGAGCCATGTAAGTGGTGTGGGGCATTAGATTTTCCCCGGATACGACCATTGGAAAAATAAAAGCACAATAGTTTATAATGTGTGCTGAATCAATGTGTCTACTCGCGCATTAGAGTTTTACTGACCATGTGTAACATGTCATGAACAATTATCTTAATATCTGTTAGAATATTATACTTTAGCTCAGTGATTATTGAAATAGACCGATTCTTTTAGATATCTTAACAGAAAATACTCCCAAGGTAATAGGGTAGGGGGTGTGCAGCCGAACGGATAAGCTTGTCTTCAGTGAAGCCGCTATTAAAAGTATTTGAGTGAAATTGTATAGCAATACAGTGTTTCTCCATCCTGTTGATAAATCACAGCATATATGTCCATGTCCATTGTTTATTTTTTATAAAATATATAGCGATTGTGAAAAGAATACATCTTTCAAACCACCCGACATTTAATAAAGATAGTTAGTATTGTTTCAGCGTCAGAAATAAACTCTATATGACACAAAAGTGTTTCCTAGCCTGAAAAGAAACTATTTTTACATTCACTTTTACATTACAACACAGATAATTTAGTTTGTTGCTGCTGCTTCAGGGACGCGTATTGTGTCCACTTCGTTTCTCTTGTAAGTTGGGGGGAATATTTCTCTGTGTTTTTTTACTGCAAGATTTTCAAGAATGAATTTTCATAGAATTTAGTTTAGACGCGGCAAATTACTGAATGTTTACACTTAAAATAAGTTCAATCACAAACCCCTACATCATCGATTTTCTTAGCAAGCTAATGTTTTTGAATGTATATACTTATAAGATTTTTCTGATCATATAGTTGTAAATACTAATAAACCTGATTGGCAAAATAAAAATAATCTCTGATAAAAATAGTTTATCTTAACCGGAGTATAATGAATAATTTCATTTTCAAAATGATTTTTGAATAGTAATAGTTTGGCCAAAAAACGGGATTGACAATGGGTTATTATCTCCATTTTTATTAAGTTAGCTATGTTTATATGTTTATATTAATTCTGGATCCAGTCCTAAAGAAAGACACATAACATTATGTATTCAGTAAAATATTTGCTAGCTTTAAGGTGTAATGTGGGCGATATATCATTAACTTTTGTTTCATATAAAAGAGGTAAAACAGCTAATATGCCCTTCTGTTAAAATTCTTATGAGTACGATATTTTGAAAGTTTACCAATAAGTATTAGACATCATTTATCAATATTCCCCAAATGTATGCCTTTGAGAGAGTTTTTACGGAACGTTATATGGGAACTTTTTCCGATTTTAAAATTCAAATAAATCAATTCGGATTGAATTTGATCAACAATTATTAAATACAAATGAAGTGAGATTCCCTGAATTTTAATTCCCTCTTCAGAAACTTATGCTTAAGCCTTAAATACTTTCTTCGTTCTACAACCAGAATTTGAATTCATAACCGCCAACGTCATCGGCGTGGATACATCACACCAAGGACATTTATCTTGATGGAAAAAAAAAACCAATACTGGTCAACTCTGATGATGAATTGTATTTCGAAATTAATAAGATTCAAGTAAAAAAAATGGGTAATATTGCATTGATAAAGGCTTATATTTTCAATTTTATAATACTGCCCCAGCAATGCTTCAAATGAACGACACATTTTATTTAACTCTAGCATGCCAATGATTTCTTCGTTCTACAACCAGAATTGCAATTCATAACCGCCAACGTCATCGGCGTGGATACATAACACCAAGGACATTTATCAAAGAAACAACAAAAAAAGTGTTTTTACTTTTGTTTTTGTGTTTCTTGATGAAAAAAAAAATGACTCAATACTGGTCAACTCTGATGATGAATTTTATTTCGAAATAAATAACGATTAAAGTAAAAACAATAAATAAAAATTATTAATCTTGTATTGATAAAGGCTTATACTTTCAAATTTATAATATATAGACAAGCTGAATCCCTGTCCTGCAATCCGGTATAACCAATAGACAACAATAAATGCATACTATACCATCGTTTACTGGTTAATTTAGTGAGGAACATTAATGTTCTTAACTTATTTACTAACTCAACAGTTGCCAGGTAAATAGAAACTTTAATGGAATATTCAAATATTTATGTATTTAATATAGATATCAAGTGTTACCCCCAAGAAGGGGTTACTTGATTTCTGAGAATTTTGACTGAATAAAATGAAAGGAAAAATATATGCATATATTTTAATATTTTTATTATTAATAGATGTAAAATGCTAAACATTTATGTGGATGTGTTAATCATTAGCTCTGAACAGGTACGATCTAATTCGTCAGAGTGAGAAAAAAAGAAAATAGAATAAACAGACATTAAAAATCTAAAAAGGTCATGATCAGATTGAAATAATATTTTAAACTAACCTGTATTTCACTTTTTCTTTTTAAGCCAACACGTAAACCTATTTCAATGTTAGATAAACGTCACCTTATTTATCATTTATTTGGGTAGCGAGATTACAGGTTGAGAATTAGGGAACCGGATGTTATAATTTAGAGGGTGTGTGAGAGTAGTAGGATGTATTATAGTGCAGAAAAAAGGGGTATATATCATAATTGAATACAAACACACACGCTAGGCACAGTCTAATAACTTTTGTACGGGCTTACGCAATTTAACAAAAAACTGTTATTACAATTATATTTTAGGCTTATGTGACTTAATAACTTATGGAAATGAAACAAATTAAATCGGGCAATACGTAAAAGTCGAATAATAATTTTAATAATAATAATAATAATAATAATAATAATTATGATAATAAAATGATAACAATAATAATAACAATAATTATGAATATAATGATGATTACAATAATAGTAATAATAATAGTAATAGCAATAATAATAATACTATTAGTAATAATAATAATTCAGGAATAAGAAAATAAGCTACACCAACGCACATATAAGATAGGTAGACTACGGAAACAACTGTCAAGCGGCATGTCAGTATAATAGAACACACACACACACACACCCACACATACATATATATATATATATATATATATATATATATATATAGATAAACACATAAATTAACACTAATACCAAAGATCATGGAATAAAATACGTAGGATGAAGAGGTTCCATAATGGAGGAGGAAGGAGCCAATGCAATCATGTAAGGTAGAAGTTAATAGATCAGACTAAAGTTTATAGTTAACATTAACTTGTTTAGGCAATAATACTATATATTCAAGATGTTATATGTAGGTTGCTATAAATATGTGACTTAATATGCCGACAATTAATCCAAGTTTAATGCTTTCATTAAGAAGTGTTTCTCTATTATTGAATTCCGTTATTTCAAGTTTAACTTCAAAGCAAACGTAACACTATGTGTTTAGGGACCTTCAGGTGCTAGGTTTTAAAAAGATAATATTCTATTAGTGTTTAATTATTTGTGGTTCGATCCAGAAGTGTTGGAGACTAATCAATATATATTTACACACCGGTACTTCTATTTAAAGCGTTCAACAAATCAGAAATAACTTTAGCTTTACTGCCAATACAATATAATGGTTTTGTATACATCAAAGTGCATACAATGATAATTAAATATTACTCATTTATTTTTCAACAGGCCTGTTTCGTATTTTGAATACCTATCCGTATATATTAAAATCATTGGGAAAGCTACGAACGGGTCTTGTGATCCAATGTCTTTAACTTCTCGCCTTGAAGTTAAACCCGGCGACATTATATATATATATATATATATATATATATATGTGTGTATATGTATATATGTATATATGTATGTATATGTATATATATGTATATATATATTTATATATATATATATGTATATATATTTTTATATATATATATATATATATATTTATATATTAGTAAATAGTTTTACTGTATAGAATGCATTTGATTTTTGTAATAGAAACGGGGGTTCTATTAAACCAGTAAAATGCAGAGGCTGTTTCTAATAAATACACATATTATTTATTTAAATAGCATGTTTATTTAGAAAGCAAGCTCATGCACTTCGCTGGTTAAAAAAAAACCGTTTCAATTATATATATATATATATAATCAGGTTGGAAAGAAAGAAATGTCGTATGTTTTACTTCATAACTTTGAAGGCTCCTAGGTTGTACACAGTTCAAGATTATTTGATGAGTTGGTGTCTTAATATCTAACTTTTCATTTCAAATATAGTAATTAGTTGAAAATATTTAGCTTAACGGTCTCAGCCGTCAACAAATGATATTAGTGAGGAGCAACTGAGATATTGCATGCTCTATGAATTCAAAAAAGGAAACTCAGCTGCAGAAGCTACTTGGAATATTGAAACTGTCTATAGGACACATGTTTTGAATGATCGAACATGACAACGGTGGTTTGTAAAATTTTCTTCTGGAGACTTTAACCTGTATTATCGGCGACGTTCTGGAAGGCCAAAAACAATTGATGAAGACGCCATTAAAGACGCTGTAGAGGGCAATCTCAAGTTAACCCGCAGAGAATTTGCTCAACAATTCAATACAACCCAGACCACCATCAGTTTATGCCTTCACCAGTTAGGAAATGTTTACAAAACTTGGACCCTGGGTTCCTCACAATTTGACGTACGCTAAAGGACATCAAAGATTGACTGTTTGCACATCTTTGCTTTCCAGAAATTATCGAGAACAATTCTAGCAAGAACATTGCGACTGGATATAAGAAATGTGTTATTTAGCAGAATACCCAATGCAAAAGACAATGGTTTGACCGAAACCTAAGCCCACAGACAGTTCCTAAACAAGAACTACACCCAAAGAAGGTTATGCTCTATTTATGGTTGTACTTGAGAGGACGAGAACCTAATCCAACAATCACAGCAGTAAAATATTGTTCGCAACTGGATGATCTAAGAATTGCTCTATTAAAAAAAAACGACCAGCATTACTCAATAGGAAGGGTGCAGTGTTTCAGCATGATAACGCGAAAGCTCACACAGAAAAACTAACTTGGGAAAAGGTGAAACGTTTTAACTGGGAAGGTTTGCCTCATCCGCCTTGTTCACCTGAATTAGCTTTATCCGACTGAAACAATAACATTCATGAAAATGACGACCAACTCAAAAATTACCTAAAATCATTTTTCTCTCAAAAATTAAATACATTCTTTGAAGAAGGCATCAAGAAGCTAGTTGATTGTTGGACAGAAGTCATAGAAAATGAGGGGAATTATTGTAAAGATTAAAAATGCCCTAATGTGAATGTTTCAGATGAAATAAATGTGTTGGACAAAAACAACATTACCTTCTTTCCAACCTGATATATATATATATATATATATATATATATATATATATATATATATATATATATATATATATATGTGTGTGTGTGTGTGTGTGTGTGTATGTGTGTATGGGTATGTGTGTGTGGATATATATATATATATATATAAATACGCTGCAGATTCGTAAAAATACATATAAAGTATAATAAATTAAAAATAAATAAATATTGATTTGTATTGTAGCTTTTCCAGCCGGACATGTGACCCGTTTAAGTACATGAAACACACTGACGATACTTTAGTATAATTTAACATATTATGTATATCAAGAATATGTATGTATATGTTTTAGGAAGGCAGAAACGATGTATGTCAGTAAAGAGGGTATGTTAATCAACTTAAGAGATTTGATTTCTTCATTAATTCATCTTTACATAACATGAACATTGATAAACATCGCTGGTCAAAAGTTTAGCGACGTTGGGTTACAAGACCGAGAGTAGATAGTGTGAACCCAGGTAGGCCAGTTATTTAAATCAACACTGATGAGTCTTCAACACACGAAACATACCTGTTTATATATAAATACATAATTTGTAATTATTATTTGAAGCTTCCTTGATAAAGGGAAGCCATTTTCATCGGAACAACATATGTATATCGCCATCGCAGTAGCACTATAGTTTCATGTTCTTAGTTTAACACTTCAGATGTAATTACCTTAATTATGAGTCTGTATCGACACATCATTTATACGTCTCAATCGTACAGCTTACTTGATAGTCAAGCGATTAATGGCATCGGTTAAAATACCTAGTGTTTTATAGTTCGAACCCGTTTGTATGTTGGTATGTTGTAAATTGTGTAGGCATCAGTTTTCCCAACATAAAAGGAGCCTGCCCAGAAATAAATAATATTTAGTTGTTTCATTTTTATTATAATATGTATGCACATAATTTACTGAATATCTTACGTATTAGACACCTTAGCAACTCCGGATATGGAAGATTACTGGAATATGTTACTGTTATGTATAATGCATTGAAATGATTTTTGCTATTACATTAATTGAAAGTCATTTTACTTTGGAAATTCGTCAGAAACGCTATTAAACACGAACAATTACAAAACTGTTTCTATAATTGATATAACTTGTTTAACTTGATAGTTTGTACCATCGATTTATCGCATCGTTATAAAACATCTACTCATCCGTATTTATCTTACAACGATGGGCACAACCATATCTGATAATTAACTTTCAATAGAGTTTCAGGTGATCTATCTTTCTATCGGCTTATATATTTGTAATCAATTAATAATTGGGCAACAGAGTACACACCAGACATCGTTCATCGTATCATGGAATATACATCATTTAAGTCATACATCAAATACGATTAATTACCTGTTAGTCCGGTTAAATAGTCTCAAATAACATTATTACGGATAAGTGATAAGCGTGAGGACCAAGACACGCTGAGTGACTTTTATTATGTTACTGTTTTATAAAGATGGCTAATCACCCTCGGAAAATCTAAGTTTTACTTATTATAGAGCAGTAGTTTTTAATCATTCATAAATATTCTAAGGAAATACACGATTTTAGTGTAATAATATGTAGTTGATGTGCATTACAAGATTGCACTTAAATTGATATAAAAAAGACACGGACAAATAGAGATAGAGAGAGATACGCTGGACTGTACACATCAATATCGAAAGTTCGATCGTTGTCTAAGTTGGCAATGCTGATGATTGATGTGAGCCAGAAACACGTGTGCATGGATTCCTTTTATGTACGTATAAAATTAATAAAACATAAATTATTAACGACGATTTCGACTTATAAAGTTAAGGGTGACTTATAATGTTCTTTCCCGAATCTTAATCACTTAGGAAGTGAAACAATAGAAATAGTAGGATGCAACAAAAAAGACCAACTAACTATGGAATAACCAATAAGAAAAATTGCATAAAATACATTCAATATTTAGGTGATAAAAATCATACATATTTCAAGGCAGCCGTTCGTAGTCCGATGGTGGGACGCTGGCCTATAGATATCAATATAAAAGGTTTTATAGCTATGCTGATGACGGCTGTGAGCCAGAAATACGTTTACATAAATTACTTTTATGCACGTATAAAATTAATATATATATATATATATATATATATATATATATATATATATATATATATATATATTAACGAAACATACGACCTCTAAATTTTAGAACGACTTATAGAGCAATTATCTGCATTTTAATCAGGAAATAAAACAATCAAAATACCAGTAAGCAAACACAAGAAATAACCAATAAAAATAATGTCACAAATATCCATGAAATACCCAGGTGATAAACATCGTACATATTTATTGGCGTAAATAGATGTGTTTGCATATTTCTTTTAATTTTTTTATCGTATTTTTTAAGGGATGGGTCATCCTATCGGATGTAGACATTCGACTGCTATTTCAGAGACTCAGATATCTTGTTTAGATTCTTCCCGCCCCTTAAATCACACTTGTTTAAATCTTTCTTGCACTTGGTTTACCGGGTATACTCGCTAGGTAGGTTTTAAAATTCTCTTTTTATGAGGTCAGTTGCACTTATAATTACTGGAATGGTAGATATATTCGTCAGATTCCTGTTTCTTTTCATGTCGTGCATTTTACTGTTTTATTCTGTTATATACTCTTTATTAGCTCTATTTAAGCCAGCATCATTAAATACACTGACTTTTACTATGGTTGCATCTAAATCGTCTCATCCCATATCACTTAGCTGTAGGAATTACATAGTAATAGTTGATGACGTATGACTTATTATCAACCGCTCTTTTTGTATATGTTCCCAGGACTTTATGCTACACTTGTGTCGTATGCATACTAGGTGTCCCCTAGCAAAACCTTACAACTGGATGTTAGGTCACACTTTCTGCATAGTTCTGACATAATCTGTACTTGTTATCGTTGCTGCGACCACTCACCTTCTTAAAAGCAGTGGGTATAACACGTTCATCTTCGGCAGAAATTATCATGCTCTCCTGATCATAATGGAACGATCAGCTTTTGACCTAGCCCCCAAAGCCTGCTTTATCTAGAAATTGCTGGGTTAGTTTTAGTAAGAACATATTTACCACGTTGTTGGTTTGACCATTTACTTTCAATTTCTGCAATGGGAGGTATTTATGGTGGCTCTTTTGTGCTATTGTCGTGGTAGACATTTTTGGTTTTACTGTTTCATTTTACAGACAGTTCTTTTCCAAATATGTTAGGCCACTTTTATAATGGATGTTGTTTTACTGGCTCTTTCTTTGTTGCGTTGATGTACAATCATAATGTTTTGGGTTCTTAGGGCTAATCAGATATTGTCCGGTGCTCACCATGTGCGTGCTAGTATGTATAGCTGATTTTCCATTTTTATTTTATATTCCACGGTTTATCTCCGAAGTGAAATATGTGTTTTCGAATTTAAAAAAATGTTTAAAAAAGTGCATGTATACATTAATCTGATGAAAAATAAAATGTCATTAAATAAAATCAAACACGGCCTATTTTCTTTTTCTTTCTATTTCTAGAAGATTCCAAAATAAAAAAAAATGCATATTCATTTTTCAAAGCATGCAAAGGTGACTTTTTTCTCCATTTACTCATCTCTCTCTGACTTTCATTCCCTCTCTAGTTGCATGCATATATGCACCAATTAACATCACGATGTAACATTCGTGTTCAACTAGTTATTGACTCGAAGACTATTCTCGACTTTTTTATCCACGTGTTTTTAGGTTAATTTCTGTCTGGTGACCGATGTACGAATCAATAAATCAATGTATCTATCTATGTAGGTTAATGTAAACACCGAAATAAAAGAAGAAATGAACGAAAGCTAAGACTAAAGTTCAAATACCTTGAAAAAAAAACTTTAAACGGAGGAATATAAACACTAGCGATTTTCAGGAACATGCAGAAGACCAGACCTAGTGGAGAAGTATGATCATTGTAGCATTTATGAAACAGTTATCATCCACAAACAGCATATGATTATATATATATATATATATATATATATATATATTATTTCTGTCTAAATTGCTATTTTAGTCACGTTAATTATGTCAAGTGAATTCATTTCGACATTGTTTGGCCATTACCGAAAAACGATGTGTTTCTAATTTAAAGTAAGGCTTCATCATTGGCTAGTTTTGTTCTGGACTGGTTTATATTTATAGTAACAATATTTCGCGGTCTATTCATCATTTCAGCTTTTCACGACCAATGTTTCAAATATCTATTTTGTTATTGTTTATTTAAACTAAAACGTGGCTATAAGTAAACATATGTGGTTTGAGAATTATGCCGATATCTATTTCTCCTTAATAACTTTAAGTGACTAGAATAGGAATTGTTAGCTGCTAATTATGTTTGGGGGCTCACATGAACCTAAATACTTTTAAATTGGCAACTTAAATGCTTCACGTATTTCTCACTGTCAGGAACAACATCTAGTTGTAGGTATTGTAACACGAGTTATTGTTTTTCTTAAACCGACCTATTTCTCGACTGAATAAATTGTTTGGGACTATTAAAATAATTTCCAACGCTATTGATGATGTTTACCCATTTATTCATTGTTTTATCATCGCTTATGTTTGAGTTCATGTTTTGAAACATGACGTAACTCATTAATTCATGACGTTTCGCCTAGTCTATATATTTGAAGGGAGTGTTTTATGATGCATTCATAAGAAGGTGCAAATAGGTCAGTTGGTAGAAAGTCAGACTGAGTATCTCCAGATTTATGTGTACATTTCTGGTCATGGTGTACGATTTATTCGTTGGGGATTTATTATTTACTATTAAATTAATATTTTCAATGTTTACATGAATTTAAGATATTCGTCGAAAAAAATTCTGACTGACGGACAGACAGCAGACACACACAACCACAGAAAAAAGCGGCCATTATATATATAGTGGTTTATGCAGCAGGTCAGATGTGGTATCAATACTCCATGCCTAGGTGAATGATGGCTTTTCAGAGATATACAATTCTGGCAGGTGTGTGAAGTCGGTAGGGGGATCCAACTTTCTTTTTGCCAGGCTTCGCTCATGTTACATTTGCGGCAATTACATGTAAATAGACTGAATAATTAGCACTAAAATAAAACTAAACAAAAACGAACAATAGTTTAGTCTTTAATTAGTAGGTAACTTTCGCATATAAATTTAAAGAAAAATCATTACGCACTTCCGGATTACCGGGTGGTAATGATCACCCCCTTCCAGACTAGGTAGCGTTTTTAAAGACATATACCAATTTCTTAAGGAGATAAGTACATACCCGCTCATTGATCAAGGTTTGACCAATGACAAATTAAAAGGCATCGATCGTAGAACGTTGCTCACTTATGTGAGGGATGATTTTGCTATGCGGGAACCTGCAAATTAAATAGATGGGCAAAATCATGTCATTCAGGGGAGGAGTACAGTTTTTTGCTGGCGGAACGTGGGGGTGGGGGATAAGAGCATAGCCACTATTCATTCATGATATGTGTCCATAAGAAAAACACTGAAAAATAATTTTGTTTTTGTTTATAACATGTTTTTATGTATTTTATCAGAGAAAAAAAACATAAGTTCCCACTAAATAAACACAAAATTGAGAGAATCGCCAAGATTTAAAAAATAAATTATAAATGTCCTTTAAAACGTTATCTGATCCATAAGTTGGTGATTATTTTACGTTAAATTTCTAGAGGAAAGTTATCTACACTCTAAAAGTTAAACATGTTTGTTTATTTTCTTTACTTTCATCGCTAACTTTTTCAGGCTGTTTACATGCATGTAATCGACTAAGAAATATGAAATCTCATTTTCTTGGAGGAGACGTTTACATAAAGTGCAGCGCTCTAATAATACCTAACAATTATTGGAATTCCTTCCTTTCAGACTATTATAAACGTATCAGTCATGTCCTTGGTCAAAAGAGAGAGATGCTTATCGACTGGGGCAATATTTAGTGGTTAATTCATATATCAGTCCCGTAAATAATTTAGAGTGAAATGGTTTATTTGTAATTTTAAGCTAAAAAATTATAAACTTGAGTCATTATTCGTTCTTAGCTAGATCTTACTGAATGTTTGATAAAGATGACGACTATATTTTTCTGATCGACTTTTCATTTCGACGTTACACGCATACAGTGAAGTTTGCTATAGTTGAATACATAACAATTATTGGAATGTATGTCTTTCAGACTGGGATCAACGTATCAGTCCTGTCCTTGGTCAAAAGGAAAGACATCCTTCTCGACTGGGGAAATATTTATAGGTTATTTCATATCTCAGCCACGTAAATTATCTAGAGTGAAATGGTGTATTTGTACCATTTTTAAACTAAAAAATATGAAATTGTTCTTAGCTAGCCTGTTTGTGAATGTTCATAAAGATGGTGACTATATTTTACTGATCGACTTTGCATTTCAAGGTTACACGTATACGATTTAATTTGCTATTGTTGTTGTTTTTTAAATGTAATTGTGACTAATTTGTTGTTTTTAATGAATGTTCCAACTGGACCTGTTTATTTCCCGAAAAGTACCAACGGCAAGATGTTTACATTTCGAATGTGCAACGTGACCCAAATATAAGAGCGTTTCAATAAAAAGTTAAATCCGTTAAAAAGTGAATTCATAAAAAAACAATTTTTAGTGAGCGCTTTCATCAAAAATTGCAATATCAAAAATAAATTATGTTTGCCCGTAAACCGAAATAAAAATAAAGACTGATGATGCCCACTCCTGTCTTCCTTCTAAAAATGACGTAATTTCCGATCGAATAAGTCGTCAGTTTTACAAATTAGTACATTCCGAGTATGCTTTAATAACACGCTAGTTTCTGAATTAAATGTGTTTAATTTATTGTATTAATCATGTTTATTAATATTACTTTAGAGGAAAATATTCTAAATACATATAGACATTTGACAATACCAGTTAAAGTGTGTATTTCCGGATTGTAATTTATTAGCATGTTAAAACAAATGAATCATGTAAATTTAAAATTGGGCCAATTCGTATGTTTATATATACAACCTGCAAGAATATTATATCAGTAATATTAGTCTGAGGAACATAGGTATACATCAGGGTTGGTGTTTGAATTCTTGTCTCCGTGTCAAATTTGTTTGTTGTTTATTTATTTATCATCTAAAATAATTACTTAAGAATTTCCCAAATATAATTGCTACGTTTACAAAAATCTTCGGCGACGGAAAGACATAAATCATGACATCCTGGCATCGTGACAGAGCACGTCTCATTATATTATAAGTAGATAACAGACTTTTCAGATTAGATGAAATATATTTTAAAGAAAACGCGTGTTTAATGTTTATATGAGACTCAGATTACGACATTATTTTAACTTAAATAAGACAAACCTTGGTAATTTGCATTTAATGAACACCAAATAGAAGTAGATGACATCCTCATTTTTTTACCTGCGCCTTTTCAAGAGTTATTCAAAATGATGCTATCCTAAACCACACAATTTACATAAAAATATACTATGGATTCTTATTTTGCTTTCAACTCTTGTTACATACATTAATGAAAGTTCATAATCATATCCTGTTTGCACCTTGTTCTTGTGTGCATCGGTTTTATGGTTATGTGCACACTCAGTGAATGCCGCCTGCTGGTAAGTCTACTCACACCTCGAAAAAGGGTGATGTCAAGACAAAAAAACTTGAAAAAAGAGTAGATTTATTCGCCTTGCATTTCTTTCAAAATCACTAACAAGTATACTACTGAAATATAACTCGAAATTGACTTTTTGATCATATCTTAACATCGAAAATAACATGCCACACGTGTAGTGCTCTTAATAAACTTCCGACTTGTCTCAACCACTATATCATTGACCCATGCGATTTTAAATTATTTTCTATAAATCCCCACACACCCAGCACGTCTAACGTCAAACTCAACAAGTAGATTCCGACTGAAATGTGTGTTCCTATCATTTTCAACTAACCAATTTGTATACTAGCGGTTGTACTCACCTAATATTTTAACGTATTATCAGTAAATGCAACTATCACACGGATATCGCATCTAAAAAGAAAAATATTTTCGAGCCTACATTGTAAAAATATGATTATTGATTGGTATCTTAAACTACAACGATTAATTGGTAGTTTGGTAGTTTTGTTTTACGGTATATCAACCCTTTTTGGGTTATTTAATGCCGAATCTGGTCATTATAGTGAAAGTTTTTATGCTTCAAGTTCTTTATATCTTCAAATGTTTAATCATGGTTTTTGGTTTGGTAGTTTTGTTTTACGGCATATCAACCCTTTTTGGTTTATTTAATGCCGAATCTGGTCATTATAGTGAATGGTTTTATGCTTCAAGTTCTTTATATCTTCAAATGTTTAATCAGGGTTTTTGGTTTGGTAGTTTTGTTTTACGGCATATCAACCCTTTTTGGGTTATTTAATGCCGAATCTGGTCTTGTTTTCTTCTTTTTTTGTTTCTTTCCCCTTTTAATATCTGTTTCTATTTAACCCATAGTTGGGACCCTAACAGGTACTACCACTCCGGGTCAGGGTGGACCTGGGAGCAATGGTAATTAAGAGGAGGCTCCACATTCCCCAAAGTCCGTAAGCCGGATCTCACCATCGGATGTAGTTTAAGGTCATATCCAGGACCGGGTATAGGGTAGGAAAAATAAAAATAAAAAAGGTGAAAGAGAAAGGGAGAGGGGCTGTTGTTTTTGTTTTTGGTTTTGTAGAACATAATTAAGTTTTACAAAAAAAAAAAAAAAACGTCAATGTAGGTGAATTTCGTCTCAGGGAGCCACAGGGCAGCCTGATCTGGTATCCCCAGACAACGATTAATATAAATTGTGAATTGACTATTCTATACACTTTACAATTATTCCTTTAATACATGACATAATTTATTATATTAAGAACAATATCTACATTTTTATAAAGTTAGTAAATTAGTATTGCCGTATCCACTACTAAACTAAAATACTGTTTTTATATGAAGTTTAAGGCACATCTACTAGGCGTAGGGAGCTGCAATGTCGTCTATATTTTGTTTAATTTAGTCTCAACAAAAGGGTACACACGTGGGTGGTTGCCCTTCATGAATATTCGATACCTCTAATTTGACTAAAAATGTTCCAATAGGTATTAGATATAAATTAATTAATATTTTCTGAATTGCACTTTGATTCGAGTATTTTAAATTGTTTTAAACGCGAATAATATGGGTACAACCTTCAATTTTAAAATTAAAATATAATCTAGTCTCATCAAAAGGGGGTAAACGTAGGTGGCAGCCCTTGAAAATAATTCCGATACCTATACTTTTAGTGAAATTTTAACAATAGGTATTGAATATAAATAAAGTTCTATTTCCTAGATGTCAGCTTCATTGAAGTATTTTAAATAGATGTTCACGGATATGATATAGGCACACCCCTCCATTTGAAAATTCAAATATATGAGATTAGAATTGCATTAGCTCCATAGTTATTTAACACTAATTTAAGAAGATTCCGTGAATTTCATGTTTTTCTTTACATCCCAAAGCTAAAGTTTTGAATGTAAGACATTTAAAAAAAAAATCAAAATCATGAAATAGATGTTGATAAACATGAGAATCATGGTTTAGTTTTCTGTTCTTTTGATTTTAATCTTCGTAAAATAGCACTGAACTGGTGAAAAACTATTCTGTTCAGGAAATTAATTTCCCGCGTTAATTCTTTTAGTAAACCTGTATAGTAGCAATAATGACACAGTTAATTATTTCAAGTGGAATTAACATATTTTATGGAAATGTTATTACCGATCGATGTGTACAAGTAGTATTTAATCAATATTACAATTAGATAATGCAGCTATGATTAACAGATCGGCTTTCACTTTACTCCTGACTTACAGTCTGGATCCTTGCACAGGGTTCAAAGGGAGCACATCTTCCTAGAAATTAGCTACTCGTGTAAAAGCGACAAAGTAGCCCTCTGTATTGGCTATTTGTATTACCTCTAGTCTGCTGCCTACTTTTGGAAGGAGCTGGTGTTCCAAATCCAATGTTAACAGAATCGTGTCATAAAAAGCTCTGTAAGTAATCACACGCAGTTCATACATTTAATCACTGCCAGTACGCTCATAGTGTTTCTCATCTCTTCGCTGCTACCCTCATTAACCCATATTCTAGACTGACTCTTGGCATTGCTATGTGGTTACCTTAATAGTAATAAAAAGAAATAGATGAACATGTTTCCGTCCGTGTATAAATATATAATTTTTTTAACTGATGGAGCACTGTTTGTATTATTTGCATCATTCGGAGGATTTTTCTAATTTTGGATGTCATTTTTACAAGCTTTCGGCTGATGTAATCTCCGACCTTCTTCAGCTGTCTATTGTCGTATTCTTAAATCCTTATGTGAAACTCAGGAATATGTATGGCATTTCGAACAGTATATTTTATTCACTCCACGGGGATAGATTGCTCTCGTCTCATCAGCTATGATCGGATGGAAGTCTAAACTAATTCGTAAGCCAGAAAAGTAGTGCAGATTTTTCATCCGTCAAAACGCCGTAAGAATACAATTCAAGATAATAAAACGTAGTCAGAATAATAATCTAAATTATACAAACTATCAATCATTACATAAATAATTGATAAACTGATAAGTAAAGGCAATTCGCTTGTTTGATGTTTATAAAATGGAAATAATGATTTGTCTGTGAATTTATTTCACGTGTGCGATGAGAGGAACAATATCATATTAAAGAACACCACAGCTTCTCAATATACGATTGATCATAATTTTTAGCAATACACATAATAAAAATAGTGTTACGACTTCTCACGGGCCTACACATAGATGCACCTACTAAAAGTCTCTAAAATGATGTTGGTTTTATTTTATTTTCGTTTTGAGTGACTCATATTACTAGCGATATACTTCATGCACGTCAGATTTTATTTTCGTTTTGAGTGACTCATATTACTAGCGATATACTTCATGCACGTCAGATTTTATTTTCGTTTTGAGTGACTCATATTACTAGCGATATACTTTATGCACGTCAGATTTTATTTTCGTTTTGAGTGACTCATATTACTAGCGATATACTTCATGCACGTCAGATTTTATTTTCGTACTTTTTTTATTTCTTCAATACAATATGCGTTCTACTTGTAATTTGTTTTAACGGTAATTCCACTTCAATATTCACATGTTTCCTTAAGCAACAAAGGTAATAAAAATAAAAATGCATTAACAAAATAAACAAAAGGTAAATATGAGCGTTCGTAAACTAATGAGTGACAATTATGATTACATTCTTACTTTTTTTACTTTAACATCCAATGTCAGTCCAAGGTATTCCAAAGTATTAAACTGAAATAATTTAAAAAAGCATGTTTTGAGGCGGTGAAGTCATTATTTTAAACGCCTGTTTAATATATACATTCATAAAATAACAAACAAAGGACGAAATAAAACAATTATATGTGATTCTGTGAAAATTGTCAAACTGTTTGGAAAGAAAAAGTGATAAAAACACACACATAGATAGATATATAGATAGATATATAAATATACAGATAAAAAAGCTAGATTGATAGAAAAATAGATAGATAGATATATAGATAGATGAATATACAGATCCAAAGATAGATAGATAGATAGATAGATATATAGATAGATTTACAGATAGATAGATCAATAGATAGAGAGATATAGAAGCGGAGAGATGTAACGTTTGCATTTTGCTTTTAATTTGTTAGTTTTTTCTGGTTTTGCAAACAACATTTTATTATTCAAAACATATAACTAAAGATAAAAGGGTTACCAAAAAGTTAACGGTTCTTAAAGTGTCGTCTGCAGTCATGTTGTGTTAAGCTCACAAAGCTGAAACATAAGTTGTTATTTGGCTGATCACCCATGAAAATTAACTATGAGTTCGACATAAATATTTATTACATTAAAGCTGTGTGTCTTTTTGATAGGGAGAGCAAGACAATACAATAACATTGTAAATACATACGACATTGTAATAATTTATTAAAACAATCTCTTGTTAAAGTAACAACGGTCATGTGGACGAAATTCAAGCAGATGATAACCAAAATATTCTAGGAAAATAACATATATTAATTATTCAAACTTATGTTTGTGAAGTTCCACCATTAATTTGTTATGTGTTTGAATACTGGATTTTACTCTTGTTTCGATTACTCTAACTTATCTACTGTCGGATAAAAACTAAATGAATTCGTGCATGCTTGCCACCTCCCTTCCCTTATGTGCTGCCCTACAAGAAAATACATTAAACAAAGGAACAAAAGTAAAGCGATACATTTTAAATAACATTTATTTACTGCACACCGCAATGCGTAAGCTCTTAGTTGGATTATGTCAGGAAAAATGCATAGCTAGATTCAGGGAATCAAGAAGGAATCCGTACGGCTGTCTGTGAAGTTTAGAGAATCAATCTGAAATACTTTGGATTGTGTGCGTGCGTTACGCGCGCATGTTTCTCTCGAGACGATGAAGAGAACAGAGAGATAATCTCTTTGAGCTTCATCCTTTATAGTACCGATATCAGCACCAGCTAGGGTCTAGCAAAGGGAAATAATTGGGTACGAGCACCCTGTGCTGTATTCATGTGGAAATAAGTGAGTGGATAGGTAGGGTTAGGGTAGATAGGTGATTCTTATGTTTTCCACATCGGCAGAAAAAAATGTTTCGTTTCAAATAATGATGTGATAATATTTTATTTATTAATTACAATACACATGGGAACGTGACAAAACAGTAAATGATTGCGACTCAATTGGATAAACAAAACATCGGAGCGTGGATCAAGAAGGAGAAACCTCATAACTAGGGGCAACACCCGTCACTTGAATGATGACACTGCCCGATAATATGTAAATTGCTAAGAATGTGAAAAGGACTGGTAAATATTGAAGATTGTTTTAACGAACATGTGAAAACACTGTAAATACAACACCAAAAAATACAGAGAGGCTGATTAGTGAATCATCCGCACTACCAAGGTAAACAATCGTGGAATACTGAAATGAGTAAAATGTCTTGAAAAGTATCATTGTAAAGTCTCGCACAGGGCAGACAAGGGTGATCATTTCTTCGCGGCTTTCTACCAAACAAGACTAAAAAGACAACAAACATATATACCCCCGGTTACTAATTTAGAGTAGACGTACAACAAGCACATACGTAACTGAGGAACTGCACCCCTGTGTTCCCGATAGTAACATGAGACTATGAGCAAATAGTTGTTAATAGAACGACGCCCCTCAATAAGTCTTAGAAGAGGAAACAAACAAGATCCTTTCGCATACATGCAGATCCATCAGTCTGTTCTTCCTTCATCTATAAATGAGACGCTTCTATGGAAACCCTGAAAAGATTATTAAGTAATAACTGGCCGAGCGTACATTGCGTGTGAATGAGGTCAGCTCCTCACCACTTCATAGCTAAGTATTATTCCATTCTCTGTTGTATTTTCGTTACTTCACAAATATCTTTCTATATTTTTCTTACCGTATTTTAGCCCATTCTGTTAACAACTTTTTACATGTGGGTCTGTATTCGATGCTTAAATTATTCTAACATTGCTAGAAAAAAGTTATTTAAAAAACAGAAGTCTATCTATAAAGTCTTACAGAAAAAAATATTCTCCCTCAACTCAATGCCACCCCGCCAATCTTGTATTTCCTCTTCTATAAATAAAACGATTTTATGGATGCACTGGAAAATGTGTAGGCTATAACTTGCCGAGCCTTCGGTACAGGTGAATGGGTCTGAGCCCAACCACTATAAGGCCAGGTGTTCGTTTATTTTGTTTTGTATTAGCTTTACTCGCCAAATAGTATTTTTCATTACTGCTTGTTATCATTTTTGTTAAAAACTAATGTTTACCTCCTGTGTATTTTCTTCCCTTATCTATAAATATACGGTTAAATGGAAGAGATTACTGATTCATAACTCTCGCTATAAGTCTTAGAAAAAATACTAAGCCGTGTGTATCTGTGGACCATTAGTTTCTTCCCAGAAAATAAGAGTATAGTTTTAAAAATGAATGCATTAATAAAAACAAATTGCTATTCTACGAATGCTTTTAATGTATTCCATTTTATATATATTAGTAGAGATAACCCTGTATTCATTTTTAATTTTACAATTTTGGAAAGAGACATCAACACCTATGGTAAGTAAACACGTATACATCTTATACATCTCAGCGAGGGCGCATACATATCTGGCACAGTATTTGAGCGCTGGATTACCCCCTTCACGGTTTAATAGAACCGCATATCTTGTCATGGTCATCCATCTAGGAGAAGGAAAACTCTAATGTATAGCCTGTGCTACTGAACTCATACGTAATGGCACCGAGCCACTGGAGGAGGGAGGTTTTTTTAGAAATTTAAATGCAATGTGAACAGATATCTCGCTGCTCAATTCCCTGCTTACGATATTCCAGTAGACCCTCGTTTGTCTGTCTGTTTGTTTGACAATGCACCTGCTTTGTAAACGAAGTGGCAATCGAGCCTGTTTTATATCAAGTTACAGAATACGACAGTCATCCGAATGCACCGTCGAAATTCAATATTAATTGACAACTTCTGTTTGACTTTTATTTTATAATAGCGACAGTGTACAGTTCCGCAAAAAGCTAACAGCAAAGCGATTGTTTTCTGCTTTGATGAGCGATGAAATATAACAATGAAATTGAACAAATATAAATTGAAAAACATAATTATATCCTCTATAAAAAGACAAGAAAATGATTGGTCACTACTTGTCGTCATTCCATTTTTTTAACTGCAGACTTCAACGATTCTTAGTCCCCGAAGAAAACACCTCTGTGTTTGGAGAACCCTTCTTAATATTTCCATTTTTGTAGCAGAATTTTATAGAAACTTGTTTATATGTGTGAGAGCGAGAGAAATGTTATATGATACACACACACTTTAAAGCGTACAAAAGCATAAGTTCACAAAATATATGTTTTATATGTTTTAAAAATGGTAGTCTACAAAGATAGGAAAACATAGAGCAACTGTTCATGTTTAAGTGTCTTTGCTGAACAAAGCGGATTTCATGTGTTGAGATATCGGGGAAGCCTGAGTCGATAATTTAAGGGCTGTTAATTATCCACGGATCTGTAAAATCGTAATCAAAACATTTACCTTTCTGTTTGGAGAACTCTTTTTAATGTTTCCATGTTTGGATGGGAATTTTATAGAAACTTTTTAAAGAAAACAGTTTTATGTAATATTCAAATGTGTGAGAGAGCGACAGAAATGTTATATGATACATAGACAAATTAAGGCGTACAAAAGCATAAGTTCACAAAATATGTTTTACATGTTTTTAAAATGGAAGTCTACAAAGATAGGAACACATAGAACAATTGTTCATATTTGAGTGGTCTTGCTGAACAAATGGGAGTTAATAAGTTGAGATATAGAGGAAGCCTGAGTCGATAATTTAAGGACTGTGAATTATCCACTGGTCTGTTAAATCGTAGTCAAAACTTCCTCACTCAATTGCATAACTTACATTTCATATAAAGTTATTTAATAGTGTAAATTATTATTTGTTTTCATATTAAACAGTTTCCTGATAAATGTATGAAGTATTGACATTGTTAAGTTTATAAAATGTTTTCAATCACCAGATAACCTTGAAAGGAGATTCAAACATGGTGTGTGTGTCGTATTTTATGTACGACAGTGGAAGTGTTAATTAATTGTGTATAAATGTACCTTCACGTCAGTGTACCTATGTGGGTGTGAGTTTATAAAAGGCATCTTTCAGATTTCCAAGGCCCGCAAAATAATGATGGGGGCTGGTGGCCCGTCTATGTTATCCCTATCATGGATATTGGCTAAACATCAAGTTGAAGAGAAAAATATGCCTTTATATGGTGTCGAGGTGGCTCCAAAATGGAAATTTCTATAAATTCATAAAAATCCACTGATTGGTTAACACTATTATTATTTGTTTTTATTCATTCTGGTGGATGCGTGCGCAAAGCCGTGTGCGCATGTTCATTTTGGGCACCGAGTATTAAACTTCGCTGCTACACCTGCAGAGAAGTAATGGTTACTAATTAAAGCTAGCACTCGACGGGTCTTCAAGATCTAACCATTATATAGAACCAGGAAAATGTACAAGAGACGGTCGGGACGAATACACCGTTTGTGATCCTTGTATAGGCCCAGGACCCTGACGGATAGGTTTACCACTGTACTGCAGACGAAAATAATACACGGAGCCGCCCCTTTGCCACGATAGTGGTGTAGAAGAAGTAGCGACATTTTTATATTTAAGCCGGTCAAAAAACTTAAGCACAAATTATGTTGGGCAAGGCTCCGAAAAGTGTATTTTAAGATAGAAAATACTTGTTACTAAGCAGCTTAACATCATAACACAAGCAACACAACTGTATAAAAAACAATATTAAACGAATCTACAAACATAGTTAAGGTATTCTCTCATGTCTACATATTTCTATATTGCCAAATATTTAAGAGAAAAAAATACGGCTCGTTTCAACTATATGAGCCTTACATCCAGAACATGCTTCGGATATAAGGAAGGGATGCGCCCCAAATGCCCACAACCCCACAGTGGTGACTAACCAGTAAACGATCTCTTAATCGAAAAAGGGGTACAATTCCGTATTCATACAACAAACAAATTCATTTTCGCACTCCAGAATGATTATTTAACTAATCTATGTTACTTATCTTGAATATGCCTTAAAGTATCTACTTACATTTCATTCACAATTTTTGTGTTGACTTACATAATCCTTCTAAAATATTGTTTTAATAGATAACTGCAATGTGTGATTCGTTCAAGATGTTATAGTATTGCGTTGCTCTGTATGAGCACTGATTTCGTCTAAAAATATACAGCTTAAATATAATACATATTTTGTGCAATATTTAGAGGTAATTGTCAAGAGATGTGAGTAAAATAAAAAGATGGTTCCAGCTATATGAGCTGTACATCCATAGCATCTTTGAAAAGTTCGAGGATACAAGAAAACGTTGATCAACAATTACATTGGCTATATTCCGGCAAGAGTCTTTTTCAAAGTCAGTTAAATATTTAAATAAAAGAATGAGAGAAAAGATTAATAGAGAAGTGTGATAAAGATGTTGTGTTATTACAATAATAGAAACAGGCCTAAAAAAGAAACGCTGTTTGACTCAGCTTCGGTATGATAGTAGATCAGTCATTCCTTTCGTTAATCAGTCATTTCGTTTGTTTAGCTGTCAATTCTAAATATGTATATTTATATTGACTTTTTAATTATTGAATTGTTAGAAAATATCTTTCATCTATTCACGTGTATAATAAGTTGTCGAAATAATTGTGTGTTTGTTTACTTTCTATTTTGATTCTGATTATCAATGGTGACTGTTAATGTTTAATTCGCTAAATCAATGCAACAAGTTTCGATAAGTATCTCTAATAATACGCTGATGTTATTTAGTGTTCGTACGTACGCTATCACTGTCCATACTATTTAAAAAGATGGCATCAGACGATAGCCGAAAATCATAAGCTAAAATAGTGATAAAAAAATCATCTGACGCCACTGTTCTGGCAAACATTAACATCGAACTGAAATACACTTTCATGGTTTTCGAGCCAGGATAATGTAGTACATGTACTGTCCAAAGGCGTTACAATAATATCGCAGCATCTTTATTCGCGTCGGACGTTTATTAAATTAACCCCCACAAAGTTGTTAGTGATAGACCCTATAACGGAATAGATGTTTAAGCTACATTAACCAAAGTATTTAGATAAGTATGTTTTAGTTTTAACAAAGTTGGTACAATAATCACGTTGGGTCTCCGTTTTCGTCGGTCGTCAATAGAATGGACATTTTTTTAAGTACGACAACAATATAAAGGGTAAATTGTAGACGGTCAGAAGGCCCCGCTGGTAACTATAATAATACTTTTTTTTACGTACGTTATCACCTTTACGACATTAAAAATTAGATTGTCACATACTTAAAGTTATTTGCAATTAATCTGATTTCGCTAATGTAAACAATTTCGACTGAAACTAATTTAAAATGAATCGCTCTCAAATCAAATTAGGTCGTCTCTTTGACTAAAACAGTGCTATTCTAAGTAAATATATTTTTTTTAAAGTGATGTTTGTCTAATTTATAGAAAGTAATCATTCCATGATACATTATTATTTAATCATAATTAAAAATATTGTAGGAAACACCGTGTTATTTCCACGCGAGCCCGCTAGCACATTTTATCAAGTAAAGGCAAAGTATCATGTTTACATTTGATTGGATCAAGCAAGTTGAACATTAGTGCGACATAGGTAAGATACCCATATTTACTTTTTAACTTAATTCCCCCCAAACAAGATACGTTGCCATTGTAGACGTAAGGGGCTACTGTGTATTAGGGTGAAAGTGTTGGGGGTCATCCTTAATTCAGAGCTGTGCAGAGGTTTTCTTTCTCTTTTGTATGGTCATATTGGTTTTTATTAAAGCAAATAAGTCCTTGATAGGTGTCAATAAGCTCACACAACAATACCATTAGTCGAAACTTGATTCATGGGAGATGTGGTCTCCGGAAAGCCCTCCGTGGATAACTGTAGTGTCCCTTTCCATGCGCAGCATTGGATGTACAGTTACTCACAATATTATACAACTGTTGATGGAGCAGCCACTATTTTCAAAACTTAACAGTCAAGACTTCTGCACTAATAGTCGGAAACAACAGCCAGAACAGCTGCCAACCTGTAGTTTCACCCTGTCGGGAGAAGAGCGACCTAAACTAGTCATATAAGACTTAGTGAAAAATGTGTCTCCAAGTAGGCCGGATAGAGAAAAAGAGAGACAGAGTTCATTGTTCTAGTCATCCAACTTGGGCAAGCACTGGGTGTCATTAAGGTGTCCCTGTGCTAGTGCTTCTGCGCCTGGCTTATAGCAACATAAGGGGTGCAAAGGCCTGGCGATACGTGGAACCCATATACTCTATAAGCAATTTTGGGTTTTAGAACCGGAAATTTTGTTCGAGACTTCCAGCTGTAGGAAAGTTGTAGATCAAGACTAAGGAGGCTTTCCTCTCCCAACGGTTTGCTACCAAGACTTAAGTATTCAGTAGCACAGTTTTTTTGTATATCTACCTATGATACACCCCCCCACACACAGATATATATATATATATATATATATATATATATATATATATATATATATATACATATATATATATATATACATATATATATATATATATATATATATATATATATATATATATATATATATATATATATATATATATATATATGCATGTTTGGTTAAACAGTAGCGACAGCTTCTGTTTATTTATTTTTTGATTCGTTTTCTCGATAAAATGTCTTGTAATTTAGACTGATATTGTTCTTTGGGGATTATAACAAATGTGTTGGACTTATCTGCGCGTTTAATAATGATGTCTGAATGTTTTTTTTTAATTCATTAGTGGCGGTATTAAGTTCATTAGTTAGTAAATGAGGTTTATTGGAGATGCTGCTGTTTTTAATGGATTCTGCTTTAAAAGGGCACGAGTGTCTGGGTGTATCTGGGTTTGATTATCTTCTGCTAGTTTAGTAATATTTTGAAATATAAGTGATATTTCAACTTTTTATAGATAGAGTTACATCTATTTTGAAGGTGACAGTTTGGACCTAGGTTTAGTAGTTTTTTGGGGTTTTTACTTAGTTGAATTTAAGATAGGTTAATATAGTGTTCGCTTGTGTCCGGTAGGTACATTTTTCCATTATATAATCTATTAAGTTTTTTTTTAAATAATTTGTTTGTGATCTAGTTGGTGGTGTGAACTCAGTGGAATACCGAGTGCAATCTGAGACTACAGATGAAGAGTACCACAAATCCAGGAATGGTTGTCGGACTTGAGCGAATAAAAAATAACTCGACCGACAATAGCTTACTAAAAACAAGTAATTCCATATACGTGTTCAAATGCTTTATCAGAGAATGTATCTCTGTAAACAACACGCATATCGGCATGGCTAGAACTAGCATATCACGACGACTAACTTGCCATCCAACCTCTCCAAAGTTCCATCTACCAACACTTGATAACACATAGCATCATCAAAAATGAATTCAGGAAGATTTCAACCAAGAACACAGCAATTATTGGGATCTCATATCGCAGTATTCGTCTCCCCATAATGGAAGCGTTGTTTATTCAAGTAACTACATCTAGAATCAACTGTGCTCGTTATGAGGGGGGGGGGCGAAAACATGTTGAAGTGTTGTTGAAGTGGTATTGACATGTTTTTATGAAAGTCTTCTTAATAAATTCACCAATCTTTTATTTTTCATACTCATTCATCCGCCTGAAGATGACCGACGTCGGTCGAAAACGTTCGCGAAAATATGGCTATTTATTATACAACATGGACGACAATACCAAATCGGTCGTGCGACGAATCGAAAAACGAATAAAAAAAATAAATAAACAGAAGCCGTCGCTACTGTTTAACCAAACATGCATAAGAGAAAGAATGCTGCCTAATTACACAAATATATATATATATATATATATATATATATATATATATATATATATATATATATATATATATATATACATGTTGAACATATGCGTTGAATACAGCCAGGAATGTGAAGGTTGGAAACAGAACTGTATTAAAATAAACACGGATTGCAATAGGTAGGTGGGCATTACTAGTAATACTACCACTACTACTACTACTTAAATGAATATGCTTATTATTCATAGTAGTCGTGTTGCTTACCATCGAGAAGTTACACACCACTAATTATCATGGAATTATTCTCAGATAAAACCGGTTATTTTCCTGGTGTTTGATTGAAAGCAATATCCTAAAATTTCAGTAGACACTATTATCGAGATGCCTTAAGGCATATAAAATAAAATGTTCCCATTCAATATTCGCGTTACAGATCGAACGATGGATGAACAAACACTTTTATATCAATAGGAAACGCATCAGAAATATAACAAAAAATATAATCACATTCTTTAGAGCCACGCCCTACCGTATACACTGTGTATTGAGTAACTTGAAATTAAACTAGGGACGGCTACGAATAGTGTAACTATTTTATAGTATATATAAACTTATATTTATAATATAAACATTGAGTTTTGATTATATAACTATAGTTGCGTTTGAGCTATTACGCTTCCGTAGAGACTAAAATGATAGGTACATGAGAAAAGCAAACCGGATATATGAGACAGGTAAGTAGAAAAATAAAAACAAAACAAACGATAACAGCGTAACGGGGCACAATGTATGCCTTTAAATTAAAACGTTTAGATTTTGAATACTTACATATACACATACACACACACGCATACAAACACACACACACATATATATATATATATATATATATATATATATATATATACGGCACAATCAAGTTGACACACCGGTTCCCGTTAGATCACCGAAGTTAAGCGGCCAGTACTAAATGAGTAACCATTTGCGAATACCAGGTGCTGTGTGTGCTCTCTGCTTATCTCGGCATTGCTTTCAGTCGTCCTGTACTACTACTTGCCATTGGAATCAAGCGCAACCCTTGCAATTACAAATTCACGTGCAGGCAGCCCCTGGCGCGGCACTCATACGTCGAAATCGACGGGAGAGTCCATCATATATATATATATATATATATATATATATATATATATATATATATATATATATATATATATATATATATATATATATATACATCAGAGGAGTTTTAATTACTTACCAGACACCATTCCCGACTGTCTTCCGGCTCATTGTACACGTGTTTGTTACGACGACATGACATCGGAATACTTTACCCTACAAGTAAACCCTGACCAAATATTCAAAATACATAGTATCTGAAGCCAAATCATACCCGCGCAAAACAGCTATACACATATTTACACGAGAAATGGTGCATATTTACCTCATATAAAAGTACTAGATACTCCATCAAACAAGATACATTCTTAATCTGGTAAGACTATGAGACCAAAAAAAAGACATATTGTAACACAATAAACCGGTCAATTAGGGAAAGGAACATTGCTCTTTTTCGCTTCTTTATGAACCTGACGCTTAAGAGGTTAATAGAAACCTTGATTGAAGGTTTGGATATCTATGTATCTCACATATCAATCATGCGTTAGCCCCTGAAAAGGGCACCTTAGTTGTTTGAGACCTTATTTATTAAAGTAAAATGAAAACAACATATATATATATATATATATATATATATATATAATTTTTTTAGCCTGACGATTCCCCCGGGGATGAAACACGGGAGCCTCTGTGTAGCTTGATTGCCATATATATTTTCATTGCTTATTATATATATATATATATATATATATATATATATATATATATATATATATATATATATATATATATATGTGTGTGTGTCTGGGTGTGTGTGTGTGTGAATATATAAAAAGAGTGTGTGAGAGAAAATAAGGGCGAGTAAAAACCTAGTAAATAAAAAAATGTCATTCGGATACTCAAAATAAGACGGCTATATGATTTTAATCTTACAAAATGATATTTAGCTAGTGAATTACTGATTTTTGCTGTGTTTTTTTTAAATTATAACTTAAAATTACAATAGAGGTAATCGATTACGTGCAATATTCTACACGCGTCTTTTTCTTTGTAATACACAATTACACTGCTGTTATTTGGAAGCATGCTCTTGTATATTATACTGCCCAAAAATTGTGCGTTCAATTACTTTACATGAATCATAAGTCAAGTTGGTCATCAACAGGTAATATAAATATTTTATTAAGTATTATTCAAATTATAAATAATAAGAAAATAAAAACAAACATATTTATTTGAATCTTTTCATATACTTTATTACAGTTTTGCTGTTAAAAATTAAAACTTCATAACCAGAGAGAGTTATTGGGAATTTCTTCGACGTTCGTTGTAAATATTCGGGTGCTAGATTTTCAAATCTGAATCTGTTAATAATATCAACACACGTTAAATATACAATTTATTACAGACGACCACAGGGACATACATTATCCCCAACTTCGCGAAATATGAAATAAAACTGAACGCCGTGTTCATACACCCATAAGTAAAACTTAAAGCTAATACCCATCAATAAAATACATGAAACAAACAGATGAATAACAGATCTCAATATAAAAATTATTAAATTACAATTAAATTAAAGGAAACCCAAATTATTAATCTTGACTGCACTTTGTAAACACGGTCTTTCTCTTATCAAGGAACCGTAAGAACACTACTGTCCGCTTACAGACAACGGATATTTTCGTTTACCTTTTGTCTTATTTTCTTATTGTGTTTGTGTTTGCTGAGCTGCTAAGGTGTAGCAGAATCAACTCTTCTGTTACAATAGAACTAGATTTGGCATACGGAAACTGTAATATATACTTTTAAAACAGATTATTATATATATATATATATCTACGTCTTCACTCGGGCCCCCACATGGTATCGAAGTGTCCGCAGATGTTATTTTGTCCCACCATTACATAATGGTGTGGTGAAGGAAAACTCCCATCCATCCGCTCCCCAGGTTGCGGATAAGAGAAACGGCCTTTAAATATAAAGGTTAGCTGTGCATATCCAATACGCGGTGCCGGACAAAATCGCGGGTTGCCCTTTTGCAAGGCATAGTACCCGGAAGCCACCCTGCCAGCGATACGGTGAAGTACTGGAGTCCAACAGGGCAAAACAAAATCCCTCAACGGCGAAGTAGTCTATATGTCAGGCTACGATGGCAGATGAAGGGTTGCAACAAGTCAGGGGTGTCAGTCATCTCGGTCTCCGTGCCACTGAACATAAACCTGCCTGGCCAAGATGATGGGTCTGTTTTTTGTGCACCAACTTATCCATGTTAATCAACTCCACGCACAGGCGTCTCCAGAGACACCAGTAGTGGGATAAGAGTTCAAGGAGAAAATGGAAGAAAGTCTGGCGGCGATCGGAAGAACGCGGTGGGGACAGGATTGTGATATCTGGAAGACTTTAGTGTTCAACCGGCACGCCCAGCGGCAGATGTTTAGTCCAGTCGCTTCACTCTTGGATCCGGAGCAAGAGAGTGATTCGGCAGTAGCATCTGTGACTGAGCAGCCCTTTATAGGATCCACTCTGCTCACCCTAAATAGGGAGGGGGCTATAAAAGGTGCCCTAAAATAGTTTGCTTCATCTTAACCTGCCTGGAAAACCGCTTTCAGGGGGTTTCACCTTAATTGCTGTTGTAACAATGAAGTAAAATTAAAAATGGCATCATGGAATGTCCGTACCCTACTAGACTTGAACTTTTTAAGACCCGAAAGAATAATTGCTCTTGTTGCACGAGAACTTCAGAGACTCAACATCGATATTGTAGCGCTTTCAGAAACCCGCCTGTCAAGTGAAGGGCATCTGCGTGAAGAAGGTGGTGGCTACACTATTTTCTGGAACGGCTACGAACCTGACAAGCCACGACTATACGGGATCGCTTTCGCTATAAAGAACACTTTGATGCTGAGACTCAGTAAATTACCAATCGGCATAAATGATCGCCTTATGACCCTTAGAGTACAAACAGGGGAAAGTTCCTATGTCACAGTAATCGGCGCATATGCTCCCACCCTTGGTGCCGATGAACAAACCAAGGAGACATTCTAATGCGAGAGTTGGTAGGGATTCTCAAGTTTGGAGTGGAACCATTGGTAAAGAGAGCGTGGGTAAAATAAACCCGAATGGAACACTTCTACGTTCAAAGTGTGCTGAATACAATTTCATTGTCACTAACACGCTTTTCAGACAGAGAGACAAATACAAGGCCACTTGGCAACACCCGCGATCAAAACATTGGCATCTTATAGATTATATTATTATTCGTGCACGTGATAGGAGAGATATTCTAATTACAAAAGCTGCCCCACTCACCGAGGACTGCTGGACAGACCATCGTTTAGTTTTCTCAATAATGAGAATCAAACTGCAGTGCAAGAGGAAAGACCACAATACACCAAAGAGGCTCAGATTTAACACCAACTTGCTGCAGGATCAGACGAGGCGGTTTCAGCTACAACAATCACTTCTTCAGCATCTGCCGGACCAATAACCCACCAGGGCTGAAGAACATTGGCAAAAAATGAAGTTCGCCATTTTGGACGCCTGTGAAGACTCGATTGGTTTGAGGAAATATAAGAATCAAGATTGGTTCGACGGAAATAACCAAGAAATAAAAGAGCTAATCGAGCAAACAAGGAAAGCGCTCACATCATATCTTAACGACCCAAACTCAGAAGTCAAAAAGAAAAAACAGAGAATTAAAAGCCAAAGTACAAACAACTATAAGAGCCATTAAAAACAACTGGTGGACGAACAAATCTAAAGAGATACAACTTCATGTTGATAAAAACGACATAAAGAATTTATTTAGTGCAAACAACATTCTCTATGTTCCCAGGGACGGCTCCCGAATTCTGAAAAATAGTGGAAAAATCTTGGCCCGGTGAAAAGAACACTTTGAGGATCTTTTAAACCGACACCCAATCGTTGACGACAATGCGATACATCAAATACCGCAACGACCTGTGGACGATTCACTGAACAGAATCCCCTCTCTTGAAGAGGCCAAGATTGCCGTCCTTGCTTTGAAAAATAATAAGGCTGCCGGTATGGACAACATCCCTGCCGAAATCTATAAATCTGGTGGACAACTCCTGCATTCACAACTGCATCAACTTATTGTCGAAATATGGGTACAGGAGGAAATACAAACTTACTTAAAGTATGGCCTAATTACTACAATCTTCAAAAAGAAAGGTGAAAAACTGACTGTGGAAATTATAGAGGTATCACACTACTATCAATAGCTGGAAAAATCCTGGCTCATATCTTAACCAATAGACTGACACCTCTTGCTGGGTCTGTCTTACCCGAGTCACAATGTTGTTTTTGACCGGCTCGTGGCACCAGTGACATGATATCCAGTCTGAGGCAGCTTCAGGAAAAATGCCGAGAGCAACAACAACATCTATATATGGCTTTCATCGATTTAACAAAAGCCTTGTATAGTGTAAGCCGTGAGCTTTTCTGGAAAATTCTATCAAGAGCTGGTTATCCAGAGAAGTTCATCAGAATGATGAAACTTCTTCACGACGATATATCTGCAACGGTAATCGCAAATGGCTGCTCTACGGATGCATTCAATGTAAAATCTGGGGCCAAACAGAGATGTGTAGCTGCACCAACTTTGTTCTCAATCTGTATTGCGGCTATACTGCACCTGTTGGATGGTACACTTCCACCTGGTATATACATAAACTACACAATGGATGGTGGAGTTTACAACATCAGCTGCCTGAAGGCCAGAAATAAAACAACTGTTGATTATCTTATTGAATTTCAATATGCAGATGATAATGCAGTTTGTGCTCTCACTGAAGAGGACCTACAAGCCACGATTAATCTTTTTGCCAATGCATACTAAAAAATAGGATTAAACATCAACATTAAAAAAACTGAGGTGTTATTTCAGCCCTCACATCAAGATAACTGCAGAAACCCTCCTAATATCCAGCTGGGCGGAGAATCGCTGCAAAACGTAGATCGCTTTGCATATTTTGGCAGCCACCTTGTCTCTAATGCCACCATCTACGATGAAATCCAGTATCGCATTAGGTGAGCAAGTGCTGAGTTCGGTAGACTTCATTCCAGAGTCTTTGATAATAAAGATTTAAGGCTGGATACCAAACTCTTAGTCTATCGGGGCATTGTCCGAGCCACTCTCTTATATGCGTCGGGGACATGAACGAAATACCATCGACATATAAAATCACTCGAAAAATTGCATCAAAGACTCTTACGAAACATTTTAAGAATCACCTGGCAAGATCGTCGGACACACACCAGTGTCCTGGAAGAGCCTGGATGCTCTAGTGTAGAGGCTTTGATTGTTAGGAGTCGTTTGATATGGGCTGGTCACGTTGTAAGGATGAGCGACCAGTTCCATCCAAATAAAATATTCTACTCTGAGCTAAATGTGGGAGCTAGAAGGGTTGGAGGACAGAAGAAACCGTACAGGGGCTGTTTGAAGGAGGACGTGAGGGGATGCGGGATTGATCTCACAATATGGAAAGGGAGAGCACTCGAAAGAACAGAGTGGAGGAATGAAGTGGGAGGTGGTGTGGATAAGTTTGAGGGTGAACGGCGTCGTCATGCCGAAGACCTGAGAACAGCAAGAATAGTACGCCGCGAAAACCAACCACGTGCACAATTACCAAACAATAACGCATGCCCGAAATGTGACAGAATATGTGGATCGCGCATTGGACTGTTTTCTCACACGAGAACTCACAATTGAAGCTCTGGAAATACGCATACTCGATTCGAGTGACGGCCATGATGACCTTCGTTAAAGTGGCTGATCGTGATGCAAACTGGCGATTTTAAAGTACTGGTTACATATGTCGAACCAACACCGTTTAATCCGTCCTGGTGGCCGCAGACCTACAATTGTCAACTCGTACGCCAGCTTGGCTCACAGAACATGACCGAATAATCTCAGTCGAAATTCACGATGGTTTCATGCGATTGGTGACACTCTATATCGCCGAATAATGCAATCATTGGCGATGTAGTCGAGTACGATAAAGTCTTAAATCACACATATCAATCTTGTATCCATAACACTGAAATAACACTGCTTTGCGGCTGGCAAACACGATAAATTGCAACTGGTCGGATGAATAAGTTGTAGATATAAATTTCAGCCGGTCACAAACATTTTTATCGCACGCCACTTGAGTTGTGGTTCCCCATTCAGCTAGGATGCATTCATGCGGCTCTTGTCGGCAGTGATGTTTGAAACCAGCTCGGATTTGTCGTGGTAATAGAATCGTGAACTCATATTTAACGACTGACATCTCTCTCTCTCTCTCTCTCTAGCTCTCTCTCTCTCTCTCTCTCTATATATATATATATATATATACTATATATATATATATATTATTTTATACGTACTTTAAAGTAATCGATGGGTCGTCATTAGCATATATATATATATAATATATATATATATATCGAGTATATATACATATATATATATATATAAATATATATATATATATATATATTTATATATGGTTATTAAAAAGTAACGCTGTATACTTTTAAGTTATACTTGTAAGTACTTACAGAGATATAATTTTCACAAGAAATTAATATTGGAGCAAGTGTTATGAATTATGCGTTATTTTTTCCGTTAGTTATTACATTGCACGATCTCTCTCTCTCTCTCTCTCTATATATATATATATATATTATGTATATGTATATATATATATATTATATATATATATATATATATTTAATATGTATATATATTATATATATATATATGTTTATATATATATGTATATATATTTATATATATATATATATATATATATATATATATATATATATATTATGAGATTTAAATTTTACTACCGTTTTAGAAGCGCCGTTATAATGATAACCCTTAAATGTAAGAATCGGTTAACATGACGCGAGATTTTGAAATGAAATATTTATTAAATCATTTTTTTTATATCCAAATTTTCTCTTTTATAAACCTTCTTCATGGGGCAGCCAATATTTTCCTTTTTTTCTTATTTTTTTCATAGTCGAAGTCTTACGGCTTTGCCGAAGATCGAACTCCAGGTCTTATGAAGATAGTGTGTTTTTTTATATGTCCGATTTGTAGTATCAGCGCACTGAAACGCATGTGTGATATGAGATTTAAATTTTACTACAGTTTTAAAGCTCCATTACAATGATAACTTTGAAATATAAGAATCAGTTAAAATGACGCGAGATTTCAAAATGAAATATTTATTTAATCATTTTTTTTATATCATAAACCTTCTCCATGGGACAGACAATATTTTCCTTTTTTTTTCTTCTTTTTTTTTCATAGTCGAAGTCTTACGGCTTGACCGAAGATCAATCTCCAGGTGTTAAGAAGATAGTGTTTTTTTTTTTATATATCAGTTGATGAGATTTTCAAGTATATATATATATATATATATATATATATATATATATATATATATATATATATATATATATATATATATACATATATATATATATATACTTGAAAATCTCATCAACTGATACGACGGTGCCCTTTTTTTTGTTTTTTATTTCTTCAACTAAGCATTTAAAATGTATCAAGGCTAATAACCTACTCAAAGATTAAGGAGAAGAAGATGGATAGATTGACAGATGAATGGTGATGAATACTATAAAAGTATTGAAAACAAAAGCCGACCCAGAAAACAGCATGTTATCCCGTTGTCAAAAACATCAGTCGTGGAATATGAAGACTAACGAAAAAATAACGCATGATTAATAACTCTTGGTGCCCAATTCATTTCTTGTGAGAATTATATTTCAGTAATTACTTACAAGTAAAACTTACAAGTATAGGGGGTCACTTCCCAATAACCACAAATATCTATATCTATATATATATATATATATATATATATATATATATATATATATATATATATATATGTGTGTGTGTGTGTGAGTGCTTGTGTGTGTGTATATGTATAAATCATTTTTTTTAAACAAAGTCATCACAGTGTTCGTCGGGTCTACTAACTTTTCATAGATATGTGAATGCAAGGTCTGGGGTAAAATACGCCTTTTACTTGGATAACGACGCTTCAGCATCGTTCAGTTGTCCCCGTTTTTTATATAATTGTTTGTGGTTTTCACGTTTGTCTTGGGGGTATTTGCTTACTGAATAGACTGAAAAGTATTGACTTACTCCTCTCCAGGAGTTAGGCACAAAGCCAGTTTTTATCTTACTCCAACAAGTAAGATGTGACCCAAGGTCGGGTCGGGAAAGTGGGGTTTAAAAATTGCCTGGGCAGCCCCGTCGGCATTCCCCGGTAGGGCGCCTCAGGCAGTAAGCAATAAAGTTACTCCTCCCCAAAGAGAGGAGGCAAAGCCTGAGAGGGTGGACCTCCTAGAACTGCACAGGACAGACCCATTGATCGGCGTAAATCAAGACCCGAAGGCCAAGACAACACCAGTATGGGTTGCAGTATCCATCGGAACAGATACTACACTTTGATCTTGGCCAAAGCGCCAAGTAGGTCGACCAGTATGAAACGATTTCTGTAAAGACATGGCATGGCAAGATCGATGAAATACGATTCATATGAGAAACACTGTACAATATGTATTTTAAACAAAATATTTTGTTAGCTAAAATCAAGCACTTTGTTGCTTCGTCCAACTAACTCTTAATTCATGCTCTCTCTCTCTCTCTGTCGGCGCCGAATTAATTGTAAATTGCAGGTATATATTATTCGCTGAACCAACTATAGACTATTTCAACATAAAGTGATTTTTTTACTAATTAATCCTCTAAAAAGATGCTGATGCCGATATAGGTGTGTTCTCCGTAATTTGAGTAAGCTTTTTTCTTAGATGACCTCTATGGTTTATACCTGCCCTTAAACGCACTTCCAGTTTACCCGATATCGGTCCGGGTGTTGTTGCATGTTTTAACATAGCATGTATATATCATGCTTGAAATAAAACAAGGGACAATCTTTAGTGCATCTACAATTGCATTTGGGTTCTGATCCTTTCCTAGTATTGTTGTTAGTTCTAGCGCTATCATACGTCTCGTTTATCACATGATTTTATTTTAATGAAATTATACCCCATAATCTATGAACTTTTGTTGGGGGAGGATGAAAATTGTAACTTTACTGTGTTTTTCTTTTAGAATTTACCTATTCTACTACTCCTAAGAAAAATATTTCTCTAGTATACCATAAACAGCTTTAGGATTATATATATATATATATATATATATATATATATATATATATATATATATATACACAGAGAGAGGGAGAGAGAGAGAGAGAAAGAGAGAAAGAGAGAGATACAGATAATATATATATATATATATATATATATATATATATATATATATATATATATATATATATATATATATATACCGTCGTCTCATTGACATCGTTAGACTTTAACTGTTTTAAAAAGGGTTTTACCGTCATAATTTCGCGTGTCGCCGAATATTTTATATTGGTTATCAAGGCCTTTTAAACGGTAATGGTCTATCTATTTCAATAAAACTATGATACCCCAACTGGAATATGCAACGTATACTTTTTATTTAAATAAATGGTAATTAAGCTCCCGCATTTTTAACATCGATCACTTTATGTACTAAGTCATGACATATTTCTACACACTAAATATACATATATATATATATATGTATATATATATATATATATATATATATATATATATATATATATATATATATATATATGGATTATTTATTTTTTACATTGTTCACCCGAAACAAGACAGTCCGCCACTGTTGACGTAAGAATAAGTGTTTTGGGGGCCAACCTAAATTGGGAGCTGCGCAGTGGGATGTCTGTCTACATTAGTTGAATATTTTTCCATGTCAGTACCGTTAGGAAAACAGGGAGCATTGAGTCAATATATTTAGTCCGATTCATGTTATCTGTGAAAGTTAGGCCGATGAGTTTGAATCATGAACTCTAAGATAGGATTTTATTTGCCATGCCAATCGGTGATTGAAGAGGATTCTTGTAGTTATTGAACGAAAGTAGTTTTGTCTTTTCAGTATTTAAAATTACCATCCATTTTCGACCCCAATTAACTACAGCCGAGAGTTCATTTTCTAAGGATTCAGCATTTGCCTTAGATATGTGCGCGTCGGTTTTGCTCACATGACGATATAAAGGCGTGGTGTTGTCAGCAAATATCCTTATCCCAGTCTCAATGCCACCAGGGAAGTCATTTATGAAAATCAGGAACCGTAGAGGTCCAAAGGGGGATCCCTAGGGTACACCATCATTCATGTCATGTTGCTTAGATCACCGGCCATCGAGGACACCATGGATGTTTCTTTTGTTAGGAAGGATTGAGTTATATAAAATATTTGTCAGTAATACCATGTGAGTTCATTTTTCGGAGAAGCCTTTTATGCCAGACCTTGTCAAAGGCATTGGATATATCAGGCGCTACCACCATAGCTTCACCTCCTTTGTCTAGTGTATGATATATGCGTTCAGAGATTAAGGTTAGGATATCTGAGGAAGATGGTTCTTGTCTAAATCCGTATTGATGATCAGAAAGAAGGATTGCATTAATTAGGTGCCGGACTATCGCAGGATTGATTAATGAATCACAGATTAGGCAAAGATCGGGAGTAGACTGATGAGAAGTAGTTTAGAGGATCAGTTCTATCTCCAGAATTTTTTTGAAGACTGGTACCACATGGACAATTCTCCATCTATCAGGGAAACAAGATTCAGCAAGGCATTTGTTCTATAGTTTGGAGAGAACAGGGGCCAGATCAGTCAGGGATTTCTTTATTACTATTACTGGTTTAGAATCAGACACTCGGGCTTTGGATTGGTCAATGTTTTTCTCAAGTGTGGCTTCAGTCCGCAATAGGAATTTAGGGAGGGGGTTTGCTGAGTTCAAAGTGATGATTAAGGCGAAACGCTGGGCAAGTAATTCATCATTATCAGTTGCTGTGCAAACAACATCGTTGTGATTTGATAGCTGGGGAATTGCTGATTGTCCATTGTTCATCACACTATTGTAGATTTTCTTAAAGTCACGAGTACTTAGTTTCTGTGACTGAATGCGTTTTTTTTATTAGTTCTGTATACCTTCTCTTTGCTTCATGTATCACTACTTTGCAATCATTTCTTGCCTCTATAAACTTATGTCTATTAGCAGTTGACTTATGGCGGCCGAATTCTCGGAATGGCTTCTGCCTTTTAGCAGTAGTAGGATTTGCTGAAGAATTTTCGCGTGCTTTGCCCCATTCGGTTAGTCCATTTGTACACTGATTGCAGGGAGTGCGAAAGTTTCACTCTATGGGGTCGCTGATTTGATCCCTGAATGATTAAAAACGAGACTAACCATTGTTGCTTGTCGTTTTGAGCAACGGCTTTTCAGTTTTTGAACGAGGATTTTTAAGGTGATAAGTATCATTACAACAACGTGATCAAAGTTTCCGAGCAGGCTATGGGAATTCAGCACACAATCCTCGGGTAGTTAGATCAAGAACAGGTCGAACAATGAGGCTTACTGGTGCGCACGATCAGGAAGGGGGTAAAAAATGTGACAGTGTGTGAGAGGTCGTAAACAGGTGGGAAATTACACGTAGAGTTTCCAGCTGCTGGAAAATCTCAACCAGTCACGGTGGTGTGCATTAAAATCCCCAAATACATGTACTTAGGCATTCGAGTAGAGTAAGAGTGCTCTATCTAAGCTTTCAGAGACAGAGTCAAGCAGGTTACAGTCCTGGGTAGAAGGAGAACGAGATAAGTAATATAAGTAACTAACTCTGTTATGTAAGGTCAATCTAAAGCACATGTTGGCTAGGTCATCTGATGTGACCTATGTTATCCAGTCAAAAGTAGGGGGTTCCTAACATAAACTCCTATCCCCTGAATATGTTTGTCAGAGGCCTCACGTTAGAGTGGAATGTAGTCAGTAATGTCAAAGTTGTGAGAGGAGATTGAGGATTGAAAGATGGTTTCACTTAGTGTTTAGATACCCAGGGAGTTTGTCAGAGGAACAGTTTCTACGTCGTTAATGTTGGTTCTCAGTCCCCGGATATTATTGAAGGCAGTCTCAAGGGTTGAGGCGAATTGGGTGTGTGTTGGGTGTCTGGTTTAGGTTTGTTTTCTTTGGTTGTAAATTCATGTGTGTTTTGAGATAGTGTGGAGGGCAAAGTGTCATAAGCTCACACAACCATTCCATTAGTCGTAAACTTGGTCCATGGGGGTTGTTGCCTCGAGAAGGCCCACTGGAGATAACTGTAGGGTCCATTTCCATGCGCGACCTGACACATAAAGTTACCCACGATATTATGCAACTGTTCATGCAGCATCCGTTCGTAGAGCTACGTAAGAGTTAGGCCTCCTCACTACCAGTCGGAAACAGTTGTCAGACAATTTGTGTAACCTATACCCTAAACCTGTCGGAACAAGAGCGACCCAGACTAGTTATGTAAGACTTACTGACGAAAAATCTTCCCCAAGTTACGCAGATAGAGAGAAAGAGAGACGGTGTTCATTGCCCTAGTCAGGAAACAAGGCCAAACACTAGGTGTCTTTAGAGGCGTCCCAGTGTGTGTACCTGTACGCCTGGCTAATAGACAGAGAACGAGTGTGACGGCTGGGCGATAGGCATCGTCCATCTACTCCTTAATATATATATATATATATATATATATATATATATATATATGTATATATATATATATATATATATATATATATATATATGTATATATATATATATATATATATATATATATATATATATGTATATATATATATAAACGGAAGTTGTAGTTTGCTTGAAGCATTGCTGGTAAATATAAATGTAATTTAGTAATCCGAGGCAGGAGCAATGTTATATGGGTACCGGAAGGTGGAATATATATATATATATATATATATATATATATATATATATATATATATATATATATATATATATATATACATATATATATATATATATATATATAGATATATATTAAGTGAGAAAGAAGAGAGATAGAAATAGAGAGGGAGGGAGAGGGAAAGTGAAAAAAAAAAGAAAGACAGAGAGACTAGTAGACTCTTTTTAAAATGTATTACATGATATATTTGAAGGGGCTACGGTTTTATTTAAATTAACATATTGGTAAATATGTGTGAATAATGCACATACATAGTATTTATATTGTCATCATTATTATCATTATTATTATCATTATCATTATTATATCACGTAGTAATAAGTTGATTAAACATACCTTACTTTGAAAATGTTGTACCCTTTCTTGCTTGGTGTAGTTTACCGTTACACATGCATCAGTCCACAAAATATCTCACCTAAAAGCGATTCTGACAAACTAAATTTCTTTAGCATCACTGTCGCTTACATGAACGACTAGCTCACAGTGACAAAGTGCAAAATCGTTTACTTCTCATCATCAACATCACGGAATTTCTAATGAGACTAAGCAGTTCTCGTGTACGTATTATCGCATTCAGAGACCAGTAAGAGCTTAATACGCCCGTCACCCGTCCATATGTCTCATCTTTTTTTCCAGGTCTAGTGGATGATATTCTGCTGCCGACTGTCTTGCCTCATTATGCTTTAGAAATATATAATAATTTCAATAGTATAGACAGCCGCATATTCCTAATCTAATGCGCTTTTTTGTCGACTTTGTACTTAGAATAACAAGAAATAGATTTCTAGCAGTCATAACTAAATGTACTATGTTTTCTTGATGTAGGTAGACAAGTCCAGCACTCGGGTTATACATACTTTTGTTAGCAACTTCTTACAATGGCATCGCGGTTTGGCTTTTTTTTCCCCGATTTCAATCAGGTTAATTTCGAGAGAGTACTCACCAGAACTCCTGTTGTTAGCTCTTTTAATTCGCTATGGTGTAATCTACAATGGTTCGTGGCGCCCCTTTTCGTAAAGATCGCGATTCAACATACAGTTTGAACTTCTATGATCTTCTATAGCGCTTGTGTTTTTCCCCAGTCTTACCGTCAATAATGCGCCACTCTTAATAATAGTGTATGCTACTCATAAGGTCAGGGGTAAGTGTTGTGCAGTGGAATAACCTATGAGAGTATTCACACTATGATAAAATGAATGAATAGGCCCAGCGTGTAGAAAAACATAGGAAAAATACAACCCTGTGGACATTGGAATCACCGCAATTTCTACTAAAAGCCATATAAGCAATTATCGAATCAAGTAGGCGACTCGAATAAACGAACAGGCTGCTAAAATCAAAATTGTACTGATTTATAAGAACACTATCATTGACTTACCTTGAAATATAAATGAAATATATACCGTACATAACGATGTTAGTATTGTTTATTTTACTTTTGTCTTCTCTAACACTACTTGAATGTGTTTTTCATTGTAGTGGATTATAATTTTAAGAACACTTACAGTTTATAAATACAGTGTATTAAATTTATATGAAACTAAAACAGCCAGGAACAAAGAAAAGAATTGAAACACTTCTTATTTTAACATTATTACATCCGCCATGAAGGTTACGTTTGCGGTCGACTTTGTAACTGGTTTAGTTACTTTGTTGGCGTACAGCCGAGTGTGTACATCACTTGAGCAATTGTCTCAAAGTGTCAGTGCTGGTGTAAATGGGCATTGGATTAATTTTATGATATATAGGTCAAATACCAAGGTCAATGCTAGAGAATACTCGAATGTTAAAAATTTGAAGATAAATGTAAATCGTAGAGACTGGAGGCGTGGCCCATATTGTAGCCAATTAACATCCGCATATGTAGCGACTAGCTTGAACTTGACCTTGGAAAATTCGGTCATCGTCGAAGTTTTTATGGAATTTCAATTCCTAGTTGTTTTCCATATATTTATATAGGTCTGAAGCTACTGATCAGATATATAGTTTTAAGACTGTCAAATATGTTAGGAAATACTTCATACACTACGGAGAAGAAAGCTTAAGTTACGACTTTTGCCAATCTTTACGTTTTCAGTCTCACGTTTAAGTTATTTTATTTATGAGTTAATCAGCGCGATGTATTAAGAGAGTAGTAAGTAGGGATTGGGTTTACTTTCGACAGCCTCGTAACTCTCGCTTCTCATGTTGTATTTTTGTCTTCACATGCCAGAAGCGATGTTTCTGACAAAGGAGGGAGAATTGCTGTTTTGTGAGTAAGAATATATCCCTCTAACCTTGATCATTGGATTTTTTTTTTATCTTAAAGGAATATTTGTTAAGCTCTTTACATCAAGTGACTTAATGCCTTGTCTGGATCGATTGCTATTCAAAACATACGGTTTCTCAGATCATATTCATTAGTTTTTACATCTTTGACCAAGATGTGTATCATCAAAAAGACATAGAGATCGAATAAAGCCTATTCAACAGGAAAGTTGTATTAGTCAGTACTTATATTAGACTGACACATTACAGAAAAAACTTACAGAAACACAACTGCTTGATATTTGCTTCAAATAAATCTTTATTCAAACACCATATTTGCCTCAATTGAAATCAATAAATTAGTTTCACGAGACATCTGTTTAGATAAATGTGTGTCAATAACATACGATCCTTCCTTATCACTATGACTACAACTTCAAATCTTCGGTGAGTGTTAGCTAAACACTGAATTATCTAGTGTAGTCAACTATATAAGACCGTAATAATTTAATGGATACACCGCTGATGATTAGATGTTCCGTAGAATTTACATATTCATCTGTATAATTTATATATCTATTAATATATATATATATATATATATATATATATATATATATATATATGTATATATATACATATATATATATATAAATATATATATACACATATATATATATATGTATATATATATGTATATATATATATATATTAATAAGGCAATTAATAAATGAAATATTAAAGTGATACCACATTTTAATCTATGAGCTTATATTTACTGCACTATTCGCACTACTCATTTGTATAAAATAATATCTATATGACCATACAGAATACAAGTGAGTTTTTATATGAAGCTTTGTCACATATATATATATATATATATATATATATATATATATATATATATATATATGTATATAAAACTGTAACTTCTGTTCAAACAATTGTGTAAATGTTTATATATGTGTATATAAAAGAAATGTGGTTGTGTTTTTCTGACTTTTTCACTTTTTTCGAAACACTATTCTTTGGTTTGTTTACACATTTGTCCTGCATTTGTTTAGGCCGACACTCGGAAGTTTTATGTCTTCCGTGATAATTCAGGTAACAGTTTCAGACAATGCATTATCAACACATAACTCTGGAATCGAGATTCCATAAGAGTAAAGTAGTTTTAAAGTGTCCACAAGCATTAAATCGATTTCCTTTCAGAACATACTTTATTTCCTCCGCCACTGATGTTATTCTTTAACTCGAGTTGTGTATACAGCCTAGTGTTAATGTCCTTTAAGTAAACTTCACCGAATTTAGCCAACACATTGATCATTATTTAACGAACACATGATTAAATTTGTAGAATATCAAAACAAAGGTTACCGAAAAAATGAAATTAATCCTTTTGGCGATCACATCCTATTTGTCCTAGTTACTCCTTAGCCAATGATATGCTACATCTTTTGAGTTAGAGCTTTGACTTAGACCATAGAAATTACATTTCTGCTCGAAATTTTGAGAAGATTGTATATTCAAATTTGATGTATAGATCTGTTGCTTAAAGATAACCATGATGCCACATTTCAGCCTGATTTGATGAATAATTCATGAGTTAGCAAATTTTCCATGAAATAACTTCAAGTATACTTCATACAATATGTAGAAGTAAAGCCAATTAAATAATTCGGCCTATTCTTACGTTGCCAATTTGGTGTATGCAGTCACACGAGTTACTTTTCTAATAGTTTGTTATGTAGAGAGTTTAAAATTTACTATAATTTGATAAAAATATATTCTGATTAAATAAAAAAAAACATATTCTTGCTATTACTTATGCCTGCTGTCACATTTTATAAGTAAAATGAGATGTCTCTTCTGTATTTACGTTTGATTTTCTCGGTCAGAAGAGGTATGTGTCTAGTATTAGTATTCAAATATGAATTGAATGTCTAACAGAATCTCATTTAAGCATTTGAATTAAAATAATAAGTATGGTAGTTCAGCTAATTCAATAAATAATAATGAATCATTCGACAAATATTTAAAAAATTGAAGTGAATTAAATGTCTGCAGGCAAAAGTAAATAATGACATGATATTTTCTTAAAACAACAGAAGCTTATTTAGTAGTTGATAATGATGATGAACAGACTATGCATTAAAGAATGTTTACTTTCTAATCTTCCAAGTAATACAACAAAGTATATGTAAGTAATAATATCGCGTGGTATTCATCAAACACGACGTTACGTTCTCATCGGTGTTAATCTTTAAACACATTTCGATTTCGATTTTTTAAACATGTGTTTTAACGTTCTTTCAATCAGGGCGTCTTCTCCATACTTTAAGTAAATGTTTAGAGCCGCTTCGGCTAGAGAGTAAAGTATTATATTCGACAGCTGGTCGTTTGATACGTCTCATATTATATGCCTAAAGGATGAAATTTTATTGATATTAAATGTAAAATAAAAAGTCAGAAAGGGTAATATGTTCACATATGTAGATAACATTAGAAAGTAGAATATATTCATATATATATATATATATATATATATATATATATAAAAAAATTACAAAGTTGTTTTCAATTGCTATTATAGATCATTAATATGTTTTAGAAAAGTAAATTGCAGACACAACTTATGGGTTCACCATATGTATATATATATATATACATATATATATATATATATATATATACATGTGTGTGTATGTGTGTGTGTTTATATATATATATATATATATATATATATATATATATATATATATATCAGTCATATAAAGCTGAGTGACAAAAAATGACACCATGATTGTCTAGATAAATAGAACAAGAGATAGATTGTGGAACGGCATTTATTGACAAAGCAAAAAGCAAGGTCAACAACTAGAAGTGGTTGCCGTTTCATGTCCTCGTAAATTTGCAACTGATGAATAATGAAAGTAAAAGAACAAGCGAGGAAATAAGCGGAGGCTATCTAATTCGTAATTATCTTTTTTTGATTTTCTAACCGAATATATTTGCTCTCAATGCGCTTTCCTGACATAAAATCTTATTATTTTGTGTGTGATGGCGGAGTTCCATTTGATAAAACACAGAAGTATTCTTCTCTAAAGTAATTTGAAAATTTGACGCGGCTTGTTTGGGCCACGTTGAGTGTTGAGAGAGAGAGAGAGAGAGAGAGAGAGAGAGAGAGAGAGAAAGAGAGAGAGAGAGAAAGAGAGAAAGAGAGCGAGAGAGAGAGAAAAAGTAAGGCAAACGTACAGACACACAGGCAGACAGATATATACATATATATATATATTTATATATATATATTTATATATATATATATATATATATATATATATATATATATATATATATATATATATATATATATAGACATAAGCTGAGTATTCTGTTGAGACAATTGCCTAAACAGTATTCCATATACACATTTGTAGCCGGACTCTGGGAATTAACTCAACGTATTCATAAGTATTAAAGCCGATTGAACAGCGACTTAAGCTCGCACATGGATCACAGATTACGAACAACATTAGAAGATTGTTGTAATGGCTACGCGGTCTGCCCAGAGTGGCCATAGAAATTCATAGAAGCTAGAGCCGCATGCAAAAGTAAATTGCTTCCATTGTGGACGGTGTGGTTACATTGCAAGGGAGTATATGGGCAGATGAAAGAACGCATATACCGAGTCCAATGTAATGGGATCAGACGCATGGTCTTAAAATGTCCGAGAAACGAACCCATAGACAAAGGGCAAGGTCTCAACGCCGCTCTTCTCCCTGCGCATGATGTAAACGACGAGCACCGAACTACTCGAGTGTATGGTGACTAAACGCCTTTCTCAGAAATACCTGATACAAGCTACTCCTGAACCATAAAAGTCGAGAGTTTATGCCGCATCTGGAAGAGTAATAGCGTTAAAATAACGGCCATAAATTACGATACACATGCAGTTTGTGGAGTACGGCTAATGAATATTCGCACGAATTCTGGTGCACCCGCTGATGACAATGTCCGGTGACACGATAAACAAACTTGGTTTCACACCGCTACTTAATATGACGCTATGAAGGCAACGAGTGATGTCCAAATTACACCAGCTTGATACACCAGACTCCAGAATAGAGTTTGACTAACACCAGAAAAGTTGGGACCGCTTCGTCAAAATGAACTGGTTATTAAGCAATAATCAAACTACGGAATGGCGTCACAGAATACTCTGTACCTGCAAACGTTAGGGTCGCATGTGCCCAAAAGCTAGGTGTTGTGATAAAAAAAATAGTTGTTTACCCCGTATGCTAACCAATTGACGGTCTCTGTATGCGAGGGAGTGCAAGCGAGGACAAGTAGGGTATTTAGGGGCGGAAGTACGTGTTGACCGTCTATTAACTATAAATTGGGTTTTACATATTGTTTTTGCCAAGTGTACTCGACCGGTTCTGTCAAGCGTTTATATTGATTCTCGGACTAACGGTTCGTAATAATGTTATCGAACAGCATGCACCTTTTTCATTTATACAAAATATGACATCAATTTCATATATATATATATATATATATATATATATATATATATATATATATATATATATATATATATATATATATATATATATATATATTAGTATGTATCGCAAGTAAAAAAATATCAGGATTATAATTTAAAGAAAAATGTCATGGAAGTACGTGAAAATATTGGGTTGACATGATGGGTTTAAGAGAAAAAGTAGTAGCCACGACTGAATGCGCAGGGCCGAGGCAAACAAGGAATCGGTAAATGCAACAGCAACTGCAATCTTCTACAAACATGCGCTCTCCACGTTCTCTCTATCACGAACACACTTTTTCGTGTACCAATCTGTAACAAGACATCATGGATGAACTCCCAATCAAAGCACGCGTACCTCATCGACTATGTCAGACATATATATATATATATATATATATATATATATATATATATATATATGTAAAAATAAAAAGTCTTTGATCGCATTCAATTGAAAAAATAATTAACTTGAAGTCGGGTAGAGGTGAATTACTCAGAACACATTATTCCCGTATATTTTCCCCAAATTCTTCAGAAAAATCTTAAATTTTTAAAACGTTGTCATAATGTCTTCGTGTGGGAACCTGGTGTACTACAAAATAGATTTTATACACATGATCATTAAAAAGAGACTAATCAAAAGGTATTAAGGAGTCAAACACAGTATTTTCTCAAAAATTCTTTATTATTCAAGGAAAATGTTAATATCCCGGTATTTAAGTAAAATTTTGCAGAAAATGTTTAATGAACGAACAAACAAAATTAAGCTTGTCAGTAATACAATGAATCTATTTGAGCTTGTTTGAAGCAGTCGACTTGGTATGTCTGATTGACCTTGCTGTGTGTCCAGTTTAATCACAAATATTACAGTAAGGTCGGGGGCTTCGTGATGCGATTTCAGTGTGAGACATTATTAACATTCATCGAAGTATATCTTGAATATTGTCCTTGATGGACAGTAGCCGAGACAATGCACCTGGACCATTTAGGAAAGACCGAACGTGCTTGTTCCAAGACTCTACTGGACTGTCACTCCATTTTGCTATCGAGTTACCGTTATTCCGCTTGAACTATGAGCACACATTTGATGGTAGCTCGGAATTATCATAATCCGTGGTTTAGCCTTCTCATCGACGAAGGCAATTGTGAGATGAAGCATTAACTCGATGTCCAATGTTTTCAATGCTTCCACATGCACACATTTGATTGTGACAGACTGGGTGATAGCCAGGATGATGTTGTGTTACTCATGAACGTTTCAACATTTTCGCGATCCATGCTTTTATGGATGAGAGAACATCCATAAAAGCGATTTTGAGGGCTGAAAAATATGTTGCAAAGCTGACCATTATTTGTATTTTCTCCACTCGCACACGGTGCATCCATTAACATACCAGTGATTTTTCAAATTGCATCGATACATTCTTTTTTCGTATTGTTGAGGATCCGCATAATATCCAAAGTTATTCATTCATTCCTCCCTCCAGTATTTCTGTCCATCGAACAACCGATTCAGTATCTTTTGAGCAGTCCAATGAACGCAATTTGAAGTGAAGAACATAGAAGCAATGCAAGTCTGCCTTGTTAATACGCTTCCAATGAGCTATTCCAATTCCAATACATACATTTATACTTAATACATTTAAAGTTTTATACTTTTTACTTTTGTACTTTTATATGCATCTTGTCAGTTAATACTTTTAACTTTATGTATTCTCTATATTTGATAGCCCAATTGATTGTTAGACTTTGTCATTTTTACTAGAAGCGACTTGCTGATATGTTTCAAATGAGCCATCAAGCAGTGTCAGAAAATCATTTCATGTCGAGATTAAGTCTAAAAAGGTGTTTTTGGCCCAAAATGACCAAATATGCTATTTTGGGGCCAGGCCCCCTAAAAATGAAATTTATGTTTGTTCTTTTTTCACCAGAAGCAACTGTCTAATATGCTTCCAAAAATACCTCAGCCACTATCATTTCATGTGTAAATTATGTCAAAAAACGTATTTTTAGTCCAAAATGCTCTAATATGGTAGTTTGGCCCAGACGACAACAAATTGAATTTATTTTAATGTTTCTTCATTTATCACCAAGAGTATTCCATTTCGCTTCTAACGAGCTATCAACCACTTCCAGACGATCATTTTGAACCAAAATATGCCCCAAACAGTCATTTTTCCCCAATTTGCGAAAATACAGTAAGTTGAGCCCAGACGCTAGGAAATTAAAATATTTTGCATATTTCTTTTTCTATCACGAATAGAATTCCATTCCGCTTCTCACGAGCTCTCACCTACTATCAGACGATTATTTTTAGTCAAGATATTGAATTTATTCCCATATTTGGCATTATGGGCGCAATGTGGGGCCCCCCCACTTTTTAGGAGAGGCCCCCTCTTTTATAACTGTCTTGCCAGCCCTGATATATATATATATATATATATATATATATATATATATATATATATATATATATATATATAACGTGTTTCTTCTGTACGTTGACGTGTATGGCTTTTTAAGCAAAAGCTGGAAACGGCATCAATGTACCTATTTCAAAACATATACTTTTGAGAAAATTCATCGAGTTTACTATTTACTTGTACGCGATATTTTCTTTAAAATGTAATACAGCCAGAAGATGTCGAGAGAAGTATCACTCCCACATACATACAATTGCAACCTTCGTAAACCAAGTAGATTTCATATTTCACATATACATCTTGTAGTAGCTTTTATTATTTTATATGTATGCTTATAAACTGATTGATTCTCTACTATTTCTATACTAAACAAGGGAGACCCTCTTACTTTAACTTTTCACTCTCAGACGCATTCAGATCGGCTGATGAAAGTATTTTTTCATTGGTGTTTACCAAAAAAAACAATCAGCATATTCACATGTTTAACACACTGTCTGCCTCTCTAGTCATCTAAAACAAATATATCTTCTCCAAATGCCGTAAAGCTTTGTACCACTGCTTTTTGCATACATTCATTTAATAAGATATACTGTATTTCAGAGATACTGCACGTATAATCCTGTTTTAATGAATAAAATAAGTGTGTGTTACCAATAACCTAATTACTTATGTGTATTCGTTAGTCAGGCATTACGTTCTTCTACGCTCAATAAATTTAGCAATAAATGCGTAGTGTTGATTTACATATGTAGAATACACATTTTGTAATTATGTTATTTCATTTTCATTTATTTACACAATGTTCTATGCACTTACAACACGCGTGCTATATATATATATATATATATATATATATATATATATATATATATATATATATATATATATATAAATGTTGTCGCGCTTGATATTTTAAATTAATTGACGTTGGACCAGGCAGTTGCAATCTTATCTGGTTCGATTTCTCATTATACAAATACAACTATGCAACATGTTTCAAATAAATCAGTAAGGTCAAAACATAAATGTATGCTTCTGAACTCAGCATATTAACTTGCACGCATTCAGCATAATAACTTGATTTGCGGTTTTCTAAAATTGTTTTTATTAGCTAATTGTTAACGCTTATGGCTTGTTATGAATGTGTTGCTGGTTCGAATAAAACCGGATTCGTTTTCTTAGGAACAATTGAATACTTTTTTCGAGACAAACGAAACAATTATGAAATTAAATTAATATATGTATAGTGCATTTCAGTGGCAGGTAAGTAAACTATTTAAATAAATTATGTTTTATAAAATATTCTATCAACAAAAATGACTATTTTTACACACATTAAAGAGCGGGTTAATATATATATATATATATATATATATATATATATATATATATATATATATATAGATAATAATGTATATATATATATATATTAAGTAGATATTCAATTTATGTTGTAAAATCAACTATATTGTTACATAAACCTCGCTGCGGTGTGTATAAAAAAGCATTCGCAAGATTCGATAATTCATCTCGTAATTGGTGTCTCAACAATTTCACTAGGGCGCAAAGGGTAAATTCAATAGGAATGTAGTTAAGAATTAGTTCGATAAATACAGGAAATAAGGGAAAGAGATACTTACACACATTAGCTATTGGCTCAAAGAGAGTGACAGTGAGAGAGAGGGCGAGGACAGGGAGAATGAGAGAGAGAGAGAAGGATGGCTTAGACATGAACTATTTAATTAAAACCGTCTTTCCACCACCTCAATGTTGTTTATGACTATTTCGGGTCTACTTTGTTTGAGTTTCGACCAGGAGTAGAATAGATTTCCTTTCCCTGGAAATCTCACGTGGTTCGTAAATTCTGTTCACTGGCTAAGTTCAACCCCTTAAATATTCATATGCTAATCATTCTTCCCATGATAGCAGGCGGTTTTCGTCATGTAAATTCTGAAAATACTGTTTAGAAACAATAATTGATTTACATTAAATCGTTATCTCATTTGATTTATTTAACTATTCTTGCATTAAATCCAGGATACTTCATTTTACTTTCGTATCGAATAATCCAGCTATTTAAAAGAATTAGTTCGTTAAAAAATTCCTATTTTGAATGAAGTCATATGCAAAAATATTTTCCAGAATATACTAAATAATCTACAGTGTATTTCCATTTCTTAGCAATCACGTCAACAATTATAAACAAAATACATCGCGAATAATATTGTTGGGTTTTATATTAATTTGCATTTCCTCACGTATTATTAACATATTACGTTAAACCATGGGACAGGCATCGTATGAATAACTTATATATATATATTAATATATATATATATATATATATATATATATTAATATATTTGCTAATGAGCAAATAATTTACTGCTAAGATTAGTTAAATTCGTATCAAGAACATGTTAGTAATATATAGAATTTTAACATCTTTAACTTTAACTCAATATTTTCAAATATTTCACCTCTCGCAGAATTTCACTGCCTGTCTGCATATATATATATATATATATATATATATATATATATATATATATATATATATATATATATATATATATATCACTTCTTCATTTTAATAATTAAACATTGATATAGTTACGGCGTGTACATCCATGCAATGTTGATTAATATTCACTACCTTCTAGTGTTGAACTTTTGAGAAAAAATTTTTTAGTTGATGTAGACCATCACTATTTAAAATTTAATTTTTAGTATTACCATTGTAATTCTCTGTATATATATATATATATATATATATATATATATATATATATATATATATATATATATATCATGTTAAACGTGTCTCTCCGTTATTTAAAACCAAAACTAAAACAAAGCAGAAATAAGAGAATATATGATTATCTTATATAAACAAACAGTAAATAACGACGGAGTCTCACTTGAATCTCATTGAAAAAACTTAAAAGTTATGTTTGACTGGTTTTCCGCTCACCACAACAAATAAAAAGAAAAAGGAAATACATGTATATATATATATATATCGTTTCATAAAAAGATTTGAAATAAACGTAAACACCAAGTACACCGATTTTCTTGATTTTATTAAAACCTCACGTATAATATATATATATATATATATATATATATATATATATGTATATATATATGAATAATAGAACATACACATTGTATTAAGTACCATGTTTATAAATCATAATATACTTCGAATAATAGATATACATATTATTTTCCTTAATACATTTATTTACGGAACCATACAGTTACTATTAGAGGAAATTAAATTGATGAAACAGAAATATATATATATGTCCTTTTTGCTGCCAGATATATACCACCTGGAAAGGGGTAATATAACCAGCGAATCTTTTATATTGAATTCAAAATGATAATGTTTAACGATTAATTAGCTAGTTGTGTAATTAATGTTATTAATTGTGGTTTACTAGGATTTATGTATATTGCAACACGCATTTTGAATCTAAAGTGTGTCCATATTGTAAATAGGTCAACGATGTGTTCATATATTTTGCACCACCGAGCTAGTGTCGGAGAAAATTTGTCGTGGGATAATTTATGTAACATGTTTTTTTGTTTATTGTTGTCGGAGATACATTCGCTCAAAGAAAATTGAAACATATATGTAATATTGCTTTTTACTACTGTTTAAGAGGGTGGGAAAATAATAATTTTTAACTGAAAGGTTGAATATTTACAATTTTACATGATATATGAAGAACCGTTTTTATTATTACAATCAATGGGGAATATTATGTTCATGAGAGTCTTGTTTTTATAATTAAAAATGTTGACGTTCATCGTTGGTATTTAATAAATTAATATACTGAGACATATTATGTTCATAATAATTTTTACTGTCGGAGTTTATAATCTGTTAATAATTTGATCATCAACAATTTAAAAAGACAATTGTTTGTAAATTAAGCCTTGCTTAATCTTATTTTTATTCATTAAATTTTATTTTTTTCTTGTTAAAGAGATTAATTTTTCTGCGATTTAATATATTCTTTGTTTTTTATGGTTCATTGAATTTTATTATTCAGAATACATGAATTTATAATGGTGCATTTGTCATCATTAGAGCTATGGAATGTACCTTTGTTCCTTACTCAAACAGAAAAAAAGAAATGTGTTATGAACTTTTAGCTCATAAAGGAATTACCGTACAGGGTAATTCTAAACATATCTTTATTTTGTTTTTTTTCATAGACACATTCTTCTAAAATAAAGATATTGTCAACGTAAAGTGCAGAACTAGAAGGTGTATTAATTATATAAAATATTGAAGGTTGGAGATGTATTAACAGCTAAATAACGAGCCAATAACTAATCATATAGATACGCCATCAATTTGTATATGAGTGGGGGGTTATAGCTATTGAAAGGAACTTCAGTTATGCAGGGTATTAATAACTTAATAATATACAAGTATTTTGGGGTAAATATTTCGATCAGCTTATTGTATATGTCATAAAATATGAATTCGATTAGTTCTTATGTTATAACATTGGTAAATATGCTTTATTTTGCATTTGTTAGGTGGAATATCTGTATGAGTTCTTGGTTGTACATCACGCTGTTTTTACTTGGTAAATAGAATGTGATAAATATGTTAACTGTGTTTATTTATTGGTATATAGGGTAACTAAATTGAGATATTATAGGATGGAAAGAAGTGTTCGCTTTATAACTATTTGCCGTACCGTATAGGTTAACATGTTTGTAATCAACAATTATTTAAGGGAGTTTATTTAGTATAATATTTAGAACAAAAAATGCAAAATTAAAAATTGTATATAAATGTTGTTTTAGCAATGTATAAACACACATCTCAACAATCCTTATTTATTTATAATTGGCTTGCTTTGGTGTGAAATAATGAATTGATAAACTTCTGGATATGAGGTATTTTTTTGCGAAAACTATGTTTTCCGTTACATCTATGTTTGCGCGTGGACTTTATCAAGTACATTACCGCATCAAAAGCTGCTTAATTCAAACATACTGACTGAAACCTGTGTAAAATTTTCTGTCTGCTTTTCGATAGCTTTTCTCCAGAGTATGTCTATAATTTAAAGTTTTTGCTCAAGGGATCGCAATTGAAATTCAGATAATCCTGATTAAGTGGTGTCTCAGGACTATAGGTAAATATTTATGTAAATCTGATATATTTGAATTTTCAAATGAGAGGTTGTAAATAAATATTATTCCTAAACGTCTAGAATGCTCCAAACAAACTGAATTTCGGGGATATTTATTAATTGCTTTAAAATAATTATTGTCAAAAGTTCACAAAAATAAGAGGTCTCGGAATTTTCACGAAGGGTTCCCACTTACGTATCACTGCGTTGGTATGCTATTACATTAAAATTAATATGAGCAACATTAGACAACGTACGCATAGCAGCTGTTTTTTAGAAACGACTATCGTCCTTAATCAATGTTGGCAAAATTATGTTAATACAAATATATAAACATGTAAACATATATCAAGTTATATATGTATATTTATGTATATATTGTATTCTTGTGTTAGTAACACCACTCTTTCTAATCAAAATACATTTCTTCAAATGGAATTACATATCTGATAAATACGAACTAACGCTTCAAACGCGTTATATGAAATTATAAAATGATAAAATAACAAAATAATAAATATATGTTGAAAACATATTTTAACAAATGTTGGTAGACTTACTCCTTTACACATATACTTTTCCATCGTTGAAACTGCACTAATACTGCACACCCCTCTTTTATATATATATATATATATATATATATATATATATATATATATATATATATATATTGATGTTGATAAAATGAATTATTTTTCTTTACTACTTTTCAAATCCGCTATTTATCATCTCTTACACTCATTCGTTATATGAATTATATAATTATGTAATGATGTACAATAACTTTACAAATACGAAGGTTAGCGATTAAACACGAGAACGAAAGTAGTTATTATTCGGATGGCAGTGAAATAAATAACATTACCCTTTCACGTTCATTCTTACATGCTTATATATACATTTTCACTCTAAATTCCTGATCGTATAAATATACACGGTGTAATTTTTACAACGTTGGCATGGGAAAGTGTCCCATACTAGCGGAATCCCGTGAAAAATCAACGGGGGTTTCTATATAAATAAGTATAATTTACTGTGTATTATAATATTCGTTTTAAAATAAAAACTGTATGCCACAGTGAATAACATTAATGTTTTTCCTCTGTAACAAGGAATTATCATTCACAGCTAGATTTTCCTGAATATCGATTTTGTTTATTACAATTACAAGATTGTAACAATCCAGATCTTAAAAATAAATAGTATTTCTTCTTATCGTAAAACTAATTGTCAGCAAAATGTTCTTCAAATAAATATATAAATATTCTTTTTTCAAATGCATTCATTTAAAAATGTGCATGTGTTAGTCTACAGTAGGGCATGCTTTTATTTTGAAAAAATCATTTTAAAATGTTGGATTTATTTATCCGGGTTTCATAATATGTATTAACGAACACACTTTTGCTGATTTGATGCTCCCATTTTTGAAAATATGTGTGAAAAGTGATTGCATAAGTAGGGTCTCTAATACATGAGCTTATTATTATATACTTATATTAAAGATGTTGAGGTTAAATGTAAATGTATACACGTCGTAAGCATGTCTAAACAATGTATACTCTTCGGAACAAAAGTTGCAATTTAACGGGCGGTCATTCATACTTGGAAACAATGTTCACTATAATTAGACATCACTTAATCCTAGTTCATAATCTAGCGATCAACAACTTACATTGCTGCCAAAGACGTTGCCCAGAAAATATATATATAGAAGCAACACTAAAACATCTAATCAATACTACAATAATTAGTCAGCCTTATATATCCAGCTTTTGAGCTGATAATTTCGTAAGGTATATATATATATATATATATATATATATATATATATATATATATATATATATATATATATATATATACATTATAACTAATGCATTAGCTAGAATGATCATCTCATACATTTAACATATATGATTAACAAGAATGAACTATTTCAATATAACTGATAATATGTCTAAATGGAACATTTTAAATGCCATATAATAAATGAGTGAGCATTGCTGTTCAGGAATATACATTTTCTTTTTATCTAAGTGCAATACAAACTCCGTCTCATTTTGAACTTCATGTTTTCCATTAAAGTGTGTTATCGAAATAAAATTATAACTTTTACATGCAAACTCAAAATAATATGTTACTGTGAGTTTTATTTTGAACAAAAACTGATATAAACGTTAACTATCGTTACTCTTGTTTTACTACTGAAATGATATACAATCTACAATAGTGACTGTTAAGATTTGGGAGCAACAACCAAACTTAATCAATGCTAAGCAAGTATTGAATTCTTTTATATCTGATCAATTAAAAGGTTTAGAATTGAGACATTATTTTTTACCAATAAGCTATTTCTTTAAATAATTTTAAAACATATTTCATCTAATTATTCTTCATTTTACATATTTTGTTGCAACAGTTTTTAGTTCTGCTGGGATCTTCCTTTCCTGCCAATGTAAAATTGTAGAAGAATATGCTTTTCAAATATATTGTTTCAGCTGCCACCGCAAGTCATCCATTGCTTAACGTAACATCTCATAGCGATTCACGTCGATTTCCTCTACGCCAATTGCTCTCTAATGTTTAACAGTTGGAGGAAGATTTCAAAATTCGCTTCCACTATGTATTCACTATAGAAACAATTAGATAAATATAAACTCTGATATTATTAAGGAACCCCTTTAAAGGCATAAACGGCATAGACCACATATGCCCTATCAAAATAATATATCGAATCAATCAAGACGTTCCAGACCTCTTACACACCTTTTAATATAAGCTGCCAAGAATCTGAAGAAATAAGGACGTGATAACGGCATAGACTTACGTCCTATGTGTGCCATGTTCAAATCCAGTCGATTCCCTAAACTACTTTCACTTAGAGATGTTTGGAATCAATACTGGGTCTTTCCTGTAAAAATGATGGAGTTAAAAATAGGATATGATTGCTACACAATTTTGATTCAAAGCTTCCACCAAAAGCATTACTATGATCATATTCCTATCGTTATATAAAATGTGTCATATTTTAACGCAAAATCTGTTCATTTTTCTTAATTTTTGAAACTGGAAAATTATAATTCATGTTCGATGTAGTTCAAAATATATTTTTAATAGAAGCTATCAAAAATCCGAAAAGATACCTCTTGCGCTTTATTGAATGGCAACTACGTACACCAACACGCCCCAGAATAAATAATGTGAGATTTATGTCAGCAAATTTTAAGTAGATTAGTTTATTTTATTTTGTCATAGTCGAGAATTCAAAACAACTATTAGTTACAGAATTCGATAACGTTTCCTTTGAGAAATGTCATTCATATATATATATATATATATATATATATATATATATATATATATATATATATATATAGTAAGATAGATATCATCATTATATATGGAATATATTTACTGACAAGAAAATCGTTAGCAATGAATTTATGTAAATTTTTATCCAGAGAAATATCAGTATTTTCATTTGAATAACCTTTAAAATTACTTAGGCTCTCTTAATATAGATCTTCCTTGTCTTTCTATGTTTCCCTGACAGGTAAGAGGCATATCACACTTTGACGAAATGGCAATGTCGGAGCAAAATACATTTTATACATGTTTTCCGGAAGACATTCAATGCATAATTAGACACATTCATGTTATACCATTGATGTTATCACATTTATATCTCGCCTTTTGTGTAACCTGCCAGCTGCAAACCATACAATTTACAGGCGAACATTCATACAAAGACATTCGGGAGTTTCACAAACATGAATTACAAAATAGAAGTCAACAATTCCTTAATATTATTGCAAAATTTGAAATATCAAATGCACATAAAATAGGGTCACCAGACAAGCTCCTCTAAATTTAAGGATAACTCAGTGAAATAATTGAAACATTATCAAAAACAAATTCTAACATCAGGTTAGTGGAAGCGAGAGTACTTCACCATCAGAAGATGTGTATTACTGACGTTTCTGGCACTCTTGTTAACATGTTTTAAAGGCTCCTTAGCATTAAGTTAGGTGCTAATCTAACAACTGACTTCAGAGACAGTATTTTCATGTGGCAACTAGAACTTGCTCAAGGATGTTGTGAATTTTGCTCGGAAAATTGTGTAAGAGTTATGTTCCCTTGAATTGACATTAAATTACAGTACATAATATATTTAATCTTTAAGGTCCGGGGTTTCGAATCGCATGACCGGTAGTGAATAGTCATATCTCTATGCTGATGAGTCCCGATTGAAAAAAGGACGAAACGTATACGTACATAGATAATAAACAATAACAGATATTTATTATTTGTCGCTCCTTGAAAGTAGAGCACTGTAATTCGTAGTATTAACACAGCATGACGTCACTTGCTTATAATGCATCATTCCTTCCCTTAATAGAAGTAGAATGCCTCGACGTCAAAGCCGCCGTTAAAGTGTTAAAATTATCATAGTTTATTCGCTGTTTACAATTGGCCCAGCGATTAGCGACGTCAGACTGGAGTTGAAAAATACTTGAGGTCCGGGGTTTCGAATCGCATGACCGGTAGTGAATAGTCATATCTCTATGCTGATGAGTCCCGATTGAAAAAAAGGACGAAACGTATACGTACATAGATAATAAACAATAACAAATATTTATTATATATATATATATATATATATATATATATATATATATATATATATATATATATATATATATTATAGAAAATTGAAACCAAATATTAAACGAACTAACACAGATGAATCTAAATAAATTATCATATTGGAAGGACATTTGTAAATTGTGATTAAACCCAGACAAATGTAACGTACTACATGCACGATCAATGAATGTTGGAGTTGAATATGTACTAAACAACAGAGGAATCAACGAAGTAGATAGAGAGTGTGATTTGCGAGTGGGGTTTGATAATACATTTTAAGCAAATAATCATATTTTGACTATTGTATCGAGGGCAAATAGAATTCGAAGGAGACAAATGGTGTGTTTAGGATATATAAAGCTCTAATAAGACCTTATATAGAATACTGAACCCAGGTCTTGGCTCCAGCAACTAGATAATGACATTAGAATGTAATATTTAAACTGAAAGGCGTACAAAGAAGGGTGCCAAAACTAATAAGTAAAGTAAATAAGTGCAGTTACAGGGAGAAATTGGACACATTGGGATTGACTACTTCGCTGGTAAAAAGTATGCGAGGTGATATGATTGACATCTTCAAGATAATAAATGACATTTCTAACTAGGGTTGGCATTTTTTTCAGTATCTCCCTTAGATCTGGAAGATTATTTTCAAGACAGTTTTCAGAAACTAGATGTGTTAACGAGTTAAGTTTTTTTTCCTCACCGAGTAATATGTTTTTGGAATATGTTGCCAGATCGAATTAAGAACAGCAATAGCTGGATGATGTTAGAGAAATTCAGAGAAAGTGGTAGGAGGGATGAATTGAGGGGGCACTTTTAGGAGTTATCAAATTTAATATTTAACAGAATTTGATCTGGATATCGATACTGTACTAAGTGTTTTTTAACAGTTGAATTGAGAAGATAGTAAAAGGGGAGATTCCTAAGGAAGTATAACAAACAAATAAATAAATAATCAATAAATATGCTATTAAAAAAATGAAATAAATGTATTATTATTATTTTTAAAAATCTGGGACTTTCGGTACTTACAGTATCCTAATAAGAGTATTGCATTTTTCTTTTCCTGATTTTGTTAGCATAAATCCCAGGAGGGAAAGACTCCCCCTGATATAGAATATTTATGTCAGGTTTTAATCCAGTCTTCGGGCATATTATGTGTGGTCTGTAAAACCTGCTTTAATTAGAAAATATCTACATATTTGATGTTTCGTAATAAACGGGTACTCTGCTGGAATTGATTCCCACTAACCTTATGTATATATATATATATATATATATATATATATATATATATATATATATATATATATATATATATATAATAGGTATGTGTATATATTTATTATGTAAGATATGTGTATATACTATACACATAAAAACTTGATTTATTTGCCTCAGTGACATTTATATACAAATACCACTTGTCTCTTTAAAAAAGTAAATAAAAAGCTTGCTAATATACTCAGTCGTAAATGTGCGTACGACATATGAAAAGGATAATAAATTGGCAGATTCCTTTAGGAAACGAACTCAATAATCCAATTAAAACAATCCTCGTCAGGTGTCCGATACTCCTTAATGGAGAGGTTACATTTCAGCTTTTCTTCTAGCTTGTCCCGGCTGGTCGGTGTCCTTATTTACTATAACATGCCGCTTATCGTCGTCATCAAAATAATCATCATTAACAGATCAAACCGAAGACCATATATGGATTTTGAATATTTATTAAACAAAGAGACAGACGGGTATTTTTTTCTGCTTACAGGAGAAACATACAGAGAGAAGAATGAGACAGAGATTAACATTACTACCCGAATATATTTGCTGCAATGCGCGCACTGTGTTCCTTGCCATCCGTGGGGTAAGCGTGCACTTGTTTTCACACAACCGTCTTCGTAAAGCGTCAGGAACCAGAGAGGCCGAAATCAACACCGACAGAAGTAACCTCACTTTCCTTCCGTTGCTGCTTCCACTCGCTCTAAGAACGTCGTCTGTATCTGCAACGACAACCCCCATTATCTTACATATTTCCGTATTCACACTTTCAAAATACCTACAGAGAGGGACGTTTTCCACGCCCCCTATTTACACTCGTTCCATTCGATCTCTAAGTACAATACCGGAAAAACAGAAAACCCCAATTTTAAATTCTGATGTTTCCTTTCTGGTCATGCATCTAATTTCCCTAATGATGTATCTATCATACAAATCGATACTCTTCCGCTTGTCCACATGGAATCCAAAAATCGCCTCCCAACTCTATACCTCGATGGGTCGTTGTATTCTTGTCTGATCCGACTACCATACATGTTGTCTATCCCTTCAAGAATATAGTAGAACTACTATATTCTCGGGGGCGGCGACTCCCCTTTTCACAATATGCTTAATCCAATCAGCCCATTCATTCCGCATTGACCCCACTAGATTTTCATAACTATTTCCGCCATGCAGACCGTTTTGTATAATGTTCAACAACCTTATTTCACACTCAATAATTCAGATCCGTTATGTAGATGTGGTGCATTTTTAGGTCTCACTGACCCACGAAACAGTGATGACCCCTCTATCATCCTCATCAACCTTTTCGTATGTGAATGATATCCCCATAGAATCCTTTCAAGTCGGGAATGGCAACAAGGTGCTAGGCTCCACTGACTTGACATCACATAACTAGTTAGCTCCGTCCGGCGCTCTATACTATGGCACATCACGAGTATGCTCCAATGTAAGCACCCCTCAGGGCGTCCGTCATCCACTCTTGACTCCCTCGATTGCAAAACAAATAATCCCAGCATATATAGTATCAACCATCCAGTTACTTTTTTTATTTTTATAACTTGGGTGACCACTGCTTAATATTCATTCATATTTCGTTACTGTTTTTTATGTTTATATATAATTATGTTAATACAAAAAGAGGAAAGAAAAGGTTTTCTGGCTCATCAAACAATAAGGAACATGTATCAACTTAGTCTCTCTCCCCCGTGCACACACCACCCCCACTTACAAACTAAATGCCGCACACAACAGGTTTTACAAGCTTTCATAATCCCGCAATTTCGTTTTTCCTACAATTCAACAATTACAAAGTTTATACACTGATAAAAACAGCAACTCATCATGCACGTCTTCCTAATCAACGGAACAAAACAAAACGACTTATCCATGATTTTCTTTTGCTGCCTCTCTTTCCGATCACCAGACTTCCAATTCATCACTTCTCCCATCTTTTCCCCTTCTTTAAAGCTCCCTATTTGTAAAAAAAAAACTATAGCAAAACAAACAATAAAAACAACATATAAGAGATGTTACATTTCTGCTTACGTTCAAGTATCAGCTTTTTGCTTGAAAAATTCCAAATTCATCTCATTTCTCTGTCTTCTTTGGTCTGTGAAGAGTATAACCGAAACATATATGCACAAATGTATTAATGAGTTTTGTATGAATACAAATTAATACTTAATAAATATATATATATATATATATATATATATATATATATATATATATAAAGGAACACATTTTTCGTGGTACATAATTGTATAATGGTTTTAAATATGATGAACGGAGTCATCGCGAGTCGAGCCACTATCACCAGAAAAAAAAGAGGGCATATTAAATAATATATTTAATCGTCGATTAAACCCTTTTTAAAAGATTAAAAAAGATCGACTAAAATTAACAGAATAAAAACTAATTCTCAAGGTACCTTTCAGCCGACACATTGTCAAGAGAAACGTCAGCGAATATCGCTTAAAATCGGGGAAAATAGTAACGTGTGAAGAAAAAAAAGAAGGGAGATTGAAAAACGCCATTAAGCCGAAAAGGAATACATGGACATAATAGGCTAATTTTTTTTTTTAATTTGTGAGAAAACTCTTTTTGCCTACAGAGCGATGGTTTTCGCATTGTAACACTCACTGCCTCCAACACCTTGAGATAGTGTTTGGAACGGGCCTTGTGACAATACGAACTCATCCATTGGAGTACGTCTCATCGCACTTTTTATTATCATATAAGTGTTGTCCATTGGATGACTCGTGGACTTTTGAGCGCCCGGATGTGCTCTGCAAACGACCGGATGTTCTTTGTACAGACCCGGATGTGTCCGTCGATATACTCCTCTTTACGACACGTGATCTTAGAAAACATGCAGGGATATGCTGGGCCACTCTGACTTCCAAGCGCTGAAGAGTACGACCAACATAGTCAGCTTCACACTGACATTTGAATTCATATATAATAACACTTTTCTGTAGTATTGGCAGTACATCTTTCTGAAAGGCTTGGAAGGCAATTCTGGTGCCAAACACCACACGGGGCTGTACTGCATGAAAACGACGAGATACAACCGATGAAATTTTATCCGAAAAACCTTTACTGATAGAACCAATAAAAGGAAGTTTCAAATAAAAAGGACATTTGCGTGGACCGAAGAAAATGTTGGCCTTAAATTTCGCAAGTTTTCGATCAATACATTTGGAAATTAGACCGTCTGGGAAACTATTTTTAGTGAGAATATCAGTTATCTTTCTAAGTTCAGTCGCGAGTTTGCTTGCAGTACAAATAATCAGTGTGCGGTTTACAAGTGTTTTGCCCAACTGATCTTTCTACTCACGTTAACAAAAGAATCCCAACTAATATACAGGCGCGTAAACGTCGGTTTCTTATATATAGTTGTAGTGTATTTGTCAATGGTAAAGAGCCATTCTTCTCGTCTTCCATGGTGAAATGTAGTGCTAGGGTGGAGCGTATTCAATTTCAGCAAAACATCACGTGCCTCGTTACGGGGCTCAAAAATGGTAAACGTATCGTCCACATAACGCCAATAACGAAAGGGTCTGGTAATCCGAGAAAACAGCAAGGATTCCTGAAAACCTAGGAAAATATTCGCTAGGACTGCCCATCGCCACCGCATCAAACTGCTGATACATTATATTATTAAAGCTGAAACTGACCGACTTAGTGGCCAGTCCCATGAGTTCCAAGACAAATTCTTTCTGGAATGCGGGAGGGGTTAATGTGCTACGATGAATCATGTCAACACATATTTCAATGGTTTCATTCAGGGGTACATTAGTGAATAAGCTGGTAACATCTAATGAACATAGAAAGTTTGTTGGCGACTCACATTCCAAATCGCGAATAAATTAAGAGAAAACGTAAGAATCGTCAATACAATTAACTGAAAACCCCTGTAAGACAGGATCAAGGATATATGCAAGCCATTTGGCCAGCTCATGCTGAGAAGAACCAATCATAGACATAATTGGCTTCAATGGAACTCCTTCCTTATGAATCTTAGGTAGCCCATACATTATGGGTCGTTGAGAACCCACAGGGCGGATCCTGTCATAGGTAACCTTATCAATAAACTCCTTTCTATGTAACTGAAGAAAACGTTTTTGAAGCTTTACCTCAGTATTTAAGGCATTGCCAATTGACACGTCACCAAGCTTTTTAAATGTTATGTATCACTTAAAATGCTCAACAGTTAATAGGTTAGTATTAAGAATGACCAAACCGACACCCTTACCCGGTTTGGTAATGTAAATCTATTTATTTGCCTTCAGAAGTTTGGCCGCCTGCTAGTGGATCTTAATCCAGGCAAACTCGAGAATTGATAGGAGAACTAGCGAACTTATGTGCTAGTTCAGCTTATCTTGCCTTCATATAAAGAAGATCATCGTTAGGCGTCGGCTCATGATGATATAGTTGAGGCGGTAATATCTAAAATTCGGCAAATACACTTTCTTTATCAATCCCAAGAGGGGGAATTCCCACATCCAAGCCTCTGTCAAGTACAGTTGTCTTCGTGCGAGAGAGAGTGGTGTCGGAGAAGTTGAACACATGTTGATCTACATCAATCCCCGTAACATGACTCGCTCGAATAAGCGCGTCAAGGTAAAGTTGGTTCTTGGAACGGGCTTTGTTGCTGCGCAAATTGTCACCAGCCGATAGATATTTTGAAAATCTTAATCTATCAAAAAAAGAAAGACTGGTCCACGTAGCAAAACATAAACGGTAGTATTTAAAAACAATTAAATCTAGGATACTTGCGAAATAATTGCATTCGTCCTCGATGAAAGCCTGTTCCAAGTTGAGAGTATTCATGGCTTTATTTTGGCAATGACCCTAGAAATAAAGCCAAGGGCGATATAATTCTCCAGACAGGACTTGAGAAACTCAATTCTGGCTCTCAACGATGTAATCTTGCCCTTAATTCGAACCAGTTCGTTTAAGTTATTTCGAACATCCTTTGTGTATATACTCCTGAAATATTTGAACAACATTTTTGTGGCACAGAATATTATAATGGTTTTAAATATGATGAATGAAGTAATAGCGAGTCGAGGCACTATCACAAGAAAAAAAAGAGAGGAAATATTAAATAATATATTTAATCGTTGATTAAAAACTTTTAAAAAGAATAAAAAGATCAACTTAAATCAACAGAATAAACATTAATTCTAATGGTACCTTTCAGCCGACACATTGTCAAGAGAAACGTCGGCAAATATCGCTTAAAAACGGGGGAAAGAGTAACGTGGGGAGTAAAAAAAGAAGATTGCATAACGCCATTAAACCGAAAAGGAATAACTCGACATAACAGGCAAAGTATTTTTTTCCTTTTTAGAAGTCTCTAAATAAGTCTAATTTGTGAGACAACTATTTTTGCCTACAGAGACTTCTAAAAAGGAAAACAAAAAAATATTTTGTCTTTGCCTTTTTTTGTTTCCGACCGTCGGAAATTAACTTCTTACACTGAAGATTGCATAAGCATGACACATCGATGTCTGTGGGTAATAAATAATATATATATATATATATATATATATATATATATATATATATATATATATATATATATATATATATATCAAGGACGGAGATTCCTATGATACTAAAGCGAGAAATAAATATTCTTTCCTTACTTTAGTAAAGCGGTTAAAATATAAAAACATTAGAATGGAGGAGAATAAAATGGTGATTAAATCGAGACGTCTTTCAAGTCGACACATTTTCACGATCATACGTCGACTAAAATGTTTGAAAAGCGAATTAAAATCATGGATTATCGATAATCTATGATTTTAATTCGTTTTTCAAACATTTTAGTCGACGTATGATCTTGAAAATGTGTCGACTCGAAAGACGTCTCGATTTCACCACCATTTATTTCTCCTCCATTCTAATATATATATATATATATATGTATATACACACATACACGTGTGTGTGCATTATATATTTGCGGGGTTTAAATGAAAGCAGTACTGCATCATAGGTTAAAGTTGGGCATTATACAGGTAAAAGATTGTATGAAAAGTCAAATACTTTCTGGAGCAATAGAATGATCCAAACATCTGTTATGTCTCCTTACCAACAGCTCCGATGTTAATTTTCCATTTCGGTCTAAGGGCAATACATTACTAGGCGCTTTTCAAAGAAAGGGGGAATTTTTAAGGAAATAGACATTTATCTCGCCTGGGGAGAGGTGAATATCTGAGAGTTAGTGGTCAAAAGAGAGGATATTTGTTTTAGATTCGTAAAAAGTAACAGGCCAGTTCGTGTTTGAAGAAAGTCAGAAATATGTTAATCATTAATGCTCTTTGAAGGGCTGTCATATATAGTTGTGTCGTCTGTATAAATATCAACGAATTATCTCGGAATATGATTTTGAAGACCATTGAAGACAATCAGGAGGAGAGTTGAGTCTTAAATGGATCCCTGCGGCACGCAAGATATGGTGCTGTGTTCTTCGGTCTTAAGCGGTGTCAGACAACTTGATGGTTAATAATACATTTCGAGATATCCCATAGTTAACAAGTGGTCGGAGAACATTTGTACATACCTGTATCGAAGGCCTTTGATATATCAAGCGCTACGCCTGTAAACGAAACCCCCGTCGATAGATTCACTAAACCTGCGCGACATACTATTGAGAGCGTGAGAAGACAACATTGCCACGAAGGAAGTTGTTTAGCTGAGATTGTTGACTATATCTTGTGTATTACATATTCAAGCACTTATGACCTACATGAAACGTATGTGTTTGAACTGGGATGTAAGAGACATATGACAAGTATTTTATAAATACCGTGCTCACAAACGAAGTTTTCCAAGGTGATGGAAAGTATTCTTTTTTAAACTACTATTGAACATCTCTGTAAGAATATGTGCTATTTCGGATTGCAATTACTTGAATACTATGGATAAAGTCTTGTCGGGAGCAGTTGCCTTGTTGGAATCGATGTACTGAACTAGTTATTTTGATGTCGCTATAAAAAATAAAGTTATGGGGAAATTTTAGGGGTAGATGTAACTGATCAAAGAGAAGAAATTTGCCGGAAAGTTCTTTCGCGATCTTTTTTGTAGCTTCAGAACCTTACGAGATCACGTCTGATCTAATAATGATGGTTAGAATATAAGACTTAAGGTGTGCCAATCGTCTCTCTTTCTCTCTCTACAATATCGAAACACTCTGCGATAGAAAGGGACATCCAAAGACTTTCTGAGCTTTGTTTTAATCTTAATTGAGACAGTTGGTTGGTCAGCATATCTCAGAATAGAAACGTCAGTAGATGTGGACTGTTACGTGCAAATTGACAGAAAAGCATCTTGCGAAATGTCCTTCAGTCAATAATTTAGGAAAGTGTACATGCAAGGAAGAAGTCGTTAGAAAAGCTCCATTCACCATCAGTCTTGTTGTATCTATGTCAACATTGTGAACATGAAAATCACCACTTACATGATGCTAGCAAAAGGGTGAACATAGAGAAGGTTGCCAATTTTGTAAGAGATTTGCTTAATAAAAGTAAGCCCATCGGTGAGTTGACAAAAGAGGGTAAGGGTAGAAAGTGGGTATGTTAGCAAATGAAACACGGAAACATAATGGAGAAAATCAGGTGTTATGTACTAAGTGTCACTTTTACATTGCAAACCGTCCGCGATGTAGGCGCAGCTTCATGACAATGGCGATGTTATTGACCGAGTTGTAGGTCATGTCTGAGTGCACATACATTAGACAAGTTTTTCGCAGGTAAAACGGATCAGGTGTGCTCTCCTGCAAATAGATTTCAACGCCTGGAATAGTAGAAAGTAGACCTTTAATGTTTTAAAAAGGAGATCTGATAGTGAGGATTTAAGTTAGAAGTTCAAGTTCTTGGTTTACGTCTATGTTGTGTTTAATTATTATCATGTTGCGGTTTGAAGATTTTTAAAGATGTCAGCAAAGACTTAACAGCAGGCTACAGAGGGAATTATTAAAACAAAAAAAAGTGTGTAGAACATTTAGTAAAGAAATGCCGCAGCAGTCCCCAGTACTATGATCTTGACATGCTCCACCGGAATTACAAATGGAAATACAGCACCCCAGGATTGATCTCAATCATTTATTTCTATTAAATTCTCGAATACCTGATATTACATTTAATATATATCATTTAAAATGTCGTTAATAAACAAGTCTTTATTTAAAAGTCGCTTCCGACAACTGAAAATGTAACGGCTACATTAAAAGGGATATCATTCTGTCAGAATATTTTAAAAAATCAACTTTTTGAGACACGTTACTATAGAAAGCGTAATAGAGATCTGCAGAAAAAGAAAATATTTTACTTATTTTGTCATATATATATATATATATATATATGACGATTTGGACTGCAAAACGCGATAAACGCCATTTTGAATATTACGAATCTATCACTGCAAAAAACAGTGGCATGTCAACACTGTACCACACCCCTTAAACTCATTTTACATGATACGATACTGGTACTATGTTGTTTGGCTTTCAATCAAAAACACTTTTAGTCAACGTCTGGATGTTATGTATTAGTTTTTGTATTGTGTAAGGTCTAAAAGATAATGGATTTATCGCGTTTTGTAATCGAACTCTTCATATATATATATATATACATATATATATGTGAATATATATATATATGTATATATGTAAATATATATATATATATGAAAATATATATGTATATATATAAAATATGTAATCATATTATATATATATATATATATATATATATATATATATATATATATATATATATATATATATATGATGTATCCAGCTAACATAAACGTGTAAGGGAATGAAACGAAACGAATACAAAAATAAGAAGAATCCGTGGCAACGTCAGAAAATTGAGGAAGTATATACATACACATATATATATAAAGAGGGAGCGAGAGAAAACGAGAGTAAGAGAACTCCAGAGTAATGGAGAGAGGTTGACGGTTGGCTCGTATTGGAAAGTCGATGAAGAAAAACGAAAGTCAGACAAATTAATATGTGATAGTGGGCACGCAAGGGTACATTTTCTAACGTAATATACGCTTAGATTTTCCTGATAAAATCAATTGGTTTAATCCGCAATAACAAAACGTAGACACTGCTCCATTAAGCGATATCTAAATAAAGAGCTTCATAAGATGTGTACATTCATTTAGATGCGTCTAGAGTTGCTGATATTCATTTAGATAAGTCTATAATGCGTCCATTCATTAATAGGAGTCTCCAGATTCGACAATATGTTACGATGTGTTTATAGATGCGTCCATTCATTAACATGCGTCTAAAAATGCGTCTATTGATTAGATCGAGTTTAAAAATCTCTTTTTTTTTATTAAAATGCATACCAAAGTGTTTTCATTCATTAAGATTCGTCTACGTGGATGTCTATTTTTATGAGGCGTCTTAAGATGCGCCTATTAATTGAGATGCGTTTTAATAGTCGTCCATCAATTAAAATTAGTACTAAGATCGATCCATTTATTAAGATTTTTTCATTCATAAAGATGCCTCTAAGAGTGGGTCTATTCATTAAGATGCGTCTTAAGTTTCGTCCTTTTTTAAGATGTGTTTTAAGTTCCTTCTATTTATCAAGATGCTATTAAAATAGTCTATTCATCTAGATCTGTTTAAAAAGGGATCCATTAATTTAGACACGTTTCAAGACTTTGTTTTGTTTCATTTTACTTCAGTCGAAGTCCTAAGAAATCAAGGGGTCTCTTCCAACGGCTAACACTTGATCTATATATGATCTACATAGATATCCGAATGATCAACTAAAGTTCTTTTTTACCTGTCAAACGTTGAGTTAGTAAAGACATAAAGGAAATGAATTTTTTCAGTTAACTATGATCAAGTATATATCTATTTTAGTATTTGTGTCTTACCAGATCCAACGATATTATACATCTAGTCGGGTAGAGTATTTAGCTAAGTTGTGTTACTATAATCAACATTACTTAAAGATGGCGCATCATTCCTCGTATAAGCCAGTGTGGTGAAGCCACACTGAGGGAATCCCATTTTTGCTTCGGATACTATGTTATTTTTAAGGTTTAGTCATAGTTTACTTGTAGGGGTAGTATCTTCATGCCAGGTTTTCCTGACAAACTCTTGTACATAGAAACCTTAGACACCCGACGACAGTGTACACTAGACATTCACATTTTTCTAGTAGGCATTAAAATGTTACTATTCTAAAATCATTATTATGCGTGTCAGTAGTAGCTCATTCACTAGAATGCGTCTTAAGAGGTGTCCATCTATTGAGATGCGTTTATTCATCAAGATGTGTCTTAACATCCATCTATTTATTAAGAAAGAGCTAAACATAAGTTACTTTATTAAGATGCGCCGAGAGATGCGAGCATTCATTAAGATGCGTATTATGATTCTTCCATTCATTAAAACATAAAAAAGACGGAAATGCTTTTTCATCGTAAAGCGCGAGAGAAAGACGGCAATTCTATTTCAAAGTTTAGCATGACATGTAATTTTTAAGCTTAAGATAAATATAACATCAATGTTTGTACCTCAATCATAAGAGAAAGACAGTAACGATACTTAAAACTTAAGCGTTACAAAAATGTAACAAAAGGTGTTCAATGCTCATTAAAAAGTATGCATGTAAGAAAGACGAAAATGCTATTTGAATCTTAAGCGTTACAGTAAGATGAACATGCTTCGTCAAAGTTTGGCGTAAGGTAAAGGTGAAAATAATATTTTAATCTAGAGCGTGAAAGAAACATGCCACTCCATTGGCAAACTTACACTTTATACACACATGTTTCCATCGGCATATATACGGAGATACGAAACTGCTATTACAAAATTTAGTGTAAAAGAACAACGAAATATCTTTTTTCACATTTAAGCCCGACACAAAGATAAAAATGCTCTTTCAAATGTAAGCATGCCAGAAAGACGAGAATGAGTCTCAAACTTAAAGGTGACAAAATAACAAAATTATATTTCAAACTTACTTTTCATAGAAAGGCGAACCTGTTTTTTTTTACATGAACGTGAAAGACTGATCGATAGATATGTTGTGATTATAGAGTTTTTAGAATGCACATAAACTGAGAGGTATCTATCTAACATAGCTTGATGTTGTTTATATGAGTCGAGAATACATCCTAAACATATCCGTCCAACAGTGGCCTTTCTTCTATCAGGCCGAATTATTTTCCTGTCTATTCGAAAAGGTCCATCCTCCCAGGCTTAACATCATCTCTTTGAGAACCGGTAATTTTAATGCTAATTATTTTAGGCGCTCCTGCGATGAAATTCAGACCGGACTGCACATGCATTTTTATAGCCAAAGAGTACTTCGCCTAAGGCGTAGTGTTAAAACCTCAGCGAAACGTGTGCCTCACCTCGTCGCAAACAGGTAAACAACCGACGTAGTTATCGATGTTATGTTTCAGACACACACATGCCATATATACCAGCCGATTGGCATAGCCGCTCGCAAATTTGCGAGGTCGCATCTGAACGGAACTATATTTAAAAACCAATAGCTAATTCTTCCAAAGAGTGTGAGGTGAAATTAGGCTACCCGGAAAAATTATTGGAATCAATAGGAAGGCGGTTCATCTAATTAGAGGCAATGTCCGCTTCTCTGGCAGATCAAAAGCCAAATTAAGATGTCAGACAGTGTATATAAAAACATCTAAATAAGAGAAACAAAGCCTTGAGAACTGCAGACTTGCTGAATATATCAGGAACTACAGAAACTAACGCCTTCGCATTGAAAGTGCATCGCTAAGTAAAATTCAAAAATAGTGGAAAAGAATAATGGCCGTAAAAATATAAAAAAACAAATATATCAGAACACATATTTATGACTGAACTTATTTTTTAAGATTACTTCCTTTATGTTTTTAAAATGATATATATATATATATATATATATACATATATATATATATATATATGTATATATATATATATATATATATATGTATATATATATATATATATATTGAGAGTATAAGAGTGACAGAGAGAGAGAGAGAGAGAGAGAGATGGAAAGAGAGATAGAATTAGAAGGAGAGGGAGAGGGAGAAAGAAAGATACATATCTCGTAAAACATCCGATGCAACTTCCTGATATTTTTAATTTGGAAATTACTAATCGAAAAAGAAATTCATGAAACTTTACTTTTTAATCTAATATTCATATTTTGTCAAATAAGTCCAGGCACAGTTTTTTTACAGAGTGCCTTTCTATATTACCATACTTAAAGTCTAGAAAAATCGACTGATGCGAAATATGCAAAATTGGCATTTCTATCAACCTGTGACATGTATTCTTATGGAAACATGATGTGTGCTACCAATCGCGCCAAGACATCATTCGAAATAAATAGGTAAAATTAGGATATGAAACGATGTATATAGAATTCTTATTTACTTCCACAGCATAACTTACAGTAAACATGATGTATTTTACGGTAGATTTTAAGTTTTGAGACAATTTGTTTAGTTAAAATACATCGTCTTATCGTATGAATTCAAATAATATTTCCCCATTATCAAATTGCTGGGGTATTGCATGTACTTATTTTTGTAGATATATGTCTACATCATTATATTTCAATCAAAACATAATTAATATATTAATAATTACTACCTACACACACACTCTAAAAGGTCCTGTTTTAATCATCGTTTGTTTATTTGTTTGTATGTTTATTTGGTCGTTTGTTAGCAACTTTATGCAAAAAATAATTAACAAATGTTAATGCTTTTTTATCAAAGTTTTATCTTGGCCAAGAGAGGTCTTGTAATAAATTCCTAATCTGATCCAGTTCAGTGCAATATTTTTTTCTGAAATTCGGAAAACCCTTATTGGTCTTCATTGTCAAAGTTTTTCAAAAATCACATTTTAATCAATTTCTTGCCTATTCTTTATAAATTTGAAACATGGGTACTAGATTGTATTACATATCACCATATACGATTTCACCTAAGTCTAAACTAGATTCAAGACTTGGAAGCCTTTTCATTTTAATATAGAACATCCCATTTAACAACTTCATATGAATCTCCGTCAATTTGACATTTTTCAGTAAGTCTGTGTAAACATTCCTATGTTTAAATGGTGTATCATTTTCAAAAACATTACTGATTTTCACGTGTATAGTAAGGTAACACAATGAATCCTGGCGGAGGGTGGTGCTCTCCGATTGATTTTGTTATTCAATTATGGTGCAATCATTTAACCCAAAATAATATACTGACACATTGTCACAAGGTGTACTACAACACTTCCCAACTCTGTGTTGAACGATTTAGTCCATACCTTTTACATGTACACCGTGTTGTATTGCAATAGTTTTTTGCACCGGATCATGTTAAGAAGTTTTTCTGGTGCTGGTAGCATATCATTCATTTTTGGTATGATGATTGATCAGCTGTCATCCCCAATTGATGGGATTTAGAAAACATGTTACTAAGCATATCTGTACCTATTAGTATAATGCATAGAATATAATTTAGCAGAAGCTGTTCTGGGAGGAAATATATTTAGTACATTGATCATGTGTGTATATATCTTGCAAGACACCCGATAATAGCGCAATTTGTTGACGTCCCCTTCTGACGTTTTTCAGATGCAATAATGCTTTTTTTGCTTCCTTACACTGATATGCTGTAAGTGATGTTATTTATTTTTATAACAACTATTTCTCCCTGCATTGGATAAGCATGAAGTTGTGTCACATCCTAGTAAAGCATACATGCATGGTCAATGTAAGCATATGCTGGGGCCTAGCCCAGATTTAGAACAGTATATATTTTAACAACAGTTTCAATAATAATACAGTATCACCACTGGCGTGGATACACCGACAGCCTGCTCGTTCGAAATATTCAGAAAACATCTAGATAATTCTATGTTTATTATATTTATTTTTCGCCCGAACGCTCCTTTCCGTTTTTGGAATCATAGTTAATTCACAATGTACAGATACAGTATTTACACCTCTTCCCAAATAAATTATGTTGTTTACTGAAGTTTGTTCACTGTAACTATCAAATATAATAATGTATGGTAATATTTGCACAGTGCGTATTTAATGTATACATACTATGTTTATCTTAATTTAAGCCCATGATGCGAAATGATCCGATGTAGTACTGCCCCCCATAAAAAAAAACCGTCTACTATTTGGAAGTTTGCATTCTTGGCATCGAAGCTTGCTCTGTATGGCACTTTCTAAAATTGCTTAGCTTGCAGATCTGGGAGAAGGAATTTAATTAAACATGAAGGTTGTTAAACGACACAGTTCATAGTTAAATAGGTCCTGCATATTAAAGTCTTCTTTTGTTCCAACTAATGGTTGAAGTTTAAACAGTGATTCTGGATGAATATACACTAATGTTCTTGTCTATAATCACATCTGTTCTTTATCCAAAGGTAACTTGCATGTTTTCTGTTCACTTTAAGGAATTGCTCGATACATCATTGACTTCAATGGAGTAAAGAATCTCCTTGCCAACATTCTGTTTCACCTTAATTTACTGAACCTATACAGCAATACCTGAGATAATGTTGTGCAGCGACATCAGATTTACTAAAGATACTTCCTGGCTTTCAAATAGCTGATAAGCCTTTTTGTATTTGTGCAAACAAAAACGTGTGTTGCAATTAGTTCGACCTTTTTCACTATTTTAGCTAGACTAAATGAATAATAATATATTTATAGAATAAGATAATTGCTTTTCTAGAAATAAACGATATATATATATATATATATATATATATATATATATATATATATGTATATATATATATATATATATATATATATTAATGCATGTGTTGTTGAAAACGACAGAACTCTTCTGTTTAGTGATTCCTTTCTTTCTTTTTTTCCATTTCAAAATGTAGACGTCCGTCTTTTACGTGAACGGTTTGCCGGCGTATTTTTAAAGAAATTCCATTATTTCACTTGCTTTTTATTCATTTTTGCCATTAAAGACCTGAAGATGATTCCAGAGAGAATCGAAAACGTAAGTCAAACACACGATTCCTACATTAATATATTCCATTTCAATGTCAAAAAGATCATTCAACAAATGGAAAAAATAAAAAAAAGAATCACTAAACAGAAGAGCTCATGCATTAATGAAAAAATGCTGCCTAAATACACTCAATATATATATATATATATATATATATATATATATATATATACAAGAAAATATATTAAAATAGTATAACATTTTAGTTCTTCTCAGTTCTAAGCATATATTGAGTGTATTAGCATATATTTCCAGTTTTGGACGAGAGTATTTAAATATAATTTTCATTAGTGTTTTTCATACAATGCTGTTTCCTTACTAAATTATCGTTTCAATAATATTTGTAAATATAAACTATATTCTTACGATTGATTCCACATGATTCACTGTTTTTCTATCTCTTGTAAGTCTGTCAGTGGATTTGATACTTCGCATAAACTATAAGATTAGTGGAAAGCCCTGCTCAGTATCACTATGGCAAATCAACAGATACACTGTTTTTTTAATACAGATCAGGATGATGTATTTGTTGAATGTATAAAATGTTGTCTTACTACGCAAATTGTGACCTAAAGTAACACACAATAGTAGCATGTCATAGAATGAATCAAGATAGAGACCCTAATTTTCTGTTACTTATGTCTAGAGGAAATGCTTCGAAATATATAGAATGTTTATATGCTGCAACAACAAGCAACTAATACGATTAGTCAAATTGTCCTTTTTTCGGTTTGAACTCTTAATAGCTACTATCATATATTTTTCATCTAGACTCGTATCTAAATTAGCAATTAGTTGTGCAAATATTATTCTACTTTCTACTAAATTACTACCTATCACTTGAATGGTATTACATTTATCTGTTCATGTGTGAGTCTTTTCTTCACTTTGTCTTTCTGTGCCTGGTATACAAGTATGCGGCACAGTGAGTTCCAATGTTTCTGTTAGAAGTAATAAATAAAGTGCACCACCAATTAAACAATTACTTCGTCATACTTTAGCAAAAAACATTTTTACTAAGCATATTTGACACACAGTTATGGCCATACACCCCTTCTAAAACATCTGATCATTCTGCCGTGTTCATAAGATTGCCTAAACACCCCAAAAAAACGATTTTCCATGTGTACTCGTCCAATTCGCAGCACTACAGATTCAGACCGCTACTTGATGGCTTATTATCTATTATAGTTTGAGTCTTCCAGTACGGCGGATAGTCAAATGTGGTAATAAGAGGTGTGTTATAACGTTATTGTTCAACCAGGAATATCAATGCAGAATAGATACATGGCATATTTGATGGATCTAAGTCATGAGAATGCAAACTCACTACAGTTGCCTTTCCCCGGATAATTTACTTTGAACACTATTTGCGTGAATTCTGACAACCCGGGGCATGGCCATTGCAGAAACTGCCCACAGAATATTAAGTAAATATGCAAGTAGGAAAATGATTACAAGGCTCAAGATGAGTAAGTTCACCAAAATGATATAGAGTATCTTTGTGAAATGGTAATAATGAATTGTTACTTTTCTAAGCTTAAGGACATTCTACCTGACACTAAGCACATGCAGAGAGAGAGGCAAGTATTTTTTATTGTGGTGTGACATGGTTGAGCTCGAACCCGCTGCTGCCAAAGTGTCTCCAACTTTTCTTTTAAGCCAATACTTTACGCTTATTCCTCAAGCCACGCTACCAACGAAATATTTGCCAATAATTGATTTATGTCACACACAAACAACAGTGGAGGTTGTTTAAATCTCATTTTTTCTAGTTTGTGTTATACATATGAATTGATCTCTCTCGCTCTGTAAACTCGAGTCGCTCCTTTTAAAAAAAATCGTCACCTTGAACGTTCTCTGCATTATCACGATGGTCCCGGCATTTAATTAGACATTGCCCGAGAAGGATAACACATCGTAGCGGGCAACTCATTGATTGGTAATGACACCGGACCATTCGCAGACCTCAATGCCAAGATTCTCCCAGAAAGACGACATCGCAACGGGAGGCTCGACTTCATCGCGATGGCTAGACAAGGAGCGAAGTTGAGAACTTTCTAACGGCTCTTCTATGATGAATAATTTCTAGCGAAGAGAAAACATCACACCTACTAGATTTTGAAGTCGGCTTTGTGTTTTGTCAAGGCAAGTAAAAGTGATCTATGTGGCCCATCACCAGATGTGACAGCAGTATTTCGTCTTTAGACGTATCTGACTCTTATATGAGTATAAGATTGCATCTGGAGGCAAGTACATTCTTAAGCGATATAATCATATAACACAAGTTTCTATTAAGGATACGAGAATTTCAATCAGTAGTGCTATTATGCACTAGTTGGGCATATACGCCGTAGCCCGAAACTTTCACACTTTCATTTTTTGCGTGTTTTTCTTCTTAAATAGCATATCTATTTTTGATGTGATTCAGCCTGCAATTTATAAATAATGAGAAACGAGTCATACAGCGGTACGGAATAAACAAGAGGCCTGCTAGCGAAAAGTGAGTTCTGATCACGAATGACAAAACTGGACACGTACTTGATGTCCAATGTTGGAACGTGAGTAGAGAGTGAATGATAATATCATATAAACTCTCTCTCCCTCTTTGTTATATAGAAGGGAGTTTTTTTACAATATCTCATTTCACAACGTTATATAATATTGTTTAATTACACATTAACAATAATTAGTATTGGCGCTATTGCATCACTGATAACCATATTAAATAAAAATATTTGTTTGGAACCCACCTAGTCACAAGATATACACAGATACGCGAGAAGTGGTCATACACCATTTTTAGTATTGATAATATAAAAAAGTAACAAAATAGCACAAGCAAATCTGCTTAAACATTTACTAAAATCTTAAAATATGCATAATTCTGGTATAACAACACATGTTGTCATATGCATGTATACGTTTTCGTTAGTGTAATTAATACATGCAATTTGCTTTTCAGATAGCAATGCGTGAATGCGTTTTGCTTATGTATGGACTTCGTGAGGGTTGAATTACTTAATTAAGAATGTAGATGTCTCAATGGAGCGTCTTAGAACGCCGTGTAGGTGTGGCAATATGTGTGTGGCGGTATCGATTATATGTATGTTGTGGCGGTGAGCGATGGCTTCTAAGAAAACTAAATGAATTCGGATTTGAGAAAAATGCTTTGTGTGTCTCGACTTTTCATGTCATAATTTGGCGTGTCATTATCTGCTGCCATTTGAACATTCTCAAGAAAGGGCCAAACTATTTTAATATACTAAGAATAATTAAACACACAAAATATGTGTTTAATTATTCTAAGTATATTAAACTAGCTTTGTCCTTTCTATCGCATAATTGAATTGATTCGTGGGTGTGTTCAGGCCCCAAATTGAACTCCCTGTATACGATGAGAAAATAAATAACTACAACAATTACTAGCATAATTTAAGATTGATGTAGTTTATATAATAGATACTACACCTTGCAACGAGTGATTGTATGTTTTATTATCAAGGTGCGGGTGTGAACAATACACCCCAATAAAATTACGATTACATTAAACGATATGCGATTCCGGTTGACCAATGAAACAACGGAGATTCAATAAATCCTTCTAATACAATATATTATAGCATGAGAGAAGATTTGTAAACGAAGACAGAATCGTCTAAACGTTAGCTGATTACTAAGAGTAATTCCACCTTATCCGTAGTGTTTGAAAATACAGTAAAACATTCAAATGGTTATATTTACTAGCATTGTGACATACTAATTGTCAGATGTAATCTTTTTAATAAATACAACATAATTGTTTTCGTGGTGTGTGTTTATTCCTTTCCTATTAAACTCAGTGTTGTTAAGAAAATGCAACTAAATGAATGAGTACGTGGCTCGAACAACTAACGAACATTAGACGTATTCATAGTGTCATAGTAATAATTTAAGAGGACAAATGTACAGCGGCTAAAAAAACATTGTTTTCTATAAAGCTGTTTTTTTGTGACCCCCCTCACAATCGTCTTTCTAATAAGTTATGGGAATAAAAGACCAAGCTAATAAAGTCAGGCACTGATGTGTCTACGAATGACTAAAAGTAACACAAAATAACAAAACACCCACCGGATAACTAGATACAATTCAAACAACTTTTTGCAAATCAGTAATTTCCCCAAAGAGTCTGACTTCGACACATTGTAATCGATAATATATCGTATATGGTTATTCTGATCAGATTAGACAATTTTACTGATATCATTATACAGATTTCATTTTACGTTTGCTTTCATAGCCACATTTTGTACCCCATGCTAAAAACTCAGTAATTATTAAGATGTGCCACACGATCTTTTAGTAATTCCACGTTATTTTTTCACAATATGTAAATATTGACGTATTACAGTTGCGCATGCACTCATTATATATATATATATATATATATATATATATATATATATATATATATATATGTATATATATATAGAGAGAGAGATAGATAGATTTATGTGTGTGTATTTTTATATTAAAATAACAGAATTAATATTTATTTTCTTTTAAACATCTTTTTTTAAGAATAACATCATTAATAATGTGAAAAGCTTATAAACGATATTTAGATGCACTATGTATTAATACAATACATCTCAGAATATATATGTTTACCCCTTTTCATTTCATTTTTTACTTTGATTTCTTAGCTAATAATTTCGCCCGATACCTCGCATCTTCAGAGTGTGATGAGAATTAGTAATGCTGCCGTATGTTTGTAGCAGTGCGTATGGATGAGAAGTTGACGTGATGTTGTTATAACAGTGCACTCCCCTCTCAAAATATTAAGTAAAATATATTAGAAAAACAAAATAAACTCTACTATTTGAATAACAATCTCGAGTGCATGCGCGTTACCTCATATTTGAAAAGTGAAGGAACCGTTATAAAAACAACACGTCTATTTTCTATCCATACGGACTGCGACACACATACGGAATAATTACTACTTCTCATCACACTCTGTAGATGCTAGTTATCTATCGAAATTATTAGCAAAAAGATCAAAGGAATAGAATGAAAAAGAAAAAATATAAGATAGTTATTGTATTAAAAATATCGCATGCTTTTATAAGGTTTCCCTTCATATATACACACATATATATATATATATATATATATATATATATATATATATATATATATATATATATATATATATATATATATATATATATATTGATGCTAAATTCCGAAGAAACAACGCATGGTCATAATTTAAATGATGAACCAATTATTTATTTTTAAAGCTTTTGTTGTAAACCAACTTTGTTAGGCGACTTTATCCTATAGACTTTTCTCTCCTTCTTTATGGTAATAATAGTAAAAGTGAGGTGTCGAATTACGGTTGAGTCAGAAAAAAAGCGTTATGCTATAAGGGACCATAGATGTGAGTGAATTACGACTGGTGTTTAGCGCTGGTGTCCTTATATATATATATATATATATATATATATATATATATATATATATATATATATATATATATATATATAACATATTTTATGAATAAATATTAATTATTTATTAACTATATACATCAATGCTTCATTCTGGCGCAATCTTCAGCGTAGGAAGTTAATCCCTAATGGACGGATATATATATATATATATATATATATATATATATATATATATATATATATATATATATATATATATATATATATATATATATAGTCTAAATAAGCTTTGAGTCATTTTAAACAAAAGAAAAAAAGAAGTAAAATGCAGTTTGAATTCCCAGAGAAACTAACTAAATCCAAGATATTGCAGACTTAACATCCGTTGTAAAATTCATAAATAAATAAATAAATAAAATAAAAAGGGGGGTTAAGTATCTAACAGTGAAACAAAAGCAGGAGACCTTAAGCGTCTAATATTTACGCGGGGATCATCAGCTGTTTACCATGTAACTGTTTCGGAGATTTAAAAACAGGGAAGTTATAATACTCATGGCTCTCCAATGGTACTGATTAAACAACCATATCCCCAATAATCAAGTGTCAAAATAATTCAGCTTAAAATTTCACTAATATATACATTAATAAATAATAATAATAATAAAATAATAATATTAATAATATATTACCCTTTAGACTACCGTGTGATATGCTAATTTGCATATCAAATAATAATAATAATAATAATAATAATAATAATAATAATTATGATATCTAAACACTACACCCAAGTACCATTCTGCGATATGGTAGCTAGCAATAAAATTATATAGGAATTAAAGATGGATTTAAAAAAAATAATTAAATTAATAAATATATAAAAAATAAAGCTCAAGTACCTTAGGTACATATATATATATATATATATAAGGAAATTAACTACATCTTTTAGGCACGAATTAAATTGTATTTTACTTGAATATTTTTTGAAAATCAATACATCGTACAATATAAATGAACCAATCATGTATTTATTTTTTGTCAAGCTTTCGTTGCAGAACAATTTTGTCAGGCGAGACTTACTTATTTATTTTATTTCTACTTTTTGTCTTACTCATTGTGATGGTATTAACCACGAGGAGTCGAATCACGATAGAAGTAGAAGAGCACGTCAGGTTCATCAAGACGTTATGGTACGTAGGAGTACAGTCGATGTCATGCGCAGATTGGCGTGTTTTGGATACGGAAACCGACAATATCTTTGAGGCACACAACATTAATGTATTAAAGTGAAATATATTAGAAACTCAACAGCCCGTGCAATTTAAATGAAAAAATCATTTAATTTGTTTTGCAAGCTTTCGCTGCAGAACAACTTTGTAAGGGGAGACTGCTCTATAGTTTATTTATTTTATATATATATATATATTTTTATATATATATATATATATATATATATATATATATATATATATATATATATATATATATATATATATAACTGGTCACTGGTTTTCATTCTACCTTTTTAAGTTTTTAGTTGTAATGTCTTGAATTATTCCCACGTAGATACTCTGATGAGTGTGAACGAAAGCCGGCTTAGTATATTTATGATTTTTTAAAAATTATTTCCGCTCGTGTTTATAATTTTTAATTTCATTCCACCCCAAAATGTCTCGAACGTCTGTATTCCTTGCTGTATATATATATAACGTTGATTTGGCTGAGAGTTTTATTGACGGTGTTATTTTTAATAATTAGGTTATTAGTTTAAGATTGGGTGTAGTAAATAATCAGTTTAATCTTTTGTATTAGTCGTTATGTTTAGTATATCGTTTAATTATGTGAAGTATTGCTTTTCCGTCGAGTTTGTAGTTAAGGTGCGCCTGTTTTTCGTAATAGATGTTGATCGTGTTTTTTTGTTATGGGTTTTATTTTTTGTTTTTATCGTTTATGTGTTATATTCTGGATAGGGCCCAATATATTTATATACGATTAAATCAGCTAGTGTGAATTATGGCGGGGTCAAATGAAGACAATGGGTTTGGTTCGAGCTGACATGCACTAAAGGGGACCGGTATGAGTCAATCATGTTGTTGGGCGACCATAACCAAGTTATAAATTCGACGCCAACACATGAAATCTCGGGTCAGAAAAGGTCAAACGTGGTACGATTGTGGGTGTCGTATCTGATTGACCGACTCGAGAAATTGTCGATTACGTCATTTTTTTTCATCAGAAACGAAGGTTTTAGAAAGAGTTTGGGGTTTGGAAGCAAGCCGGACGCTCGACTTCTCTATGTCTTCAAATGGAAAAAAAGAATTAAGATTTCCAAGAAGAGAACGCGTTAGGAAGTGATAGCGTAAACGTTGAAGATGTAGTCGCTCGTCATAATGGCTGGATCTCGAAGAGATCCAGCAGAAATCCCTGTGCATCGTCGCACCCCACAACAGGTATGAATGTGAACTGAGCGAAGGAATGGATGAAGCCCTTCCACAACCAAGAAGTCCAGAATAAAATAATTGAATCTCTCTCTGACGAAAAATTGTCTCCGCGTCGTCCCCTAAAAAGTTTATCCACAAATCTAAGACTACCAGCATCGATCACGGTCAGAGACACCAACGAAACCGACGGCATAGATGGCGAACACGACCGGTGGACGAAAAGAAAAACATTAAGGTCACTTTTTCTGCATAATATTTTCGGGGCGTAATCTGTTAAGATATTAAAACAGAAAGAAAAAGTGCACAAGCTTAATTTGATATGTTAAAAAAGCCTATGTTTCAGGTGAAGAATGTTTAATTTGAAGTTAATTTTAAAACTGAAGAGATAAACTGTGACAAGGTTTTAACTAGAAAAGTGTTTTAAAGAGAAATGTGCTTAACGAAAAATATTTAATTAAAGTAAAGTGCGCTTAACGAACTGTGCAAAAAGTAATAAGTAAAATGCTTAAAAAGTAATGATTAAAAGGACTGACAGTTTAACGTCTTACAAAACGGCTTTAACATGCCTTTAGAGTTTGTAACACAAAGGTTTGAACACGCTTTTAGACGTTTCGTAAAGGTTTTGGGTTCTGAGAAGCGTGTAAGGGCCTTTAATTTTCAAGTGATGTGTAGGCAGGTTTGGTTCGTATATACGGAATAAAAACTAGACACGCCTTTTGGGTTTATGTGATAAGGATGAACAATGAACATACTTTTTGTATAATAGTTTTATTGATCAAAAAATGTACTTATATGTTATAACACGTCTAGTTACGTTACACTTTTTTAAACGTTATTAAATTGGCATATGCCACGTTACAACTCTTATTTTAAAATTAATTCATATACTTCAAACTGCCCTTTTAACTTGTTTCATAGTTCTTTATAATTTATTCGTATTTTTGGAGGGAAAATAATTCGCTATAAATGTATGTCTACGGTGCTGGAACTGTAAATATCGTAACGTGTATAAATGTGTGTGTGTGCCGTAGTTTATTTTATCTTTCATTTTTACTATACACAAATACTCATTACAATTCAAAGCGGAATTAACCTCTTTATTTCCTCGTGGGTGTCTTCATTAGCCGTCGCCATCGTCGCGCGTATTCCTCTTTTTACATTTACTTTATTCTATTAGATCGTCGCGTAGATGTATTCCCAATCCCTGAGTTTTCGATCGCTATAATGCTAGCTGCGAACAAATGTTTACATTTATCGACATAAGTAATCTAAGGCAGGTATGTCGAGTGGTTCAAACGGGTTTTAAATGATTTTTCTGTGTTAAAAGACACGACGAGAAGAGAGCCCGCACAACCGTATACTTCTATTTATCCACAAACTTCTTAACTTCTTATAATTAGCATGCTACAATAGAGATCAGTTATAGACTAGACAGACTGACACGGGGTTCTTATCTTCGTCTCATGCGAGACTCAACTCAAGTTTCAACGCATCGTTTTTCACGCCTGCTCGCTTAAAAATCCATTTCAGAACTGTTCGAACTATCCTTTCTAAGTGTGCGCCAACATCTGTCGGTCTCACTTAATGATTTTTATTGAGCCCACATGTTATTCCTTTGACCTTAAGGTCACTTTCGGTTACTCGTTCGCGGGAAAACAGATTCGTTTCCTCGAAGTTTATGTGAGCCCGGCATAATTTCGACCTGAAACACAATGAATACTTGCTGAAGTACACCTTTTCCACGTAAGGCCTATTATATTACATTTTTAAATGAAGCTTTTTGAAACCCAGTAACTTCAAGTCGAAAAATAGGTATGTTTTAATACTATAGTATTTTTTTACTATTATTATTATTATTATTCTTAGTAGTAGTAGTAGTAGTAGTAGTAGTAGTAGTAGTAATAGTAGTAGTAGTAGTATTTGTAGTAGTAGTATTATTAGTAGAAGTAGTATCAGTAGTAGTAGTATTTCAACTCACAAGTTCTCACACAAGTCATCATCAGTGATTTCTCACTCATGATAAGCGGCGGTTTTCCCTGGAGTTCAGTGAGTAGAAGCTTCTCCAGATTTTCAGTATTCTTCACCTCTTTTCGATAACCATTGCAAATGGATTTGAGATATTGCAGCAGTCGCTTACTATTGATTTATCATTGGTAACAACGAATAGTCTTTTGTTGGATTTGGATGGTAATAAGCCTCTCCAAAGTAACAGCACTCTCTGCGCTCACAACGAGAGTCTGGTAAGTGCTATCCCTCCCCAGTCTACATGTACCTCTTTAAACCCTCATGATTATTTTGTGAGGTATCAGCCTAGGCTGATACTATCACTTTTGGGGGTAGGTAGTCTATTTTCTTGCAAGTGTTGTTTCTGTGCTTCCTGTTGTAGTGTTCTAGCTGTGGTTTTGTTTTCATCCTTTTGTAATATCTATGCGACTGTGTACTATTCGAAGCTTATGCAGGTTAACCTCTGAATTCGAGCATTTTTCATTAAGATTTATCATTACCATCCTTTGTATGATTTTAGTTGTCGCTTAGATACGAATTACCCAGAGTCTTTATGCAGGTTTGTTTTAGACGTATTTTAGTGCTCCTATGATTATTGGTATTATATTGACCTTTTTCATGCTCCATATGATTTTTAAATATTTGGCAAGTTCCGTATATTTGCTTCGTTTTTTTATTTTTCTATTTTCCCTCTGTAGTCTGCTGGAACTGCAAACTCAATGATTTTGAAAGATGTTACTTTTTGTCGGCTATTAAAACACCCGGTCTCATTGCTTGTATGAGTTTATCTATTTTCATCTCCATGTCTCGAAAAAATGTGTATGGTTTCCAATAATATCTCTGGTTTATCTTTGTACCATTTGTCCGCCTGTTCGAATGCCTTCATTTACAAGTGTACTGATTTCCCCACGCAGCCGTGCCTCTCTTTGTATTCTCTAAAGGCTAGTTTGATGCATTCACATATTATGTGCTTTAATGTTCTGTATATGTCCATATAATCTACATTTAATGTTTTCCTGTGTTTTACTTATTCAGGTTAAATTTAGTTAGTCCTAGTCGAATTTTTCTGTGCAGCTGTCAGTAAAAGTTATGTTTCGTTGCTCAAGTGTCCTTTTCTTAGCCATGCCTAAGATTGTTAGTGAGGCTCTTCTTTTGTCAGACTTATAAAACGTCCATGTACTTTTTCTTCACACTTTTATTTTCTTATCTTTTTGTTTTTGGTTCTGCTGCTGGCCGAGTTTTTCGTGGGGCCGTGTCTTTTGCTGCAGTGATCTGTCTTTCTGTGTTCTGCGTGATGTATTTCTTCTTTCGTCAAGCCTATGATCGGTCTAGCGTACCTTTTTTAGTAGTACTACCTAGGTGATTATTCCTTTTACTAGATCTCTACTCTATTAATTCGTTTCTGAGTTGCTTAGTTCTTCCCAGGTATTTTTCTCCAATCTTTTCTTTCATTTCTGTAGATTTAATGGGGTCTGCTTCCACGAGACCCAAATATTTTTTAGCTATCGTGTTCGCCTAACGCCCTTATCCTCTCTTGGGTAGGCAGTTCGATGCCCTCAATTGTCTCCAGGTGTCCTCTTTTACTCTTAAGGAGTGCACACTTTTCCATAATGAATTCCATGTCCTGGCTAAAGATTCTGGTCGTGTTTATCAGCTGTTATAGGTTCTTTTTTGCTTTTTGCAAATAGCATCTGGTCGTCTATATCAATGAGGTGTTTAACTTTTTGTTCTGCCTCTGTAAACGTGTATACATGATCACATTTTCTGAGTATGTTATTGAGCTGCATAATAGCTATAGTAAAATGTATTGCTAATAAGGAATCTCCTTGGAAAATTCCCTTCTGTATGTTTTATCAAAAGAAGGTGTTGGTATACAGCTTTCAATACTATTCTCCATGTTTCCATTGCTTTCATAATAAGCTTAATAATCCTGCCGGGTATTTTGCACATTCCAAAGCATACAAGTATCCATGATAACATATATTCTCTCGTATTCTTTCTTGTAATCAATCCGTGCAATTAATATGTACTTTCTTCTGCTTTTTACATCCTTCGGGATCTTCTGATCTATGTATAGCAGATCATGCGCCCCTCTTTTCCCTTTCCGACTCGATTATAGAGGGAGTGCTAGAATTGTTTTCTTTGTTGTGGCCTTGAGACTTTCCACATTGTTGGAAAACATGTTATCGGTTAGTAGTTGATTAGGATCGTTTTGATGTATTTTTATTAACGTTGTCCGTCATTGGTTATCCATTCTTGTACGCCAGCTTTTGTTATACATCCCCTCAGTTTAAGCGCAAGTATTTTGCATAGAGTTGTGCATTTTTTTTTGTATTCTATCGTTGTCTGGTGTGTTCCAGTTTCCCGGTTTCTTTAGAGTTATCTAACTCATTTTTGCATTAATTTCTTTTTTTTTACTTTGTTCAATTCCTTGTAGTTAATCGTTCATGTTTTTCAGCCATAGTTGTGTGTTCACGCTTTTCTCATATCTTGGTCCAGAAGTGTGTGTCTCTGTCGGGTTCGGTTTCACTGTTGTTGCATTTTCTCTGTTTACGTTTTAGTAAAGCTGTCTTTCATTGTTTTCAAAGGTATTGTTTGTTCGGTTTAGCTTTGTGTCTGTACCGATTTGGGCCTCCTTATTTTTCTGCTATATTTGGTTTTAGTTCTTCATGTTTCTTATTTAGTATTTCCTTGCTAGTCAGATTCCTCGCTTCTATTGTATCGTGTTCTCTTTAATTCTGTTTACGATATAATCTCTTTCCGACGTTTGGTGGTCTGGGTTTCCAGTCTAATTTCAGACCCATGCTTTGTCGTTTCATTTTTGGGGCCAGTCTTTTTTTTCTCTTTTTATTTTTAAACGTATTGATTTTGCCTCTGTATATATCAATGGTTTAGGTCTATGATTGTATGTGTTTGAACCTACGCGATGAGTCTCTTTACTTTCTCTGAATATAATTTTTGCCAATATTCAGTTTTCAGGGATTAGAGTTTTGTTTTGTTCTCGGCCATGAACCGTTTGATACTTTCTACTTTACTTGCCCCTTCCTCGATGAGGTCTGTCGTTTCGTAGTCTTCGATCTCATCGGGTTCAGTGTTTACGTCTTGCTAGTATTCTACTTGTGGGTTCTCGGCCAATAGTATTTCTTGCTCTGTAATGTCATTTATGTTTTGTTTGATTTCCATTGCTACCAGCTCCGCGAACCACTCTCTCTTGACAATATGTGTTGCTTGATCTATTATCCTTTGTTCGATTTTATGATTGTCAGTAAATAAGTCCCATAGATGTGTTATTCGTTTTCTATAGCCTCTATCTCTGTCTTTTTGGTTTGTTCTCTTCATATCCGTGTTCTTGTTTTTCGCCTTTTTCCTTGTCATACATGTAATTAGAGATGGTATTTACATGTTTCTGGTCTGTGATATTCTGTTTAAAAGTACAGGAGCCGACATTCGCAAGATGGGGACCTTGTCCCCCATGTTAGTCATCGAGGGATCCCCTGCCCGTCAGATATTTATTCTGAGTCCCAAGGCTTATGATGTTATTATGTAGCATTATTCATTTGTTGGTGTATGTAGCAACACCGGGCCAAGGCTTAGTAAACCTGCGATCTTGTTTCTAAATTTGCTTAATTTTTATTTATATTATTATTGACTCGTCTCGTTGATCGCAAGCACACACTCTTGTGTCTTCTACTTCAACTTTATATCTGCAAATATAATAATTTCTGTTATCTGAAAGAGTACTTTTCAATTAAACTGACGTTTTATATAACTTTCTGATGTTGGTAATATATTGCTTTATTACGATGGGCACACCAACTATATTGATATAAGAATACCTAAACTTACTGAACGTTGAAAATCGACAAAGATATTTAAAAGCAGAGTATGTTTGGATATTAATAATATATATATATATATATATATATATATATATATATATATATAATGTTTAAGATTTGTTTTAAAAACATCATTTTTATTCATGAAATTGTTTATGCAAATTTTTCAAAAGCCATGTGTTTTTATAATAAATTCTAGAATTTTTCAAAAAGCTTTTATTCAGTTCAGTGTTATTCCCATCAAATTTACACCAAAAGCTAAAACCATTCACATGAAAATTGTTTGTTTTATTTTAAATATTAATCTTTTATTCCCTCAGAAACTTAATGAAAAGAATTCTAGTTGGATTCTCATGTATGTTAATAACAAAAATAAATATTAAAAGACACTCAAAATACTGACGGTATCTTGTTTCATAATGTCAACTATAAGCCTTAGACTATTTATTTCCGGAATTTTATACGAGTTTTTGAAATTCAAATTACGATGTTTGGAATTTTCTAGATGGTATATATATATATATATATATATATATATATATATATATATATATATATATATATATATATATACAGGCACAGTAAGTGAGACATTCGCCAAGAAAATCAGCTCCACAGATGAACATTGATATTTGGCTTCGAATGTGAATGTTGTGTTTTCTGCAAAACCTTTATTGGCGTCCTCTCCTAAAGACGTTTTACAGCCTCACTAGAAAATAATGTAATTCATCATTTTAAATTTAGTTGCAGTGCTGCTTACGTAGGTAGGACGACGTAAAGATTGGATAGTAGAATCTAACAGCTCATTCCGAGTAAAATCAGGAATGTAACCTTCCGATCAACGGACGTTCAATTTACCACATACGGGTCTTCCATTACATACCATTTACGTAAAAACCCGCCGTGCGTTAGGAATGTTAGCATGAACTCTGTCACCATTCTCAGACATGCTCACTCATCATACCATCTAAAAATCTTTGAGACGATCCACGTTCGTCTTAAACGTCCCTCCCTTTGTAAACAAAGGGAATGTGTATAAGGAATAGATGTGATAAGTCTCTAAGATTCATCGACCATTGTACATATACGATAACGTAATTTGATATACTGTACTCTCTCTTTTAACACCCTTTTTTTAAATAATTACTCGTTTTTGTTTTAAATCCCTCGATCTCGATACAGCCTTTGTTAAGAGAGGGCAAAACCGGTGGCTGGCATTATTTTTTCTTGATTAACTTTTAATCATGAACGATAAAATGTGTATTCGCTTCATGCTTGCGATAATCAAAATGTAGTATTCCCCCTAAATCATGAAATATATATATATATATATATATATATATATATATATATATATATATACATATATATATATATATAAATGTATATATATATATATATATATATATATATATATATATATAAATTAGTAAATGTTCTGAATTTACTTTTAAACGCATTTTAATTGAAGGAATTATTTATGTCTATTTAAAGACATACATTCTCTTGATAACACAATTAAAGTATTTCTGACATAGCTTACTATATGTATGTGAGCATTATAATACAACCTAAAAAAGAAGTAAATACGTATCAATCAGAAATAACTATTGATCATAAAACAACACTAATTAATAAGTCCAAGAAGACAAAGCCATATATCTCACTTATTTCGTTCTGGTTCAATATATATATATATATATATATATATATATATATATATATATATATATATATGTGTGTGTGTGTGTGTGTGTGTGTGTGTGTGTGTGTGTGTGTGTCTCTAGTAAAAGTAAAATAACTCATTTCCTTTCATTTTTATCATAATCCGATATTATTAAGATTAAGCAACGCCCCCTTTGCTCATAAAATGTTAATGCCCATCCGTGATAATTATTTTCTTTTAATTTTTATTACAATCAGTTATACATATAATAGACCTCTCCATGTTTACACATACAAATTATATTTGCATTTGTAATTATTGTAACAAGTAAGGTGTTTATCGTTTAGATAAAAAAAACATAAGTATTTCGTTAGAACGCCTGACACGTTTTATATTGGCCCGACTTCTTCATATTGTATAACTATTCTCAAACGTATACTATGGAATCTTTGATTAATCAAATAAATATTTTCCTGATGAACTGAAATGTTGAATAGTGGTTTTAGCTATTACAGAGAATAATGTCCATGCATCAAATTGAGAAAATCGAGTTTTTACGACGAAAGGAAAATAATTTATCGCCGAAAAATTGACTTTTGCAGTGATTTTGATTTCTATCTAAATATTTAAAAATTGTATCTTTGATAATCTAGACCACGACTTATATTTTAACCAATTAAATTACGATTGGTTAACCGATTTAATCGCTAAACTGTATACAAAATATACTATTATGAATTCGACCGAAACCATAACCTCCGCTTGCTATTGCAGAAGTAATAATTCTGATACTGAATTATGCTTGATTTATTGCGCTTTAGAATAGTTTACACGGAAGATTTATTTGATACGAAATAGGTAAATGGCTATATTTTTGTGAGTTGCGTTATTTCTGTCAAAAACAAGTGATATTATTACATATTATATTATTACGTATTATATGATTACATATTATATAAGATAATATTGCTATTATATTGCTAAGTTAATATATTCTCATGTGAAAAAAGATATAGAGCATGAAGGGTGGATCAATGATTTAGAAGTTCAGACTTGACAATGATTAGATGACTCGTATTGATGTATATTAAAATGATTCATAGACTATGCAGGCAGATCGTGAAACGTTTAAGAACTATCGAGTAACTGTGTGAGATAAACGAAGTCATTCATATATCAGAATGAGGGGTTAATATTAACAGATCTATAAACGACGTTATTTTAACAGAAGAATATTAATGTGGTTCGGGTATGTTTCCCGGCTTGCATACTCCAGCTATGTAAAAGATGATGTAAATACTATTTGATTGTTAACGATCAAGGGACATCCACAAAAGATGAGCTAACAAGATAAGAGTTAAGATTGATATGCTTATCTTGAGATCTGACAGATTTAACGATGATAAGTGACACGATTTTGGTCTCAAGCAAGTGGTGAAACTCTCTGGAGTTTACACAGAAGTTAAGTAGGTATAATAAAAATAAGTTTGATAGTGTCGGCATTTTTCGTTTTATTTTAAATGTGTATGTGTTACTTAAATATCAAGTGTATTAATCGAAATTAACACTAGTACTGGCACCACAGCGTTGCGAACAGAAAGACACTTTGCTTTTCTGATACTCTTAGAAAGTTCGACGTCGGGAATCAACATACTTTAACATTAATTTTGGTCTCATTTTTGTTCATGAAATAACATACTAGTGACACGCTGCACGTTATCGTCTGAGTCTCGGTTCTGGCTTAGGAATCACATCTCTCACTTTTCCACTATATTGTCCTACTTTTGCAATTTTCTCTATTTTTTGATCTGTGAAATAATTTTCTAATGTATTTAGTACGCAAATAAAGTCACGTTTAGAATAGTCATGATTGTTTGCTTGTTATTATTAATAGTTGTTTATTAGATTCAAAATTTGATATTAAAATTAATACAATGCATTTTAATTATTTATTGCCGCTTGTTTACTCAATTGCCTGAAACGTTTTATACGACACTTATTTATTTGTAGCTTGTTATTTTTGTAATTAAACATGATTCTTTTTAAATAAAGACACATTATTCAGAAATAAAGACTAATATAATCATGCATGCTTTTAGAATAAGGTTTTTCGTTAAAGTTCACTTAATATGAAATTCGTAAATTTAATGGCTTCCATATACCAGCTCCTTAAGCGATGCTAGTACAGTATCTTAGCGTGTCAATTTCCATCTCTACCGAGCCTCTACTGCTTTATAACTAGTACCTAAAAGTATTGTTGAAACATTGTTAAAATACTTAGCTTCTTAGTATTTGAATGAGGAAGCAAGTAAAGTAACAACGATGAATGTGTTTAATTACTATGTTATTGTAAAAGAATGACAAACGATGTTTCTAAGCAAAAGTAATTAACGTTGAAGTAATTGTAATACCGTTTATGTCTACTAGTTTATCATTAGCCACACTTTAGTCTTTTTTCTTCTTTGTAAACATATGTAAGTAATGTTTTTATGCTATTATGTTGTGTTGAAAGTCTAGTATTTATATTGTAAAAACTACTTGCTTGATAAATTATACTGTATCTATCCCTTATTGTCAACCAATAGCATGTCTTTATTCGCTAACGAACACACTTCAAATGCACCACCTTTTTTAATTGCACAGTGATTCTAAACAAGTTAAACCATTAAGATACTCAGCCAGCTGCTTCTAATATTTACTTATTAACTTGGTATAAGTGAATGATGTGTACTTGAGTGAACGATCATTTTATCCCTTTGAAATATTTATAAAATCCAACGATTGTTCTGACTTTTTTCAGAGGATTTATACTTTGTATTGTTTAGATTGGTCGGACTATTCCCACAACGCTATGTCAGGTGTAACCTTCGACTTTCTGCAGGTGTATCTTCTTGAAACTGAGAATCATTTTTGTCGAACTCGGAAATCTGTACGATCGTCCGAATATAATCTTTTATTTAATCGAAGGCGTATCATTCTCCTGTTCCGTCAGCCATGTAATTCTTAAATACTTCGCAATTGTATTATTAGTATCGTCGGCACCGACGATTTAACTTTCAACCTTCAAAAAGAGTGGCACTTAAAACTAAATGTTACTTAGTACTTTTTCCGTTACGCCACCGGTCGTGGCGGACAATTCTCGCATGAATTTTAGAAACCTTACACTTGTTGTCTTTAGACGTGCAGTCTTACAACTTATCACCATAGATCACTACTTATAACTACATATCACTATATATTTTTCTAACGAGTCACAGCAGAAAGATTCCCGAGTTCGACAAGATACACCTGTAGAAACTCGAAAGGTAAATCGAACGAAACTTGTTGGAAAAACACTCAAGATAAAAACAGAAGTATGAATAATTCAAATCATACAAATCAATCAATATTTTATCTAATGAATATATAAAACTAGGAACCCGATAAAATGGCAACACTTTTCAATTAGTAGATTTAAAAATGCCTTTCAAATATCTTTAAAGTACTTTATGTTGATGTTAAAAATTATTTTAAGTATTAAACCATTATAGTATTAATTAAACAGTATTGGGGACCTGCATAGTATTATAGGAAGCTCAGTGTATTTGAAATTGAATGTTTAAAAACTATACCTGGTGTTTCTTTATTGGATACATGAAGTAATGTATATATCAGAAAGAAGCTTAACCTTAACCCTAATCCATTCTCGACATGATTCGAAAACGTGCAGAACGTTGCTGGGTCATGTGTCTCCGCTATCAAACTTTAGCTTTGTGAATAAAGCATGTAATAAAATGTAATTAAAGAAAAATCAATTGGTCGACCTTTACTGAAATAACGCTTCGAATAGCCGAATAACCAACACCGGGATTAGTTGCGGGATTTTTTTTACAATTATATTGCGAAGCTTTCTGAAGTATGCGCAGATATCAGGTTAAATCAACGGTATTTTAAAATGTTCTCAATAAATTTGGAAAATATGATCGTTAAACGATACTGAAAATCTGACATCTCTAACCACAATAATTAAACACTTTTTGAAAATCCTTATACTAGTTGCTACTATCTTCTAAAAATGTATTTGAACGAAACTAAAAGTTCTAAGACAACACGTGAGTAAACCCATTTTCAAAATTAAGAAGTTATCACTACAAAAAGTTGTTGCATAAAAACAATTGATGTTTTCATAATATGACATTTTAAATTTAAATACTATTTTAGTTGAAGTGTAGATTTAATATAACCGTTGTGTTAGATAATGGCTTGGATGCATCTATTCAGGACGGGTTTGACCTGCGCGATTTGTGGCGGAGTCGTACCGTACAGTTCGGTTCGATGTGTTCCCACGATCACGATGACAACTGATCAGACCGGCGGATAACGAGGTTTGTGACGTCAGAGTTGTCCGCCGTGAGAGAATTAAATTGGGATTTGAATCAGTCATTGGCTTGGGAGCGAAGAGTCGAAAGGCCAAATATGTAGCAGTACGAGAAAGATTCCGAATGACTGAAATCTAAGAGCCTAAAACAGAATCTTCCATTATTCTCCTTCTCAAGTAATTAAGAATATTAACTAGTGAACTAGTTAGCGTAAACCTCTCTCTCGATCGCAGCAAACTCGTTCAGGTCGGCCAATTAATGTAGTTAAATAAAGGCGGCTCTTTGAAACAGAAAACGACTTGTCGTGAATCTAAGAATTCGATTTCAGAATGGAGACAACAGCCCGAAAAGAATGATGACTGCAGCGTCGGCGGCGATGGTGATGACGAACGACGATCAGTAGCAGTCCCGACAGCAAATAGTTGCAGAAGAAAAAGGAGCACAAATAGTCACACGGCAGAAACAACCATGCGACAAATGGCTGCCGGAGACCACGAGAAAAGAGAGAGAAGAAACATGGATAGTAAGGCAGTACTAATAGTAGCGACAATGGCGATCGAGAATCGGAGCTAAGTAAATAAGACATATCGTTCCCTTTGAATCAACAGCGAAGTGCTACGAGAACCAAAATACTTTTGTGAGGCCAATAACCACACAATCTAACATTGGCGATTTGGTGAAGGTTGCCTGCCGCCCCGTCATGAGGAGGATAGATACGAACTGAGTTTCACGGAAGAAAACAGAAAAAAAGTCTTCGAACACAACAGAAAAATGTGTCCAGAGAAATATTAGGTAAGAACTTTCATTGTTGCATAATTCAAGGCGAACTTTTTTAAATGAGAAACAAGAAAAAGAAACTGTAATTTGAACAATGAATTTGTGAACACACACACGTACAATCAAAAATTGTTAAAAAAATCTAAATAAAAAAAATGAATAAATAAATAAATAAATAAAAGAAAACAGAAAGATTGTCATAAAAAAAAGAAAAAAATATATGTATATACACGTAATAGAAAAAAGGGAAATAACAAAATACACACACACACAGGCAAGCGTGAACTCTACAGAAGATAAGAGACGATATACTTTTGATGAACTTTTTTATTGACTTTCTTGTTTTGTGATTGTCTGATACGTATTGTCCTTGAGAGGGAGGAAGGGAGAAACTTTCATATGTTTTTTTTTGTTTTTGTTGTTGCCGATATATGAACGAGTTCGTTAAAAAAATGTTCTTGTTGTTTTTAAAGAAAGAGGAAAGGAAGAATGTTGTTATGTATACTATTGAGAGAGAAGGCATTATTTTTCCCCAGTGGTTTCTTACGTAGCCAGAAAGAAGGAAAAAAATGAGGTTTCGGTTGCGTTAGCTGAAATTTAATTAAAAAAAAGAACAGTGTATATCGTACAGATTAGAGTCGGCCACGCACAAACGGGATAGATGAGAAGATTGATCTTTGGATGCGATGAGGTTTTAGTGTGAGGTTCGGTGGTGAGCCCTTTTAAGGGGCCGTCCTCTCCAAATGCCGTTCATAGTATAAACTGGCGGAAATGTGTCTCTTCCAACAGAGGGTTGGAGTTGAGTGTGTTCGCTGCGCGAGACCCATAGAGGGTAACCAAAGAAAGGGTTTACGATTATACTGAGAAGAGTTTGTTCGTTGTCACACGTGTGAGGAAGCGATTTGTAGCTATGAAAAGAGTAGCATGATTATAAGTATTTTTGAAGGGGTTTCAGGGTTACGGCATTTTGCATTGATCAATCAAGCATGAATCGTGATAATCCTAAATTAAATTCGTGGGTTGACCAAAAATAAATTAATTAAGATAGGGGTTTCTGTTTTTGTTATTTTCCGTAATTCGCAGTAAAAGCCGTCAGTAGGAAAAGTTGCTATCGGTGGTGTGCCGATGCTTGAAAGTGCGTGTGTGAGGTTAATTGAGTGCCCTCAGGGTCGGAGGTAAGATGAGGTTCACATATGGGGGGTGTTTTGCGGGATCACAGGGAATTCATACCATTCATTCCAGACTATGTCTTTACTCATCACTGTTAGACTTGAGGTCCACGTACCGGGGGTGGGGCCTGGTGTGTCGCATGTGGGGGCATGGCTATGGGGGCCGAGTTGATCAGGGGGAATATCCTTGCATCCCGGAGATTACGTCATAGGCCGAGTAGCAGCCATGAAGAGGTCCAGCCATTTTGGCTTGGTTTTGACCAGACCCGCTGGCGGGGGTGTTAAAATAAAAATATTATAATGGTTTTTTGTATAGGGAAAGGATGAATGTTAGATAATGGCTTGGACGCATCTATTTGAGACGGGTTTGACTTGCGCGATTTGTGGCGGAGTCGTACCGTGCAGTTCGGTTCGATGTGTTCCCACGATCACGATGACAACTGATCAGACCTTAGGGTAAAAGCTCACGGCACACATGGCGGATAACGAGGTTTGTGACGTCAGAGTTGTCCGCTGTGAGAGAATTGAATTGGGATTTGAATCAGTCATCGGCTTGTGAGCGAAGAGTCGAAAGGCCAAATATGTAGCAGTACGAGAAATATTCCGAATGACGGAAATATAAGAGCCTAAAACAGAATCGTCCATACTTCTCCTTCTCAAGTAATTAAGAATATTAACTAGTAAACTAGTTAGCGTAAACCTCTCTCTCGATCGCAGCGAACTCGTTCAAGTCGGCCCATTTAAGTAGTTAAATAAAAGCGGCTCCTTAAAACAGAAAACGACTTGTCGTGAATCTAAGAATTCGATTTCAGAATGGAGACAACAGCCCGAAAAGAATGATGACAGCGGCGTCGGCGGCGACGGTGATGACGAACGACGATCAGTAGCAGCCCCGACAGCAAATAGTTGCAGAAAAAAAGAAGCGCAAATAGTCACACGGCAGAAACAAGCATGCGACAAATGGCTGCCGGAGACCACAAGAAAAGAGAGAGAAGAAACAAGGTTAGTAAGGCAGTACTAATAGTAGCGACGACGGCGATCGAGAATCAGATCTAAGTAAATACGACATATCGTCCACTTTTAATCAACAGCGAAGTTCTACGAATACTAAAAGAGCTATTGGGAAGCCAATAACCAGTAATGTAACAGTTGTTATATTGTTTAATCGCTTAATAGAAACGACATGGATTTATTGCGTTTTGCATGTGAACTCTTACAATAGTTAAACATATATCATTTGCTTTTTGTTTAAATATCAAACACGATAGTTTAACCATGGTATCAGTACAATTATTCCACAGATATTCCATAACATTACAATATCGTTAAAATTGCAATATTTTATCATTATAGACATCCTCAATAGATTTGTGTGCATATTTGATGTTTGGTGTTTACCTAAAAATACCCTTTGACTAACCATTTTATTAGTTGGCAGAAAGAAAATTAAAAATTAAATGCTAATAATTCTTGATCAATATGTCTTCTTTACGAATGTCACATATATTTTAATGAATTATATTTGCATTTATAAATTGTTTAGCCTTGTTCAATATGTATATATAAGTAAAATCTGATGTATCGACATTTACAAAAGAAACATAAGTAGATATACAAACAGAAAGACAGGCATGCCAATAGATGAGTTAAATTGACGAACACTTATTTTCTCTCAAGTTTTCCGAAGTACAAAGTGTCAATTATTTAACTACGATTAAGGCAAACTCTTACCTTACCAAATACGTTATATTTTCGGGCGAGTTTGTTTGTTGGGTTTTTACTATATTTATTTGTTTTTTGTCACCCACCTAGCGTTTAGATGATCCGACTAATTCTCACTAAACATGGTCAAAGTATCGGTCATAGTCTAACAAACAACTGGTTTAAGTTTGAAATATCGCGGTCAAAATTTAGTTCAAATATACGGAAAAGTAGAATGTCAGAATTTCAGCAATAGCTTTTATACTCTTAATCCTAGAAACTCGCTACTTGCTACTAGTGTTTCCAATTAAGTGGCGCAGTATTTTAAAGTAAAAGCAAATGATGAAGCTGTAAATTATGACGAAATTAAAACTTCCTATTTTTCCAAATAGTATTTATAGATCTGACGGTCTTTTATAAGATTACTTAACATGCAAAACCTCAGCCTTATCAGTCAAATAGTATTTTTAGTTATCAACGCTTCCATTTAAATAAAAATGCCCTCTTATTATAAATATTTATGTCTTCATAGTATTGCTTGGCTTTAGAGTATAACGATTTACAGATTAGATATCCGAAGTTCAAATATGCAATCAATAATTTATGAAATATGTACGAGTGTTTTTTGACCAGAATAAGTTATAGGTGAAAATAATAGTAACGGAATAGGTGAAACACTCATTTACTCATTTACTCATGGAAGTACATTATATAAATAGTTCAGTAAGATCCAGATAAGCCTTTATCGTATCTTAACATACTTAGACGTCAATATGCAGTCTAACGACTTGGTTATGTTCTTGTTTAATCATATCTTTCACGAAGGAATTATTAGTATGTATGGTAAAATGAATCTAGCAGTTTACTGTAGTGTTAAGTAGTGATGCATATGTTTTCTAGTATGCGGACATATATTTAATTGAATTGATCAAGAGTTAAAAAGGATATGTTTAAGACTAACAAAACGAAAAGGTCTATGTGTTGGACGTATTTGTTAAATAAGGTAAACAACGTGAGAAACTAAGTCAATAATATTTAGATCAATAAGATGTCATATATACGATAAATAGAGTGGCAGGCGCGACTCTATGAGTTCAAGGGAAGCGGCTGGGCTGGGAAAACTCTTAACAAATTGTCTTGTATGTCGAGAATAATTAAAGCCATACTCTGAAAAAGTACTGGAAATGTCTCCCTCCATCTGTCACCCACGCTCGCTCTCTTATCTCCAGCTGTGTTTTACATTGCAACTTATTTGACATATTGGCGAATACATAGTAAATATTCAATACTCGTTTCCTGAATTAATCAATTTAATAGTTATCGTAAGAAGTATGACAGATGCCATTTACTTTTCGTTAACGGAATGGCTTCAGTCATCAGAGGAACAACACATACGTACAAAGTACGACCCCAGTTAAAAGAAAATGTATAGTTATACCATAAATAATATTAAATTGTCAACTCGGTGATACCAATCCAGTTATGTAACCGTGGTCTCATCCACATGAACGTTAAAGTGTTTTCAAGGATAATATACACGCAATTAACACGCATAAAGAACTGGAATATCACAATGAAGTTCAAAGGATTTCCTATGAACGTAAATAGATCCACATTTGCATATAGATGAGACAAATATGTAAAATTCATAATAGTACTACAGTGTCTTATGATATAAATTCCTTGTTTATAAAGTCATCCGCTCATTTCTCTGTGCAAAATTTTCAGAGGAAAACACTCGAAATGTTTTAATAGTAATCAATGAATACCATTCTAACTAGATAATATGTTTATTAGTGAAATACATTCGAAAAGTGAAATGTGTCACCTTATCTAACGCTGTATCTAAACCATATACAAAAAAGAGATAATACTATTACTGAACTCACTATTCTTTTATTTTATTATGTGATATTCCCATGAATTAAATTGACCATTTTCTTTGTTTAAAACTAACAGAATCAGTTTTTAACAATTTTACAGGATTCTATAGCTAATTTGAAAACAAGACACAGCTGCAAATTTAAAGCAAATCAAACCTTATTTTTATATTTTGCCAATATTTCATCAAATCACTATCGATTTACCATAATCAATACTGTGTTTGTTAAGTGTAACTATCACATTTAAGTTTAATCATGTTATCATCATAATATATGTCTATGAGTTAATTTTGAAAGCTTTAAAACATAAAAAACATACAATTAAATAAGTCTTGAACGAAACTCATGAAAACTTCAACAACGTGTAGGCTTTGCTCATCAGCATAGTCTCTGTATAAAGAAATACACTGATTCCAACACTTTTCTATGGATTCGATGTATTTTTAGTTGAACGCTTTGGCTTTTGCCTCAAAATACGCCTCGGTTACTGGTAGCACTACTTACTTAAAGTCAAATCTTTTCCGTGTAGTTTTGTTGTGAGATCTGCCAGCAGACTATAGTCGGTAGAGGCCAGATCCGGTAAATATAGCAGCCGCAATTCATGTAGCTTTCCTATTCTTGTTATCGACTTACATGAGTTTTTTTTTAATATAGCACCCTTTTCTCTTTATTTATTGCAGTTATTTAGCGATTTAATTCATCTGAACGCACCGATACTGTTATATAATATTAGTTATTGATGGCATTTTCAGGTGTAATTGATTAAATAAAATATCTTTCGCATCATAGAATACAGAGATTAACACACTAGTTTATTGTATTTGTGTGTTTAGTTGCTTTCGACGAGTATCGCCTGCTGCTTTCCAATCATCTGAGTGATGATTTGATTCCAGAGTGAAATAGTTGATCCATGTGCAACCCAGTCTTACGTATTGACGCAACACACTTTTGTTTTTGGTTCAAACCGTTGCATACAACATTCTGAATCGTTGTCGCGTTTTCGTTTTTGATTGACTGCGTACAAACGTGACATCCACTTTGAACACAATTTTCAAATTGACAAATTTACATGAGAAATGCTAACAGAATTGCCTTTTCAGATCTTTAACACCCCTGCTATATCACACAATTTCAATTCACGATCAGCCAAAACGAGTTTTCGAACTTTTGAGGTTTTGGCGACAGTTGTTGAATTTAGAGCGACATCAGTGTTTAACATCATTTGGATCTGCACGACCGCGTTTACCGTTAGAATACAACATCCTCTGCCAGAACAGTATTTTTTTATGTCGAAAAGTGATGCCTTATACACACACGTACTTCAGATCTTTGATTGTTTTGAAAAATTCCGAACGGTAAGTAAGAAACAAAAACAAAGTGGTCGTCCATAGTCGACGCCTAAAGGACGGCTCCTTTTTATTAGTTTCAATGTAGGTGAGGGCGCCACTCCTTTCACGGGATTATTCTTTTACCATTTATCCTAAACTTATGATACTGATTTTTAGCCAGAGGGCATTAAGTATCATGTATTAAGCCCGTTGTAGTATTCAATCGAAGGTTACAACCCTGGTTTCCCGGCACATCTGTGAACACTCATACAATTATGCCAAATGGGGCAGTTAAGAGTAGCTTCACTTAAATAACTGTGATGTCTAAACTAATAATCCTATTAGAGACCCATATTTACACGTGGCATTTGAAAATTAGTACATTATGAACATCTTATTGCAGTTGTTTAGTATATTAATAGCGCTATTTATATATCAGACACATGCATTATTTAGTGATGTGTGATTTTGAATATTATTTTTCTTATTAAATCTTTAGGCTATATTAGAATTTAACTTTCCATACCATCCCAAGTGGGTATTCATTAAAATAGGACCCAATAAGGAATCTGTAAACAGTGATAACGGCCATCCCCTAAAATGCTTCAAAGTAAGCATAACCTATAGATGTGCTTAACATACTAATATTGTAAATATACTGTTTATAATTTTATAAATATATCTATTATCATTAGCATACAAATATGCTGATACGCGCGTAAAAATACAGGTTACACAAATTAAATGGTGGTGTTATGCTTTCATTATGAGGTCTTCGAAAGGTTCAACATTTCTAAGATCTTTCAAATCAATATCATGCTGTATTTATTACTAACTTTATTAAAGTCAGCAGTAAATATGACACTGGTGTTTTTCATCCCCTTACTGACATTGGGATGCGTCTTGTGAATTATTCTCTACTAGCTGGGAATCACACTAGGTGCAGTGAATGTCAGACAATCGTCCGAGAAAGGGGATTGGTGAGATCAAAGGTCGCTATGGTAAGACGGGGTTACAAAGCCTGCACAACCATGTTTAACTGTTGTGAGAATTACCAGACAATGCAGTCCTGCCTTGTCTGCTTTCTAATACCATACCAGTGCAGCTGTAAAAATAACTACTCGAAAAAGCACAACAATCAAACCTCAAAATAACATAACGCAATTTAAAATATATTAATATGGAAGTATGTACGTGAGAGGATCGATAACACAACTAAAACCATGGGCTTTAAATGCTGAGGGTTTCAAAATAATATTAACTTTTAAAAGGAAATAGAATTGCGTGCCACGAAAGTATAATGATAATTAATAAAAATCAGAAGTATACACAATGGCAGTGGGTTATCTAATAAAAACTGATAGATACCCCTACTACATAGAAAGTGAATTATTCATGCGGGATATTAAGATAGTAAGGCTAATAAGCTTAACGTAGCTAGCGGACAGACTGACATACATTAGGAAACTTTTCTAATCATTACTATTACCGACATATATTTATAAGAAAATACACTAATAAAATTAGTAAACATAAATTTATTTTAATTTACCTACAGATGTGTAACACATTTGAGAAAAAAATATGGTTAATAGTGAGCGAATAAAATAAAACGGCTTCATGCCATTCAAGGAAGTACATGCATAACCGGAGTTAGTAAATTAACAAGATTAGAGGAGGTTTTTTTCATGACAAATGTTAAATATCATCATCATCATCATCATCATCATCATCATCATCATCATCATCATCATCATCATCATCATCATCATCATCGTCATCGTCGTCGTCGTCGTCGTCGTCGTCGTCGTCGTCGTCGGCATCATCGGCATCATAATCATCGGCATCATAATCATCATCATCGGCATCATCATCATCGGCATCATCATCATCGGCATCATCATCATCATCGGCATCATCGGCATCATCGGCATCATCGGCATCATCATCATCATCATCATCATCATCATCACCATCATCATCATCATCATCATCATCATCATCATCGTCATCGGCGGCATCGGCATCATCGGCATCGGCGGCATCGGCATCATCATCATCGGCATCATCATCATCATCATCATCGGCATCATCATCATCATCGGCATCGGAATCATCGGCATCATCATCATCATCATCATCATCGGCATCACTATCGGCATCATCGGCAGCATCGGCATCATCGGCATCATCATCGGCATCATCATCGGCATCATCGTCATCATCATCATCGGCATCATCATCATCATCATCATCGGCATCATCATCATCATCGGCATCATCATCATCGGCATCATCATCATCGGCATCGGCATCATCGGCATCACCATCATCATCATCATCATCGGCATCATCATCGGCATCATCATCGGCATCATCGGCATCATCATCATCATCATCATCATCATCATCATCGGCATCATCATCATCATCATCATCGGCACTATCATCATCATCATCGGCAGCATCATCATCATCATCATCATCATCATCATCGGCATCGGCATCGGCATCATCATCATCATCATCATCATCATCATCATCATCATCATCATCGGCATCGGCATCGGCATCGGCATCGGCATCGGCATCGGCATCGGTAGCATCATCAGCATCGGCATCGGCATCGGCATCGGCATCGGCATCGGCAGCAGCATCATCAGCATCATCAGCATCGGCATCATCATCAGCATCGGCATCAGCAGCATCATCAGCATCGGCATCATCATCAGCATCGGCATTATCATCAGCATCGGCATCATCATCAGCAGCAGCAGCATCAGCATCGTCATCATCATCAGCAGCATCATCATCATCGCCATCATCATCAGCAGCAGCAGCATCATCGTCATCATCATCATCAGCAGCAGCAGCATCAGCATCATCATCATCAGCAGCAGCATTATCGTCGTCATCGTCATCATCATCATCATCATCATCATCATCATCATCATCATCATCGTCATCGTCATCATCATAGTCATTGTCACCATTATCGTCATAAAACTGCTTTATGCCATTCAAGGAAATACATGCATAACCGGAGTTAGTAAATTAACAAGATTAGAGGAGGGCTTTTACATATCAAATGTTAAATATCATAATCATCATCATCATGATCACCATCATCATACACATCATCATCATCATACTCATCACCATCATCATCATCAGAAGCAGCAGCAGCAGCATCGTCATCGTCATCATCATCATCATCATCGTCATTGTCATCGTCGTCGTTGTCGTCTACCTCATCGATACCAACATGTTTACCTTATAGCCATTTGGCTAGGAACACAAACTACTGTATGTTTTGATGCTGCACTTAGTTTTTCTTGTGATCGCTCAGTGAAGGAGAATTTTTTTCTTGTAAGAGGCAATTAAAATGATGGTCCAATCTACAGTGACCCTTTCGATGGTGCTGGATTTTACACACTTTAGGTACTGACATTGTGCCTAGCTATTCTCTCGTTAAGTAAATATGGACAGCAACAATGGAAAATAGTTTTTAAAATACTTAACGTATGCATTAAATTGTTAACAGAAAACATTTGTTAATTATTTCGTGTAATGTAATGTTTATTTGTAAGTATTTCAAAGTAATCCAAGTTAGTGATATATGTAAATATACGCTTACGAAAGTGTAACCGAAAATAATAACAAGCCATAAAATGGAAGTAATTATTTTGAAGTTTTAAATAAGTTCATTAAATCGCTTTAAATAATATTGCTACTGAAAATAATAAAGATATTACTATGAAAAATCATTTTGCATATATAGTAAAATTGCAGAATCAAAATGTAAGTGTATCGTACTGCATATGATTTATTAGACAATGTCTAAAGAATAAATACGCAGGTGGATTATAACTTTGATTAGTGAAAGTAAGGTACAGCTAAGGTGTAGTAACAGTAATATATTCTATATGAAATAAATAACCATTTACAAAAAAAAACGATTAAAAAACGCTCATAATATTTTACTCGAAAAAATCGTTTTATTAAGTCTTTTTTTTCTTCTAAATAAATAAATACATTTATTTAGAAGACAAAGAAAATACTTAATGAATCTATATTTTGCGATTAAAATATTATGAGCGTTTTTTAATCGTTTTATGACAAATGTTAAAATTATAATCATCGCAATTATTATCATCATCATAATACCCACATATTGACTCCTTGGCATTTTGGATGTCAGGAAAATGTTGCATCAATTCTGATGCTGCAGATATTTTCTTAGTCCTCGATCAGTGAAGGCAATGTTTTTCTCTACAAAGGTAATTACAATTTCCGTTTCAATCCACAGTGCTACTTGTTAGGGAGCTGGAATTTCCTTATGTTAGATACTAACATTGCGCCTACGTTTACTCTTGTGACAGGCAAGTAAATAAGATTGTTTTTTAGATATTTAAAACATAAATATGAAAATGAAATAGAACTTGGTGAGTGATTAGAAAGATTGCCGTGAGTAGATATACTGTTTTCTAATATATTTCATTTTATAATTGAATTAGGTACAACTGAGGTGTGTTAACATATATATATATATATATATATATATATATATATATATTAGTACTTCATGTATCCACATAAAATATTATAATGAGATATAATTTTTTATGTGTCAGTTTTCAGTATTTACTTCAACAGTGCTCGATACGTAAGTAGAGCTAGGTAGTAAGCAATGGAAATATATATGACAATCAAGCTACACAGAGGCTCCCGTGTTTCCTCCCCGGGGGAATCGTACGGCTAAATGCATTTAGCTTGACGATTCCCTCCGGGGATGAAACACGGCAGCCTCTGTGTAGCTTGATTGCTATATATATTTTCATTTCTTACTATATATATATATATATATATATATATATATATAGTTTGGATAAGTGAAACAAATCTTTCTCATACATTTATATATATATATATATATATATATATATATATATATATATATATATATGTGTGTGTGTGTGGGGGGTGTGGGTGTGCGTGTGTGTGTGTAAGGGAGATAGATAGAAAGGAACAAAAAAGCGTGGTAAAACGGATATAAGTGGTAAGTAACATTCCGTTATAAGTGTTACTCTTCTAGAGGTCGAAGGTTCAATCCTCAGTATGAATACAAATACGAATTTAATCCGAAGTATAAATACAATACAGAAGTACTAAAAATTCGTAGTCAGTCATGTCCGACGTAATGAGAACATGCTACTTCTATGGGTAAAAAAGGGCTCCGTTCATATTCTTTAGAGATTCCTGAATTCAAAGATACTCACCGAATGTGGGTTGAAGATTACGTAAGGCGAAACGTTGCAGGGATCACCCCCAAGGTAGGGACTGTTGCCCGGGTAATTTAAATAATATGCATGAGGAAAAGTTGTCTGTGTATTTATATATGTGTGTATGTGTCGTAGTATCACAGTTAAACGGTTGATTTAAGATAAGATAAGATATATTACTCCATATTTGGAATGCACACCTTCAATTCGATATAGTTATGTATGTAGAGGATTTCTTGATATTGTTCATAGAATTATCATACAAAATTCAAATTACGTAAAATAGCATTATAAAGCAATGATCTGACATTGTAGCGTGTCCTTTGCAACCAACCAAACGACTACAAATAATCTTAATATGGTACTACTAGAACGAAAGAAAAAATAAATACACATATAAAAATAAATCAGCATTTTTCTTTTATTAGTCAACTTATCAGACGCCATTCATTTTAACGTTTTTTTTAAATTGTAACTCATTTTATATTTCTTTTTTTTGGTTTGGAAACTCCCTTATTTCATAGATAAATTCCCATAATAGACAAGTGTCTGTGTTATGCTATAGCGTTTCAGTTAGTTCCTAGCCGAAAACGAACATCATCCTGAACATTAATAATACCCTTTTCGTAGGCGAACTATTTTAAATCTATGCGGAGAGAGCCTTACTTTTAACGCATACACACTATAAACATGTTAAAATGACAACATTTATGTATTTGTTGGCTCGCTGTTTTGACAACACGCTGTTTTGACAAAACGCTGTTTTGACAAAGCGTTCGCTCTAAGTTCTAATATTTACCTCGTAATTCAGCGTTTTGATCGCACACGAAGCAATTATTTTTTAAATTATTTGTTGCAATTAAATTACCCAATTTTGTTTTCATAAGCCCTGACGTGCTCAGGAAAAAGTTTAAACACCAGCGTTAATTGGCACTTTAGCTACCTATTGAAGAAGTTACACTAATTTTTCTCGTACACATTTTGTAATTACAACGTAAAACACATAATTGAGCTCTAATTTTCGCAGTTTGCTAGAAAATTAAATATACAAACAATCGGTATTATAAATAAATCAATTAAGTATTTTTCGTGGAACGCGATACCTATGAGATCGTATTTTCAAGAATAAAAAAACAATGTTGATTTTTGTTAATCAGATTTATTAATATGGCAAAAGAACCATTTTAAAGAAAACGTTGTTTGAGATATATGAATGTATCAGCTACAAATAGTGTCTTATTATTCAAATTAATTTTCATTTTTTAAACAGAAATTGAATCTATTTTCTTGCTATTTGAATCAGAATTGAATATGTTAATGACAGTTTAATCATTTTAATTGCATTAAATATTTATTCGCAGTATGTCTTTGCAAGTTCCTACTTAAGTAGAATACCCCAATTAGCTAAATGTCTTCTTCCAGTTGAATAAGAGTATATAAAGTAAATGACCGAAGATAGTGTCCTATATCCGGGAAAATAAGGTACAACATCGAACTGTCAACGTGAGTGCACTTAAGAAGACAGTGACATCAAATAACTTTAATGCCATCAGTAGGTTGTAATGTGAGCAAATTGTATGAAGAATGTAAAACCATGTAGCGATAATTATATATATCTTGTATTTAAAAATGGAGGCGATATTTCAGATAGTTAAATTGGTGTGAAATTATTATCGATTCGTTACCTGATACAAAGTTCACATTAGAAAGCAGCTAAATCCTCAAATAAAACCCTACTGATTGTTACTTATTCCTTAAGAATCAAATATATGTAGTTTTAAAAAGAAATTACGAAGATTAGATATAAAGGATAGCTTGTATATGTACATATATATATATATATATATATATATATATATTTATATATATAATATAGTGTTATAATTGGTAAGCAAGCATTGTTTATATGGAAATATTAATTATTAAAAATAATAATAAACAATTAGAACGCCATACAATGCATTTTAGTTTTATTAACTTTTTTATTTCAATTTAATTTTCGAAATTATACTTCTTCATACAAAATTACTGAATTTCAAATTAAGATATATAAAAATACCTTTCATTTTTTTCCTTTTAGTTCTCATCTTGTGTTTTGGTGTTATTAGTTCGATGTTGGTGAACGAATGAGAGTCTTTTTTGGGGGGGGACGGCACATGGCGGTGCAAATTGTGATAACACCAAAACAACAAGATGAGAACTAAAAGGAAAAAAAAATGAAAAGTATTTTTATATATCTGTATTTGAAATTCAGTAATTCTGATTAAGAAGTATATCTTCGAAAATTAAATTGAAAAAAAATGTTAATCAAACTAAAATGCATTGTATGGCGTTCTAATTGCTTATTATTATTTTTAATAATTAATATTTCCATGTAAACAATGCTTTCTAACCAAGGACAAGACTATATTGTTACAATTTGCACCGCCATGTGCCGTCCCCCCCAAAAAAGACTCTCATTCGTTCACCTAAATCGAACTTATAACATAAACAAACAAGATGAGAACTAAAAGGAAAAAAAAATGAAAGGTATTTTTATATATCTTTATTTGAAATTCAGTAATTCTGATGAAGAAGTATATCTTCAAAATTTAAATTGAAAAAAAAGTTAATAAAACTAAAATGCATTGTATGGCGTTCTAATTGCTTATTATTATGTTTAATAATTAATATTTCCATATAAACAATGGTTTATTACCAAGGACAACACTATATTATTACAATTTGCACCGCCATGTGCCGTCCCCCCCACAAAAAAGTCTCTCACTCGTTCACCAACATTGAACTGATAACACAAAAAAACAAAATGAGAACTAAAAGGAAAAAAATGAAAGGTATTTTTATATATCTTTATTTGAAATTCAGTAATTCTGATGAAGAAGTATATCTTCGAAAATTAAATTGAAAAAAAAAGTTAATTAAACTAAAATGCATTGTATGGCGTTCTAATTGCTTATTATTATTTCTAATTATTAATATTATATATATATATATATATATATATATATATATATATATAGTACCGTCCAAAATTAAAGCAAAAAAAATATTTTGCATCTAAAATGAATTATATATTAATGTTTGTGAAAATTTAACTGAATATACACATTATGTAGTTGGAGATTTTCAGATGAATTAAGATACTATTTTTTTAAGTTATCCACCATTTTACAGATCTCAAGTGCCCAAAATTAGGGAACAAAATATCATTTTTAACTAATTCACATTAAAAAGGCAAAAGAGATTTAATATTTCCTACTTCCACCTTTGTATTCAATAATTGCAGCGCATCTACGATAGCAGGACTTCACTAAATCTTGACATTGCTCCACAGTTATCTTGGGCCATTCATCTTTAAGTTTCAGCCACATATATTCGATGTTTTAAGGATTAATTGCTATAACATTCTGTCTTAGAGTCTTCCATAAGTGTATTATAGGGTTCATGTAAGGACTCTGGGCAGGTCAGTCCATTACCTCTACGTATTTATCAGCCAGATAATACCTGACGAGCTGTGCCTTATGACAGGGAGCATTATCCTGCATGAAAAAACAGGTTGTTCGATACAAGAATTGTGCAACACTGACAAAACATACTGTTCTAAAACATTATTGTATACAGTAGAATTTACTCTAGTATTTCTGGTGATACCAGATCAGGCTGCTCTGTGGCTCCCTGAGACGAAATTCACCTACATTGACGTTTTTTGTTTTTCTTCTTTTTTTTTTTTTGTAAAACTTAATTATGTTCTACAAAACCAAAAACAGAAACACCATCCCTTCTCCCTTTCTCCCTCCCCTTTTTATTTTATTTTCAGAACTTGAAGCATAAATCTTTTACTATAATGACCAGATTCGGCATTAAATGGCCCAAAAAGGGTTGATATGCCGTAAAACAAAACTACCAAACCAAAAACGATGATTAAACATTTGAAGATATAAAGAACTTGAAGCATAAAAACTTTTACTATAATGACCAGATTCGGCATTAAATAACCCAAAAAGGGTTGATATGCCGTAAAACAAAACTACCAAACCAAACCACCACTCTAGTATTTAAGCATACAAGTGGTGATGTACCCTGCCATGATATCATGCTGAAAACTATCACGCTACCTCCACCAAATTTAACAGTGTTTTGATGCAGCTGGGATCCAAACTTTCGTTTTTTTCCTTCTTACAAATGTTTTCTATCACTGCCAAACACATTGCATTTCGATTCCTCACTGAAATACTCTTGTTATTAATTTTTTTCTGACCATATTACATGCTTTTTTTCGAACACCAATCTAGCGGATTTGTTTTTTTTTGTTTTTTTTTTACTTATTAGCGGCTTTTTTCGAGGAGATTTGTTAAAAAGACCTATTTCGCGCAATATTCTAGACACAGTTTGTCGTGAAATATTCATGACACGTTTCATTTGTTTAGAAATGTCGCCAGCTGTAAGGAAACGGTATTTTAACACTAGGCGTTGCATAACTCTGTCCTTTTTTGCCGTTGCCTTTCTCGGTCTACCAGGTTTGTTTCTGTTACTTAATATTTCAGTTCCTCTATAGAGTGTGAGAACTCGGCTTACAACACTTTTTTAACGTATCACACGTTTTCCGATTTCTTCTATTGTCAACGTGTTCTTGTCTTACTTTGACGATTATTGCTTTGCGTTTAAATCTATTTTTTTGACATGATTGATATTACGTGACTGGCAGCAGTGATGATAATTACAGTTTAGAATATTTTTTGTCATCCTTTTACACAAAGAAAAAACTACTGTTTAAAACTTTAAACAATTATTTTCCTTAATGTTCCTTAATTTTGGACACTTGGAATATGTAAAATGGTGGATACCTTTAATAATATTATTTTAATTCATCTGAAAATCTCGGCAAAAGTCGAACTACATAATTTACATGTGCAGTGAAATTTTCACAAATATCAAAATATAATTTTCTTGAGATTAGGAACATTTTTTTGTGTTCCTTTATTTTGGACGCTAGTATATATATATATATATATATATATATATATATATATATATATATATATATATATAAGCAAGCGTCATTAAAGAGCACGGAGCTTTCTCTCTTCACGATCTTTCTTGTCGGTTTCTCGACGCTGGGAGCAATTCTTCGGTTATAATAATAATAATAATAATAATAATAATAATAATAATAATAATAATAATAATAATAATAATAATAATAATAATAATAATAATAATAATAATGATGACGATGAGGACGACTACGACAACAACTACAACAACAATAATAATAATAATAATAATAACCATAACAACAAAGACGATGATGATGCTTAGTATTATTATTATTATTATTATTATTATTATTATTATTATTATTATTATTATTATTATTATTATATATTCAAACCTAAGAATCGCTCGCCGCGTCGAGAAACCGACAAGAAAGATCGCGAGAACACTGTGTGGTCTTTAATGCCGCTTGCATATATATATATATATATATATATATATATATATATATATATATATACATATATATTATATATATATATATATATATATATATATACATATATATATATATACATATATATATATATATATATATAATATATCAGTAGGTGTGTATGTGTTTTTAGGCATCACGGTAAAACAGTTGATCTGAGATGAACTAACAACAAATTCGGAATCTGCAGCTGCTAGTTTTATCACTTTCAGAATGCTTTGAAATGTTTCTAAAACTCATTATTCAAAATAAAAAACACGTAAATATAACATTAGAATCTAATGTTCTGATATGTTTAGCGTCATCTTTCAAACTTGGCCAATCAGCTATTTTTCAGGGCAAATAACATACGTACTTTGACGTATTCTCATGTATTAATTTTCTAGAATGTTTTATTACAAATTAAAAAAAAAACATTTGATAAATGTTCGCTAATATATTGTAGTTTTTAATAATGTTTCATTTTATATTTACGTTAGTTTATGTTACCATATTTATTTTAGATAATCTGAATATTTAAGATCTATATAAAGTGTTCACTACGCAGAACTAAAACAAACACTATACATCGGTTAAAATGACACAATATGTTCGTTAGACCAGTGGATTTGTCATTGCCGCGTTAACTTTCCGTTCTAATATAAGTGTGTGTTCGAATTTCACACTAGATAAGTGTTTTTTTTTCCTTTTCTAGACGATATAGATTATCATGATACATTTCATTTGCTGTTTTTCGAAGTAATTAATGAGTTAGAATTTAATAGACGGTCAGTACTTATAATCTTGGCTATGCAATTCAAGAACAATTGGTATTACATATTAGTAGTAGTCGTATCCATATGATACGGACACGTTTAGGGGTCAAAGGGGCTAGAGAGTGACACCGAACGGACCTGACAAGACTCCAACGCCAGTAGAATATATTTGCGCGTGTTGTCCCAGACGGGGACATCACGTGTGCAGTGACTTATCTAGTGAACGTTATTTATAAGCATCTCACCTCACTCACACGAATCCATGTTTATGTGCTGCACTTTGGATACACTTTTGTTTATGAACTTAACAACTTTAATTTCAGCAAAAATATATCCCATATGATTGTCCCATCTACAGAGGATTTATATACTTGAACGTTGGAAGCACAAGGTATGTATTGCAACGTCTACATGTTTTATTTAACTTCGACATGTAAGACATTATCCCTCCCCTACAATGGGGGAGGGTGATGCAACATTGGGAAACACAGCCGATACGGAAACTTCAACTAGTATTATATACTGCATAGTCAGATGATTGACGATAGAATTTGTCCCTCAACACGACTTGATTAGTGATAACAAGAAATACAAAGAATTGATAATCTATAGGTACACTTTCTTGTAGAGTCAACATTAATCTCAGTTTCAGAACTCTAATGTACATTTCTATTGGTATTAGACTTCCCTTTGCAACTGCATTGCTGTGACGGAACACGTTTGGGTTATGTCCATCCTTAGGGTAGTGTGTATTTGTAAAATACATTGCATTTACGTGTCATCATATTGTTATGATGTAAAAGACTGAAATACAGGATCATACTTCCTTAGCCATGTGCAGCTGGTAAACATATCTAAAGAAAGAACTATACCGCCATGTAAATAGAATAAACCCCGCCCTACTGACATTAGAGTCTTCCTTCTGAAGCCTCACTATTCTCTCAGAAACACTCCCTACCTGAAAACAAACGAAGGGCAATAAAAAGCTACTACGGTCAGATGTGGCTACAAAGCTGAACTCACCATCTGCGAATGTCTAGAAATGAATCTTAAATGCACCACTCACTTTCGTGTTCCCCACTTACACACCAGTAAATTCTAAAAGGCCATGCACAATACAATAATAATGCACTAATTCAAATAGGTCCCAAATACACACATACAGAAGAAGAAGCAGGAGCAGAAGAAGAAAAGGAAGAATAATAATTATAAGAAGACAGTATATACCTTTTGGGTGTTCGTTGATACACTTTCATTTGGATAAAAATGCTTTCGCTAAATTGTCTCTATCGTTATTTCCGACATAAACTTGTTGCATTTGTTGTTATATTGAGTCTGAACGTAGTGTATATATCATGTATAACGACTATGAGTTCGAGTGCAAAAAAAGATATGCAGCAAAACATTTAATAGTGATTGTTTATATAGCGAGTTCAAATTTGAATTAATCCTGACCTTTAATTTGTGTCAGCGTTATTAAAATTTCGTCAAATTAAATTATATAGAATGGATATTATCAGCTGCATAAACTTTCGATTAGGTGGGGCAGAAGTATTTTCTGGTGTAAAAATGTTTTTCATAGCATCCGTATGATTCCTTAGTTTTATTTTGGTCGCCGTAGGTAGACTTTATAATATAAATGTATATAGAGTCACGTTTAATAACAACAAATGATTTTCACAGGTGAGCGCAAGCCTTGTTTCCCCAGAAGAATCGTTTTGTTAATAGTCTGAAAGCCCTACCTTTCCATGTAACTAGACTTACCCATATTGTGAGAAACAATTATATACGGTGAATGTTAACAGCAACACCATATTTTAACGACATTCTACTGTATTTCTGTTTTGGCAGTGCTCTGAAGGCTTCCTTAACTGTACTTTGTATCGCCATAATTCATAGTGAAACAAATTGTACATGCCGTGGATTTCATAAGCAGAATCATATTTCACTAGCTTGACGAAGCTTGTTTTTCTCAGTAAATGATGAGTTCGTCAACGTTATAGAGGTCTCCTTATTGTTATTTTAGTCGCTGTAGTTAACAATTTGTAACAGAAAATAATATAACGTTACTTTTATAGGGTTCATATTAAAATTATATAAAGTTGCTGTTAAGCAACAGCACATTTTCACCAGGTCTCCTTTTATTTTGGATCCTTGTATTATAATAATTTAAGGACAAATTATATATTGTTTAACAGCAACTACATATATCCACTACGGTGCACGGTAAGTATGGTCAATAGCGCTATCAAAGTGTAATAATTTGTTTGTCTCTATACTTGAAAAATATTGTAATAATAAAAATGTCATTTAGTTTATTTAAGCAGACATATATGTTCACGTGTAGGCCAAATATTTTCAGAAATTGATTGTCTCAGTACCGTACAAAAAGGCCTAATTAACTTTAACGTTTGCACTGTATTTTACATATTGTAACATAACACTATATACATTCGATTTTAATAGGAAACACATATTTTCCCGGGTTGGCCCAAGTTTTATCCCCTTGAGAAGTATGCTTTCAGCAGCGCTCTTGACGTATCCTTACTTTCATTTTATATTAATGTTCTTAAAATACTGGAGTAAACATTATATAGAGTTACTTTTTACAACCAGGACATATTTACACGAATATTCCAGGTAAGGATACTTTGATCAGCGCTCTGGAGGTCTCTGTATTTGTATTTTGTGACACAGAGCGCAAAATATTGTCAGAACAAATTATATGTAGTGTTTATCAGAGAAATAATATTTTTACTGGATGGCCTGAAACATAGTTTCCTAAGAATAAATAGTACCGTGAGTTCTCTGGAAGCCTCCTTAGTTTAATTTTATCAAATTATATAAAAATACTTCTAATAGCAACATCATATTTTTGAGGTGTAGACTCAAGCCTGTTTTCTCCCGGTAATGATCCTGTCAGAGTTCCTTTAAAAAACGCATTAACTTTATCGTGTTTCACTGTACTTGAAATTATGAAAGAAAAACCATATTCCGTAGCTGTTAACTAGACAACATATATTAACAGGATTCCAAGGAACAGACTGTTTCGATAGTGTTTTTGAAATGCCTTAGTACTATTTTAATCAATGTTAAAGCATTCATATTTGAACACATTCACGATCATTTACAGTCAATTGATGCCCAAAATTAATAACCATGGATCTACAGAAAATAATGGATATAATGAACATATACTAAACACCTATAAACATAACAAGATTTCGCGTTTTTAATATCAATAACTTAGTAACTCTCAAATATCTGAATTATTTGCATAATTATTTGTTATTGTTTATATAGAAGTTCGGCTTAGTTGCTACTATATTGTTTTTTATGTAGTATTTGTTTAAAAGATATAGGACGATATAATGATTTAAATGTTAATAACATTAATTCCTCATTTATATATTATTCTTCGTCTCTTACAATATAAATGCTCAGCACTTTATTTGTGTTTAAAAAAAGGTAAAAGTTCTAATAAGAATATCAAATCGATTAAAGAGTCGGCGGCAGGACTGTCGTGGGGGTACTCGAATTGCCCGGTCAACACTCGGACACAGATCCAATATATATATATATATATATATATATATATATATATATATATATATATATATGTATGTATATATATATATGTATATATATATGTATATGTATATATATATGTATATATATATATATATGTATATATAAAGAGGTGTACTAAAAGCGAACTTTTAGGAAAGTGAATTGAATTTTGATTTGGCTTTTGCTTTCTCTAATTCCTTTCCACTCTCCTTCATATATGTATATATATATTTGTATATACATATATATATATATATATATATTTATATATATATATATATATATATATATTTGTATATATATATATATATATATATATTTATATATTTATATATATATATATATATATATATATATATATATAGGGTTAGTTAATAGTAGGTGGGCAGTAAAAAACATTTATTTAGAGATAACTTATACGTACAATTATATGTGATGAAACAATTATATTAATGAAAATTAAATGT